>JAQMCX010000048.1:10320508-10439061 GCA_029814765.1 Acanthurus leucopareius | reverse complement strand
TGTGGCTTTGGGTCTGCCAGACCTCTTCCTGTCAGAGTTTGCCCCAGTTTCTGAGTGCCTTTTGATGGTGAAGGAAACTGTACTCACTGACACCTTGACTTTCTTTGCAATTTCTCTGTAGGAAAGACCTACATTTGTGTTACAAGTGTTATGATGGTCTGTCTCTCTTCCATTGTAAACACTACTTTCTGCAGTACAATACTGTTCAACTGATGCTCATGAGGATATGGTACCACAGTGTGTTCCAACACTGCTTTTATGCAGACAGAGGGGGTTGTAAGTAATCCAAAAAAGTTGGAACACCTGTAGGAATTAGTAGCACCAGCTTTCAAGGCTTGATCAACCTCTATTGCTGCAGAACAGCTTTAAATTTTTAACCCATTTTGTGTTCCCTGAAAAAGGCCTTTTTGTATAATTCTGAAATGAACATTATTTTTCAATTTTGGGTAACCTTACCTTTTTTTTAACCTCTGGCAGTTCATCACTTACCTTTGTACCATTTCAAGCTATTCGTTGGACTTGAACAACTTGAATTGCAATAAATAACTGGAAAAATTGGGGTGTTTCAAAACTTTTTACCGGTAGTGTATATCCCAGCATGCCTTGCAGGAATTGGAGCTATTGACTGCAGAGACGGCAAAGATGGAGAAGGAGAAAAGGACTGTGGAGTTTATTCTAAAAGACAGCAGGACAGGGAGGGACTTTGTCAGGTATAAAACCAAATTCACATGAATTTTATTATACAAGACCATATGGATCAACATAATTCTGTGTTTTATAAATAAGAGTTCTGTAAGATAATACAACAATAAATGTGTCTTAGTTACCAGCTGCAGAGGCAGAAAGAGTCTTTTGTCCTTGAGGAAAGAGAAGTGGAAGGAGAACTCGTAACCCTGAGTCAAAGTAAACAGACTTTAAAAGATGCAGCCGTGATAAAGAGGGTAATGAAAACTGACACAAGCAGTATACCTGTCTGTCATGTGTTTTACTAAGTCACTGTTTTTTCTCAATACTACACTTTTTGTCACCGCACTGTTCCACAAACAGCCCAGTGTTGTCATGTCAGTGCTAGAGAGGGAGGAGATGGACAGACAGTTGGACAGCGCCAAAACAGAACTGTTTGCTGAACAGCGTCGTGCAAGAGAGAAGCTGGAGTCCGTGCAAGAAGTAGGGTATTTATAATTATAGCTAAGATAACAGTTATAAGTCCTGATAAGTCATTACAACAATTTTCCCATTTATGTAGTCATTTTAGTTTACTCTTTTATTTATGGTTACTGTTAAGCACTTAAAGTAAGCGGCAAGGGAGAAGGTGTTTGATTATGTGTGAAAGGCAGATTTACTCTGTGTTTCATAATGTCTTTGGACTTTTCTTCAAATATGATGATGGAGAAGAAGTTGGAGGAGACACGTGAGGAGCTCCAGAGGGTCACAGAGGTCGAGAGCTTTATGAGGAGCAGGTGTGCTTGTCTGGAGGAGAAATGGAAACAGAAAAAGGATCAGATCAAGGTGGCGCCTACTGACATCATATTCTAATTTCTTTTTCAACCAATTCTAGTATTTATCCATCAAAGCAAATGGAACACAATCAGCATCCACTATTTATTAATAACTTTCTATCTGTACTGTCTTACTGTCTCTGTACTTTCTCCCTCTTTTAGACAGTAGAGTTTCAAGTAGGTAAGCTGCAGGGTGAACTGGGGGAATACAAAATAAGAGTGAGTACTGTGGAGAAGATGTTGGCCCAGAGGGAGCTGCAGCTGCAAGATTTACAGAAGCAACATGAGGCCTTACAAGCAGAAAAAGATGGACTGAAGGGGGAGCTACAATATCTGAAAACCCAGCCCTGCACTGCACTGAAGGAGGCCCAGGAACCGGCCCATAGAACAATAGTAAGTGCTGAGAAAAGCTTAAATTTCCTGAGGTGAAGCCTACAAGCCAATTTTGTTCTAATGTAAGTAACAAATTGAATGTTCTTCTTTTATTCAGGAGTTGGCATTGAAGAAACAAAAGAAGGATTTGACTTTGGCTCATAAGCAACAAATCGAAAAGGTGCTTAACATGTCTGTACAACTATAATATTGATTCTTGTTGCATCATCACAGTTTAATTACTGAGGATTCATTCTACTGGCTGTTGTGTCTTCAGGTTCACAAGCAGACTGAAGAGGAGAAACAAAATGCTTTGAAAGAACAAGCTCTGTGTCTCATGCAACACACTGAGACCTTGAAAAATTCCATTCAGGTCAGCGTGCATGTACTGTATGATGAGACTGGGTGCCAGCAATGGTTATCCAGCACTGGTCCAATGGTTTTGTGTTCTTTTTATTTGATTGTTGATTGTTTTGTTGTGGACTCTACATATATATAGTAAAAACAGGTTTACTTTGTAAGATACGATCCTCTCTTACTCTGGCAGCTAAAAGAAGAAGAGGTAAAGAAGCTGAGGGCTTCTCTGGAGCAGCAGAGGCAGGAAATAAAAAAACGTGAAGAGGAAATGCAAACACAAGCTTTAGATAAGGTACTCTGATCTGCCTAAATGATTTAATCCTTTTAAACATGATAGCATGATATTCACAGTTTGCTCTCATTTAGGTGCACAGAGCAATAGAGGAAGAGAGGAGGAAGTGGGAGGCAGAAAAAGTGGAAGCTGTGCAGGTGCACTGTCGAATACTGGAAGAACAGAACAAAAAGAGCCTAGAGAACATGAAGGGTGAGATGCAGCAAGAGAAGAGCAGAGCACTGGCTCTCCAACATGAAGTGGTGGAGCTAAAAAAAGTAAGATGATGTGCAACTATGACATATAACATCATTTTGACATTTAGTAAATCAGAGCAAATGTGAAGTCCTTCTTTGCATGATTGTCTCTTTATCTCAAAGAGATTAGAGGAATTGGAGAGAGAAAGCTGTGCACAACAGAGAGAGCAAGAGTCTTTGCTGGCTGCTGTTTGTAAATCAGTGAAAGAGGAGCACCAGACCGAACTGCAGAAGTTACAGAGAAAGATGGCACAGGTGCATGAGAGACGCAGAGAGCAATAATTTGTAGGCACATTAAGAGACATGGTGTGCAAAAACTGACATGGTATGGTCTGTGGTTACAGGAGAGTCAGAGAGCAGAGCAGCAGCTTGAACAGGCAGTTCAGCTGGCACAGAAAGAGGCCAAAGGGCTTCGTGTGATGCTAGAGCAAAGGGAAAGCATCCATAAGCAAATCAGGGTTGAGCTGGAACAGCAGCTTCAGCACTGGGCCCAAGAGCTGGGAGCCGAATGCCAGCAGCTTCACCTCTTAGTGGAGCCAAGTGGAGCCAAACAAAGTTCTGTGCAACTACCTCTGGGGTAATTACATATGTGTTTTAGAGCTAGTAAATATATAGACAGGATGTTTGATGATTTGCCCTCTAATCCAGATGCCTTTATATTGTGCAGCCCTACAGTAGCTGAGGCTTTTGCCAACCTGAGCGCATTACGAGGGCAGTTGAAGCATGTGATTAGCCATCTACAACAGAAGCTTGATTTACAGAAACAAACTACTGAGCAGCTGAGCAAAGACAAGGTATCGTTTAGAGTGCACATCCTGCACAGTGTCTGCCAGTGCAATAAATGTACACATGAATACAAGTTCATATCTTTTCAGGAGAGAGAATTGAGCATCCAGAGGCAACAGCTGAGGATGGAGAGAGACCAAGCCTTGGATTCTATAAAGGAACGCCTCATTCAGGTATGAACTTAAGCACTTGTTGGTCATAAACTCAGAAAACTCCTCACAGCAGTTTCTAAACAATCATATTTCGGCAGGAGCACATTGAGGAGTTAAGCAGTCTGAACTGGGCTCATATGAGTGATGGAGGGGCTGAGGGAGGAGTCGCAGCATCTCTTCGCAAACAGCTCAAGGCCAAAGACCTGGAGCTCAGACAGGTCCAGAGGAACATGGCTCAGTGGAAAGAGCAGACTGCAGCTCGTCTGGCATGCAAGTTTGAAGAAGAGCTGACAGCTGAACTGGAAAGGTAACATCATGAAGAAGTTAAAAAAATACAGTCACATTCATTTTGTTCTTACAAATTTTTAATTAACGATCCTTTATGCTATTGCCTCTCTCTCAAAAATCCCAGAATTCAAACTTTTTATTTCAAATCAAATAGAAATCAAAATATTCTGGTTCCCTGTGTTTAAGTTTCTAATTTGTGCTATCCCACAGGTGCAAGATAAAGTTATTAAGGGACAGGTAACTCCTTACTGTTGCAGAAAAAACTAGATGACTAACCTGATGTCTGTCTTTACGAGAGCATGAACTCACCTCAACTCACTGCGATATGTGTTTTTTTTATAACCTTGATGTAACAACTTGTAAACCCTTAACTCCTCCATACAGTTATGTTAATTATTAACAACTAACAACCTTTCAAGTGTAGTTTTGTTTTTTGTTTTTTTTTCCAGAAAAGCATCAAAGACTCTAGAGGAGAGGTGGAGAGAGTCTGAGATGCCTGAAGGAGAGATGATACTGAGTGCAAAGGTAAGTTTAACTGCTCCCGTATGGAGTTAGACACCAAGCGGTGACAGATATGTTACCTGAATATATTTATTATTAATTTGTTTATTTTCAAAAGCCTATATATCTCTGTGTCTTTACCACACCAGGAAGCTCAGAACTCAGTTTGCTCTCTGCCCCTCTCTGTTGCTGCCTCGCACAGTCCATCAGACGTAGCTTCATTTAAGCTCCTACGTTACCTCCAGAGCAAAGTCAAGCAGCTCCGCATAGAAAACCAGGCCTACACCTGCAGCCCATCGCCTTCACATAAAGTCCCTTTTGATTTGTCAGGATCCTGTCCTACAACAGTGAGTACACTGCTTTCATTGCAGGTAACTGTTGGTTTATTGACGCGTCCCACATTCAGTGTATCCACGAGCTGCGTTTACGGTGGTGGTAACTAAGTTTACTGCAAACATTAATACTTTTGATTTACCTAAGGGCCAGGTGAAGTATTTCGTCTGAGGTTTAATTATGTTTAGTAGCACATAACTTTCATTACATGTCATCAGAGTATTATTTAAAATAAACTGTCCAAAGCTGCTTGTCACAGATGTGCTGGACATTCAAGTCTAAGTGACAATTTTGTTGAAAAAATTGGAAGCACAACAGAAAATTAGAAGCATCATCGCAAACAACCTGCCCTATACCTCTGGATTTGATTTGAAATGCTTTAGTTTAGTCACATAAAGCTTAAACGAACTAACTTAATAGTACAGTTAATGTGGTAATTTCTTCAACATTTTGATGTTGTTTCTGTCATAATATTACAATAATAGAATTAAAAGCCAACATTGGTGTCTCTTTTGTAGATCACTCAAAGTCAAGACACTTCTGGGATTCAGAGCCAATCGTCAATCAGGACAGTCTCAAGTTAAGAACATGAAACTTTACTGTATGTATGTTACACGCACCAGTAATCTAATGCTCTTATACCATTTTGTGGCCAGAAAAATGAATCATTCACTGTGACATGTGCATGAGATTGCAGATTACCAAGCAGGTCACAGTGACAAATGTCACAACCAGAGATTAAGTCACTGAGTTTACATTCCTCTCGATGAAGGCAGTCAAATTTTATGGCTCAAGGTTGCAGTGAACTGAGAATGAAGTGATGAACTGACATTTTTCTCGAGACCATGTGTTATGTCAGAGAAACTCAAGGCTGGCAGTTCTGATTGAATCAAATGTATATATTTATAAGTATATGTGCAATCAAAAAAAATACATTATTATAAATTGTACAGTGAGTTCTTTCTAATTCTGGCAAGTACAAAAATTGTGATGAATTTAGTAACAGTAAGCATTTTTTTTTATCAACTTTGTGTGTATATTTAATCTTAATATAAGAAAAATCTGTTGGGACTAATGCTGGACACTATTTACATTTATATCCACTCTTATAAGCAATGCTTCTGTTCAAGAAAGTGTTAAACCAGCCTGTATTAAAAATGTTTACGTGGAGAATGTGGGACCAGTGCCTGTTTATTTAACAATAAATAATAATAAAACATAACTGTTTGTATCAATTAACACAATGAAGTGGCTCTAATTGACCTTTAAATTGTTTTGTATCTATGCTTTTAAATCAGGAAAAGCATAGACAGAACAGGGAATGGGCACTTGTTGTTTTCCACAGGAGTCAAATCAGAGATGCTTACTCTTCCCAATGTACTGTGTATGTGATGATTAAACTATGAGAACATTTACCCTACGTGGATTATTTAAACTAAATGAAGGCAAAGTTTCATCCCAATGAAGAACAATGATGTGACAGAATATTTACAAGGACTACAGTTTATTGAAAAACAAATAAAAAGTAACACTTGTTGGCCAATTGCAGTTCTGGTAATGTGTATAAGAAAATACACTTAAATAATAAAAGGCTGCATTTCCTTAACTTCTTTACAAAATTCCTCAAAGCTCACTGGTGGCGTACTTGCTAAGCACTACTGGAAGATAATGTTTCTACAACATCAAGTACAGTTGCAAGCAGGAAGCCATGATGTGAGCAAATGTGAACATACAGGACCAAGTTTTTAGCATCATGGTAACCATCCCCAGACGCTTTACAAAAAAAAAAAAACCCTGTACAAAATTCAGGGTCTGCACACTGATATTTAACAAAGTCATATTTACAGGACAACAGAGTGTCTCTGGCCAGGCTTTGGCAAAATTATTCTTAATTATCTTATTTCTGAGGGCAAAAGTCGATTCATTAAGTTATACAAAACTGTCTGTGTAAGGCTGCTGAATATTTTTCAAAGTCTTGAATTCATGAGTTACCTTGGGGACTTAAATTAATACAACTGTTAAATTAGGTTAGCAATATTATTACATCTTATACATAGTTCACAGTCAAAAAATCTTAACTGAGTGACTGTAAAGCAAAAGATGTGTTGCACAAACTGTCCAAAACAGCACAATGTTTATGTAAAGCAAACATGCTTTGCCAAATCAATCAGTTTCAAGAAGTTCAAGTCTTTTGAATGACCTCCATGTCCAGTATTTTCACTTTGGCTTTTCAAGTCTTCAAGAGCTTCTACATTTCCATGTCCTCCTCTCCGGAGCACTGGGCCACAGGAAAGCTGTACAGAGAAGATTGTGTGTCTGCAGGTGGACTGGAGGGACTGAGGGGACTGTGAGGGTTGGGAGATGGACATGGAGTTGGGGGCTGCTGTGAAACTGTCTGTTTACGCTGTTTCTGTAATGAGACCTTGCGCTTCCGGGAAAATGGATCATCTGGGGGCCTCCACAACACCAACTCCATGCAGGAATGGCTCCTGAAAGTATGAGGAAGCAGGTTAGACAGGAAAAAAACACCAGGGTTTAAAAAAAAAAGAAAAAAAAAAAGTCTAAGCTTTTTAAAGGAGGACACTTGCACCAGTGGAACACAAGTGATGTTACTTATCATTTCATGTTTTAATAACAAAATAAAAACAACATACACAGATTGGGCCACTGTGTGTGGCAGGATGTCACTTATGCCACGCTGCAAACCCTCCTTCAGACTGTCAGAGATCACCAGCACCGGCCGTCTCGGGGCTGGCTCTACATCCAGATCTTCATCCTCATCATCATCCTCCAGCGTTATTCTATGATACATCAATTTTGCAGTATTTACTTAAAAGAATAAAGGGTGCAGTATGAGATGTTGTGAGAGAAACCTGCGCCTTGTAATTTGCTCACCAATGCTGCTTGCTCTAGACTAATCAGTATGAGTGGTGGCAGATTTTTGGTAGTTTTGGGGATTTTTTTTAGCCTTAAACACTCTGTGAAAATATTAAACCTAATTTTGAATTTCTGCATCCATTCATGACTATGGCAGTGGCTGAACATTCATAGCCTTTACAGAGGATGTCTAAAAAGTCTGGAAACACTGACCCAAGTACCACTATTCCTAGAACTATTTCCCTTTTTAGACTTCCAGTTTTTGCAACTTTTGCACAGTGCTTACCTGTCTTCAATCTCTTGAAGTTTCCTCTGAGCTGCCTCTATCTCCATGCAGGAGCTCTCTGTCTCAGGACGAGAAAGAGCAGAGGAGGGCTGAGGCAAAGTCAAAGGCTGAGGCAAAGTCAAGTTCTGAGGGGCAGGGCAGGCTGGCTGTGCAGGCTGAGGAGGGCAGCTGTTTGCCGTGGGCCAGTCATGATGAGTGCTAGTGTTTGATGTCTCCAAAATGTCCACTTCTGCCTCGAACATTAACCTCCTCCTTTTGGCGCTGCATCCCCTGAGGAAACATGAGGACATTTATTTTGACACTTCTTTTTGACTAATCGGTGCATTATCAAACGTCTGTTTATCTATCACTTACTCATCATCAGCTCTCCTCCTGTGCTTCCTGAGGGATCTTGTCTCCCAGCTGCTGTGAGGCAGAGAGACAGATGTGCCAAAACAAAAGACACTACATGTCAGATTTAGAATACAAAAAAAATTCAAGTTTTGAAAATGTATTTTTGCAAAGTGTATTCTACGTATGCTACATGTAGAGGGATTTACCACCCTAAAATCATTAGGAACATACTTGTTAGAGAGTGTAGCCCTCTGTAGGTGGCCAGGTGTACTTGGAGGTCCGAGGTCAAACTCAGGAAGGCTTGTGGGTCCTGAAAACGAATACATGGCTGGCAGAAACCCCACTTCACTGCTTGTAGGAGCAGAGTGGTGCATTGTGGTCCAGTCGATGAAATGATTCAAGAGACACACAGGTAGATAACTACAAACGGATGTAGTCTGCAGGATCAGTATTAATACCAATCAGAGAGGCTGATAAAGGTATTTTCTGTAACTTCACGCAACATGACGCATAAGTCATACGTATGTCTATACGAAGACAGCCGTCTGGCTATCTACGTTATTAACTACATTGTCTTGGTTACATGCAACGTTACAGAAAAAAAACAGCTGATTAACGTTGCTGTGACCTGACAGCATAATACCATATTACATTTCAATCCCCGTGCTACATAACAACTGTGCCCAAGTTAACCAGAAACGTATCAGTTGGTTATAGTTATACAGCGACGTGTGCAGCTAACGTTATAGTCTCTTGTTTATGTTGTTGTTCTGCTAGCTAGTCCCCGTCATTTTGCATTCTTTTCCTCCAGAATATTCCAGTTAGAACACAGCAACAGGCGCTGCAGATTCAAAAGCTTACTAACGTGATGTTATGATATCACCTGCAAGCAGAAACAGCCCCCAAACGAACCTTGTGGTGTGAACTGCTTAAGAGGCAGGCTGGGTTAAATCAACGTTAGCTAACCTACGTTCTTCTAAAAAAGTGAGTCGCGCCAGAGAAGTCGTCAAGGTTCTAGAAAGTGCGTATGTTACGCTAAGGGAGTTGTGGGAATTGTAGTTACTGCGAAAAAACGGCTTTTTATGAAGTCATTCAAACATGGTTTAAACACTCGTGATAGAGAAAAAAAGCTAAACAAAGTATTTGTTGGCGCGCACGCCATACTCCTGTTTAAGCTACTTGACGTTGATTTAAATACCAATTCTCATTACGTACTCGGCGTAGCCGTTGACCGGAAGACGACATATGTAATACAAGATAAAAATCTGCGTCTTGTTTGCGTGTTAGTAATATCAAAGAGTAAACGCGACGAGAAATAATCGTCTCCAACATCCTGTTATGGCTCGAACCACGGCTGTTTTTAAAGGAACCTTTTTACTTTTTTCATCGCTTTGTCATCTCAAATGACGAGTCATGTGACAGTGAAATACTAGAAGCTGTTGTCTCTCCGTTCGTGTCCTTACTCAGCACTGAATCTTCACACTGGAGACACTTCGCAGGTAAGACACTACCATTTATTGCAGTTTTCAAAAAGCTTACAAACTAACGTAATTTACTAAAGCGCTCTGGTTCCGACATTATGATAACATTATGATAACGTTCCTATGAAATTTACTTAAAATCGGTGAGTAGACTGTTTTGTATATAATCTATAGATATTCTGCACTCACCATTAGAGTTATAGCTTGACATTTGGTCACCCGCCTTTCTTAATTGGGTGCAAACCTCTATACTTTGAAGACTTTCTTATTTTTTTATTTCACAGAAAATGTGTCGGTACTTTTAGGCGTTTATGGGCGAGTACACTTATTTGTTTCGTCTGTTTGTGTTTTCCAGCAGGTTGTCAAGAATGCTGTCTTTGCTCACTATTACAGGACTGCTAGCTTTCGCCTCAGGCACACCATGTGGTAAATCTATATTTTAATTCTTTTTTTTTTTTTTTTAAAAAAAAACCTTGACTGTTCTTACAAAATCTGTTTGAGCTCTGGATAGAATCCAGCTTACAAACACACTGACTCATTTGCGTGGACATTCACAGATTTTGCAATAACCTGCTTAGTGAATTTTAATGCCCCTCATATTGAGTTCTTTTTGACATAAGTTGTGCAACTGTCTTATTGCCGAGAATAGTGGCCCCTTTTTGGTCTTCGGTGATTTAGATGAAATATCCAAAAGACACATTAAGATATTTGGAACTTGAACACAGCAGTTAATGCTTTTCCTTACAATCTCTGTTTCCTCTTATTGCCTGCTGATGCTGCAGTTGTGGTTCTGCAGTGTGTCAAAAGTTCATGTTTTTGTCAGACACAGAAAGTTTTTCAAATGCTTTGAGTTGTCTCTGATCAAAATTTCTGAGACACATTTTGTCCATTCATAAACTCCAGATACTGAAGGATCAAATGGTGAGCTGCTCCTCACTCTCAATAAGAACCTCCTTCGCTCTTTGACACAGCCGGGACTCCCCAATCCCAGTGTCCACTTGGCATTAAGGCTTTCCAGTCACCACAACCAGGCTAAGGAGAGCGAACACCTGAACAGACTGAAAAATGATTTGCACAATGACATTCAAAAGTAATGCACTGTTTACAAATGTCCTCATTCCTCAATGTTGATTATTTATGACACAAAATTTGTTGTTATTTTAATTCTGTCTCCATTTAACTTATCTTGTTGTGTCTCTCTCAGCTCTCTCTCAAACGGCCAGTCTGTGGTTGGCATCTTGGCGCTTTACACGCTGGCTCTGAAATCTTCTTGCTTCGACCTCGACACAATCACCTTCACTGTCAATGACAATAGTGAGACGCTGCGGAAGCACCTGAGGGAGCAGCTGGAACAAGAGAAAGAGCACATTGCGGGCAAGTTTTCCTTTGACCTTTTTAAAAGTCTACGATTCTCATAAAGACAGTGTTCACCTTCCTGTGTAAAATTGTGCCACAAAATGAGTTCAAAGTTTACTAAGTGCAGGTATTTCCTCAGAAAGAAAATCCTGGATACTTACGTTAAGTATTGTTTGTTTAACTCTGATGTCTCTTGAGTAAGTCTCATCTCTTTTTTTTAGTTTGTTTTTTTGTTATCTTTTGAAGGAGAAAATGGGAGAAAATAGAGTGTTTTTTTCCAACATTATTGTGTAGTCATGTTTAAATATAATTTGGTTTCTTTTATTTTATTTTCTCATTTTAATACAGTCAACCAGCGTCCTTTGACCAACTATTACCAGTACTCTCTGGGCATGCTTGCTCTTTGCACGAGTGGCATCAGGGTGACTAACCATGTCAGCAACAAGCTCATCAAGGCAGTAGAACATGATCGCTTAACACACGCAGGAGTTGAGAGTGTGGGTGAGTGAAACCTGCCTAAATGAATTATATGATTAAATGAATTAATAATGTGCAGGAAATATGCAGGCAGTGATGTGGCACTGAGGACTGTTGGCAACAGCTCAGCTTCATTCTCATTTCTCTTGTGCTTCAGATTAAACTCTCCCTCCGCCTGTCAAATATGTGTAGATTAAATCTTACTCTTGCTCCACAGATACCTATGCGATGGCTGGAATGGCGCTGCAGTGTGTGAAGGACTCTGGGTCTCATGCGCACAATGCTGCTGAGCTTGACACGGCCCTTAGCAAGATCCAGCTGAAGCTCTTGACCTCTCATGGGGATGACGGGCATATTGGCAATGAATTCAGCACAGGCCTCGCAGTTCAGGTGAGAATCTGTTTTCCTCGGCTTCGCTAATTTCTTTCACTGGCCGAAACATCAAAGGACAATGTCTTCACACTTCAAATTTACTGGTTGTTGCATTTTAGGCCTTACTGGCAATGGGCGTTTCAGTTGAGGAGTGTGCTACTTCGATGGAGGCAATGAGGACTGCTGCCAGAAACAACAAGTACCAAAACCCCATGGCCATGTCTCAGATTCTTCCAGCTCTCCACCAGAAGTCCTACCTGTCAGTTAAGAACAAGGATTGTCTCGGCGAGGATGGTACATGTAGTTTTATCTCTGCCCCCCTGTGGTCACTTCAGACTGGTATGGTTGTATCTGTATCGACTCTGTTTTTTACTTGGTGTCACGCCTTCCCACAGACACTCTGGTGCTGGAGCCCATAGGTTCTGAGGTTGTTTTACAGAGTGGCACTGAGGTGGCTGTGGAGGTGGAGGTGGTGACGTCGAGCGGGGCAGCTGCTCTTTACTCTGTGAATGTGCCAAAGGGCAGCTCTCTGTTGGCGGCTCTTAAACTTCTCAAGAGTGGAAATGTTGGTTTCACGTGAGTTTTTACAATGAACCTTTGAGTATTTTAGCTTGTAAAGTTTTTTGAAAGCCATGCATGATGCCCACACTGAGTTATTTGTGATAATGTTTGGCAGGTTTGACTTGGAGTCCAGCCTGTGGGGACCTTTCTTAAGTGTGGTGAACGGAGAACAGGCCAGACAGAGCGACCGCAGATACTGGCATCTTTCCTCTGGTGGCGAGGCACTCAATGAGGGTGATGACAAACTCACACATACATTACATACTCAAAGGGAACTGACCATTTGTATCTTTGTTGCTTAATTTTACTTAAGTAAAACATTTTTTAAATTCTGTTTTTTCTATATCAGGTATCAGCGATTTCAAGATTGAGGTGGCTCAAAAGATCACCATCAAAAACACACTCTACTGAGTATCAGGCGCTGCTGATGCAACTGTGATTGATTAAAATCATCAAGAAATTTTGAATTAGACCCTTTTTCAATCTCTTGTTAGTTTTACTGATGATTGTACTGGAATTGTCTGTTGCCATAATCTCTACAAAGATTTTTCTTTTTAATTGTTCATAGAACTTTTGTTTTTAAAGTAGATTTGAAGCTTTAAAAAGTGTAATTTAGACCTAATTTAACAGGCCTATGAATGCTCTCACTTTAGTATGAAAATTCTGAAAGATTTTTTTGTATGATGGACTGATAAATTAGTGTGGAGGGTTTGTTCAAATGTTTTACAAAGCATGATTTTGCATTTTTAAGCAAATAAAAAATTTGTTATGGCTTTTTAAATTAAGAGTTTCTGTAGGTTGTGTTTTGTGACAAACATGAAAAGAGTTATACACAAGTGACAGCTAATTAAATTGTTAGATAATATTAGATCTCTGATATATTGATTTGGCTAATTAAAACAATGCAATTTAAGAGTAATTACATATGTACAGAATATGAACAGAGCACATTTATCATAGATTATGAATGTTTACATTGTTACATGTTTTGTGATATAAGTGATTGTCCTACATTTTCACTGGGAACTGTCTCATGATGGACATGCTGACCTAGCATTCTTGTTTTGCTATTTATTGTAAGAGATAGGATCCATTTAAGTGGAAGTGGGAAATCAAAAGACACTATCCAAGGGTATATAATTAATAAACAGCAAGCTAAAATAATACAAATTGAAATTTCATAAATACAGTTAAATGTTAAAAAAAACCATTTGTTTCTTAGTTATTTATTTCAAACATGTGAGAGAGTATTAAATGCGTTTTATTTTTCCGATTTTCTGCATAACAAAAAATCAAATAGCAACTGATGTAATTAATTTGAGAAGGTCAAAAGGCAAAGCACAAATTCTTCTGAGTTATTACAAAACTTTCATTTACAACCTGTCACCACATGAAACCTTAGGCTCGATTTGCACAAAGCACATTAATAATATGAAGTCCCTTAATATGATTTGTTTTTTGCCAAACATTTTTATGTTCAAACCATTGACTGTATAAAACACAAACAGGCGGATAACCAGTTTGTTTAAATGCTCTTATTGCGAAAGTACAGAACATGCGAACCGGAAGTGTTTTTTGTTGCTACTGTTTTTAGCATTTTGACTGAATTTGTAATGCACTTTTTTTTTTAGTAATTTCATTGACTGGTGTCTTACATTTTTTTAAAAACGAGTGCAAATATATAAACATTTGTAAATATAATTTAAAAAATTACGCAGCTGTCTGTAAATCGATTAATAATAACGAAAGTTCCTGTTACATCACGAAGACGATTAACGCTAGCTAGCTACCATGCGGTTAGCTCAGCCATAGTGGTAAGTCACTTACATCGGCAAACACCAAGTTATGAAGTTGTACTCTGGTCTGTCGTAATGTCTGCCCTGTATCTGTTCAACCGTGTCTCTAAATTAAAAAAGCAGACAGCTTTGATACAGGTAATAAGATTTGGGTCCAATGCGCCTCCATACTGGAACAACAGTGTCCTGCGAGTTGGAAACACAGCCTCAAAGAAGACCTCTACATACCTCGGTACTATGGCCAGTAAGTCACGACGGCTCAATGTTTCTGGTTCACGGTGCTTTTCGAGTTCAAACGAGGATGGGGCCGCTCGAGTGAAGAGGGTCTCTATCGAGGGCAACATTGGTGAGGAAAGTAAATTGATCACTTTAGCATTAGAGTTATAATTTCCATGTGCTTTGCTATGATTGTTGGTAACGTTTCATATTATGTCCAATCAAAAATCAGCTGTCGGAAAGTCGACTTTTGCAAGACTCCTTAAATCAGCTTGTCCAGACTGGGAGGTGATGGCAGAGCCTGTCAGCAAGTGGCAGAACATTGAGAGCGGGACCTCAAAGGTTGTGCACCTCTCCAGGCTTTTCATCTTTTCCCGGCCTAAAATCAAAGGTGGGTGATCTGACCATCTGTACTTTTATCTTGGACAGGAGACAAACGGATCCCCCCAGAAGACAGTCAGCAACCTGCTGAAGATGATGTACCAGGACCCTCAGCGCTGGGCGTACACGTTTCAGACATATTCCTGCATGAGCCGGCTGAAAACACAGCTACAGCCTCCTCCAGCTCACCTGCTCAACTCTGAGGGAACACCTGTCCAGGTGTATGAGCGCTCAGTCTACAGCGACAGGTGAGTGAATCAGAGCAGGGCAAGAGGGTAAGAGTTGGAATCATTGTCAGGGGAACTTCAGTTTTGTGTCCCTAATTAGAGGATCCATAATCATTCCTTATGAGCTAGAAATGTGTGGATGTGTTGTTTACCAAAAGAAGTACGTCACTGTCCATAAATTCACACATTATTTTTGTCTTATTTTTGTTATAAATTGTTCCTCAGAACTGAAGTAGTATGGTGTAACAATATGCATCTATAAATGTAACTATTTCTCCTCTATTTTTAACTCATAAATTGTAAAATAGTAACATCAAATTTGACTCTCTGTCCTCTCAGATACATCTTTGCCCTTAACATGTTCGAGCTGGGTTGTATCAACCCAACAGAGTGGGCTGTTTACCAGGACTGGCACTCCCTCCTGGTGGAGCAGTTTGGACACCAGGTGGAGCTGGAGGGTATCATCTACCTCAGAGCCCCACCAAGTGTATGAACATCTGGGATTTCATCTTACACATTTAAGAAATAACATTCATCTTAGAATAACTCAACGCACAATTTAGTCTTTTTGTAACTATTAATATGTGTATTTCTTTTGTATCATAATGTCACTGAAATTGTGTTTCATCATTTAAAATACAATACACCAATGTGCTTTTGTCATCTGACAGAAATGTATGGAGCGTCTGAAGCGTCGGGGAAGAGCAGAAGAGAAGGAAGTGAAACTGGAGTATCTGGATAAGCTGCATGTTCAACATGAGAGGTGGCTTGTTGAGAAGAGCACCGAGTGAGTGCTGATGAAATCATGTCTGTTTTTGTTTGTCTCCATCAGACTTTTATTTCCTGATTATTTCAAGTGACTGCTGGAACTGAAAAACCACACAACTTTAAGGTATAAAGTCACACTTGTCTCAGCAGTTCTGGAGTTTGCTGACATGTTTGAGGGGCTTTTATAAGCAGTTGGTTTCTGTCAATGCAGGCCTGATGAGGGAATTACATTTAGAAATGATCTGACATGTGCCGTGGAGAATCAGGAATACAATGCTAAAATGATATAAATTTAAAAAGTGAAATGACTCGTGTCAGCAGTGACACAGCCACTGTATTTCAGGACGATTTGAAATGCTTCTCCTCGCAGCTGTTGGTTGCTCGGCTGTGAACAGATGACAGGCAGCAGTGTGTGGTCTTAGGGATTGAGGCTGACATTATAATGCACATTATAATTCACATTTCTTTCTCTCTCTCTCTCTCTCTCCATCTCTCTTCAGAATACATTTTGACAAGTTGAAACAGATTCCTGTGCTACAGCTTGATGCCAGTGTGGAGTTTCAGAGCGACCAAGAGGTGCGGGAGCAATTTATAACAAAGGTATGTGTATTTACTGCATTTTTTGGAATAATAGCTGTCATGCCAGTGATGACCACATGAGGGCCCTGTCCCAATGTCTCATCCTCATGGTCTCAGACACTTATGCGTTTTCTGATCAGATGTTTGACATGTCAAGTCTTCTGATCCAATTTGATACTAAAGTATCTTTTCACGTGCAGGTGAGGAATTTTTTCAATGAGTTGTGAGAAGATCAGCAGTGGGAGCAAGAGGAAACCAATCAGACCTCATTTATTCATTTGTATCAACTGACTACAACCGCATGAACCTCTCAAACTGTGAAAGGAAACCCTGTCTCTACAGCACCATACTACATGAAACACACCATCTTGTCCATTTCATTGTGTTTTATCTAATTATACTTTTAAACTGTTACATTTTTTCAACAATCTGTAGTTTGCTTGGTTATTTATTTATTCTGAGATTCACTGCATAGCTAAATGAGTATCAAGTACTGTTTTTTTCTGTTGAAATTTATAACAGTTATTCACATATGATTATGACGTAAAGCTATACTGTCTGTTCCACCACTAACTGACCAGTTAAACATGAAACGGTTTTTGTGTATACAATTATTTTACACATTCCCAAAAAAGTAGCCGGTATTGTATCTGATGTTTTTTGAATAATAAAGAACTTTTTTAAAAAGAAAAGTGATGTATTTTTCTCTATTTATTACCAGTATCTTCTTAAAATTTTCTCATATTCTTATTTTCTGAATGTGTGAAATTTTACATTGCTTCTGCCACTGTCACTAAACATGAAGGTGCTAATGGCTGTGCAGCATTTAAAGTGTTATTTGTTAGTGTTTTTTTACATTTCTAAAGGATTAGGCTCCTTAATGAATTTAAAAAGCCGGGCTATTTGACAGGACAATGACCTTGGCTAAATGTTTTCTTTTTTCCTGCCCCTCTGATGTGCTCTGGTGATCAGAGGGGCTGTTCACATGCCTGGAGTGGTCAGGGGTCATCAAAGGGCAGCTGTCCACTATAAAGGGCCCTGACTGGGGCTCCGTCTACACATCGCATCATTTCAGCCTGAGACCAGCTGGAGGAAAGAAGGAGGAAGGAGATCTTTGCTTCTCTCTCAGTGTTGTTGTACATTTTTTTAGATATAGTTCAAATGGAAACCAGAGTTCTGATGGTTTTCTGCTCATTCCTCCTCTGCTCCTCTGGAGTTGCTTTCTCCACTCAGGGTCACGCTGGCCTCCAGGCCGGTTTAGCATTCAGAAATCTCTCAGTGAATCCTCGCAGCAGATACCCTCTGTACATGATGCAGCTGTACCGCTCCTTCAGGGCGACTGATTTCTCATCTGTAGCCATCAACAACATCACTACACAAGGTGGAAACCCGTCAGCGCACAACTCTGACTCTGTCCTGAGTCTGATGGCCAAAGGTGAGTGAACAGTTTCATTATTATGTTCTGTTAATTCACTGGATATGAAGCATGTTACACATTGTATGTGTTTTGTTTCTGTGTGTTCTGTCCTCCAGCAGCTCCTTTGGTTTGTGTGTTATCTGTGTTATCAGACCCTCCCTTTTACAACCCAACAAGTGTCAAAATGCTTATTCAACTTTAAAGGCTTTCTCTGTTTTATGTGAGAGGGTGTGTATATTAGCCCTCAGACGTCCTTGCACAGGGGGGTTCAATACACATCCTGTCCTGTTCACCCTCCCACTCCAGTGCTTTGACATTTGTCCAGGGATCTGGTTTGCTCTGAATCTGCTGACTGCTGTGTGAGAATTTTAGAGCTCATTGTAATGGTTTTGTCTCATCTTTTAGGTTGCCATCAAGTGGGTGATAGATGGATGGTAACGTTTGACATGTCGTCCATCTCTACAAGTGAGCTTGTCCAGATGGCTGAACTGCGGATCAGACTGCCAGCCTTCTCTGGTGCTAAGCACGCCACTGTGGATTTGTATCACTCTAGAAAGCAGAGCTGTGACCTGGAGAGCACCTCATGCCAAGATGAGCTCCTTTTCCTGGGGAGCTACGACACATCACCCAGCAGCTTCAAGTCTTCCTGGAAGGTTTTTAACGTGACTGCCCTGTTAAAATACTGGCTGTATCAGGGAGATAGAGTGTCAAGCCAAGAGGCTTCAGGAGAACCTGACATGGATTATGGGAGCGGTGCTGGAGAGGAGATAGCTTTGAAGAACTTGGGACTGAGGCAAAGAAAAATCCACCATCCAACCACGAACCGTGTCATGATGGTCATCTTCACCAAACGTAACATGCCCCAGGAAGGCCTTTCAGCATACAGCCTCATTCACACTGTGGAGAACTCCAAGTATGTGACCATGCACAGAGTCAGCAGCGAGACTCAGAGTCGACGGCAGAAAAGAAACAGAATGGAGAGGATGAGGGTGGCTGACGGAGCCTCACCTACTGCTGCACCACCTGCAGAGCCGGCTCAGAGGCCGCTGTGCCGAAAGGTGGACATGTGGGTGGACTTTGAGAACATCGGCTGGGACGAGTGGATTGTTTACCCAAAGCGCTACAATGCCTACCGCTGTGAAGGAGAGTGTCCTACACCTCTGGATGAGTCCTTCCATCCCACCAACCATGCATACATGCAGGTGAGATGACAACTTGATCTTTCATCCCCCCTCATCTCCAAAGAATCTTAAACAATCCTACATCTTTGTGTAGTTGCTGTTTTACTAATGGGAATTTTTGATGTAATTTTCAGAGCCTCTTGCGACATCATCATCCAGAGAGGGGGTCCTGCCCGTCGTGTGTGCCAACGCGCCTCAGCCCGCTCTCCATGCTGTACTACGAGAACGATGATTTGGCCCTGCGGCATCACGAGGACATGATTGTTGAGGAGTGTGGCTGTCACTGAAGGCCGTCACCGCTTTCACCGCAGTCAGAGAAGAAACAACTCACTGAACATAATCTTGTTCTTCAAATCAACTGTTCCTCAGCCATCTTCATGTGTTAAAATTGTAAGCTTCTCATCATCACCTTTAATGATAAATGACAGGATGAGACTGTGAGGTTTTAATTGAAAACATTTCCTCCTTTCTGGATGGTACACAATGTTATGTCTTTAGTAAGAAGAAAGCTTCATTTTGCAAATGTTATATATGTTTAGTCTATTTATATACTATAATGTATATTTTGTACATAAAATAAGAAAAAAATATATATTAAAACATTTTATTTTGACATGACTCTGATGGTTTATGTTTTTTATTAATTTGTATTTATGAATGTATAAGCACTTGGTATAAACCTTTTGAAAGTGCACAGATTGTATTTGACCATTAAAAATTTTAAAACGGAAAGCAACAGAATCAGATAGATGGTTTTCAAAGTGAAATATTTAAATTCTATGAAGTGGGGGGACTTTAATTGATTCAATTTTTATATATTGATTATTTGCAAGTTTCAAAAAAATCAAGACTGTAGTTTATTTATTGAATTTGGATTTCATCTGAATACACTGACTCTCAGCAGCAGCTAAGAGACAAGAAAACACACATAAACCTGTTATGTAAAACCTCAGCGGGCTGATGAAACGCACTTCTCAGAGGCTCAACCTGCTCGTTGATACTCATCTACATCTTAATCCCACTTGTCTTCTGTGGCTTGTGACCAGCTAACAACATCTTAGTGTATTTGCCTTGCTCACCTCCAATCCACATCTGTGGGCCCATTACAGCACACACATCATCAGAGGTCATTAGTGTGCTTTCTGTCCAGGCTTCTTTTGTTGATTGTGATCAAACAGACAGGCTGAGTGGAACAACACAAAAAATTCACTGAGGAATGGAGCAGTGAGGGGGTGAGGAAAGCAGTAGCGTCTGTTTACTCTGTGGAGGGGGTGAGAAATGTCAGGAAGCAGAGGTGACAAGAAGAGATTTAGACCCCAAACAAACAGAGAGCAATGTGAGGGGATGGAGGCAGTCAACGTCTGGATGCTGAAGCTACTGTGGAGGAAAGACCGGGTGGACTGGAACCGATCAGCTGAAACTGTTCAATCCACACTTACAGCCAAGGCAAGACCAGACTGAGTTCCCTGGTGACTTTCAGTTTTACTCAGCTGATGGGTTTTTCCCTCAAAGGGTTTTGTCAGCAATGTTGCCAAAAAAAGCTATCAACCAGGTTACAGACTTAAATGATCACAGACGGTTTGATGGGCTTTTTCTTCTTTAATTGAACAGTAGTAAAGTTTTGTTGATGCTAAAGAGTGCTAACAGTGATTAAATCTGATGTGTTCAATAAACTTAATGTGAAACCTTGTCTCTGCCCAAAAACACAAAACACACAGTAGCAGGAGAGCTTTATATCATCACCTTCAGTGTCAGTTCTCACACGTCATCTCCATCCTGAACAGACCTCTGTTTGGTCAGGCAATCGCACTCTTACTTTAGCAGAAATTATGACAAATTAATGTACAGTAATAGGGTGAAATGAGGCTTTATATTCCTCAAATAGTCTAATACTTTTGTCAGCGGTTATGTTAAAGTGCTATTATGCATTCATTCAGGAGACCAACGAACAGGTTTCTTTGACACCATCGACCTGTGACAACATTACAGTTTTTCCTCAAATTAATCTATTTAGCCACTTTTTCCTCAGCTGCTCAGTGTTTATGTGCAGGTTCATTTGTTAAGATAAATTAAAAATCCGAACACAAATGTTCACATTCATGCCTGCAGATTATTAATTGTCAAATCCCACCTGACTCTGGAATCTTTGGAAACTTGGACGACAAACAGAGGAACTTGGGAAACACACCAACTTAGCATAGCTGCCAAGCATTATTAAATAGTTTAGAGCAATAACGTTGTTGGACTGACATCCATCATTTTGGGGCATTTACATAACAACCTTACACCACGGGGAAAAAACCTGGTTTGCCTCTTCAAAATGCACAAAGCGCAAGTTGTCCAACAGAAGCAGAAGAGAAACGCTGGATAAGGACTTGACCCCGTCGAGCACTGAACAATGCAGGAGTGTCTCCCGGCTTCGCTCAGCTGTTTATTGACCTCTCTTTATACAGTCCACTGACTGAGGTTATCAGTTATCCGTGAGCTCCGTGAGGAATTCCTCAGATATGACTTGTGCTGAATCAGGGAAGCAAAGGAAGCACTGAGGGACGCTCAGCAACAGTTCAACATTTATCACTTGCAAGATGTGTATTAGCTTTTCACTTAGTCCACATCAGGAAACATTTGAACTGCAAGAAACCAATTTCCCTGTTTTCACTGAGGAATTAAGTGATGGTTTTATGGCTCCTCTTTTAGATAAACAGTCCAAGAGAAACGTGTACTCAGGGCAGTGAACCGATGGACGTAAATGTGTTACCCTCATTACTGTAAATGTTTAAGCCACTGAAATGAAAGAACAAGACTCAAAAAAAAGCACACAATGAATAATCAATTTCAAATATGACAAACAGAGCTTGCTTGCTTGCTTTAATTGTGTTTGCTTTAATACTTTTTCACCCTACAAATTGTGTGAAAATCTGTTTCAAATTCTGAACAACAAAATTATGTTTTACATTCTCTGTACGACACTTCATCGAAGACTGACAAATTATTAGGCATTGTCAGATATTTAGAAGCAATATCCAAAGAGAAGTATCAGGAAATGCTTGAAAATTAAAACATGTTAAGTGACAAGCCCTTCTGGAATGGTTATAAATTATAACATCAATTGTTCTTTTTCCATACTGATCTTCATTACTTCACGTTACTTCTCATGGATGAGGCTTTGCTGGTTTTAAGTACTTCTCAGTGTTGACTTTAAACTTGTAGCCACTACATGAAGGCACTCTGTCACACTTAAATCAGGTTCAAGCCTTTAAGCAGGCAGAAAAACTTTCACTACAGAATTGTTCTTGGCAAAACAGGCAAATGAGATTGATAAAGACAGACTTCAAAAGACTAAGACACTGTAGATACTGAAGGCGAAACTCTGTCCTCCTGGAATGGATGATGGGAAAAGAGAAGGTGTTCCTGATCTTCTCGGCATCTTGTGGGCAAGTCTGAAATACTTAATACTCGTTCCAAGCAGACCTAGATGTCCATTTCAAACTGCGAGTCATCACCTTTAAAAACAAAAGACAAACATTTCACAAACTGATCAGCAAGTGTTTTGATGCAGAATTAATCTCAAACAGTCTCATATTCACAGAAATATTTACAGAAGAATGAAGGATCAAAGGTATTGTTACTGCTATTATTATAATTAGCAGGTGAAATATTGTTAAACAAGATCTGGCAGTGATCATAGCATCAGTCCACCACAGGGGGACACTGAAATTTAACCTGACAACTTGACAACTTAACTTGACAAGTCAAACACCAGCAGCTAAAATGATTTTTAATGAAGTTTTTGAACTTTAAATGCCTTCGACTGTGAATCTGTCCATTCATTAAAAATTATGGTCGCTAATCGATCGCCAAGTAAAAATACCATTAAAATCAACATATTACAGCAACCAGCATGAAAAATTTTAACGACTTCTTACAAACAGCAGCTTCAGTGTCATTTAAAAATAATGCTGACTAAATCACAAGCTACCAATTGTTTCAGGCAAAACTAAAAATCCTCCCAAGCAGAGTTCATCTGACTCTCAAACTGGCTTCCACCATCAATGAAAGAAAAGAAAATGGCAGCTATGTGACAACAGTCTCATCACAGCTCTGGTTTTCTGTTCCAACATAAAATACAAGTGAATCTGGGGCTGAATCCTTCAATCCAAACATTCAGGCCGCTATGTGAACATACCTGTGTTGCTGTTTTCAGGTGCGGTGATGTTGTTGTTGTTCAGTAGTTCTCCATTATGGGCCTTTTCATTGGTGGGAGGACTGGTCACCCCTGGAATGTTGGGCAGACCTTGAGGAGGAGTTTTAGCTACCGGAGAGCTGCGACACTCCAGCAGGAACTTTCTATCATAGATGATCCTGGTACCTTTAGTGTGAATCGGCAGGAGGGAAGAAGAATAACCATCAATCATCATATTCAAGCACATGTGCAGCACGTTCATTCTAATTTGACACTTATTACTTTGCTACAGCTTCCTCCCCCAGTGAAAGCTCCCTTCTTAAATGCTAAGATATTGGTATCATGGATGAAGCTAACATTTAGCGGTCATATATATGTTTACTAAGTGAGGTTTAGTTATCCTTTTCAAAGTCATCATTTGGAGAATTTTAAAGCAATTTCTTTTAAATTTAACTATACAGACACCTATAAATGCTCCATTTAACAAATTCAGTGTCTCATGACTGCACTGCTGTTTGAATACTAGCAGTTTGTACCTAACACTAAAAACTATTCACTTACTTGATAGAGTTTAACCATTAAATGCTGTTAAGAAAATAAGAAGTGTTCTCACAAAGCGTTTTTAACATCTATTACAACCCGATACTGTGCCCAGTGTATCTAGCTGTGTAAGATCCTCTCTGATCATACTATAGAAAACAAATATGTTGGGTCTTCTTGGAAATGTACATCAGCTGTGCATACACACACATAAACACACACATAATCTACGAGGGAGGTGCTGAAGATGCCACGTGATCAATAAGAACCAATTTCCTAAGAAGCCGATGTGTTACTGTATGTACCTTTTATTTATCTTGATAATTTGATGTGCTGCAGATAAAATGATAAGTGTGTGAGCTCTCACCGGAAAGCCCCAATCACGGCATAGATGTCGGTGACGTATGCACCCCCCCTAGCGAGTATCACAAACCGCAGAAAACGATAGGTGTCGCTAACGTGTCTACATCAGCTGATATAAACCCCTCAGTAAAAGCTGCAAACATTTCTTTAACTGTGAGAGCACAGAAATGAGTAAATATCATCAACATGCATGCAACCACAACCACTCTGCTGCTCCAGCTTGTGATTTTAGGCGTCTCCTCTCCTCTTTTCGACCAAACACTTGTTAACTTGCGCTAACAGTTAGCTTTAGCAGAGCTAGCAGCTAGTTCTGCACGGTAGCGTTTGACAGCAGGCGACCTCATGGAGTTAGCTAGAGCATTACGTGCAGCCGCTCACAGTGCAGCTGTGTGCTGTAATGAACAGTGACCGAATGAATCATCCATGAACGTGAGTGGCAGCACGTCTCTTCGACACAAACAAGTTAACACGGTATGTTAGCGACAGTTCGTACCCCCCGGGGTCGTGCTGAACAGGGTCCCTCCTGGAGTGGTGGAGTAGTCGTGCGGCATGTGCGCCTGGTCGTTGATGGTCACCCTTCTGGTCGACGGGATGGCCTTGGCAGTGGTCTTCTGGCAATCAGTTGACATCTTCTCTCAAGTATGATGAACAAAAACTTAAAAACTTATACACACGAAACAGGCAGAAAGACTTGGTTTGACCAAAAAAAAAACCAAAGCCAAGCCACGCCGCTTCTGTTTCAGATATTGCTTTGGCTCAACAGAATGGCTACTTTCGGCTAAATAAAAATAAATACCTATTTTTTTCAAAAGTGCAAATAATGAAAGGTAGTATCTAAATACGTCACATCACAACACGCACTCTCACGCACACAAAGTGTCCAGGTTCTTTGTTTAAAGGACCTGAGCACACGTCCTCCTCCTGCACTCACTCTGTACATGCACACAAAACAACACAGACAGACAGCAGACAGACAGGCTGCAGGGGGAAATGCTCCCGAGCTGGACGAAACGGATATATTCTGCCCCCTAACGGCATATATTGTCAGTGCAATGGCTGCATCAAGTTCAACACTTATTTGGCTTTAATCATCACATTAAAGTTTGTATGCAAACGCACGTTTAAAATGTCATTGTTATTCAAACTTACATGAGCTGGATAATAATCTAATTAGTATAAATAAACAATTGTTGAGACCTTGCTAAAGAGAATACCCATCAATTTACTTAACCAATGTCACTTTAGTATTTAGCTGCTGGTTTAAATATACTGTATATACTCATGAAATTCATCTGACTATTTTTTACATACAAACAGTTTCCATCCACATGTGCATTAAGCTGTCTCTTTATAACTTTTGCAGAGTTTCAAAGAGCAGCTCTGCTTGAGAACATTTGGTACATTTTGAAGGTCTGTAACTTGTAATTATCTCCATAAAATTGCTCAAAATTCTCAACAAGACAAGGCCTGTGCCTGTTCAGCATGCTTATAACCCTTGGATCGTTAAATCTCCAGTATGATCAATACTCTGGGGTGCACATAGATTAAGTGTCTCACACAAAAGTATACACACTGTACACAAAGACATTTCATTTCTTTATTAATTTTGTAAATGTTGAGCTGGTGTACAGAGTAAATTGTCAATAGATGTCCTCGGATTTGAGTGGATTAAAAGGCTTTTACATTTATATTTTAAATTCATGTTTGACTCTCCATAACAATAAAAAAAGCAAACAAAACAGGTTAAAATACCCACAAGACCCCTAATTATCCCCAGGTTGCAGGCATTACCCAGAACTCAACAGTCTCTTGGTAGCTACAGCTGTATGATGCTAAAAGTACATCCATAACATAACTAGAATCCCATTTGACAAGTAAGGGTGCATAGCATTCTAAGTAAATATATATATTTATATATATATTTATATATATTTTCATATATTTCATATATATATATATAGCCTTTTATGTTAAAAACATTTTCTGTGCATGTGCGCAGTTGCATTCCTTAGTATTGAGTAATATGCTATTGCGTTAATAATGTCTTTAATCCATTCTAAAGGAATATACATGTGTTCTCTAGTTTTTGCAACAGTTAATATTTTTGCATGAACTTGGTGCATGGCATCATCATCTCAGTAGTTCCTCAGCACAGGGCTGAATTGTTCTGATGTAACCACTCCTCCCTCTGCTTGTATTTATTTGGACTCCTCCTTTTTCGACCGCACTCGAACCGTCACCATGTGGAAGCCTTAGAACCGGCTCAGTCTTGTATTTGGTGAGGGACATAGAAATTAGGGGAAGGTTGTGTTGAGGAAAAATGCTTGTCATCATGAAAGACTAGCCATCGGAGCCACCAAGCTTCCCCACAACTCCATCTAACTTCAAAGTGCTCCCTCCTACTGTCTTTTCTTCAGACCCGGCTTATTTATGAGTAAAGATGTTCCGATACCAATTTTTTCATCCCTTTGGCGACTCTGAACTTTGGCTGATATGGAGCATCAATCTGATACCAGTGTGTAAACAAACAAACACACACACAAAAAAAACAGCCATTAAATTGGTCTTTTTATCCAGGTGAAACTATTTTTAAGTTGATTTTTTTTGGCACTTTCAACCCAGCTAAATTTCTGTCACCCAACGAATATGCAAAGGAGAAATGAAAGATTGCGTACATGTGCTTAAAGTTACACAAGTTGCCTAAGGATGTTGGCTACTTGTGCAAAAATCTTTTACGATGCATACAGGTGAACAGGATGTTGTTGGGAAGTAGCAGGGTCCTGTGTTGGAGCTAAATTATGCAACACTGGATCAGATCAGACTCACTTATCAGAGGCATTCACATCACTGGTTATTGGTATTGGAACAACTCTATTCATAACAACCCCTTCTTCAGAAACCAACCCAAGCATACCATAATTTTGAGCCCTTAGAGAGCAAAACATATGCTATAACATAAGGGATAATACACTGTTACGCTGCTGTGTAATCTTTATTGACATCTAACCTTTTTGTGGTTATTAGAAAAGATAATAAAAATAGAAATAATATCTGATGAAGGGATATTTGTTAAAGTGTCCAAAACCCATTGAGGCTTCTCTCTTTATATCTCTCCTCTCACATGATTTGTATGTATGTTTGTAATGAATGTTGACTATCAACAGCAGATATTGAGTTGAAACAACAGAGTGAACACCCTATCATCTACTTAAGTACAAAGCCAACACAGATGATTACTTTATAACAAGACTTACAGAACATTAAAACCTTACATTCATTATCTCTGGCTGTGAAGTCGTACTGAACAAACACTTATCGATGGGTGATTATTGCAACTTTTCTGTGACTTACATATTATTTCATGATGAAGCATTCAATGTCTAACATAATGTTTGCAATTAATGCAAGTAGGTCATTGATATCATGTGAGATGGCACGCTTATTGAGGTAAATTAACTTAAAAAAATATGTGAATTAGGATAACATGAGAGCCTCTGCTCTTTGTTCATTTGCAGTATTACTTCCTGTGATAATATCACAACGTCAACAATGTCCCAATATCCAGGACTGAATACGTGCTATTAAAATCACACACACAAACACACACACAACAGGATTTCTTTCAAGGTGCATATGAATGCCTTCAAGGTTTAAAAACTATGACTAAACACACCTACACTCCCTGATGAGTAACAAAAAAAAGAGACACTGGGCACTTCGCAGATGGGATGGCTGGTATTTAATCATACCAGAATTTGCCCAATCTTGGTGTAAAACTCCAAAGTTTTCTTATCTAGACAGGCAAAGTGGATAAAATGTGTGATTCAATGTACTGACATCATTTCTGAGTGGAGTGAGGAGTAGCCTAAAGCTGTGTTTAGCAGATCGAAAACTCGATCTTAAGGAAGAACATGAACTATGATCCTAAAATCCTCTCTCTCTCTCTATCTTTGTCTCTGTCACAATCAAACACACTCAATCAAACACACACTCAAACACACTCGCACAAACAATCCTGTCCTTTTGTAAGCAGTTATTGCTTCTTCTGAAGTACAGTTAAGACAGTAAATCATGAAAAAAAAAGACAAAATAAAAAGGAGTGAAACGAGAGACACGCTTCGGGAGGGGTCTGGCTCACAGTTGCGGGTCAGTATTACAGTTTCTCATCACAGTGATTGGTGACTGACTGTCTTTGCTACACTCCAAAGAATTGTTAAGGAGACAAACATCAAAGCTCAACACGTCCTCGACCCTCGACACGACACTATTCTTTCTCCAGCTGACAATTTATCTTCTACCCAGTCAAACCAGTGCTACATTAATATCGGCATTTCAGCGACTTCACCCTCATCAAGTGACATCTTCTGGTGGTGGTTGTGGTGGTTGTGGTGGTGGTGGTGGTGGTGGTGGCGGTGAGATGGTCTTTAAGTGCACCTCATGTGTGGTGGTATCATAGTCTACATGATGAGGTCAATCAGACACTGCTGAAGGTGGGATCCTGCCCCCTGCTGGAGGTTGACAGGACTGCTACATCTACTCTGAGAGGCTGACTGGAGAGGTGAGAGGTGGAGGTAGGGCGAGTTGAGCAAAAATTGACGGTGTTATTGGGATTTTGGTTCAAAAAGACATCTGATTAACAGGATACAGCACACTGGGGACAAGAAAAGGCAGAGGAGTGGGATGGTAGAGTAGGTTAATATATTGTGATAATCTGTCACTCACCATATAACTCTATATTGTCACCCTCTCCACAAGGCAAACCACTCCGAGGGAAGATCTGGGAGGCTGGTTCACTGCAGGAACCCGCCTCCCAAAGCTCAAAGACCCACAGTACAGTAAATGACTTACAGTATGTCTTCCCTCTACAGTTGGACATGTCAAAAGCAAAAGGGCGAAAGCACGTGAAAAGCACAAACAAACAAACAAACAACCTGACGCACAAAAATCTGACGTTTAAAAACAGGCAGAGTGACACAACATCTGTATGTTCTTGTACCCACAAAGATCTCAAGATATATAGAATAATATATAGGTTCAGACCAAAACGAACCAAACGAGAAAAACAGGGAGGAAATTCTTATGTACCTGAAACAGCAGCATCAGTGGCATCGCAGAGGGGATCTTAGAACATAAACAACACACGTAACACACAGTCACGTAGAGCATTGTAGTGCATACGATATTATGTACAACACCGATATCCTTGGGTGATAGTTGTAGCTTTACTGGACTTTGAGAGCACTGGGACAGGTTTAAAACTAGTTTGTGATGCTCTTAGCTGGAAGAGTGTGGCAGGGAGGAGGGGGAGTAACCTGTTGCCTAGAGATGATGTAATTCTCCATATTTTAATCCCCTTGTTTTAAACTGATAAAGTTTCCCCTGTTGGTGTAGAAAACGGGCCAGTGAATGACCATACCCCACAATGCATGCCTGTCCCACACAGCAGTGTCTCCTCCCCACCCGCTTACCCTCCCTCCCTTGTACTCCCTCGGTATTTGTAGTTAAAGACAGGCCATGCGGCAGCAGTCACTCATGCTGATACAGATAACAGGAAGCACGTTTTGGTTGCTAGTTTTTTTTTGTTTTTTTTTTTGTCTGTGTTTGGTTTTTCTTTTTTACGAAATCATGCTTCTAGCCTATTATTAGGTGGTTTTTTTTCCCCACGGTTTCTTTAAAAAAAAAAAAGGTAATAAAAACTACAAGTAAATCCGTATCCTTCTCATCTGGTGCGTGCTGTGGTTGTCATAACGTTGGTGTCTGTTGCCCTTTATTTCTGTCTGTCAGCCTTTTTATGTGTGTTTCTCTCTCCTGTCAGCTGCTGCTGGTCATGTGTCGATGTAGGATGGTTTTGGTGAAGGGGTTGAATCCTGTGGAGAACTCTGTGGAGAGAGGAAAACACGCTGTTTTAGGACAAGCTATAGTTTTGTGTTGCTTCAACAGACTGGAGCATAAACATGCAGGCTGCAGTAGATCATTGCAAATGAGAGTGTTTTCAAGTCAGAGATATTTATACTGCCTTTAAAATGTCTTCAGCTAAACTGTGCATCTTTAAAATTCCATTCACTCGATGCTCATATATAACTCAAACGCCTCTCTCATTTTATTCAGCCATTGTAACACTGTATGAAACAACACATTAGTTTTGCAGAAGCATTCAAGCAAAAATGGTTGGCAAAAGTGGTTTAACATTCAGTAGTGAGTCGCTTGAAATATCAGTAATCTCAGGAATGTCATGGCCTTTACGTTAGAAAGGGCAAGTCACACACATTCACTCACACACTCACACACGCACACACACACACACAATCACACAATCACACTCACACCAATGTGGCTCCAGATAGCAATTCCAGGACAACTGGCCTTGCAGCTTTGACCTTGAGAGCTGTCACGCTACAGGATCTTTTTGGATCGGTTGTTTTGCTGAGTGCACACTGAGCCAACCTTTTTTCCAGCTAATCACAACATGCATGGAGGAATAAATTGCCTTGGCATCATTTACTACAAAACAATAATGATACATTTGCATTAAACTTGTGTTTCCATCTGTATGGCATTTTACTGAGTGGACAATGGGACATTTTGGACACAGAAATATGGATAAATTATATATTGTAGAGAAAACAAAGATAAATTCTATGCCGAATGATTCAGGTGGTTTATTTGCTGTTCACAAATATAAGTCCAAAATTAAACAAGGCAAAGTGTTTGCCAATTGCAAGCAGCCTGGATTGATATTGTTCAGGTTGTTAAAACTGTGAGAAAAACTGTACTTTCTAAAACTCACAAGGTAAAAAAGAAAATTATTGTGGCATTAAGTATCATGTCACTTTTTAAATGAATGGCTTCATATTACCTACATTAGTTTTCACTGAAACTCTGTGTATCAAAGTTAATTCTGTTTTAGACATTTTATAAATTCTTGTCCATATTTCCAGATCAAATTTTCATTATGGTTTTGTATTTTTGGCAAAGTGTGATTTTTATATTGTAACAATTTATTAAACTCAGTATTCAAGTGTGATTTTGCCTTTTCAGCACCACATTAAATATTATTAGTACTGAATTAAAGGTACATTCAGATGCATTTAATCCAGAGTGACTGGATTAAATGGTCTAGCCCACAGGTCAGACGAGGCACTGTGGGTCAGTCCCGTACCTGCAGGGACGCAGCGCTCAGTCTGCCTCACTGCTTAACTCTCCGCAGACTGGCACATTTCACTATCTGAGCACCTTTCTTCACATCCACAGTATCGGGCTACATTGATGGGAAAGGGGTTGGCAGCAGAAGAGTTGCGAGGATTGAGAAGAGGTTGGATGACAGGAGCAGAACAAGAGGTCAAGGGAATGTTAGTAAGGGAAAGAAAATACAAGAGATGAAGGAAAAAGATGAGGAGGGAAAACAGTAATGAGAGAGCAACAACAACAGAGGAGATGTAATAGAAAAGTGGAAAATAGAAAGACAAATAAGTAAAGGGAGAGGAAAGGAGGGGAAGAAAAGAAAGAAATTATGCGTGAACAATCAAGCAAGGACAGAAGTGATGGGTGGCAGTTGGAAAGACAGTTGAAGATAAGAAGGGCATCAGAAACATCTACAGTCTGTCAGAGTTTCAGAGTAGATCTGTGTCAAATAATATTTGAAAACACTTGAATTAAAATCTTGATATTCAGATAGATGAGATTTGACCCCATAAGACAAAACAATAAACCGTATTACTCTAAAATGCTAATTCCTGCTGGTAGAAAAAGGTTTAAATACTTTAAATACTATTTGACGCAGCTCTGATTCAGAGAGCCTTGTAGGTTTGAGTGATACAGCACACAGTCACAGTTGAAGGACTATAAACTTTAATGAAGGCAAAGAAGACAGAGGAGTCAGTCACTAAGATACCCGATTGGGACAGAAATGAGAATACAGCCACTTCCAGGAGCCACAATCAATTCATTCAGTCATTAATGTGCAAAAAAAAAAAAACATATGAAGAGGAGGTGATGAACTGTGAGCGCTTCAACAGAGCAAAGTGGACTCATTTGCTCCTCTTGCATGCAGATGATGAACATGAGGCAATGATATTTGGGTGAAGATTAATGTACCAGATAGTCAGCAATCGAAGAATTAACCATCCAAACTTTACCCCAAATCTTGGATAGCGATTTAGGATCCTCACATAATAAAACAGGGCTGTTGCTTCTAAGATCACGCACACAAACTGACTTCTCAGTCTGTCATACTGAAGCTCATGCAGGTTAAGCTGCTCAGGGACCAGTGGGATATGCCCCTTAAAACCTGATGAGAGACTTTCAACACCTCATTATGAACTATCTACTACATCATCTGATCTGATTCACTCCATTTGGGCTGCGAATCCTAGCTAATGTCAGGAAGCCTCAGATGCTGCGAGGCCTCACAGGCCAACAGAGAGCTGTCTGCGGATCAGAGGCCCACCTTGCTGCTGTCCCGGCCCAGGATGGCGTAGCTCATGAACTGCTCAGCATCCATCTCCAGCTCGTTGGCGTCCTCCACGCTCACCTCCTGAACCCCCTCCTCACCTGAACCCTTCCCTCTGCGCACAACCTTACGCACAATCTACCACGAACGCACACAGGAGGGGTGGGACAGAGTGATGGATGGAGGCAGAGGGTGGAAATAAGGCAGAGTTGGTGAAATAGAAGTGAAATGGATATAAAATCAACACAATTTTTTAAAAGAAAAAGGAGTGTTTTCTCAAGGGCATACAAAAGATTTGTAGAAAGATGTGTGTGAAATAATGAATAATGATGACTTTTGTAATGATTATTAATTAATAATCATTCTTTGGTGAGATACTGAGTGAGTGTTGTGACACTGACAAACAAGCAACATAAATTACAAGATACAGTTCAAGAATAAAGCATAAAAACTTGTCCACTGACCTTTTTTGTGACAATGTTTCCATGTTCATCCGTGAACTGTTCCTCGCTCACTTGCTCCCCAGGAAGATCTTCAGCCTCATCGCCCTGAAAAAAAGAATTTTAACCCTTAAAATGTGAAACAACTTGACATTTTAGTGAAACTGCTACAAGTTGTGACTTCCCAAAGCATGAAAAGTTAAGTAAACCCAGGATGGTGGTACGAAATTAGCACCCAGTAAATTATGGATTTGGCATGTTAAAATAGCTCCCCCTGCAGTGTAATTAACTGCATGCCATAAACCTCACCACTAATTAGAAACACAGAGAAGCAGATGAACGACAGATGGGTGAAGGGTGAGGGGGGGATGTTTGTGGAAGCACATAAATACAACAGTTGGGATCCACAAAGTTCACTAATGTTTCTTGGTGACACTTAAAATTACAGTTCATGTGGTTCATGACAATGCTGTTATAGCCCCCCAATGATTAGCAGCGTCTCTACACAGCTATTTATAAACTCAAAGAAATTCCTACAGCTGGAGAAGAGACAAGAAGGGCCAGTGAAGACCTGAATTAAACATGACAACATTTGAGTTGGTGTTGACAGGGTCTGAGATTCAGAAGGAAGAAGATGCCACAGAGTCCGTAGGGGTTTTTAGTGGAACTAGAGGCAAAAATTGTTGAGACTAAAACAATCTATTTGCATCTGTAGCAGTGGGAGATAAATTTAGTCACATTTGCATAGTAATTTATTGGTAATTTAACAAAATCTTATTACAGGGGCATGAATTATTCGTATGTTTTTATTTCATTGTCTCATGCAATATTTCCTCAAGTACACGCCGTCCTAAGTTAATCCTCGCCGTCACTTTGTCACACTTACTCCACTCGTGTCAAATCATTCACCACAAACTTAACCTGCCTCACTCCTGCGTTAGAATAAACACACTGCATCCTTCAGCCATCCACCAAACAGTATTTCCTCTTTCTCTCTCCTGTCATTGTTGTTTTCCAGCCTGCATTTCCTCTCATCAAATGTCTGCTCAAATGACTGTCCTCTGTCCCTCTGCTTGTACCTTGAGGATGACTCTCCGGCGAACCACTCTGGTGGTGACGTTCTCCTCTTCATCGGCAACTCCCTCGACCTCACCGAGCTCGCGGTCCAGCTGAGCGTGTATGTAGGTGAGCACGGACCGAACCGAGCCGCTGGCTATGTGAAGGACATTCTGACAGCTGATGACCAGAAAAGCCAGCAGCACGAAGCTGAAGAGGAGCTCTGTCACCAGGGCCCACATCCCCCAACTCTGATCCCCAACAAATCAACACAACCGAACACAACAAAACACTCCCTCAGCTTTCAGTGCCTCCTGCGTCCCCACGCAGCTCTTCTCTCAGCTGAGAGGTAAGGTAACAGCTGCAGCCTTCTGTCGCAGGTTTAGTTGCAGTTTGGTTGTTTGTCTTTCAGTTCATGTTCGGCCTCCATTAGCTGGGGCAGTGGGCCCTTTCCTTTGGTCTCAACTCCCTCTCCTTCCCTCTGTCAGATCAGCAGTACCCACTCAATGACATCGAATCCAAGGAGAAGCAACCTTGGGAAGCTTCTATTCCCACCTCTCTCTCTCTCTCTGAGTGACCATGTGATCTGTAGGCTTTAAATACCTCTGGCTACTCCAGTGTGGCTCTGTATGCCGCGGTACAAAACCTGCTCCCTGACTCCCTTCAGGTGCTCTGTACTTTAACTACAAACCATTTCTTATTCACACAGCCTTGTAGACATAATCTCTCAAAAAGCACATCACATTTGTGCAGCACTGCTGAAGCTAAAGCAAGACTGAGCTGAGCTAAAGGGCTTCTTCTTCTTCACCATGAACCACACATAAAAGTAACAGTGGCCCTAAAAGCAACAGTCTATTTCTGCTCTCACACACTTTCACGGCTGAGACTGTCCAGTGTGATGTTTTGGTGTTGTGCCAGAAAGTTAACACGTTGAAATGACTGGGGTGGGGATCGTGTAACATGAGTGGGACAGTGAGAATGTTTGCTATATTTGGCCGGACACGCAGTTTGTGCCCTTCTTGGGCCCTGGCTTCTGTGTATTTGGGTGTGTGTCTCATTGTTCAACACGTTCTCATCCCAGCTAATCAATTATTGACACCCAAAAGAGTGACTCCTACTGACTTTGACGATCATCTGATTTCTCCTCTAGTGCCACCACAAGCTTGGTTTGCCATAAAATTTGGAGCGTCAGTGTTCCCTTCAGAATGATAATATAATATAATAATTTTGACAATTTCTTAACTTTTTCAAGACGTGACCCTCTGGTCAAGATAACAAAAATTGCAGATATTCCAATCCACCTCAGTTGTACTTAGTACTAATTAGCAGATGTTAGCATGCAAGGGTGCTAAACTAAGGTGACGATCATGATAACCATTATACCAGCTAGAATCAGCATTTTAGCATTGTCATTGTGAGCATCTTTCCACATGGTTAGCATACATGCTAATATTTACATTGAGGTTAAAGCACCACAGGGCCAAAAAGTGTATTCACACAGAGAATGAGGCCAGTTTGTGGCCCAATGACTTTAAAAGTTAACACAGGTTGAATATGAAATATGCAAGTTGACATTATCCACTCTGAAAGAAAAATTTGCGAAAATCATGGGGCTTTGCCAATTGACAGAGCTGGTCCTCATCGACAGAAATGTGGAATAATTAGGAGAAAACACCCAGAGGGTGGAGCCATATACAAGTGGGAGGAGAGTTCAGAGTTTTTTATTTTTCACTTTTTGGGATTAAAAAGTAGATTTTTTCTTCCACAATATATGTCAGCCTGACTGCAACAGTGAGTCATGGAGTGCTGACCTCCACTGTTGAGTGTTTGTAATTAGTCTTTTTGCCCATGCTGAATACTGACTTGACAGGAAGTGGACTTTACTTCTTGAATGTACAGAGAGGGGAGGGGAAAAGACAAGAGACTGAAGGGAAACAGAAAGAACCAAAGTTCCATAGCAGAGTTTATTCAGAGACTGCTGAACTTAGCACAAACACACACACACACACCCTCAGACAAAGTCAGTGCAGACTGTTCTTTTGCTAGCTATGTACAGCTAATGTGCAAACAATCCTGGGAGTCAGAGTAATGCAACTATCAAAGGCAAAAATTTGCTTTGCTCTCTCTATGTGAACACACCTTTAGTACCGCCCCTTGTTATTGAAAATGTGTTAAATGTTGAAACATGTTTATTAACTTACCTGTGCGATATTTCTCATTCTGTACAAAGTGTTTACTTAATTACTAGTATAGAGAACAAACATCTGGTATGTTTTGTATGGGAGAGGCAACACACTCACCTGGCCCTTCAGGCGCATGTCGTCCCAGGCCCTCAGCTCTGGCACCCTGTGTGGGAAGCCCAAACCCTTCTCAAATGGCTGGGTACCTCTGAAGTGCCCACGTAAGATCTCTGAGTGCCCCATGTCCCTCACAGGCTGAAGTAAGGCCTCCTGGGACATGTGGGACTGGTCTCCGTCCACGGCGTTGCATACTGATGACATCATGTTGTCCATGGCCTGTCTAGGTTTAGGCTGACTGCCCACCCAGGCCTGTGTGGGGTCAGTGACAGGGATCCATCCTGGGCCTGTCTGTTCCTGCAGGTAGGAAAGGAAAGAGCCTCCACCACCTCCATTTCCACCATTACCTGACCTGGAAGGCAAGAACAGATCAGTGTAGAGGTGGTACATGTTGTTAATTTGCCTATTGCAAGAGAAGTAAAACAGCGTTACAACCCCTTAACATCAACTCTCCTCCAAGAAATGTTAGAAAACAGCACAACTCACCACTGACATTAACTAACATGCAAAAAAGATTAACAAGATGTCACCAAAGATCTATTAACAGGTCTGTTTTGCTGGTGTTTGTGACTGTGCAGTGTCACCTGAGAGGCCCACAAAGGTCTAACTCACCTGTCTCCATTCCGATCAGCAACACAGCTCAGACCAGGTGACTCACTCAGCCGAGCATACACTCTTTGCTGTCCTGCAACAAGAGAAAGCCCTTCCACTGAGCCTGTCCCTCCACCTCCTCCTCCTCCAGCTCCATCTCCACCAGTCATACTGGTGAATGCTGATGCCTCCGAACTTGCCTCTGACCCCTGACCGTTGTTCAGCCCGTTAAGATTGATCCCAGCGATGGTGCCCCCAAGAGAGGCTGGCGTGGCAGTGCTAAGTGAGTCAACACCCATCTCTGAATCGTCTTCGGGTAGCTCAATGGAGCCACTCAGCACCCCGCCCCCTCCGCTGGCTGCGCTGGCCTGACTAGCCGGCCGACCCAGACTCCCATATGGCAGCCCCAGAAGACCTTCTGAATCATCAGCATTGCTGCACTCCAGCGAGGAGTCCTCCACAGGCACCAGGGAGGGGCTGTTGCCTGAGGGCCACACCTGCACATCAGACATCTCCATGAGGGTGTCTTCTTCTGTGGTGGCAATGGGTGCACAGTCCAGGCTGGAGACTTCCTGCCAATAAGGCTCAGAACCCAGCGGGGAGGGCAGGCTGTACTGCATAGAGGCCGGCGAGAGAAGCTCTTCCTGTGCGAGCCCATAACCTGGAGCGAGACAGAGAGAGGCACACTGACACCCGGCCCCCCGCCTCGCTCCCCACCTCACCCCTACAGCACCGGGACCCTGGGAGGGGGTAAGCGCCCCTGCCCAGGAGCTGGGCATCTAGGGGAGGAGTAGAGGAGGCTGAAGGGACAAATGGTAGAGGGGTGGAGAGGGAGAAAGGGGAGGGCCAAGACAATAGGAGCTGGAAAAAAGATGCAAGGAACTTAAGACAAGAGAGCCATGGCAGCTTTTGGAAGAGGGTTTGTCAAGCTCGATCAGCCAGCGCTGACGGTGAGAGCAGCAGCGGCAGCAGCAACAGACACAGCCAGACGGACTGAGAGAGTTACTGAGGATTCGGACCCAGCAGTGACTGATGCTGCTCTGCTTGCTGCCACCTGCAGGGAGACGGACAGGAATTACTGCCTCTGCCCCCAACCCGGGACTGGGACACACACCTGTCCGGCAGGGACACACACACACTCACGCATGCCGTAAACTCACTCTCACACTCTCTATCTCATCTTATCACACACAGAGTCTCGCGCTCAGATATGCATGCATTCAAATCCACTCAGAAAAACAGGCAGGTTAATATTGTTGTCAGGCTGGATTGCATGCACGCAGGCAATCTCATTCTCTCCTCACACATAGTTGCACACACACATCAGCTCACTCTCTACAAGACTCATTGACACATTTATTATATTTATGATAATGCAATCAGTATTAACACATAGATACATACATATAATCTATAGTACTGCTGATAGTTAAGCAAAGGCGTGTACTGTAGACTTGATCTTCCTTCTGTTCTGATCATTACAATGGTGGCTGCCTCAAACATAAATTTGAATTAGTATTTCATTCCTCAGTAAAATTGCATATTGTTGTGCTGCGGACTCAGGTCACTCCTACAACTGTCTTGAACCTTTGTATCAATATGTTTTCTTTTATTTTAAGGGCAGATCTGACATAATAGTGCATAATGTCACAGCAGCAGGATTTATGTTTCTGTTAGATAATAAATGCATTTAGCAGAGGGCGAAAGAAAAAAACAGTTAAAGACCATGAAGATTGCACTTTTCTATGTGCTCTGAGAGTGAAAGCGATCAACTACACTGGCAAATAGGTGAATAGTTTATGTCAGAGTTTTGATGAATGGCGAGGTAAAGTAAAGCAAAGTGTGAGAAGTACTATGACTGTAACACTGCACCACATGTTAGCAGGAAGTATAAAGTATAAGGTGGTATGCAGGACATACAGTATGTAGATTAGATAAGGGAGAGGAGGTGATTCAGCTTCTGCATGAGTATGTGTGCATGCAAAGAGACACAGAGAGAAAAAGTCTGCATGAGTTTACTGTACAGTGATGAGAGTGCAGGGTGTAACCTGATTCATGCTCGGCAGTGCTGCTGTTGAGTACTGCTGAGAGTGCAGGAGATATTTGTGACACCAAGCACCCAGAAAGACTTCTTGTCCTACTTTCTGGCTTCTCCTTCAGTGACTCAACTACTGTCTGTTGTCGAAAACAAACTTGTACTGAAATATATACATATAAAAACTGGTATTTTTTAACTGGGCTTTGTCTTACACAGTGATAAGTTCTTAAAATTGAAAAAAATCTACAAAAATCAGCTGACTGGAGTTTTTTATTGCCTTTGCTGACAAAATTCCTATATTTTATTGCATTATCATGATGACTGAAGAGTTTCTTGTTTAGCTGGATCATAAATGAATAAACTGAGGTTTTTGTATTTTTAAGATTTCTTTGATTGGCGTTATATCAGCATATCATTATTTATAGTCTATTCATTTCATTACTGATTACTCACAGATGTAGATGAGAGTTTTAACCCTTCTGCATGATTACAGCATGCTTGAATATCTTATGACCAAGTCTAATTTAAAGAAAAGGATCTACAAGCATTTCTCTTGCAAGTAAATGAGGTGCAGGATTAGATGTGTATTGAAAATATAGATTTTGGTTTAGCTGGTGTGTGTCTGAGGGCCTGGAGCCACCACTATTTTGTTATGAGTTTGCTTTTGGTGACGCCACACAAAGCACAAAGTTTGTCAGTCCTCACTCTCCTTTTTAGTAGACTAGATGATGGTTGTGAATGAGGAAATTTGTAAAAGAAAAAAGATGTTAGGGGAATGAGTGAGTGTGAAATGTGAAAAATGTGTGATTTTCTGCCCCCCCCTGATTGAACAGCACAGCAAAAAAGAAATGGTGAAGCTCTTGTGAAAACACAAGAACAGGAAGTATCCTCATTTTGCCAATACACTTAAAAAATGATCAACTAGGAACACATGGAAGACACAAAACACTTAGAGCATACGACTTAAAGACACACTTAGACACTCACATAGACCAGTTGATGAGTTCACATTAAACAGAAGCACATTTATAATAAAGTGAGGAACAATTTAAATTAGTGCTCGTACAAACACTCACAGAGACATCAAAAACATGTGTTACACACATAATAACCCATCAGATGGACACAGTTTACACATAAATTCAGTGACATACAAAACAATCACAACATTCATACATGAACAGAGCAAACGCAAGTTCTCAAAAAAGGTTTGTGGCCTTTTTTACCCTCCATGGGACAGATCACTGAGGAGGAACAGGGACAGACTGTAGTGTCATTCTCAGTATGCATGCCATGCAGAGACATATGTCTTTTGGTCGAGCAGTATTCAGAGCCAATGCAGCGTTTGAGATGCACTGTCATCTCCAACAAGCCAGCATTTACTCTCGCCTCTTGTCCCAGTGTCTCCATGCAAACGAACACAGGGGGGAGATGAGCCATGACAGTCAGTCTTATGCACATGCGGACAGGCAGGAGGGCAGGGAAAGAAGGGATGGGAAAAGAAGGGAAACGTCAGAGCGGGAAAAAGAGAGAAGAAGAAGGGCAGCAAGAGAGGAGGAGGAATATAACACAGGGTGATGGTCACAGACAGAAACAGCGAGTAAGAGAGCGAGGGTCACCTTCCCCCTCCCAGTGGGTGCTGAGTACACAGTCTGTGTGAGGGGGTATTGGTCACATAGCGGACACTTAAAAAGGTGGGGTTTTCAAGAGCACGAAAACAAAGAAAATGCACAACTAGTCGCAAAAATAAAAACTAAAGATAAAGATGTGGGTCTGAGGTCAACATGAGGTCGGCATGAGGTCAGAGTTCGGAGAGGAGTGAGAAGGAGGAAGAGTAGGACGGCTAGGCTGCAGATGACATGTCCAGAGAAACACAGAAAGAGGGACAGATTCACAGGGAATGAAAAAACAGGGCTCCCAAAAGGACATTCAGTGCACCAACATTAGCCCTAAACAGACTCAAACTATTCCCATGCAACTACAGGCAGAGAGAGTTTAAATGTCCTTTAAAGGGAGAGGTTTTATTCTGTCATGAGCTAGTTTTTTTTTTTTATTTCTAACCTGGAAACCATCTTGAATAAACCTTGCTTACCTACAACACAGGTGCACTAGAACTATGAAAAAAAACTGATAAGAAAAATCAAACAGACAATATTCTGACAAAAGAAGGACAGACAGGTAGAGATAGAGACTGAATAAAAGCTGCAGTTACATTGATTCCTTTGTTCTAGCAAATATTCTTTCTGCTTTTTCTGCAAAAAACTATTTTGAAACTAACTGGCTTAAGAAATATTCTTTTTTTAAATGGAGGACTGAACCTGACTTTAAGGACCAGTGTAAGATTTTGGGAAATATTGTTATTTACTTTTGTTGCTGAGTGTTACAGTAAAATATTGAAACCTGTCGCATTGATCATTTTTATTAATTTCTTAGAACTTTTTTAAATTTATGTTTAATTTATTTGCCTTTTTATTGATTCATAGTATTATTTCTCCATGTGTCTATTTTATTCAATGTATTTATCACCTAAAAAGTCAGGTTTCTGTCCTGCACTTACTCGCTGTGCTTTAAGGACATATTTAATCCAGACAGTAGGTCATAAACTTGACGAAATCCCTCACTGTCGTCACTGAGAGATTAGCAGAAGACACGACATCCAGGTTTTTTTTAAATTGCCACCATGTTTTTATGCCGAACATCAAAGCAGGAACGGCCTTTGGGAGGCAGGTAGCCAAACAGACAGACAAGACAGATACACGTTAATCAGATTCACTGCAGCTGTGATCTGAACATCTCCCTTTTCACCTTTTGACCCTCATGGTCGTATTTCTATGCATCGTTACATCTCTGAGCATTGCTCCAGTTTTCACAGAACATGTCCTCCTACAGAGGAAGCCAGTCCAGGTAAGAAGGAACCTCACACCAGTCCAGAGGTGAAAATGGAGTCAATAAGATGTAGGGTATGCATGTGTGGAGGGAACCATGAGGAAAAGGAGTAAAAGACTGAGGACTGACAATTAAAAAGGAGGTCAGTTAAGCTAGGCTATACTTACAGTATAATCTATGTGGACCGATCATGTATGACAATGTGTTGCTTTACAGATAAAATATCACTCTAAAATGCCTCCAAATTATTAATGGGCATAAAAACTAAATAGAATTTAAATAACAACAATGCCAAAAATAACATCATTAACTAAATGAGAACTTCTCATTTTATTTTGCTCTATGTGGTTTAAAGGTCACGCAGTAGAGGGGTTGCTTGTTGTTTTTAACCAAACTTTCCAGTATATTTCTCTTGACTCTACTTTCCATCACATTAAATTAAAACACAGATGTGCTACAGAGTTTGTAGCACAGTAGGAGTGTCCTGAGTCCCTCTGCTTTTTGCTGGGGTAAAATCCTGCAAAAGTTTGATGTTTGTGGCAGCTTTCATACATAACAGAAGAGAAGACATGGGGACATAGGAGAGGATACAGAGGGGAACAAACTTCACTTTGCCTTCAGGGGGTTTTAAGGAATGAGGAGGAATGCTTACTTGAAAGGTGGCTCAGGGTTTAAGCAAAAGGAACATGGGGAAGGGGCTGCATTGTGGGATTTGGGAAGGGGAACTTACCATTGGTCATACCAGGGGAGAGGTGCTCTCTCTCGTTGTGTCTGCGTCTAGTGAGATCACGGCTTTGTCTCGAGGGCTGAGACGGCTGCCCCTCCAACATGTTAACTATGTCCATGCGGTCGATACTCTTCAGAGCTGTGTACAAGCTCTCCACTGCAGTGACGACGCGTGGAGGAGAGACACAAGCAGACAAAGAAAAGGAGAAGGAGGGGAGGGAATCCGAGGACAAAGAAAAACAACGTTACACCACCAAACTGACTCAGACTGGGTTGTAGAGGCAGAAACTTGTGTGAAGGACATTTAGGGGTTGAAAGAAATTCGTAGCATCTCAGATCGTATGGACTCACTCTTGGCCCTCTTGCCCTCGCGGGTGGCCCACAGGTTGAGCAGCGCAGAGCTCTGCTCCAGCAGCGAGTTGGGATTCTCCACACGGATCTTGTTGATGTCATCCACGCTGAGCTGAAGCTCGCGTGCCAACTCTGTGTAAAAACGAGTCAAACACACAAGTAAATGAAGGAGACATTCATATAATGTAAGTCTACACAATTTTGTTCTTGGGATGGTGTACTGCTCCACATCGGCTCTATTAAAAGGCAGAATAGTCTGTCAAACAGCGACGGCTCTTGGCAGGAAAACAGAAAATAATTAGTTTCATTGGCTGGTTGCCATGATATAACTTTGCTTAATCAGCAGCGAGCTAGGCAAGCTTGTCAGACATAAGGTAAACATGGAGGGTTCACAGCAAATAAAAACAGATTTGGTACATTCTTGTTCACTTACCAGCCCAGCTCAGTCCCAACTGTTCTGCAATCACAGCCATCTTCAGCTCTGTCCTCTCCATGGCGCTCATTGATGCTGCACAAACCAGACAAGATCTGACATTTCAACACCTGACTCTGGTAAATGTAAAGTGTGAGAGCATTTCTGCAAAGCAACACTCATTGATTTTCTATGTGGGATACTGCTGCAGGATGAAACATGACAACTTTTGCATAGCATCAGTTTATTCCATGTGTAATTGTATCATCTTGAGAAAATAAGCATGAATGTTGGAGAGTAAGAGCCTCATACCCATAGCAGGTTCATTGAGGGCGCTGTATCTTTCTCTTAAAGCCAGCGGAGTCAGAGTTCGCCTCCGGTCTTCACTCCCAACAATCTGTTAGTCACAAGCAAACAACACTGAAGTCTGTCATCTCAGCGAAAATGCCTGATTAAATACACTGTGTGCTGAAATATACTATGTGCCAGTTGATTGATAAAATCACAGCCTAATGTAGAAGATTATGATTTATACAGATTTAATTTCATGCATTTGCAGTTAAAGTCTTTGAGTGATTAAGTGGAGAGTTGGAGAGTTGGAAGTTAGTTAGGTACCTTGATACATGGAGGCATGGTAATGTTGAGGTTACAGAGTACATGTTGGCTGTCCTCATACTTGGTGGACTTGCGTAGGAAAGAAAGAAATCCAGTGGGCTCTTTACTGCTGTCTCTCACCTTAAACACAAAGAGAAATACAACATACAAATGTAGAGTGGAAAAAAACAGAAACAAAGAATATAAAACTCAGACAAAGAGGAAGCCAGATTGTGACACCTTAACAGAGACAGGAAGTCGGTTATCTCTGAAGGCCTGGAAGCTAAAGCAACGAGGTTGCTGGGTGGCCTTCCTAACTGGCACCAGATTCCCTGAACATTCCAGGTGAAGCGGCATTCCCTCCATCACCTGCAAGACATGACAGACATCAGCCAAAGCGAAAAGAACCAGCAACAGCAGAACCTGTGTTCCCCATCATCGAATCAACTAACTTCAAGTACTGAGTCTATGGCATTTGACTGTTGTTAATGTAGAAACACCACTCAAAACTACAACTTTAGTAAGAGTTTGATGCACTGTCCTCTCCTCTGAACTGACCTCTATGTCTCTGCTGCGAGCCACCTCTGTGAAGTTCTCATGTTGTTCCAGGGTTTTATCCATCTTATCGTCGGTCATGCAGTAGCAGCGCAGGCGGCCCTCACGCAGCTCGTTCATCTTGGCAAACACCACAAACTTGGCCATGTAGGGTACGGCTGACAGCTCTCTGTAGAGCAGGTTGGCGAAGGACACAGCCTCGGCTGTCCGAGGACAGTCTGCGAGCCAGAATCTGAGACGAAACAATGAAATTTCATCACATTCAGAGTTGAGCTGCTTGCTGGAATGATGTCAGATGGTAAAGACTCACATTAACTGGATTTTTATGGCATGGTAGCTTATAACATGTATGTGTGGCCAAATGAACTTACCGTGCCGACACATTGGTTGTGAAACTGGCACAGTCATTAGCATACAGAAGCTTTGTAGTGCCAGTAATGTCTTCCCACTGGGCTGGGGCTGTGCCACCTGCAAATCGAACAGGAAGAGAAGGCTATTTTAGCTTCAGCAAACATCATGAAAAATGTCATGCTGCAGTGTTTCTAAAGAATAAGAACGAAAAATGTAAATCCATCAGTGGCACCAGAACCTGTCATCACTTCTAATGAGCAGTTAAACCTGATAAATGTTTCCTTGCCATGTCGATACAAACGCACACACTGACTCACCCACCCACCCACCCACACAACTCCCAGCTGTGGCATGCAGTACCTATGACAGAGCATAGCAGACGCAGACTGGTGGTGTCACCCTCCCCAGAGTCTCGGGGGCTCTCTTTCCAGGACGGGGGCAGCGGTATACACAGGCCGATGGGCCGGTGGAACTTGCGCCGCCGAGGCTCCACAGTGACCACGGGGCTAAAGTTTGCCTGGTTACCCAGCAGCTTTGCAACCAGCTCATCTGGAACTGGCTGAGCCTGAGGTCAAAGGTAAACGAAGGAGAAACGGGCAGCGTAACATGGGCACAGGTTTGATGATATGATAGAAAAAACAGAAAGTAGACAAAAGAGGGAAATATATGAACATGCAATGGAGATTTGAAAAGAGATGAAGAGGTAACATGATAGCAGGTTGAATGTGATAATTTAAGGAGGATGATGGGGCAGCAAATGAGAAACAGAATAAAAGAGAGGAAAAATTAAAGATGAAGGGAAAGAGAGAGAGAAGTTCACAGTGAATAAAACTCGAGTTTAAACGATACATTTGAAAAAATCAATAGCAACACAACTTGGTGTAGGACTTAATGACTCTTTTTTATTGCAAAATGTCACAATTTGTGTTAACATGAAGCTTTTAACATTCATTAATACAAAACGGATATCAAAGAAAAAGGCATAGTGGCTTTTCACAAAGTCATTCATGTCATGATTACTACAGCAATATTTTAGCTGAATAGATATTTCCCTAAACTTATGAAATATAAACTATGAAATAAAGTTCTGAAAATGTCTCGTTTACTTACATTCAGTTATATTCACTATTTTTAGCTTAAAGGTTACTGCATCTGTGGTAGTATGTTAGTTTACAGACTTAATTAGCTTGTTATAAATGTATTAATGTGTCTAAAACTCACAGTAAAAGGTCCATTCACACTGTATCTACTCTTTTTTGGTTTACTGAAAGATATCTAAAACAGGATTACAAGTTTGTGTCTAATTCTTAAAAATCACAATTCTGACTTATTATTCATAATTCTATGTATCTATGTACTTTAAGTTAGATTTTTGGATTAGAAGTTTGTTTAACATTGGAATTCATGCCATGTATGTCAGTCTTTATCTGAGATAAAATCAGGAGAAAGAAGAGGCTGCAATACAGATTGTGAGCGATGAATATATTCAAATAACATGCAAACTGGACTTAAAAGTCCGATGTAAGCAAATCTGAGAAAATGGTGAATATATATGTATGACAACATAACATGTCCACTGAAATGGATTACGACGGAAGAAAAGATAAAACTTAAATGCATAAAAGAAAAAAAATTAGAAACTGAAATAAGTGAAAAAAAATGTAAAACTCATTATGCCCAAACAAATAAAATCTTGTTATTAAGTTAAAAGAATATAGTCTGCAGTTTAACTTTATTTAAAAAAAAAAAGATTCCCTAAGCCTTCTGATTCTGATATTACAGCTAATCACATGATATCATTAATTTGATGTGTCCTTTTGAAAGAGGGGGTTTTAGCATAGTTCAGAAGTGAATGTTTTTGTAAAGACGGCAGGTTTGATTTGATGAGATGGGTAGAAATGCAGGATTTTGTGGTAAATTTACCTATAAATATGTCCTTTCACAAAATTAACATATTTCTCTTGTCTTTGGTGTGTTTGAGAAAACTTAAGTCCTGTAAAAGTGTAGCTGTACACACAAAAAGTGGCTAAAAACTTAGGTGCTCAGTTCTTCTGAAACAAAAGGACTTTTGGCACATTTTTTGACATCCATGTTACCAAAAACTACTGCACAGTAAGTATGAATTCAAACTCAAACAGTTATAGCAAAAATGCAGAAAATTTCCTATCAAGTACTTTCTGTATTACTGTATTTACGTATCTCAAATTAGTGTTAAATATGCTAAATAAAAGGCTCTGCTGGTGACATAAATACATTAATACCAAAGACATCACTGTAGATAAAACAAACAATAACATATCAGCACTAAATGAGCAGTCCATAGTTGTAGAAAGGTGCCAGGTGCATGCACTGTGTGAAATAAAAGGCAAAAAGGTCCACTAAAGATGTGAAAAAGCAAAACAAACAAACAGAAAACTAAATGAGAAAAACTTGGCTGAAGCGCTGATATGATCAGGTCATTCCAAGATCATTCAAAGTACATCCAACATGCTTTTTTTCATTCAGGCAACTCAGGCATTAACGATTCTGTCTTCCTTCTCCTTCCTTCTCCTCATCGTCCCATCTCACCTGCAGCCCCAGGCGGACTCGTTTGGTGACTGCCGTCTCAGGAAACGTGGCCTGGACCATCGGCACCAGTTTACTTGTCAGCGAACCTCCCTCTGGTCCAATCAGGTCGCTCTCTTGCTGGACTCGTGATACAACAGCAAAGTAAAGCGGGAAGTCGGTGGAGATGATGCGACGGATTCGCTTTTTCCCGAGCTCCTCTTGACTTTCTAAGTCTGAAGAGAGCAGACATGGTTTTACTCTCAAGACGTGACACTATCAAGTGACATGTTTGAGCACCAGTCTGAGATTAAACATGATGTGGTTTTACTCTTACCTTCATCCATCCCGTTGAGGATGGTTTCTAGCACCTCGTCACCGTATCGATTGCGATGTTCTTTCCAGACGGAGCCATTCTCACTCCTCAGCACAACAAGTTCCCGGTCACCTCGGCCCAGGGCAGCGAAGTGAGGGATCTCCACTATCACCGGTCTGCGACACAACAAACACGGCTTTAAACATGAACAAATGGAAATTATTTACTTAAAAAATATAATAAATAACTATATATGTGCACATGTAGCAGGTATGAGCAATAACTTTCATAAGCAAGTATTCTAAGTTTTATTGATGGATCCTCATCAGCACCTAAGTTACAAGTTTTTGTGATCATGACCAAGGTGCACATCTGTAGTTTCATTAAGACTTGAAACTTTTACGAAAATATGACTATGGCGGTCCAGATGCCAAACTTAATTTTGGAGAAAAGAAAGAAGTTGCAGGGGGCTAAATCCAGCAAGAGGCTGGGATTGATTGTAACAGCTGTGCTAATGTGAGAGAAAAAAATCAAAAAATAATCTTAGGTTTTTTATAATTTTTCTGTTTTTTGTTGTTTTCTTACCCCAGGAACTGCATGCTGGCTGGACCCAGGGAGATGATCCTGCTGGCCAGACCCTCACCCTCCACCAGCGGAGGTGGGCTGGTCAGCTTCTGCGGTTTTACCAGGCGGCAGGTGATGCGGGTAGGTGCTGCACAGGTCCGCGGAGGTATGATGACACGCAGGCCGTTGTGCCTGCTGCCTCGCATTGAGCCACCTCGAGCATCTACCATAAAACTGACCAGGAACCTGTTAATGGACAAAGATTGTGACAATTAGCAGCAAGATCAGGTATTTAATGGAGATAAAATGAAATGAAGTGTTTTCCTGTGCTGACCCTGTGTGTATGGGACTGGCGACCGGGCTGACATTGTCTGACGTCTCCGTCGCCGGGCTGCTGGGGATCAGTGAGTCCTCATCGTATTCTTTGGGCAGTGGAAGTGGAGTGTGTTGCTGCAGCGGAAGAAAGACAAACTGTTCATGATATTCTCAGAAGAACATTATTTACCAAGAAGTACAACAATTAAACTATCATCTCTAAAATGTGATATGGAGATGGCTACGATGAAAGATTAAGCCTTTGTGCTTATTTAAGCTATTTTTACAGTGGATGTTAGGAAGATACAATATTAACCTTCAAAAGACCGCTGAAGAGGGACTCTCATTTACATTGTCATATTACAAAAAAGGAGAAACCAAAACTGCACGCTACCAAGGATCACCAAAAAAGTCCCTTAAGTAATCTTATATCTTTGAATCAAAACTGTGTTTAGGGTAAGATATTTCCATCCCTCAGTCTTCATCAACAGATGGAGGTTTCTCAGTTGTCTTGGAGATTGTATGGGTGCACTTGCACCTAAGCGTCTTTCCTCCACAGATGAAGACTGTGAGATTTAGTAAACTCTGAAAATGGACTAGTAAGTGGACCTTGAGTAAAGGGAGCACTCAATCCATTTTCTCAAATGGCATCCCTTTAGCCATTTCAGTATAGGCTTGAAGACTACAAATCTATAACAAAGACCATTTATTGCAAACTGAGGATGTCAATTTAAAATGTGTTGGCATACACCAGCTTAGGAAATGAACCATCCAGTGTTTTTGGAGTTTGACCCATATTAAGAACAAAATATCAGCTTATCTCAGCTTTTGGTGCATCAGTTTCAAGCGGTCTTTTCAAAATGTATTTCTTGTAAGTATCCAACTTTAAGTTAGTGCAATACTAAATAGGGAGTTCCCCTGCAGTATCTCACTCCTGCTTTTCTGTACAGTACCTGATCCATCATATGTTCCTTGAGGATAACTGTCTCCGGAGATACTCGAGGGATCCTAGGAATGGCTGGCGAGTAATTCCTGTTGAATGAAAGAAACAGAACACATGTCATATTGGAGGAGTTTCTTTACTTCTCCTCCCAAGTGCTCATCCCTGGTGTTTTTAGTGAGTGTCTATGGTGCATGCCCTTCTATCCATCCACCTATTAGCTTGTGGCTACCAGCTTGGCTCTCTCCCTTGCATCCCCACCCATCCCCCCTTACGCTGTGCCCAGCCCTCTCTCGTACTCCAGTGATTTCTTGGGGGAGAGGAAATCGTCATCATGGTCTTTCATGTCATCCATCTTCATGTACCTGGCCCCTTCTGTCCCCAAGAGCTCCTCTCCTTCAGAGAACAACATGCCAAAGAGAGCGAACAGACCGAGGTCAGGTTGGTGAAACAGCAAAAGGGGAAAGAGAGAAAGACAAGAACAAGATGGTTAACCAGAAGGGTTAGACAACATGATAACCAGGAGGTGGCTCTGTGATTTAGGGGTTAGACTGGTGAGATGAGACATTAGTGACGATGCTCTGTACAAACCTTCACACAGTTAGTAAACTGCAATAAAGTAAATGCAACAACTCCTACAGGATGCCAGACACACTTGAAAATTATGGGAAAGAAAACAGGGACAATAAAGCAGATCACTGTAACTAGCTGACGACTCAGGCTGCTGATCCCACACTAATGATTCAGAACTCCTAAACATTCCTACATCAAAATAAGAGAGGACACCTTGTAAATGTAGTCTGGTGTTTCCCGCTTAGAGACAACAGCAGTATAGATGAGGACGATCTCTGGGGAGAGCATACATCAGCATAATCTCGCTCCTAAAAATACACTGTCTGGTGAATAAACAGATATTGAACTGAAAGTCTCAGAAAGTGATGTATGAGGAGTTTTGCCCAGAAACACATAGAAATATAAAGTTAGACCTCCATCATAAACTTCTCTGTTAAAACGTACAGTAGCTATACCTATGTTAGCAGAGGTGGGTTTTGCTTACTTACCAGCAAAAACATGCGGTAATTGTCAAGAATTCCCCAGCAAAAAAACTGAGAGTTCCCTGCGTGCATTAATCTGTGATCGTAACAGCACAGCATGTGTGAGTGGGTGTCTGTACGCAGTCCAGAGCCAAAATGATGGCGTAGGTGTCCTCACACTTTCAGAGTTCAGAGTGAACTTCCCACAGGTTCACATGAGGTTGCTCGCACCCTGGATATTCTCTGTTTTGTGTACCATGCATGTGCACCATATTGCGTAGGTGAAAATGACACCATATTCAAGCATGTGCATCAGATAACATGGCTGGTATCAATTTAACATTTCAGGATGTGAGATGTGTCTTTAAGACGGCGACTCAGCCACTATCTATATTTAGAGCAAGGGGGACAATCTGTTGGTTGAATTATCAAAGGACTAAAAATATCAAGACCTAAAGTGCTCTGACATCATTGTCATCATTTAATACCTGAACTGTGAACCTCAGCCGTTGAAGTTAAACCTGTAGTGTGTTTATTTGGCAGCAGAAACTAGCTGTGATCTGTGAGCTGTTGATATGGCCAACTTGCTAGCATACACACCACCATACAACCACCAGGTATGAAGCAACATTATTGCATTTTTTGAGTTGTTTTTCTGGCCACCTGATTGAAGTTAATCAAACAGCCACTCTCTGTTTCACTGTCTTTGCTCTCAACCAACTCCTTCGAAAATATCTTGCTCTTTAGCTGCTAAATGCTATGTTAGCAAGCTAGTTGCTAACTGTGTCTGTCTGCTCTTTGCTGCTAGGAAGGAATTACACAGTGGGCTTTTAGAGGAGTTTTTTTTTGGTGGAAAACAACAACTATTGTGGTTGAAACACCCTAAGACGTGTTATAGTGAACAAAAAATAAAACAGAGGGCCAGAAAAACAAAACAATTAGCTAAGAGCAGCTATAAGCATCTGTAGGCTAACTCTAGGAACAAATGTCTGTGAGTTCATCTAATTCATCACCACTAGAGACTCCTATCAGGTGAGTAAACTTGTGATTCAATGTTTATATAAACACATACTCTGCTTTGACAAACACAGTTAACATGGCAGGACCATGAGACAGCCAAAAATGATGCTGAACATGATCAACACCACAATGCAGACAGATTTAAATGCAGACACGACTGGAGACACACACAGCAGTACTCCACAATGAAACACTAAAGCTCACAAAACAGTTATTTAACCAAAGATTCAATCAGTTTGTTAGATATTAGTAGGGTTAAATGATGTGCAAAAAATAAAACAACTTTATTTAAATTGTTTTGAGGCTTGTGACTGCAACATTTGTGACAATGAGTGGTTTTAGTGGAAATTATTAATCTTTGATGTCATGTTTACTTAAAAAAAATATTAAAAAGTGATGCTGTGATTTTTTTACTGGAGTCTCTGCCAAACAAGCATGTTTCTTTATGTCTGGATCTTTTATACAGTCAATGGTATGGATGTAGGCTCTGTAGCAATGTCTCACTTATAATGATATGTTGTGACACATTTTACCTTTATCAAAACTAAATCTCCTGCAACACTTGTTGCATAAAGCAATTGGCCACATTGTGATTTTGATAATATTTCCATAAACAATTGTTCTTTCAAAAACAAGAACTGCTGTCCTACAATGAGGAAAGAAGTTCACCTGGAGGGTTAGAGAATGAGCGTGTTACTGAATGAACATGTAAAGGTTACAGACACATGTGCTATGGGTGCATGCCAATGAAACCAGAGCCACCATCACAGTGAGCGCCACTACAGAGGAAACGAGAGAGAGAGGTATAGAGACAGAGAGAGAGGCAGGGAGACAAAGATGGTGAGAGTGAGCTTGAAATGGAGCCACACACTTTATCACAACAACCTATGAATGCCGCACATAGAAAGAAAAAGACATTCATACCTAATGTTAGCTGTGCAATTCCTAAAAAAAAGGGCAAAGGGCAAAAAAAGGAATTGTAAAAAAAATGAATATTTATGATACCAGTTCAAACATCATAAAATTAGCCTTGAAAAGAGAAAGTGATATTTAGACAACATCTTTACAGTCGATTTTTTTCCTACATAATAAATAATAATTTATGCGTCTACCTTCGTCCTCAGACACATCCAGTATCTCATCCACTGTTTCTGGGAAACTCATGCGGTGTTTCTCTGTCGTCGTCTGCAGGGCACAGAGGTATTAAAGTGTAAAATGTAATAGTATTACCGTGTCATTATCATGGCTACATAATGCCAGTGTCACATCAAGAGGGCAAAGTAGTGTTTCTAAACTTCTCACCATGGAAACCGTCTCATCAGTGACGAGCTTTAGGACGTCAATCACAGAGATGTAGCCCAGCCTCTTAGCGATGGCGAGGGCTGAAGTACCATTCTGTTAGACAGAGAGGAGCAGATTGGGTCAGATCTCTAAAGACTTCATGGGTCATTATTTTGAGAAATACAAGGTATGTTCATGCTCACTGTTGTTGTCTCGTTGGGCTGAGCTCCATGCTTCAACAACAGTGTCACAATGTCCGTGTGTCCCTGCTGGGCCGCCTGGTGCAGTGGAGTGTAACCAAGCTGAAGGACAGACAAAGACTTCATTTAAGGGTAGATACACAGATGAATGACATCTACGATACTTCAGAAAACATTGTGTCTTTGAATAATGCAGCACAGCTGGTCCTTTTCTAGGCAGTTTTTTACAAAAATTTGTTTATTCCATTAAAATGCATGTTAGAGTTTCTTTGTATCAAACTTCTGGCAAAGGCACATCACAGCAAGCAGACTGCACCAATTAAGCTGTCAGTACAAAGAACAACTGTGATCAGAGCAGAGCTAAAACAATTAGTTGAAATAATTGCTTAACCGTTTAAGTCAGTCAAAACACAGACAACTGTATTTCCAAACAAATACATTTGTAAATTAATTATGATATAAATGTAAATTAAGCAAGCACCAGTTTTGAACTGCATTAGTTCCTGGAACTGTTCCTGAAAATAAACATCCCGTTTATTCCCATCCACTACGGCAAACATTGCATTGCATCTAAGACTTGAAATAAAATAGAAATAAAATACTTTCAGTCTCTCCATTGCTTGTGAAGTACATTACACTTTAGAGAGGTAAATTACCTCATTCCTTAATATATGAAAAGTTAAGTGTTAACGCCTGTCAACCCTGCCACAGCCACGACTTGTGCTCTTGACTGTGTAATGTTCAGTAATTGTATTTCCTGGCGAATGAGATGGATACAGCACAAGTGTGTTATTCATGCCTTGACTGATTTATGAATGATTTGTTGTAGTTTTATCTAAAACCAGAGGGAGGCACTCACCCTTGTTTTACTGTTGACATTGGCCTGTTGCTGCAGGAGGAATTTCACCATTTTGATGTTGCCATAGTGACACGCTACATGGAGGGGGGTGTAACCCATCTGACAGTGAGAGAAAAAAGGTCTTAATCACAAAATCACTTCAAGTGTCTTAATGACCTTTTAATTTGACTACTTTATGTAGATTTGAGCCTATTTAGGACTGAATGGTTCATGAATATCACACAAGCTAATGGATCATAACCAAACAGGAGAATCATTTTTAGAACAGAGAATTGATAAAACTGCATTTAGGCTGCAATTAAGGAAGAAACAAGAGAGATAATAACAGTCATATCAATAATACCACTTTGACATTTTCATAAAAGCAGTACAAAAGCTCCAAAAAGATTGCTACCTACTATGTAAAGCCTGAATAGCTTTAATCTTGTCAGAACAGTCCAAAAAGTGATAATTTAACACTACGTTCATTCTTGAGGATTTGGTTTGTGGTACTGCTGTATTGACCAAGTTATGTAATTTAACAGAAAAATTTAAACCTCATTATCAGTTGTCCTTTTCTCTTTTATCATTTGATAAAACTCTGTTTCAAAACGCTGCTGTAGAGCCGCTCTAAGCTCTGAAGGTGTAACAGATCTGAACTCCTCGAGGGACGGCCAAGTTTTGATGGTAACATAACTCTGTGCTGTGAGATCATCAGGCTATTCATGCCACATTACATAGACACTATCAGCTATGGCTGTAAGTGGATGGCACAAGTAGTTTCTACACTGATAAGTCTGTGATAACCTTTCAAAAGTTCAAGGTGAAGCTCTCTCAACCTGCGAGGCTTAAACTGTTGTTTTTGGACTGAAGGTTGGCTGTTAAGTCTGAAGAGCTCTTACCCGTGTGGCAGCGTAGACTGAAGCCCCCTGCTTCACCAAGATATCTGCAATGCCAACATGTCCTTCCTGTGCCACCAGATGCAGTGGGGTTAGTCCACTCTGGGGACAAAAAGATTTAGAAGACAAGGGTCAAATACAAAAAACAAAGGACAAATCAAGCCAAAGTTACAGACTATTTTCAGTAAAAAGACCACATATGCTTGATGTTGCATGGCATATTTTCATCATCTATTTGATTCTTGCCTTGTTTCCAAGGTTGACGTTGGCCTGTTTGGAGATTAGCAGGGACACCATGTCAGGCCTTCCTTCCTGCGAGGCCAGGTGGAGAGGTGTGACTCCCTGCAGTGACTCAGCATTGGCTGAAGCTCCATACTGCAGCAGGCTGTTAGCCACCTCCACCTGGTTCTGCTTGGATGCTATGTGGAGGGCAGTGTAGCCATTCTGGAGCAGAGACATGAATAGCAGTCAGAAAAATATGAACGATAAAGGGTCTTTCAGAATGAATTCTATGTGTATCTGTCTTTGTTTACCCTGGCTGCACTGTGTGGCGACCCTCCTTTGCTGACAAGCAAGTTAACAACATCCAGATTATTGTGATGGACAGCAACATGCAGCGGAGTCAGACCATTCTGCAAAACCAGAATCAAAGGTTCATCAGATTATTGTTGATCAAATAAAGCTTTATTCATCTTGTAACTCCACACAGTCAGGACCTTTATTTATATTTCCTACCTTCCCAGCTGCATTAGGGTTGGCTCCTCTCTCCAACAACAGTTCTGCTACATCCACCTTTCCATACTTTGAAGCCACATGGAGCGGAGTGAAGCCTTTCTGCATGGACACCAACAAGGAAATGGAAACAAAATCAGGTTTTCAAACAAAGCTATTCGGACCGAGAGGTTCAGGATGGATAAACATCACAGCAGAATGCAGCTGGAAGCAAGCAGGTGGGCTTTACCTTGGTCATCTTGGTCTGCTGAGCCTCCATGTCCAGTAGGATGCGTACGGTTTGTACATGACCTTCTCGGGCAGCGATGTGAAGGGGTGTGTGGCCTGCCGTGGTTGTGGAGTTGGGGTTGGCTTTGTGCTCCAGCAACAGCTTCACTAGTTCTTTATGGCCCATTCGAGCGGCACAATGCAGAGGAGTTTGGTCATCCTGGCCATAGAGAGGAGAGTGATCATGAAATATAAGGTACTACATGAAACCCCAGCAGTAAAACTACTTTTAATCATCTTGTTTTAATTTATCAGCTTCCCAGCAACTATCTCCACTTAATAAATTAACAGTAAGCTGAGACTGCAGTGTGTGTAAGTGAATTTAGCATGTGGATATAAAGCTCTGTTTGCTTTAACTGCAGGAATTGGTTGCTGAACTTCATAAATTAACACTTTAATGTATCACATCTACTATGAAGAATCTTTATGCTTGTGTGCATGCATATGTGGACTTTGTGTTGTGTGTGTGTCTCTACCTTTGCCTTGGCGTCCACTGGTGCTGAATTCTGCAGTAAAAACTCTGCCACCTCGTAGTGTCCTGCTCGGGATGCCATATGGAGAGGAGTCTCCACTTTCTATTTGTATACAAAGACAAACCACACGCTCAGTGTGACAACAACACCAACAGTAAAGAGGTGAGTTGGTTGTCTGTGCTGATGTGTGAATACGGAGGGTATCTCACCACATTGGAGGCGCTGGGTGAAGCGCCTTTCTGCAGCAGGATCTTCACTATGTTGAGATGACCCATAAATGATGCCACATGCAAGGGAGTCAGGCCAGACTGTTCAGAGGAGGGAAAGAATATTACAATCATATTTAATACAATGATGAGCTATTGTCAATAACCTAATTTACTGTTTCCTCACCTCAGTCACTGCTTCTAACGATGCCGAGTGTTTGAGCAGAAGGTCCATCACACGCATGTGGTTCTTTTTACAAGCAATATGCAATGGGGTAAAGCCATTCTGTGAAAAGACAAAATGGGAAAATTACCATCAACAAAAAAAGATAAAAGACAGATTTTGACTTAACAAATCCACTGTGCATGTGTGTGTTCATGTCAGTGTGAGTTTGTCACTGACCAGTGCCCGAGAGTTGGGTTTGGCCCCTTTGTCCAGCAGCACTTTGGCCATGCGGTGGTGGCCGCAGTGTGCCGCCACATGCAGAGGGGTAAGGTGGTCCAATGTGATGTCATCAATCTCTGCGTTGTACTGCAGAAGCTGCTTGACGCAGTCCATGTGATCCCCCTGAGCTGCCATGTGGATTGGAGACAGGCCATTCTGCAAATAAAAAACAAAGGTGAAAAAATAAAGTGTTGATTCAATCATCTCTTGTGAAACAGGATGCAACTTGTTTTGTGGTAGAAATAAACAATCAGAGCAATATTAGCAGCAAGAGAAGAATCTACACTTGTGTTTAGCTGATGGATCACAAAGTTTTTACTTTTAAAACAACTCACTGATTTGCACTCATCCCAAAACCAGGTGTTCATTTCATTTATAAGAGAAGTAAAGAATTTTCATTACTTGTATCTATTTGCATTACCTTGGTCTTGGCCTGGATGGGGGCTCCATGGTCCAGCAGGATCTCTATAATCCTGACATGACCGTTTCTGGCTGCACAGTGCAGAGGAGTCAGCTCATCCTGGAGAGAGGGGATTGTTAATGATTAAGTTAATGATGCATCAAATTAGAAAGAGTGAGAGAATCAAAGATTTAGTGAAACGACGGGAAGGAGGTGTGCTGCACCTTGGTCTTGGCATCAATCTGAGCTCCTCTGTCCAGCAGGAGCCGGACCATGATCACATTCCCCCGTCTGGATGCAATGTGCAGCGGAGTGATACCATTCTGCAGAAAGAAACAGATGCACTAAGACAGGCACACACAAGAGGAACAGAAACAAAGGACAGACATTTGCCTCTTGACAACATTAGTTATTCCTACCTTTGGGGTGAAGTTGACATTGGCTCCTCTATTGAGCAGCAGTTGAGCTACGTTCAAGTTTTCATAGTGTGCAGCAATGTGCAGGGGTGTGAATCCAGTCTAGAGGGACACATCAGGGTGAGTACATGACACTCATTAACTTTGCATTTTACAAAACAAGGACATCAAACACAGCTACCCAATCATATCTGCACCCATCCACGCAAACACACACACACACACACACACACACACACACACACACCTTGCTGAGAACATCAGGATTAGGGTCATTTTGCAGAAGCACCGCAGCTGTGCGTGTATCGTCGTTGCGTGCAGCAATGTGCAGCGCGGGGAGGCGGACCTTTCCCTTGGTGCCGTAGTTGATGAGCAGGGCTACGACATTCTCATGTCCCTGCTGAAGAGCCACGGCCAGAGGAGTGAATCCATCCTGCAACACACAGCAGAGAGTTAGAAGACTTGTTGGCTCATGGATAGAAAATAAGGGAGATGTGAGGAAAGAGGCTCATGAAAAACGAAACAGAATGGGAACACAGCGGCTCTGGATCAGCAAGGATGGGATTGGGTGATTTGGGAGTTTCGTCTTAAACTTCTCTCAGTTCTTCGGTACCTCAGTTGGAATGCTCTGATTGGCTCCGTTCTCCAGAAGAAACTTCACAACCTCTAGATGGTTTTCTTGTGCAGCCATGTAGAGTGGAGTGAAACCCTTCTGTCTCAGAAAAACGCACATCACACGCACACACACACAGCAGCAGAGGAGACACAAGCACAGCAATAGAGAGATAGGAAGACAGTCACAGATGCACGCACAAGGATGTACATAGAGAGGAAACACCAACACACAGAAATATAGGAACAAAGACACATGTTAACAGATGGAATTGCAATAGATACTACAATGGTTTCACAGTAAAGCTGACGCAGTGTGTCTTGTGATCGCAGCAGTGGAAACAGCATGGAGTCTCACCTGGGACTGAGCGTTGACATTGGCCCCGTAGTTAACCAGCTCTGTGACCACCTGCTCCTGCCCTGCCAGGGCTGCAATGTGCAGGGCCGTGTTCCCTTTCTGTTTAAACACAGATACACAAGAAAAAGAGTACACTGTCATAATGAGCACTCGCAAAGATTACAGGTGAGATTCAGCATGTTTATACAAAGTGCGTGAGGTTTTCAGATCTCACAAGTTCTATTCTGACATTGCAAAAATCCAGAGGACTAGGTCTTTTTAAATGGTACCATTTTTTTGATTGGTCAAACAAATGCTGCATAATAAAATGCCCATAATAAAATGAGTTTGGGCATCATTGAAATTTTTTTTATAAATAAAAGTGTTTATGCAAGATTTGGTGGCAAAACTAGAGTTTTGATTGAAATCTTGCACTATCTTAGAATAAATAAAGATTAGTGAAGATTTAAGCTGGTAAAGTATGTTCACTTCCAATATTTAACAGATTTTACATTTAGGTTGGTCCCAAAATTGAGGTTTAATAACCACATACAGTAAAAAAACAATTGAAAGGTGTTAAATGCTAGAAATTTTAGCAGAATAATTAAAGATTTTGAAAAAAAACACTGATTTGACTTCCTGCAGAGAGCTGTTTAAGAAGACTATTACCGCTTACATGTCTGTGCACTAACAATGAAGCTAGTAGCTTAGCATACACACTGGAAACAGAGGGAACAAGCTAGTCTTTCTCAGTTCAAAGGTGACAAAATCCACCAACCAGAACCTGTAAAGCTCACTGATTAACATGTTGTGTCATATTTATACTCCATAAACAGACACAGTGTGGTTGCATGGGGACTATTTTCTGTGGGAGGTTTTACCTTCGTAGTGGTCTCCAGTACAATTCCATTGTGTAGTAGCTCCAGCACCATTTTGACGTGGCCTTCTTTCGAGGCCAGATGCAGCCCGTTGAGCCCATTCTGAGTGAGAGAGCAGAGCAGACCTCACACTGAAGGGTCCTGAACACACTAAAAAAACTTCATATCCTAAAAGAAGTAACTGTACATATACACACATTAAAACAGGTAGGCCATGCCGACTGAAACAACTGGTTATCTTTTGTTTCATCAGAGTGACTGAAACACTCGCACACCGAAGCAGGCAAATACTTACAATGAACACCACACATGCAGTACTCTCAGAGGGGTCATTAGCAAAAACAACGTCTACAGGGATGAAAATCAGGGTGTGAACATTTTCATTTGATTAATGATGGTGAGAGGAGGTGGGGGAGGAGAGGGAGGAGGACGGGAGGGGGATGGCAGGCCGCTGGTCTCGTGGCTGGGAAGAATACGAGCCGTGTGGGATAGGTCTGACCTCACACAGCCTTCCTTCAGCCGCACAGGACATGTGAGGTTGGACCTTTCCCACACCACTGATATTATTCCTCTGAGTGGGGAGACCACAGCACACCATCACTCTACTGCAGACAGAGGAGAGAGGGAGCAGAGGAGAGGGGACGGGAGGCAATAGAGGAGGAAAAAGCAAGAAATTAAAAAATAAGGAGGTGAATAAGAAAATAGTACACCAACAGGAGGAGAGAAGGTCGTGGAGCAGATGTTAGGTTGAGAGTGATAGAAGGGAAACACAGTAAGGGGGAGGGCAGGAGTGAGGCAGCGTCCCGGTGAGTGGCAGAGGAATCCACTCAAACACAGAAACAACTGCTGCAGTCAAGCCTCCACCCGATCAAACTCCCATCAGACTGAACGGACAGCATCAGGACAACAGTCATACATTCAGAACAACAGAGGTTTAAGTGAGAATCCACAACGTTTCTTCACCTGTATCGCTGCTCATATTTGGAAGATAAATAAACAGAAGATGTAGAGATTCACCTGAGATCTGTGTTAATAATAAATATAAGAGGCTACAGCCTACAGTTTGTTCAATATATATTGGTGCATTAAGCCTGGGAAACATTGAAGCCACTTGGTGTAAAATTCCATAAAAATTCTTAAATTTGCTGCTATTGGGTGGTATAAAAGAAAACAGTGTAGCTTAATTAAAAGCTACACTTACAGTTGACTGCCTAAATTTCCATAATAAATTTTGCATGAGTAAAAACCAACCAGATTCATGTGAAAGATGATATAATCACACAGAAAGTCTAAATATCGGAGTTGCTGAAATGTGTCACCTGATTCAAGTGAAGACAAGGATGTTGCAGATTATCACTTTACCTCAAACACAATTTACATGTAGGAGTGAAAATAACACATTTTCACATGATGAATGTCAACATCATCAATGAAATAAAGTAATGCAGTTCAGGAGAGTTCACGTTGGAAGTCAAGAACTTTCTGGCGTCAGACTGTATTTCTGCATGTAATTTTGTTTTTATTCCATGAGGTGTCTCCCTTCATTACTGTGAAGTAATAGCAGTAATGGCTGCTGCACGATGTCACTGCACATGAATAAATCTGCTCTTGTGTTGGGTCTGTTATTGGGCCTTAAAATGAGTCTCATAGAAACCCTGACAGAAGCATTACCAGCAATAATAACCAAATGTTTAGGACAGCATAGGTGAATGGAAGGGAAACCATGACTAAGTTTGATTAATGAGCCAGAGAAATCTTTCTCTTGCTCTCAAACGCACACATAAACACATACACACACACACACACACACTTCTCCGGCCAAGTTTCATAGCCTAAGGGCAGCGGTGCCAGCTTGCTAATGCTGCCTCTTCCTGGACACTCTGGGAACAACCGTCAGAGCAAAGGAGGCAGGATGGAGGAGATGTGGCTAAGGAGAAGCCCCTGCCCCATTTATGGTCTTCCCCAGAGACCCTGGAAACCCTACCTGCCACCCTCAGCCACTGATTAAGTCTACCTGAGCATGCTCATACAGTACAGTTCATGACTGAGTGCACAGGCAGACGGATGGGAACATAACAGCACAGTGATTAAGTCTGACACATCATGCACACTGGACACTCAAAACACATCTATAGAGCAAATATCAACATCTGGTTTTTGGTTTACAGGAATGGGCAATATGGCTGAATATCACAGTAACGGTATGTATCACAATACAATATTTGTTCTGTCAATCGAATTAGGAAATGGTTCAAAATGACCTTGTTTTGTTAGATTTTCTGGATGCAAACCATGTCCACAACCAGAAGCTGCACCTCTTGTAGTTACAAGTTCTTCTGCCTCATTTTATCAGGGATGCCTCCTGCTCTACAAATACAATCTCACCTCTGCAGTGAATTGGGTAAGCAGTCCTGTCGTAATGTAACATTACATTTCAAGGTAGCTGGATATGCAAGACCACATGATCGTGCAAGGGTACAGCACTGATTTGCTTAATATTGTGCCCCGCATATATAACAGAGGCGTCAATATGGATTGCACTGCTTTTCTTAGCAAGACTAGGCTTCTCTGATAAAGTTTTAGCCGGATTTTGCCTCTGGTTCCCATAATATTCTTATTCAACCACTCTGTCTCCTTAAGCCAAACCAACCAAAAGAGTGAACCATTCAGAGGCAAAGCAGGGCAGGTCTTGCTCAAACTCAGTGAGATATATGATAAGAGATATTAGTTCACTAATATTGTAGTGGAACATACCGTCATATTGCCCAACCCTAGTGGTATGCATGGTTTGTGTCAACTGCAGGATGAATGTAGAAGTACTGAAGGTCATTTTCTCGGTTTGAGATTAAAATAATATTAATTATATCACTGATTTTTAAATGGCATCAGATTAATTGTACTTTGTTTACCATTCATACAGTTCTGTCCTTTTTTGAATGAGAGGTTGGCAATCCTTCCACCTTCTGGATTTTAATTTAATCGGTTAGAAAGCAGACAGGAAGACAGAAGACTAAACCCTGGCAGGATTTGATTGTTGGCCATCAGCGGCACATGAATACTCATATATACTCAAAAAATCTTGCCAGAAAGTAAAACATGGTACAACTGAAGATCAGTTTTGCAGATAAGCAAAACTGCCTGGTGTGAATAAAAAGCCAAGAGTGATATAAATAAAAATAACTGGCTTTTAGTTAGATGAGCTTGCCAATCAGAAGCTACAGCTTCCACCAATCCAATCTGCGGAATGTGCGGCTCTCTCACCTGATTGGCCGTATTTATATCGATGCCATTTTTGATATGTTCCAGGGCCTTGTCCAGGTTGCCAGAACGGGCCGCTCGGAGAAAACTGTTGCCAGCATCTGCCTGTGAGCGGAAAGGAAAGAGAGGGAAAGAGGAAGGGGGATAAGAGACATAAGAGAAAGTGACAGACACAAAAAGTAGAGGAGCAGAGAGGGAAAATGGAGAGGGAGACAGAGCTTGGTTAATTTTTTTCTTTAGAGGTGTTTAAAGGACTGAAACCATTTAGTATCAATCCATCACTTTCCCCTCATGTCACTCCGCCCTTGAGATTTCGGACAGTGCAGTTTAAAAATCTGCCTATGCACTGTGAAAATGTGTGTTGGAGGGTGTGGTGGGCACACGGGTGAAGAAGTGGAGTCCACAGTCTCCACCTCTGATTTGTTTATAAGTCCATTTGCTGTTCTGTACTAAGGTGATAAGACCAGTGTGATAATACCGACAGCTACTGGAGTGTCTGTCGAGCCGGCAGACTGTTTTCTCTTTCTCTGGACACTGAGCTTGTGTGTGTGTGTAAATGTGTGTGTGAATGAAAGAGAGACAAAGAGACACAAGGTGAATGGAGAAAGGAGAGAAAGTGAGAGAGAGAGAGTTTGGTGAGTTCTGGCTCACGGGCCGGCACATGGCACGTCTAGTGTTTTTGTCTGTGTTTTGTTTGTGTCTGAGGGCTTCATGCCTCTCCCAGGCAGGCAGGGGTGCTGCCGAAACAGGATCACTCATGCGGCACAGGGGGGGAGAACGAGGGAGAGGAGAGGAGAAGAGAGGAGAGGAGAGGAGGAGAAGCAGGAGCAGCCCAGGGAGAACCACAGGGAGAAACTCGACTGCGGCAAACCCTGCACTTTTTCACCTGATTTACATAATCTCCTCTCTCCTCCATCCCCTCCCTTCATCTGACCAGCTATCTCAACATGCTGGTCAGGAAAAAACAAGCAGCCATCCAGCCTTTCCGTGTTTGTCTTCACACAAATGCATTGAAGAAATTCTTTTTTTAAAGCTTACAATTTTCTGATCCAAACATCGCCGTCACACACACACACACACACACACCAAACAAACTTCTTTCCTCAACTTCATAACACACTGCTTTAAGCTGTGTCCTCTATTGTTGTGACAGGATTGTTGGTCTTCTTTTGACAGAAAGGGAGAGAGTCTGAGTAAAAAAAAGGAGAAAGGATCCACATGCCTGAAGCAGAGGCATGGCAACAAATGACACAACACACCCTCAGCATGACACCAATGGCACAGCGCTGTGCAAAGAGAGAGGTCACTTTAAAAAAAAAAAAAAAAAAGGAGGAGGAGGCAATGGAGGAGGATTGAAAAACTTGAAAAGAAAAAGTTTGCCTCTAGCTGATTAAAGCAGCAAAACATCATCTGAGAGTCTCTGATTCTTGTGCCTCATATCTGGAAATAGAGACGATTTCATACAAAGCAGCAAAGTTTCTGCTGTCCGGACAACAAGCAGCTTCCTGTGTGTAAAGTAATAAATCCTGGGCTCTTGTGTGAGTACACTGACTCATGTAGAGCTCCACTCGCCTCTGAGTCACTGTCATTATCTCCATAAGATGCTTTTGTTTTTATGTTTTTATTTTTTTGCTCACAGACAATTGAGAGGGATACTACTCTGCAGTTCAGAGCCTCTGAGTCACACTCACACACACATGCTGACAGGCTAAACATTATTGAGACACTCCCAACACACACACAAAAACAAAACACTGGGCATACTGTACAGCAAAAATTGGATTTATAATGCTGCTTTATGAAAATTAAATAAACACTTTACTGTAAACACTAAAAATCAAAGGTATAGAAACATAAATGAGAATTTCAGCATTACTGGAAAGTCTCTAATTTGTTCTGTCTCAGTTTTATTTACTCACAGTTGCTGAGCTGTCTTGGTAAGCCATGTCCCCCCTCTCCCATAGGCTCTCTTATTCACTTTGAAGAGAGATTAGAAACCTAAAAACTTCCTCCCTCTTGACTGCTGCAGAGCAACAAACTGACCCCAGGACACCTCCCATCCTTGCACACACACACACACACACACACACACACACAAACACACCTGTCACATGAGTTACAATTACCATACTGAGATAAAACAGCACTGCATCCACACATGACGCATGTACCGTGTCTGTATGTGTGTGTTTCAGAAATGATTTAGAATTCAAGTTATAGGACTTTGTGGAAAAGATCTGTAAAAGTCATGTGAGAGTTGTATACACAGCAGTCAGGCTCTTTCCAAGTGCTCAAATCAATAGCAAATATTTTATTACACTCATATAACATAAATATTATATAAATCTAATGAATGCATAGTGACTGTCTCACTTAGAGGTACTGTACTTTGTTTTATTGTATCTTTTGTACTTTCTTTTGCATGAAATGTTTGCGGACTCTTCCATGGTGACACAAGAAAAAATCCTTTCATCAAAGTCAGAGCAAATACAGCTGATGCAAAGACACACAGAGCCTCAAACAATATACATGGTCCAACAGCGAACGGTGGCATGGTAACACCATGGTGAACCTTGACTGAGGCCCCTCTACTGGCTTCCCACCCCACCCACTCGACTCAGTTCACTTCCCTCTCAGAAACAAGCCTGTTGAAGTTTACAGAGATCTACAGAGACTCGCACCAGGATCCCTGAAAGAGGCTCGAGCTCGCCGGTTACATCACATTCACTTTCCTAGCGGTCAGTCCTGCATTTTTATGTCTGTGTGTGTGTGTGTATCTGCTTGCGTCAAGAAGTGAGTGTGTGGTTTGGTGAGATAAGGATGCTGGGGAACCACACCCATCCACTAACTCCGACATAAACAGGTGCAGTGCACATATCAGAGTCTAAAAAAAAATGTTTTGTGGTAATTTCCCCACCACATCTTTCTGGCCTTCAGTGTGTGTGAGATGAATGTGTGTCTCTCTGATTATTTCCGTGGAGGGCAGACAAGCTTCGGGCTCTGGTGCTGAGCAAAAAACATGAGTGAACACATATATCATACTGTTAGGATCAACAGAAACAGACAAAAACCTGCTCAGCAGCTCCACAGTTAACATTAGCAATAGCGGCACACGCTGTCGTGCAATGTGCGTGCAACTGTCCTCAGGCTGAGGGAGCACGGCTCCTCATAATGAAGCTCAAAATTACCAAGTCAAATTATTCCCATATCTCATCACAGAAAATCCTCTGCCCTCAACTCCCCTCTCCTCGTCTTTATCTCAGCTTTTCTTTCCCGCTGCCTTATTTCCTTCCTCATCCCTTGCTTCTTACGTTTCTCTCTCTCTCTCTTCTCCTCTCGCTTGCTTCCTCTGCCGGCGCTGCAGCAGACAGAATGACATCACCACCCTCGCCGGTGGACTGCAGTGTTCGAAAAACTCAATGTATACGTACAGTTTGTGTGTGTGTGTGTGTGTGTGTGCAGCCTGAGATCGACATCCCGGCCTGAAGGATCCTCCACCCCTGACGACTTCATCTAACGGATCATAATTTAAACAGGAGATTGATTGTGTGTGATGATCCTGATAAGATGAAATTGAATGTGTGTTTATATGTGTGTGTGTGTGTAAGGAGGAGAAATAAAGCAATGCGAGGCATGAATGGAAAGGCAGCAAAGCAGACTCTGTGGAAGCAGTCTTTTCTGGTAGAACTGTAAAGACGAGGATTTGGGAAACACTCTGTTTGTGGGCTTTAAAATGGCTGTTATACTTTGTGCATCTCCAATCTCTCCAGCTGAATCCAATCTCTGTGCAAACTGTTCCCCTTCTGTCTCTTTGCAGTGGCTGTATGCACTCTGTTGCAGGATTACTTACAGATACTGTAGTGCTGTACTACAATCACAGTCACATCGTTCACATCTGCTTTTGTTGATCTACTAGCAATCTGAAAAACAATCTGGCATTCAGCATTTAGCGCAGAGCCTTAAACTGTTCCTGTTACCACGTCAGTTGCATGTAGACACAATTCTAGAGGAAAAAATTGTGATTTTTTGAAACAAAGCTGCCTGCAGAGACTTCGAGCTCAATAAGCTGTTGCATGACATATGTCTAGACATATTAAATTCTCATAACTGTCATTATTTTCCAATAGATCAAACAAAAGTAGTTTTTTGGCCACTCAAAGTTTCAGCTTCAGGGTTACAACTATTCTTTTGAATGAAGCAATATCTACTTCTCAAATGTTGCACTTAAATGATTTTTAGAGGCCTGGAGATGTTCAAGTGTTGGGTATTTCACAAGAAAAAGAAGCTGAATCATTTTGAAATATACAACATTTTCTTTTGGAATCCCTTTAATCATTTTCTGGCCCATCGGATCTTCCACTAGGCCTCAGGTTTAAGTATGTCATGTCCTTCCAAACAGTCTAGACGGGTTAGTCTATGTCTGAACAGGTTTCATTGCCACAGAGGAGCAAGCCAAGCCATCACTAATGCAATCAGGAGACAAATCCTGGAGCCCTTCCATCGAATGTCAGTGGGAGAATCTCTTTGCCAAAGATCCAGGGTCATTTTATTTTGATACGGAGCTATTATCTGCTCCGCAAAATCTCAACATTTCTGTTCAAGTTAACATAAAAAGCGACAGTCTCTCTCTCTCTCTCTCCCTCACACACACACACACAAACACTCACACACACAAACACACACAAAAACAACATGAATCTGCAGACACAGCACCAGGTGTGATCATAAATATTTTAGGAGCCACTACAGCTGTTAGTGCACCCAGCAGAAAGGTGAAAATAAGGTGCATGTGTATGTTCAACACGTCACAAGTGCTGCTTTACTTGCAATAATTTCCTGAACTTTAACCAACATAAAATGTGCAAGAACACCAAACTGCTATTTTCTCCCGGCTGAACTCAATATCTTGATGTATCTAAACATAACATTAACAGAGTTGATTGGATGGGGGGTTTTTTTTAGCTTTTTTAGAGGGCCACTGAACGGCAGATATGGAAATCACTGCAGAGTGCTTAAACAGCTGTTTCATCACCCTTTTTTCTGCTGACTTGCATTTGTTCAAGAAATTGATTTTTTTTTTGCTCTGCCCCTTTCCTTTCCTTTCCTTTCCTTTTTTTTTTTTCTTGGGCCTTCATCTCTCAGGCTGCTTGAAGAGGTTGAATAGGCAGCCGGTTGTTTCCGGCTACAAAGATGTTGTAAATGTAGAGTCAGTCAGACTGAGACCCGAGGGAGCGTTCAGCTATGGACACATTTACAGGAAGCAAGCGAGCGCTGCACCCGGATGAAGCTGTTACATTCCCCTACTCAACGCTGTCTGTCTGTCTGCATGTAAATCTGACTGTCTGTCTGCTTCTGTTCCCTGAATGTAGCGAAGCGTCTTGTCCCATTTTTATTATTTACTTTCTCACACTCCCAGCCTCCCCCTCTCCGCATCCCATCGTTTATCCCTGCCGAACTCATTGATTGTCTCTTTATATCATGTCCTGCTGCAGCCTCTGCGCCTGAAGATGAGATTGTCATGGTTATTGTAATCTTTTGTGGGGGTGACAAAAAGGGTGAAAGCTATAGGGAGGAGATACGCCTTGGAACCTATAGAGGACAGGATCAAGATATGGTAAACATCCTGTGTTTTACTTCACAGTAACAACGAGTATGTAGGAAAAAAAAGCGTCTGGAGGGACGAAAAGAATATATAAGAATATCATTAACTTAGTCCAGATTGGACTGATCTATAATGTATAAAGTGATATTTAACACTGTAAAACTAAAAATTCAAAATATATATATATATACACATATATGTTTTTAATTAATGTTTTAACTGATGATAAATCTGCAATGCAAACTGAACGATGCCTCAGTATTGCATCATCTGAAACTGCTAAAGGAAGATGATTAATGCTCAGAGCTCAGTGAAGAGTAACTAAGTATATTTATTCAAGTACTGCACTTTGGCAAAATATTGCACATTTGTACCTTTCCTGTTTTATTTATAGTTGTTTTATTTTTATGGTTTTCTAGGACTAATTCACTTTTTTTTACCCATTTTACTCTTGATTTACTATATGTTTTGTAGCTTATAAAATTTTGGCTGCTATATTGACAAATTACTTTTTTTAATTTAAGATTTTTATCTTCAAGAGATGGGTTTAGTTTATAAAATGTACTTCTTTAAAGATTAAACCAATCAACAACCGATAAAGTAGAAAAAATTAAGCTCTGTGTTGACAAGTCACAAGATTAAAATTCTGTTTATGTGTTAAGACATCACTGAAAGTAATCTCACAGAGAATATAAGAGTCAGTCTCTAAGTATGATTGCTTTTCATACTTTAGTACTTTTAGTGTGATACTTATCAAGTAAGCTTTCAATTCAGGGCTTTTACTTGTAAATAAAGTATTTTAACACTGCTATTATTCTACTTGAACTGAAATTAAGGGTGAAAATACTTCTTTCGCCACTGTTCACTGTTACACAAGGACGTTTTGGCTGTTTAAATTCACCCTTTGACATGAATTTGTCTTGGCCAGTTGGTCTGTTTATCCTTGAATTTCTCTTATATTTAAAAGGAGCTAAATGATGCAATGATGAAATTGTGAAAGAAGAGAAACTACCAACAGCACTGTAAACTGACTTCAGTTCGTCCTCAGAAAGACATAAAACCACAAATGGGCACATTTCTGCAAGTTTCATCATCTACAGTAAAACCTCACAGCCTCTTCTCCTATCACCTCAGGTAAACTACGGCTGAAAAATTAGCTCTCATACACATCCAGGCAGTGTGGGGCCTTGTGAGTGTGTGTCCTGTGTTGCCTTCACTGGCTCAGTAGATCAAATAGTCTGTAGTCTTCAGCGAAGCTTCAATAAAAGAATCTCATTAATTGACCCACTAATCAGTTTACTGACCTCTAGTTTACTTACCGCAGCTAATCCTGGTTAACATCCTACAATCTGAACATCAAACAGAGGAACAAATGAAGTCAAAAACAAGATTAAGGAAGAAAACAGAGCAGGATACACGCCCACACATATACGCACTAACACTAATCTTGGACTCACATGCATCACAACTCTCAAAGATACTTGGCTCCCTCCCATGTTGCTCTGATGGGTTTGATCAGGACAGGTTGTGTTTGGGTCTGTAAGCGGTGACTTCATGTGTGTTATTAATGCTCTAAAACCTCTTTAGAGATTAGACTGAAACCATAACAAGTTAGTCTGTGTCTCAGAAGTGACAGACCACTTTGTTATAAAGCAGGACTGATGTTTACATCTCTATGACCTGCACGTCCTTTCCTCTTTTTATTTGATTTTTCCTCCCCATTGTCATTACTTAAGACTTGGGGGTAAATTAAAGACGGGAGGGAACAAGCAGTTAAAGCAAAGCTATGATGAAATCTCCAAAAACGGTTTATGTAGATGTACGAAGAACAAGAAGCGTATTTAGCAAGCAGAGAGCAAACGCAGAGAAGCGTGTGCAGAATAAAAAAATAAGCTTGAATAAAGAGCATAAAAAGCAAATACCAACACATCAATATTAATGTGTTGTGGTCAAAGTAAAGACTAAAGAAAATAGATTTAAAACCAGAAGAAAAATCTTCTGATTAAGGTTTTGGCACATTTCTGTCCAATGAGAAAGAATAAAGATACAGAGCGTTGGCAGGTGCATTACATCTGAGAAAATACAACCAAGGATTTTATAAACAGAACAGAAAAAACATTGCGTAAGAAACAGTAATAAAATAAGAGTAGTATAGAGGTGAAACAGGTAGAGAGAGAGATAATAAAAGAGGAGACAAGGAGAGAGTGACAGAAAAAGAGAGATGAAGTGGGAGCAAAGGAGAAAGGAGGTGAAGAGGAGACGGAGAGCGGCAGAGATGGTGGTACTCACTCTAAAAGTGACGGTCTTGACTGGCATGCCTGTTGGCCCTCCACTCTCGCTTTCTTACGTTTTTCTGCGTCTCTCAAACACACAGCTGTCTTTTCTGTTGCCCCCTGCAAGTGCCGTGGTACAGGGCACGCAGACCCCCTTCCAACGTAAACACCAACTCACACACCAACTCACACACACACACACACACACACACACACACACACACGCACGCCCCAGACACACATACACATACACTTGAGTAAGCATGGTGGGTGGAGAGACTAGGGAGGGTGTGGGAGGAGGGGGGGGACGGGGGGCCCGGGGGGGTTATCTCTGGAGGAATGCTGCCTGTATCTAGAGACACACATTTCACACACAGCCAAAAAACAAATGGGCGCACCGCACTCTCACCATGCGCTTCCTGTCCACGTCCCGCTCTCATTTTTTGGATACTTTTATCCATTTTTCTGTATCTTAATTTTCTAACCTGCCTCACTGGCTTTTAGCCTCAAACTACTTCTGTTTTTTTTTCCTCATCAATCTCCATCTTTTTCGAGCCTTTCTTCCATCCTCCATCACACTCGATGTTCTGCTCTCCACCTCATCTATCCTCTCCACCTTTTGCGTTTTTTGTTTGCACCCGACACTCTGTCACCCAAACTTTATCCGTCCTTTCTCCTGTCCCTTCTTCCCCACACGTCACGCCCTTCTCTGTGTCTCCTGTATGTTTTGTGACAGTCAAACAATCACTTTTTTTTGTCCAGGACCAGGCAACACCAGAATAGCGTAGAGGTGCTGTGGAGAATGGGTGTGTTTTTTTTTTTGTTTTTTTTTGCAGAGTGGGTCTCTTTCAGTCTGTGAGGTGACTTACAGTGACAAAGCGCCTGGCGGGGGGGTCGCTGCCACCGCCCCGTGACAATGGGCCAGACACACGGGGGTGGAGGGGCTGGGGGAGCGCGGAGGGGCCAGCCTCTCAAAAGGCCCTGCCTCTTTTAATAAAGCGTCCGTCATTCCCTGCTTGAAAAGGCCTCCTTTTCTCTGGCTCTCCCCTCCTCTCTCCCTCTTCTGGCTAAATGCTGGGAAAAGCACATCGCTGCCAAAAGCATACAGAGAGATAAATGCTTGTAGGAGAGGAGAAGGAGGGGGCAATGTAGAGAGAAGGCTACGAACTACTCAGTGCCACTGGACCGTGACCTGGGCAAAAACATCACATGGGATTTCTCTCCTGGCCACAGTATTAAGTTTGGACAGTGATGAGAGCTCCACTGCCAAAGAATGTGGGGCAGGGGACTGCGGACGCTAATGTCCATGAAGACATGACAAATTATCCTGTGGTCCTCCACGAAAAGGTGACCAAAACTCTTTTCTTTAGACAAAAACTGTTGGTTCAACTAGACCCCTCCAAGGGAAAGAGAGATAACTTATCAGGTCATAATTGATAAGACCTTCAGAAGGTGTGACACAATCAAGTGTGTGATGACAGAGGATTTCTCTGGAGGTGTTAATAAAATGACATGGACTTAAAGCCCCCTCCTCTCAAAACTGCCTTGAACTTAGAATAACTTTTTGTGGTTTCTCTGTTATTTCTGAGTCTAACTTGTGAATAACTTTTTGTGACTTCATAACTAGTTTGGACGCCAGCTAGCAGAAGTGTGATGTCGAAACTTGAATCCCCAGTGAATATAAACTGAGGATGGACTTTTCAGTGAAGAAGAAAAGATCTTGTGTACTTCAGTCAACTTTTCACAGGAAAAATATTTGAATATTCATGGATCAGGATCAGGATTTTTTTTTATTGAGGGACATTTTTCAATAACGTTAATTTTCATTCACATTACGATACATCTTAATGTGTCAGATCTAGACGGGATCTTTAAGTTCTTAGAAAAGGTAACTGACTTAAGACTCAGTGACATTTTTGACTTTTTGTTTCTCTCAGAAAATATTTGCATGAGATGAGGAATGTGGGACAAAAAAAGACATCAGGACTGCGATGGCAGTTTTGAGAAGATGCATGGAGGTATATTAAGGTAGACTCTTGCAAAGGCAGGACTCTCACTGACTGTCTCAGCATGTGGCTCGGTGACCTTACACGTCATTATAAAGCATAAGCCACACTCCAGTTTTGTAGCAAAGCTGATTTAGGTTTGGGACAGACGTGCCCTCTGCACCCTGTGTCGAGCCTCTCTTGTTGGCAGGATAAAGGACTACAGCTGTCCACGTGTGTGTTGCTTGTGGTGGTTTATTGCCCGTGTCCTGATGTCTTAGAGAATGCAGACTAGACTTAAAACTGTGGGGGGAGGACTCAACATGAACAACTGATAGTCTGTCAGCTGTCTTTCTTTAACCTGTCACACTCTTGGCCCTTGTCTGGTCCCTATTCTCACTGCCTCTCATACAACACCACATGGATGAACCGTAATGAATTCATGGTCTAAAGGCATAGTTCAGGTTTTTTTGAAGTATTATTTCAAGAGGTACTTTTTTTAAAATTCAGTCTTTCACTTACAGTAGATCATGTTCAGCACACCTGATGTTTGGAAAATCAAACAGGAGTATTGCTGTAGGAAGCAGCAAAACACAAATCCACCAGACTCCTTTGGCAAAAACAGCAGTTTTACCACCCAGAACACAGGAGTTGCTGGTCTATTGCTACGACCATTGGTTACTTTGATTTCTGTTATTGTGTTGCTTTGGTGAATTCGAACTAACTCATTCAATCCCTGAAGTTGCATAATGCAAAAGCAAACTAACCATGACATAACTGTGGCAGCAGCAGACCAGCAACACCTGTGTTCTGCTGGATAAAATTAGTGTTTTTGTGTAAGGAATCTGGTGGTTTTGAAGAGAGGATTGGCAAACATCACGACTTTGGTTAACTGCAAGAAAAGGCTGTTTCACAGCAAGGTGAAGTGGTGAAAATTTTTTAAATAAAGTGTAATAAAATATGAGTTACTCTGCTAACCCCATCCCCAGCCATTCATCTATTAGCTTTCTGCACAGATACTCCTCTCTACTTTTCTAAATGTAAAAGTGAGGTAGCACATTGCAATAAACTAAATATCGTTACAAACCATACAGACAAAGTTTTCCTGTGGGAAGCCAGCTAGGGATCATGTCTCTGTTGCTGAAATATTGATGCAGCTTTAAGGTAATGATAGAAAAACATGAGGCTTTTTGTGTATGTCACCCTTCTGGATGAGGTCTTCACTGCAAAATTAAAAAATGCTAACAGAGAGGGAGAGGCAGCCCAGCAGGGGCTGTACTAAGACTGATTTAAAGAAGGAAAGAAAACCTCAGGACAATTTTTTTTGTGTATCCACATAGAAAACTGTTCTGACAAGCATTATCTATAATAAAATCAGCTGTAATACTTTGAATAAAAAAAAACATATAATTTGTTTCTAATATTTGGGCTTGTGCTATTTCAATTTGGCAGAATGGCCCTCTAGTGGCTGTGTGACGCTCTGCAGTATCGAACGTGCAGCAGCTTTAAGACAGTATGAGCTGGGTTGGGCCGATCACTGCAGCCCTGGCACGAAGCTCATGCTCAACCACACACACACATAGACACACATAATCAAACATACACTTTCAACTTCTTACCCTGAGCTTCAGCTCCTCCTCACAAGCTACATTAAGCTCGCCCGGCCTCTGAACTGACACGAGCGGTTTAAGGTGGAATTAACCTCAGTGTGTTAAAACTGCCTTCACTTTGGTGACAGATTAAATATCACATGTTAGAGTACATGAACTAGCTCACTCCCATACACACATATATACTGTTATACATACAGTGCGCAAAGACACCTCAGCAAATGCACATGTGCCTGAACGTGACAAAGCCACACTTGACCTGTGGAAGACAAAAACAGGGAGTTAGAAATACTCAGACAATGAAGGAGAGCAGAAAAGATGAAGGCAATAGAGAAGAATGACAGCAGCAATATGTCAGCGCAGGACCAGGATCCCATTAATCTTCATAAGCGGAGAGGTAGCGATGGGGAAATACAGAGTGAAGATGTGCAGGAGGAGAGAAAAAGAGCATCACTGTGGGCACAATCTGTCCCCACAACTCTCCATGTCTCCGTCTCCTGGATGTATGCAGTGCCTGAGCACTCACTGACAGCACAGACTTTAAAACATCAAACAAAGAACTTAAAACATCAGTCATAACTGGGCTTGAGTCAAAATCAGAAAGGATCGGAGCAGCCAGACCTTAATTCGATCAGTCTGGTTTACAGACGCAGAGTCGAAGTGACCCAAGTTTTCAGACTCTATTCAGACCCAATGTCCCGTCTAAACTACAAGATACAAACTCCACCTGCCACCGTCGACATGACTTTGATAAAGTGGGACATAATATAATTCTATTATGAGTCCCACAGGATTATAACTGCAGTCTGCAGAAAAGAAAAATGTCATCCTTCTGTTTTACTGTTACAAGTCATCTGTCCACAAAGTTTTAGATGCACAAATTCAGCCTCAACCATCTTCATTAACTTTTTATTCTGTTAACAATTTCATACATTCAGTGCATTCACTGCCAATATTCAGAAAACTACTTAAAAATATGATGACAGTAAAAGAAGATAGCTGCAGCTAACCATCCAGCACAGAAACAGTGAGGGTGGCACTCCTTTATTCCAATGTAACACTTGCTTTATGTTGAATTATTAAGCAAATCCCATGTCAGAAGAGAAATTAAAGGAAGTGGTATTTGGCTCTTTTACACTGGAATTATTAAATGATCACTGACATCTGTGTCAGACTACAAAGAAACACCTTCCCTTTGAACCAGAAGGACGGACAAAAGAGCATCTGCAGCTGCACTGCAGATCAGAGTCATTAAAACTAATGATGGATTTTTGAGGTTGTTATTGATATTTGAAGATTATAAAAGCAGATATTCTGAGCGCCCTACGTCTTAAATCTGTCTATGTCAGCTCACGGGATGGACAGCATATAAATAGTGAAGGGAGCCACTGAGAGGTGGCCCACTGGTTTGTGCTTTGAAGCCTTGAGTTTAGCATGATGGTCATTAACATGTTGGTTTTTCTGAGTCAGTAGTGTCCATATTTGGACTTATGGGCAGGGCTGAGAGGGTTCACATTGCTGACAAAGACCATGTGAGGCCTTGCAGACAGCTAAAAGCTGCTGTCACTTAAAGAAGCCAATCCTTTAATTATGCAGAACTTCAAGGCTTAATATACTTAAACTAGTGAATTATATAAAGATTCAGCTCAGTGCAGTTGTCATAAATGGAAAAATCAGACAAAAATTGTATTTTAAACAAAATTTCATCATTAATTCAGCACTGCATTTTAAACTTGTGTTTATTTCTCAACTTAGTCATGTTAATATGGGGCTCTATGAGGATTGTCTCACTTCTGGATGCAGCCTAAAGTGGCCTTTTGAAGAACTGCAATTTTTGACACTTAAGGGATGGCTTAATTTTTTAGCCCAGGATATTGCTGCTTAGCTTTCAATGTGCCAAGTTATTACCATTTGTGTATTTGCATTAATTTTGCATTTGTATTTCCAAACATGTTTCTGTAAAGCCTGTAGCGTTTATCAAGGCTCAGCCACCACTGCAGTGGGTTTGATTCCAGCACAGACCCTTATGTTATTCCCTGTCCCTCTTCCTCTTCTCTTTCCAGCTGTCACCACCATAATAAAAGCAGAAATGCCCAAATAAAGAGCAGAAGTAAGGAGGAAACAGACTGAGCATATAAAGATAAAATTGAAGATGGATAGAAAGATCAAGAAGTACATGACACAGCTGAAAGAAGGGAGGACATCTCGGGCACGGTGGTAACTTGTAATGACATATAGATGGGAGCCTCCCTGAATGTGTGCTGCAGTGGGTGTATGTACCGTAACTCCAGGTATCTTCATTAACGCAGCTTTGCTGAGTTGGATAATGATTTCTATCTAAACCATCCTGTGCCGTGCTGCACACACCTTCCATCAATATGTTATCTACATTTAAACTGAGGCTGCCTGCAGCAAAACAGGACCCATATGGACCTCAGCGTATGGAAAGCTTTGTATGAATAAATAAATACATATTTGATGTATCTCTCATGCTGTTTTCCAGTTGAACAGTTCATATCTGCTGCCTCAGTGACCGGATGAAGAGCTGCCCGGTGTATCTGAGACTGATGTGTAATAAATATTAAGCAATTAAAGGAGAAGCTCTCATCAGTCAGCAAGGGCAGTTGAAAGTAAGATTATAAAACTGAGATCAATTATTATATAATGCTGCCTCATACACACACAGATCCAAACACACACTCTCAAATTCACAGACACTCTCATACACACTCACGCACGCATCAACACACTTATTCACCTACAGTGCAGTACATGCAGGTGCATGACACACGCGCTCACTTGCGTTCAACACACATGTATGCAGCTCGCAGCAACCTTCCATATGCAGGTGACCAGGCGTACAGTTCAGGCAGCGGTATACTCAAACCGAACAAGGCCGTGCAATTCATTGTCCGACCATGTGGGGAGGAGAATTGGTTCATGCTTTCTTTAATAATATATTCAATATGATTATTAATGACATTATTTGTATTAATTACTATATATTACTAATATTTTTGTCCTTTTGTTATTCACACACCATTCTACAGCAGAATAAATCTAAATCCCTTACTGTAATTTCAGATCTTATATTTTTGTTTGGGAATGTATTTATCATATGTATATTTTTCTTTGTCTTAACTCAAAGCTGTGTAGTTGTATCAAGTTGTATCATAGTTCACTGATATTAACCAACAACATCCTTTGTTTGAAGTTTAATGGCAGCGTGAATTATGTATTGTGCCAGATTACAAGATACTTAAATACACTTGCAGATATTTTTTTGAAGAGAAAACTAAATATGCTCTTTTGATGAGACAAATGTCATTTAAAAGTAAAGTTGTATTGTAAGCCTAAGATTAGAAATTTATTTTTATTGCCAAAGTAAACTGACAACTTAAAGTAATGATAATTAAAACAAAGTATATGGAATAATATAATATTATATCAACAAGAGTATTTGTTTTTCCTGCTTTGGTCTGCTGTAACACCAGCTGGTTTAACTCACATACGTTGATCAGACAGAGACTGTCTGTGACACACTGAGCAGATCTGTTTTGGACATTTTTTGGTTATTTTTGATCTTTTAAGTCTCCATTCTCAGACAGTGAAACAGGTCTTAATCACTGACTTTAAAGACTGGGTGTAAGTTTGAATGTTAGGAAATATGTGGAGGACCTGGAACTGTGCATAAATACTGACTGTTCACACACAGAGCCCATGTTGGCACAGTGTGGATGAGAAAAGATTGTCCATCGCAAAGACGTTTCCTGCAGCTTCCAGACTGTTCGACCAGGACTTCTTTTGGAGTATACTTGTACCTTTACCATGCACTCTGCGCATTCACCTAAAACACATGCACATGCACGCATGCATGCACATTGATTGTCAGTTTCTCTCTCTCTCTCTCTCTCTCTCACTCTCACTCTCACTCAGTCTCTCTTTCTCTTGGTCAAGTAGAAACACAAAAATTAAAACTGATGATGGCAACAGTGGCGAAGATTCGAACAGAAGAAAAAAAAATGCAAATGTGCACTTTAAAAGTGAAATAAATTAACAACTGTTTATAAAAGAAGGTAAAGAAACACAACTTACAAACAGATCAGTTTAAAGTAAATAATGCAAAGATAAATTAAAAATTTAAAAGATAAAATGTGCAAATTAAGTTTGTGGTTAAGGGTGAAGTTAGGAAGTGTCACAAAAGAAGAAGTAAAGAAAGGTTTGAACATATTTTGAAATGTGGAAAAACCTTAATATGGCTTTAACAAGTTAAAGATTGACCACTTATATGATGTATATATGTATCTTTTTGTATTTAGATGTATGTTAAGTATGTATGAATGTGTATACATATACATTATGTTTATTTTTTCTTCCTATTTATATACTATATAATGTATAATATTGTTTTTCAACTTTTTATGCTAATTTCCTTTCTTTTTTCATAATTGTGATTGTCTTTTGATTAAAAATCATATCAAATTGAAACTGAGTTGAAGGTACTATCTTTCATCACATTGCATTAAGACAACATAAGCATGTTATTGGCTCCTTATGACATATTTATGTATTTCTACTTGCACTTGTGCGGGAGAGTTCAACCCTGTACAGTGAACCTGTTCCGTAGGTGTGGTTTCTGTTTTTTAAAGCTATTCACATTATAGTTACTTGGGATGGCTCCATTGAAAGTTGCCTTTGTAGGCCAGATTGCTCCCATGAGGTGTCTCACTGTTGCAAAAAGCCAGAAAAGATCAGTTCTTAATGGGTCAGCAAGACGAGGAGAATCCGGCTCTCCTGCCCTTTTCCTGAAACTGGTGTCTGGCCAACTGAGACATTATTACACGACTTCTGCAGCAAAGCTTTCTCTTCCCTTAATCTACATTCTGTGAAGCTGGTACCAATAACCCTGGGACAAAAATGAGAGTTACAATATTTGAATACGCCACGGCCTTTCACATGTAAATTAAACTCTGCCCCCCTAGCCGAAACAAATTACAGCCAACTGCTGGTGGCTGGACATGAATGGGCCTCCAAATGTAGTCTGCATCTACAGTGGGCCGGGGAGCAGCTGGAAAAGACAAACTGAGACGGGGGAGAATTTATGTGACAGTGCAGAGTGTGACAGTTTGCTTTTTTTTCATATTGAGTCTGGCATGCAGCCGTACTGTGACGAATGGGGCTTGGCTCCCTGAGCATCTGTCTCGAAGGACTCACTGAGGGGTAATTAGAGCTGTAGGATGATAAGGGATATTCTCCAGGCCCACTAACCATTAATGGTGGCAAAAGGGACGGGGCCTTTACACAGACCTCTGACATCTCATAATTCTGTGGGTGGGTCGGGGTGTTTTCGATGAAGCGTTAGATTTTGGTGTAAAATAAATCAGCCCTCAGGGAAAAGAGTCACGGTTTGGGGACTGCTGGGAGCTTTATGTCACTGGGCTGCTGACTGACCAATCTGCATGATTTAAAATGCTTCTGGATTTACTCTGCTTTGACAGCTGAGAACAGTAAAATAAAAAACTTGTTTGGTTTTATTTTTTCTTCCTCCAGCATCTTTATATCGGTTCTTATAAGACTGGTCAGATCTCAAAATGCAGCAACTTTGATTAGACAAAGATAACAAACACAAGTGGTTAGACTTAAAAACAAAGTTCCACGTCAGCAAGATTATTTAACTTAAAATTTCACAGCAAAATATTACTGAAACTGTTTGTTGAAAAACATTCATCACAGCTTGCTGTGGCTTCATTATATGAAGGGGACGCAGAAATCTGGGACGGCTTGTAAATGGTTGCTTTGTTCAACCCAAACTATTTACACTGAGACGACCTCAAGCTTGTTTAAAAGTTTCCATTTTGTAGTTCCCTGCAAACATTTTTTAAATATTAAAACCTTCTTGGATTAAAAATTCTGCATACAAACAGTGGTAAATGTAAATGGTATTCTCTTGTCAATGGTTTAACAGACTCGTCGTTTATCTCATTGGTCTTTGGGGGTATTTTTGTTGCAGTACTGTTGTTGGTCATTAGCACAAATTATTGTGCCGAGTTGTATCAACCTCTCTTTGTGCATCCGAGCAGTTGATGCCAAATTTGACCCACTGTAGGTGCTGTAGAAGTGAACTCTGCTCCAGAGTTTTACTGTGTAAAAAGGGATTATTAGGGACTTATTGGTTTACTTAAAAAAAATAAGAGATGCCGGCTTGTTTACAACCTGCATGCTGACCACTCGTGTTTGTTGCCCCTTTGTAGCTTATTATTAGCAAATTTGCTATTATATTTTGGATGTTTTTAATTTCTTTGGTGAGAATATTGTTTTCTGGCAGCCTGAAGCAATGACGGGAACTACAAAAGAGGAAAAATGAACATTGTAATAAACTTTAGTGCTCCTTTAAGATGCAGCCCCGGGGCAGTAAAAGATGTTGTTGAGGGCTGCAGGCAGAGAGGGACACTGTATCACTTTCGAGTAAACACAAGCTGAGGAAGCAGACACCTTGTTGCAGGGATCTGGTTTATGCTGCTGCTGGTTACCGCTGCTGTGTTGGCGAAGGCCCAGCGAGGGGGCTCTTCGGGACGATCTGTCACTGCACCACTCTTCCCTCGGCACTCTGGGACATAAAAGGTGTTCAAATAACTCTGCTCCCACCCAGTAATCACATTACTCCCCTTTCCTCTCTACCTTTAAACTCATTTATTTTATTTGCGAACCATCAGTGGGTCTCACTTGCTTAGCAGATTGGTTTTGTTTGGGAACCTGCAGAATATTAAACTGGGTTTTAAGTCCCGGCTGCATTGAGCCTTAGGTACTAATAGGATTGTGTGTTTGGTCCAAACTGACAGATAAACAAATAAAAAAACATATTGTCTTTCACTCATTCACACAAACAATAAAATAAAATTCAAAAGAAAAAAGAGAAAATACAGTTTCAAAATGCACACGCATTCAAGAGCATCACCGAGGGAAATTCAATACTCCATATTGTTGTGTGTTGGGTCAATAGCCAAAGAAAAACATGGTTTCCATACTTATCCAGTTGCCTTCTATTATCACCTTCAGTCTGTAATATATGTGTTCACCCCACCTTTTTTTAAGCCATTTGTTCTTGTGTCTCTGCACTTCAAAATTGTTTAATTTGTCAGCTGATTAACCTACTGATGCTCCAGAGTGTTTGGGAGCAATATGGAGATCGGGAGAGTAGGTTCAGGAATTTGACATGAGAGCAAGGGGGGAGGCTAGGATTGAGGGGAAATCATCATGGGCAAAGAGTCGTCAGAAACAAGTTTCCCATCAGCCTTATTGCACTTAGATAATCTCTCCTCCACTCAGTGGAAACGGATTCAAGATCATCTACTGTATCAGAGAGGTGCAATAAAAACCTTTGGCAAACCTATCCCTGACTGTTTAAACAGATAAAAACCAGACAAAACACAGGCACGGCACATGACGGACAGTGACACAGGAAACACACCACAGCCACAATACACAAACACAACACTGACACATCAAAGGCTCAGGCAGAGGCAGGCTCGAGCACATCTTCTGCAGAAAGACCACGATGGAAAATACACAGACACAGACTGAAGCACAGACACAACACAGACGGAAAGTCAAATCAAGTCTAATACTAATACACAGTCTGAAGCCATGCACGGACGGAGAGAAAGCATGCACACAAACACACTGATACGACTGAGAGAGGTCGAACTCCAAAACACACACATCCTCACACACACACCCTCTGTTCTCTCTCTCTCTCTCTCTCTCTCTCTCTCTCTCTCACACACACACACACAATCACACACACACACACACACTGGTATAAACCTACACATGAACACAGTGGTACAGATGACACAAGCATATTTCTTGAATCAGAAGAACCCACAGGAAAAATAGTTGGACTGCTGTCCGTTATCTCTACTGTGAACCTGTGTGGTGCGAAGTAATTTGTGTAGAAACAAACGCAGACGTGCTAAACCTGTTATCCATCGGTTAGGAAATAAATCAAATCTATATTTTGCCCGTGGACTCTTGCTATGTAATATGCTCTGATTGTGAACATTAAATTTCAGAGAAATCACAGACACTGATATAGATGTTAATATCAACACAGATACACACTCATGTTATAATCAAAAAAAAAAGTTCAACTAAAAAAAAAAAAAAAAAAAAAACGCAAAAGAAAAACAACCAATTTAAAAACTTAAAAAAAAAAAAATCAGCAAGTTAGTACAATACGTCAAGCAAGGACAGGAACAAAGAAAAAGCTCCAGCCTGATCCCACGACACCTGACTGAATCAGCTCACAGCACAACAGCAACACTAGAAAGTCAAAGGAACCAGAACTACAATACCATAAGCAACACACAACAAAAACAAGAGAGATAAGGATAAAAAACAACAACAACAGCAGAGCAACAATAGTGACACACACTTTAAGTGACAGATACAAGATGGTCATAAATACAGAATATATATATATATACATATAAATATATATAGAATAAGGAAAAGCCAGATATACGTGTTGCAGATATTTACTTCATCATCATAGTGCCATACTCCTTGGCCATCCGGCATCTCAGAGCTCACACTACTGTCCTGATCGATTAGCCAGCGATGCACGGCGTGGGCCTAAAAGAACATACGACATAAAGACAGAGCCCAGTTAATCGCAACAGGGAGGAGCAGAGAGATGGAGAGACAGGAGAGAGGAGAGGAGGAGGAGGAGGAAGAGGAAGAGGAGGGAGAGGAGGAAGAGGAGGAGGCTGGGTTGGACGGAAAACAATGGCAAAGGGGAAATGAGAGAGATTCAAAGAGGAACAGGCGAACATTATATTGAGACACAGGTAGAAAACAAAGTGGGGGAGGGAGAGGAGGAGGAAGAGAGCAGGAAGAGGGAACCACCACCCCACCCGACCCGACCAGACTCCACCCAACCCTTCCCTCCCCCCGAAAAAAAATCTCTCCATGTGGGAAACAGGTCAGGTTAGGTATGAGTGGTACATGAGTGTGAAAGCACGATGTGGCACGACACGAGGGCGTCACACACACATACACACACTGTGATGAGCTGCTATCTTGATGGCGATGGAGGAGGATCCGGTGTTGATGGTGTGTGACTCACAGATGGATCAGCTGTGTCGCTGTGGAAAGCTGCAACCTCCACACCGGAGTGAGTTGGGATTCCTTTACGTCACACCTGTGCATGTGGCCTCCACACACACACAATCACAATATGTGGTGTACTTACCCAGAATTTACATACAGAAATGTGCGACCACACATGTGCAGTACAGAAAACACCACAGGAAAGATATTTAACACAGTAACACAGAGAGGAAAAAACATACAGCACCAGGCCGAGTCTGGCCTCTGACAGAGATGCATAGAGAAACAGTGTTCAAACTCCTGTATCAGCATTGTCTCATAGCAAAGAAGCTTCATCATAATATGCAGGTGACAGGTGATAGAAACAAAAGGTGCAAAAAACCCAGCAAAAATGGTTCAAACCACAACTCATACAAAAGTTGTCAACAAAAAACCGCCAGCTCCAGACTATGACCAGACAGCACTTGTGTTTTTGTTTCCCAGGATAGCACCAAACTGCCAGCTCCGGCCAGACAGCAACACAGACAGAAAATCAACCTTCCTCCAGACAGACAGACAGACAGACAGACAGAGAGACAGACAGACAGACAGACAGACAAGGGGAGCGCTGCAGATCTCGACTGCTCGCACTCCCTCTGCTGAGATTCAGATCAAACACACAGTGTAGTCAGCTCTGGTCTCGGTCACCCTGAAACACACATACACCCGCATGCACACAACAAACCCCATCTGTTACTCTTGACTGTTGTCGTGTCAGCACCAAAAACAACCGAACGCAGCTCCTTTTGTGACGCTCGCTGCCCCTGTGCGGCAGAAAGACTTGTCAAGACTTGCACCGGGGTGAAATCACAGAATCGCAGGGATTAATTATCCTGTCATGGCTGCTATTGCACATTTACTATTTACTATTTACGCCAGCAATTTTACGGGACTTGTGTTGTGCTCATAAGACGCGGTGAAGCGGGCTGTCATGCCATGACAGTGCAAAATAACATTTCTTTCAGAGTGAAGGGCCGTTTAGCACACAAACTGTTGATCGGAGGAGAAAACTGTAGATTTGCTACATAAAGAAAGGACATGATGACAGAAAGTGAGGACATGTACACACATGCACACACACACACACACACACAACCACAACCACAACCACGCGCACACATACACACACACATTTATGTTCTGTGAGAACCTTCATAACCTTTTTATGGTTTTTGCACTTGATTTTTTCCAAGAAAAGTGTCAAGAATGAAAAGAGAGAGCGGGAGAGAGCCCCTTTCTCACCTCTGCTCGGCTGACCAAACAGGGTGTGAAGTGGGTGTGAACGCTGGGTTGTCTGTTTCAAATGTTACATAAATGGTTGGACACAGCTCACCCTGGTTCAACATCAGGAGGGAATGCTGGGAAGGAGTTTCTAAGGCTAAGTAACCATCCAACAAGCAGTTTTGTTGGAGTTTACTAGTTCCTTTAGACTTAATCCTAGTATAAACCCCAAATTTTAAATCCTTATTCTGAGATAACATTTATTGTATTATTTATTATATCATTTACTGTAACCTGACGATAAATTTAACTGTAAACTTAAATCATAACCTCAATAAAAACCTCTTACTGTTAGGGTGAGGAACAAACAAAATGTCCTCTTCTTTGAGGATTTTACTCATCTTTCTATTCTGTTGAGGGCGTTTGATGCCCATTAGGACAGAGATACAAGTTACAAACACACACACTCACACAAAGAGGGAGCAGGTCTCTCTGTGTCAGGTGGTGTGTGTTTGCGAAGACAGATGCATCAGCTGGTAAACACATAGCAGGGAAGTGGAGGACAACACGCAGAAACAGACAGTCACCTCAAGGGTACAGTGAATCAGAGGGTGACAGCAGAGGCCAAAGCCTCTATTAGGACACTTAAAAAAATAAATAAATAAAGCAAGCAGAAGGGAAGCAGGTAAAATGTACAACCAGAGAAAAATGTAGTACATATGCAACACTTCATCACTTGCTTATACTTTGCAACAAAAATGTGAACTTTTTAGACCTTCTCCCGTGGGGAATGTTTGCAGTAACACTACCACTGTTTGTGCATGTGCCTGCATGTGTTTGCATGTATGTATGTGTGTGTGTTTGTGTGGAGGGGTGTTTGTGTGTGCGCACATGTTTATGCGTGGATGTGTGTACGTGATGCACAGGGGCGTCATCGGCAGAGTTTGTGGTGAGTTGCAGAGCGTGTCAGCTTAAAAGAATAATTGGATTAAGTAGCAGACGGCAAGTGATGACAGGGAGAAGAGGGGGTGGCGGGGTGGAGGTGGAAGATGAGGGGTGAGGCGGCGGAGGGCAGAGTGAGGCAGAGGGGGGAGAGAGGTGCTGATAAGAGTAACAGGCCATTTGCTGCCGAGCCTCTGCGAGCCTCAGGGCAGAGAACAGACACGCAGAGGGAACTCAAACCGTTACGCTGTCGATTAGAGGGATAAAAGGATAACACTCGTAGTCTCTGGATAACTAACTAGCAGCCTCTTGGCATTTGAGTATACTTTACATCAAACTCCAAGACAAGCATAAGACAACCAGTATGAGTCATGCACAGCAGTTAAGAAAAAAGGGACACATCATTTTGTCTCTGTTTGCTTTATGTGCTTTTAAACCTCCCTGATGGCCTTTGGAGTAGGGCCACTCTGGAGGAGGTTACCTCTCCATCCATTTGCAGCTTAGCCTTCACAGTGTCAGCTGCAGAGGCAGAGCCGACAATAAAACTGAGGACAGGAGTCAAAAAGAGAGAGGAGTATCAGTCAGAGGAAAGGCTAATGTTCAAGAAAAGAGAAGTGTGGTTTTGAGAGAGAAGAGGAAGAATGATTAGTGTTACCCTCTGAGAAAAAGTCACTGACTAAAGAGGACATAAGCCTTCACTGCAGATCCATTTGTCACAAGCATCATTTGTTGTTTGACAGTCTCATACATGCTACAATGACTTCTGTCACCAGAGGCTTTGCTTTGACTTTCTGTTTGTGTTTTAACAGGGTGAAAACACAGAATGCATAAAGAGGTATACATGTGAAATTAAAATACATATTTGTCACATCAACCACTTTTCACTCACTCAAATTAGCTTTTGCATCAAAATTAAAATTTGCACATTTGTTTGTTACTGTATGTTTGCTGCTGTATTTTCTCCTCTCTTCCTCATCACACTGCGTCATCTGCATGAATTAGGAGGCAACATGATTTTACTTTCACTACACGTATCATTATACTGACAGTCAACAAAACCTACTGTGGTCAATTTACAACAGACTCACCAGAGAGGATTACAGTCCGCCTTTGGATCAGCCTCTGATTTAAAATTCACACACAGTAAATATGCATGGATAAAAGAGCCCAATACAAAAGCAGCCCACAACAATATCCCATCAAAATACATCACGCATGTCCAGACTGATTAAGCATCCCTCAGTTACTCATACAAAGACATGTATGTTTACTTTACAGCTTTAATATTAATATAGAAGCTTCTTATAGTGCCACCATCTGGTAGACTGGAAGACAGTTGAAAACAACAAAACTTTTGAATAAACTTGCACATTTTTTGTGGTCTGATACGAAGTAAATTTTCTTTGTTTGTTTTTATGGGTGTAGGACTTTTTAAGGTTGAGTCCTTTTATGTTTTGAAATAAGACATGGTCTCAAACCATCCTGCTTTAAGCAAAAAAAGAAGATGGTAAAGATGTTCAGTACATGAACATGCACTAGGAATAAATACACAAAGCTTAATGGCCCTAATTGATACTTAGAGGACATTTCTGATTTCATAACTTGATCGTTTTGTAAACAAACTGGCTTGTTGTTTATACTATTAATGTATTATTTTCATATAAAGTCTTCTTAGAACTAAAAATCAATAAAAGGGCTGAAATGTAGAAAAATGAAACTGAGGAAATCATTGTGGGATTATTCTTAAAACAATTCCAGGCTTTATTATTAGCACATGTGGAGATCTGTGTGACTGCGTGTGCACAGAGCTTTCATTAGCACAAGCTCTCCTCAGGGAGAGGAGAAGCTCTCTGCTGCTCAATGGACCTGCACCGCCTCAATAACTCACACTCCCTCTGTGAGAACAGTGAGAACAATAAGGTTACAGAGGAGCGCTGATGTACAAATGACTGTAGCATTAAGAACCAAGCACCTTCCTCCAAACACCTATTCATCAGTCCGGTTTGTTTTAGCTCTGCAGTGCATCAGCTTCTCTCTCGATCGTCCGCCGTCACGTCCATTATCCTCAAGTTCTGGATATACATCAAGTAATCAAGCTCTAATGTCTTGAGTCAATCCGGGCCAATGCCTGCCTCGTTCGCTGTGAAACGCTGACACAGTATCTAAACTAAGTGAACCCGCACTAAATTATTCAACTCCTGAGGAAAAAAAAAAAAAACCTAACATCAAGTGGAGTTATAACAAGACATCATGACTGAGGTGCTGAACAGTAAAGAGCTGCTCTCAATGCACCATAAAGCACCTGATTTAGCTCATCTGCAGTTCTCCATTCAACACAACTTAACTGGACACATCACAGGAAATGTGCCTCTAATGTGAAGAAGTACATGAGTGATTTAAGAAGCGAGGCTTGGGGAACCGTAAATGCAATTTAGGTAAACAGGAGCTCAGAAAAGTGCATAAAAATACAAAATAGGAGACCTTTACAAATGTACTGGCTGAGTGTTTGGCATTTTTTAATACTTGAGTTTTGTTATCTGTATCAAACTTTTCTTGACTTTGGGAAACAAACATGTTTTCCACAAAAGCCTTTATACAGCTAAACTTCTGAAATACTAAATTTGTCTTAACAGAGGAAGCAGCATGCAAGAAACTTTTAGCATTTAAAATAATCTAATAAAGTCAGATTCAGCAGATCAGATTATTCTGGATTTAAGTCTAAAGCAAAAACAAGAACATTACTTTGTGTACTTGAAGTTTGTTTATATCTACAGAAATATTTGTTTAGCAATATGGGGACTGATATCCAGTCCAACAGTGCAGTGTAGCACTTTACAAATGCAAAACTTGATGATAAGTCAGTACAATTTATCATCTGTCAGTGGAAACCATAAACGATTATTAAATCAAAACAAAAATTCCACACAAACTGCAATGTAAAACTAATATAAAATAACTAATTGAATTTTTGCTTTACCTGGGAGAAAGATTTCGTAGGTTGGACACATTGCATTTAATGATAATCATAGATCTCTGTATATTCATGCTGGCAGCTGTCCAGATTTACTTAGGTCTGGAAATGGCATTAAGTTCTAAAATTATGGCAGCCTCTAATAAGTGTCAAAACAGCAATTAGACTATGATGCTAACATGATTAGCAGGGATACAGCTAGTTTGACAGCATCGTTTTATAAGGGAAAAAAACCCAACGGTAATAATCTAAATATATCATCAACTTCAAACTTGCTGATGTTCTGAGTGCATAATGCAGCTCACTAATGATTTTATGATTTGACTGCAATTTTAGTTGTTGGTGCTTTCAGTTTGATGCTGCAGTGAGCAACTTCTGTCTCTCCCCTTTAGCAGTGAGAGTAATTACACAAACACAGCTGATGTTCTGTACAGCTTTTCCATTGGCACTTTTGGCTGAGCAGAGTCAGCCCGTGATTTGCATTTCCTTTAGCAGTTTAAAGTTGTGCTGAACTGTGCCTGAGATTAACTATCTAAGAAGTTGGCTCAAAGCACGCCAGACCTGCCTCGGATCAGGTAATGATGACGACTAGCCGACCCCAACCAACCCATGGCAAACCCCTTCTTCCTCCTGAAACAGGCATCTGTTGCAAGGTTTGATGTTTGACTCAAGACCAGAGATGTGCTTAACACACACCTTCATTTGGGGAGGCATTGTTTTAATATGGATGCAAATACCTGCAGTGCTGCGCTGACATGCTGAGCCAAATCAAGTCAAACCAGGCCAGCGCATGTGTGTGTTTAAGATCTAATAGACTGCACCAGACTGCCAGTTGCTTTGGCCTACTTCATTGCATTGGTTGCTCCCATGTTCAGCTCTGGCAAACCAGTCATTGCTGGTTAATGTACAGACATCACTGCTGTGGTGTTCACCCAGAACAAACAACACAGACCCTAACACTAAACCATTAACACTCTGGTTAACTAGGAAATACCGGGAGATTTACCTAGTGGGTTTATACCTGGTAAATGGTTGTGTAAACTCATCTGGAAGGTTTTGAATTTTACAGAAGTTCATTCCTTTACAAAAGTTTTGCCCAACAGGTTTAAGTATCATGATTAGCAGTTTCTTTCTTTGTTCTTACGCAGAAAGACATGTCTGACAATGTGTAAAACAGAATGAAGGTGGAATAATCCAAAGTAGTCTTGATTAATTGAGTCTGACTATATATGGATCCTATGTCGTGATAACATCATGAAACACTTCAATGCTTTGATGGAAAGTCACTCAACTAAAAAAGCAAGAAACACTTTGCTGCATTATAAAAAACGACATCTTGTAATACTCTCCTAAAAAACCCAAACAACAAATAAATAAAACACCACGGCTTAAAACATTTCAGATGGGGAAAAGGTTTCACATGTAAGCAGGCATAAATGAGTGCAGATCTAGCAGAGGAGACTTCCAAAGTTAGAGAGAGTTAAGAGACAACAGAGTGAGAATGAGCAGGGGAGCTCTGCAGATCTCAGCCTGATAAATAATGCATGGCAGAGAGGTGCCAGCTCTGTGCCCAGCAGCAACCAGCCTGAGCTCCATCAGCACAGGAGACGAGGCTTTTTCAGAGGGACACAGGTGGAACCGCCAGGTGGGATGAAAGGAAAGGATGGTGCAGTCACCTCCACCTATCACCTTCATGCTCTTTTTTTTTTTTCCTCTCTGTCAAAGTCTCCATATGGGCTCACGTTTTACTCTCTACCTGTTCAGTACGGACTTGTGTGTTAGCATGTGCAGAGTCATCTTCTTCATCCTTTGCTGTCCACTCTGCCATCTGTGTACAATGAGAGTTAGACTGTGTAAAACATGTCATGTGATGCAGGGGGTGTCTAAAAAGCCTAAATCTTGGAAAAAAGAGACTGGAAAAGAGTAGCTTGTGTTTTTGGAGCCTCACAACCCCCTGCATAACTTGTTTTTATAAACATAATCTGATTCATATGTTCTGAAAACATTTGAAATGTTTAAGAGGAGCCTCATGATTTATTCATTTTATCCCCACTGAAGTTAGCAGGAGGATGAACTGGAACCCCTTGTGCAGATGCTCTAAGGGCCCCACAGTAAGGAAACTATGCAATAGATTCAGGTTATTTTATCACTGGAAAGTCTAACTTTTTGGCTCCATGCGCCACTGAGCAACTCATTGGAATAAACGGGGTCCTGTTGCATCCTATTACAGAGTATCCGGTTCTCTGTAACACATCCATGGATGTTGATTCATTTCTATGGACATTTTTTGAGCTGTAGTTTTTTAGTGTCCTTAAAGCGGCTATAAGGTTAATTTAGTCAGGAAAAAGCCCAGCATTTGCCAAAGAAGTTGGTTGAGACCAGAAAACAGAGCTAATAGAGGATTGAACAAGTAACTACTTTTCCTCTTTGATTAAATTAATTAACTCTTATGTTGCTGTGTTTCTGCTGTATGTGTTAATATGCAGCTGTTTGCTAACAAGTTTGCGATATCAAGATTTAAAAGGTTATAATGTCAATGTAATATCTACAGCTTGTGCTCGTCTGATTCCTTCCAGTGGCCAAATATTTGCCGTTGCATGTTTATGCAAATCCAGTCTTATGAGCTATTCAGTAAATTTTGTGATATGTGCTATTTTGAGGTCTACTGGGAAAAAAATCTCTCGTTTCAAAGTCATTGTCTTGCCACATCATGTACTTTTCATCAAAATGTAAATTTTATGCACCAGCATTTTAAACTATTTAGCTTTTTCTAACTTACAACTCTTTAAAAACAATCAGTCTGACTGTTGTCAAAGCGGACACACATTTCGCTCACTTTTTAAATTTTTTGGTTGTTGTGATTTAAGGGGCTTTGATAGATGAACAAAACGAAACATGATCAAGAATATTACCTTTAAAGTAACTAATACCCAATTACAAAGGCTGCCACACAAACTAGCCTAAGTAATGTCTGCAGTGTTGAAAAAAGACATTTAAATATAATAATAAGCTCGATTTTAAAAAAGGCACAGCACTCATAAGACTACGCTCAGCAACAAAGACTGAGAAAACACTTCACTCCAGCTCCAAAACGTATAGTAAAAGACTTTAAAAACAGATGATGTCTGGCCCTGCTGCATTGGATTGCATCACACAGTATAATAAGGTGTTCCTGTTATTTTGTCCATCCTGTGTAATTCCTCCTCCTCCCACTCTGGGCTCTGAGCCTGTGGAGGTCAGAGGTCATTAAAGCAGAATGATTAACAACACAGCACACAGAGGACGGAGCGCTTTGATGTTCGCTGCAGTGGAGAGGCAGCACAACCTCTTCTGATCTTCAGCTCTGTTTGTACCTTTTTTTGTCTTCCTCAGAGGATTCTTATCTGAGGATTGTCGAGGCGGCGAGTGGAGGAGTCTGTTTTAACAAAAGGACCTTTTGAGAGCTCGGCTATGAGTGCCCACTTACACCACTATACTTAATGTAAACATTGACAGAACTGCATCAAAACATGGTAAGTGTTAGTGAAACGGCATCATCTTTTCATTATTAAAAAAAAAAGACAAGATAAGAGAGAAAAAAAATAAGAAAAATCAACAAAGGATTATTTAATTCAAGGCAGTCACATTCAAACTTCAATGATGTGTGGTGTTTACATTTACTGTCGAACAGTCGAAGCACTTTGAAGCTGAACTGTGACATAAAACAGATTAAACAATGTTGTTCATGTTTTGTGTAAAACCCGAAGTGTCTGGACTGAAGCTTTGTAAAAGAAAGAAGAGATAAAAAAGAAAGAGAAGACACAGAAATAAGATGAGATGGGGAGAGAGAGAAGCCCGTTTAAATTTCTTTATGTGTTTTATCAATGACCCCTCCCTCCTATTTTTCCCCTCTTTCCATTGAAAACCGTTGCTCTTCCATCCCAGACTATTTTTATCCAACCTTTCATTACCATAATAAAACACACGCATGAAAAAAAGATAAACTCAAAGAGACAGCGCAGCCAAAAACCTGGATTTGGGAGGCTTATTTTCATCTTTCTTTCTTGTCTTCTATTCTTTTATGTTGCTCTTTTCTTTTCGCTCAGAGAAATGGAAAGAGACATGCCTTTTCTTTCAGCCTGTGCCTCATTATGGTGCTTTTCAGGTCTGCTCTTTTGTATGAGGCCAGCCCAGAGCCATGCACAGGCATAGCGGAGCAGCCGGTGGATTACCCAGACTCACGTCAACCCTTCAACAGAACCACCAGCCACTCCGGCAAACGCCCCTGCCAAGTGTAGCATGAACGTTACATGCTTTAATACGTGTAGCCAAAGAGCCATACCAAGACTTAACGAACAGGAACAGCTGCTGTACCGCACACACCAGTGTGAACAATACATTAAGGTCTTTAAACCAGGGCACGGCTATCATGATCCTGGACAGAATGTTTTGCTATCCGCTGATAATCGGCATGCAGTGTGACGTCCAGGCACACACACAGAGCATCACGTCTCAAGCTAAACGCCATCAGGATTAGACCTTCAGAAGTGATAGAAGCCATTTTTTTGGCACTGAAAAGCCTGAGGTCATCGTCTGCTTTTGAAGCAGAAACATAACATACAGCGTCTCTTTGCTCAACATTTGGCCTGTGATAATACACTTTCGAACAATACATGTTGAAATGAATGCAATATGGGGCTCTGTATAAGAGTACCAGATAAATATGGGAAAAAAATACATCTGCTAAAATCAAATTTTTTTCTAACATGCAAGTTCTTACCGGTAATCTACTTTTTAATTTCTTATTATTGCAAATATTTCCATCACACAAAACACAAAATCTTGACTGAATCTGTATCTATGTTGTATCAGAAAGTTATAATATGGGCGATCTTCACACCCATACTGTGGTATTTCTCTGATCCAAAGAGCTCAATACACGTAACATCCATATATTAAAGCCTCGAAAGGTATCTCTGGTAATTACAAACCCCCAGTTAATTATCGCCAGTTCCCCTCAGCTGTATGAGGCATTGTAGCTTCTGTTAACTAATTTCTTTGGTTTTATGAGACGCAACTTTTAAATTATAGTTTAGTCTTTCTCATCAGCTTTGTTTGCATCCGGAGCAGGAAGCTGTTTGCAGAGAAAATCTCTTAAAAAATAGACTGCACACTACATGCTCCGCATCAGGGAGCAGAAAGACACAGCTAACGACTAGCTGGTGAACACAGCGAGACATTTAGTTAAAAAGGAGACAAATTTCCCCAAAAAGTTGATGGAGACCAAAATCTAGATAAATAAGTATTAGGGGAATGAATATTTGGCTCACAATTATAAGGGGGACATCAACATAACTTTAAATTAATGCTATTTTTTTTTGTTTCTGATGGATGCGTTTATGTGCAGCTGCATGCTAACAAATTCACCAAACCAACTTCATGAAGTATTAATGTGTCACTGTTGTGCTACAGCCTGTTTCTGCTGCCCTAAAGTGGCCTGAAAAAACAGTTCATGTAGGTTTAATCCGCAAAGTAACACACATGTTAGTATCACATGCACACATGCACCTCATAGTAAGAACAAAAACAAATGTCCTGGGCTGCATTTTATAGATTCATGTGTGCTTGTGTATATAAATGCATGTATGTATGTGGAGCTGGAGAATCAGGTGTTTTTCTATCAGAGCTGTACTCTCACCTTCTTCAGCTCCCTCCTGGGACAGAAAGACAGATGTCCCCTCCACCACGGCTACATGTAATGCTCATTAAGCCCCTTTGCAGTGGTGAGTCTCTGTTTCTCCCACTCACACCTGTATGCCATCGTTTATACCAGACACACACTACACACACTACATATGCACAAGCACACCTGCCCATGTGGCACATATACACTATAAAGACAGCTTTATTTAAACACTCTCAAGCACTAAATGCAGACTCACGACTTTACCTGAAGTGAACCCACAGCCGACACCTCTGGAGTTTCAAGAATCAGACCATTCACACCGCAGTGCCATAAAGTGGATAGGCTATAAAATCCCATAGATGGCTGCTGCATAGCTCCTAAGACAAAACTTTATTGCAAGTATCTTTGATTAGATTCACAGTGGGAAAACTGAATCTGAAGGGTTTGTATTCTCAGGGGGAGGAAAGAGGACAAAAACAACGACAGTGAGCTGTAAACGGGAGAAACTGAGCATTGAGTCTGTCAAATTCTACACAAAAATGGATTTGTCTTTCCACTCTTTTCAGAACAGAAAAGCCCCTGAAGGTCTACAGAGTGGGCTCTTACACCAGGAAACCACAGGGAGGAGATGAAATTACACATGAGGAGCTTTAATATAACACTTACGAGCTTGGTGTGAAAGTTTGCACCATTAGTTATTGTAGTTGTCTTTGATTTATGCACAAGATGCTTCGTTATGTTTAAACTGAGACCTCACAAATGCACCTGCTGGCAGCGTTAGATCATTACCAGTGTATGAAAAAATTCTACATATGATTCAAAGCCAGCTGAAGACTGTGCTAAAGCGTATCTGCATATTAATGTTAGCGGCATGTATTGTATAAGAGGGAGACAAAAGATGGCAACAAGCTGTCTGGTACGCACAGATGGGGAAAGGAAAATAGTATTACAACTGATTTGTGTAATTTAGCTGATGAGGAGAGGATGAAAAGCTGGTTTAGTTGACATCAAAAGCTTGAGATAAAATTCTATCCGTCCAATTTCCCTCTCTCTTCCCTGCTCTTCTTCATTTTTTTTCCTTCTGTTGTTGCTGACTCAGCTCTCTGGGAGGCTCCTCCAGGAGACCAGCCCTGGTTTGGTTACAGCAGGGCTGGAGTACTGCTGATGATAAGGGTGTGTGTGTGCGCGTATGCACACCACATGTACAAGCATATGTGCTGTACAGGATGGCTCTATAAAATGTACAAACATTTACAGCAGATGATTCATGTTAAGTATGAGAGGAGAAAGTGGAGGAGGATTTAAATATGAACACTGAGGATTTCTTGAATATTTAAGCATATTTAATTAATTTTCCTCATCTCAGTTTTCATTTCTGCTGCTTAATTAGAGAAGATACTGTTACATTTGTCTTGCCTTTGCAAAAATGTAAAGAATCAAATGTAAGTGTCGTTCTCTGGACAAAAGCACATATAAAAGGAGCATTACAACAAGGCTCAACACAGCTCAGGAATTTCCACTGCAGTGATTTATTGTGGCTCCACAGTGCAGTTTGCTTTATTATTATATACAGTTTTATTATCATTACTTTTTTTCTAAAGTGCACCAAGATAATGTTTCATCTTACTTCAGTGTTTTAATACCTGCTTTTATTAATCACCTGCACTTTGCCTCCTCCTGTCTCCTGAGTCTGCCAGCAGGCTGCAGGATGCAAATGCCACAGCTGTGGCAAACTGGAATAATAAGCAGGCCAATCACATTTTCTTAAAGAATACAGCTGAGGTTTCAAGTCAGTGATGTCAGAGCAAGTGAAGCACAGGCTATGTGATCTAATCTATTTTGATCTAATCTGATCTAATTGAGGAACACTATGGGGCTTGTAATTGTCTGAACTCAGTTTTTTCAAACACAAATTTTGAACTGTTGAATTGTTCCAAAACTGGTGAATTTACACTTGGTTTTGTGACCAGAGCAGCTGCCATTATTTCTGCCTTAAAAGAAAAAGACAGTATGTGGCATGTAAGATGTTGCATGCACTTGTGGCCACCACCATATGCTGCAGTTGGCTTGTCGATAGCCAGTATTTATTTTAATGCAATTATTGTGACGGGCTTGCTGCAGCATCAGTCGATACTGCAGCATTTCAGTACTGTTATGTATGTTTATTTCCTACATTTTTCTACTGGATCTCTGCTGATATGAAAGCTAACTTTCACATCTCTGGCCTCAGTGTTTGCATTAATTAATAGACAATTTTTTTAAACACCGATATGTTTAGATGTGTTTGACATTCAGACGTGGATGGAATTTATAAAAAGATTATTTGTCTCAAAATGCAGGGCATCCCCTCCCTTTCACTCCTTTTCACACACAAAGCCCTGCAGTATTCTTACACTTTCATCTATCTGCAGTATCGAAACACACAGCACTGAAGCACCTTAATCACCAATACACAGACTCACACACATGCACGCCCCTTCACATGCACGCACACACACGCACACGAATGCGCACACACACACACACACACACACACACACAGCTGTTGGAAAGCCATTTTCTGTGTTCATGAAGAGAGCACGTTGAGTTCTTCACTGCAGCTCTTTCCCCGATTCTGTAGTCAGCACTAACGGCACGTGGCTTAAACCTTCACCCATGTGCTGCTAGGACAGGAGCTAAGATATACACATACATACACACACACACACACACACACACACACACACACACAGGCACACGCACCCTTGGATATACCTGTACACACACCCTTGCATTAATGCAGCTTTGCACATGCCTGCATAAACGACCTGCACAAACACAAAGAGGTCAGTGTAAAGACTCGCTAATATGCAGCCATAAACAGCATGCAAGCTGAATGCATCTAAAAATAGCCCCCTATTGGCACCCCCACTGTCATCATTATTCCTTTCATCATCCTTATCAGCAGTGTGGGGCTCATTCAGTTGGTGGACAGTCAAGCCGCTTTCATGGAGCTCTCCTCGCGTCCCCATCGACACACACATCACCACATACCCTCCTCATAACCTCTTTTCAATTCCTGTCCTCGTCTCTCCTCTCTGATATTTCCATCTCGTGTCTCTTGGTCCCTTCCTCCTCCTCCTCCTCCTCTGTCTCTTTCTCTCCTTGCCTGCTGATTGGGAAGCACTGATGAGTGACACCCACCACATTGTGGGGAGAAAGAGATGACGGAGGAGAAGAGGGCACATCCCAGAGGAGAACCTCTATCTTGGCAGGAGATGCAACAACATCAACCATCACTTACAACAGATGAAACAAGGTGACAAAGGAACAAGGAGAAGGAGGAGGGATGAGATGATGAAACAGCACGGAGACGAACTAAAGAGATGAATAAGTTAAAGGTGAGCTGGAGGAGAATGTCCACAGCACTCATCTTTTACACATTCTGGTTAAAATCCCTGCAGTAAATATTAAAGACAGACAGCTTCCATTTCTGCAGCTTCACTAAGCGATGTAGGAAATAGCTGCTAAATCAAGTGATGTCTCCATCACTACTGTACACAATCTATAAAAAAATATTGTTAACTGCCTCCTCAGTATGTCTTCAACTAATACTATTAACAGTTATCAATGAATCTGCTAAAAATGTTCTCTTCTGTTATAAATCTTTTTGTAAAACACTGTGAAAAAACGGCAAAAATTGCAGATTACTGTTTTCAAGAGTCCAAGTCCAATGTGTTTGTTTGTTCAATTAATAGTCCAAAGAGTGCTAAATTATTTATTGTCCTGTAAGACAAAGAAAATCAGCTGATCCTCATGATTGAAGGGGTGAAAGTGAAGAATGTTGGACAATTGTTGCTTGATGATAACTTTAATCAACTGAATTTAAAAAAATTAATTAGTCATCAAAACAGTTGCTGATTAAAGTAACTGACTGGCTGTGTATCCCTGAGAATGGAGCATGAAGGCTGAGAAAATATGCAATTAAAAAACCCCTCTAAGTAACAGAGTGGATTGTAAAAAATACTCCTCCATGACTAAAAAGCCCTGGGACTTATGTAATGTAACTAATGTATGGCCTGTTGGGGAACCACTGCTTCCCTTTAAAATGAGTATAAATAAAACAGAAGATGTACTAATTACATGGGAAAGCATCGGTTATAACGCTGATATATGCACACACAAGCACTTATACAAAGAAGGAAGGCCAAAAAATTACAAAGTCACAGTGTAACATTTAGAAATGATGCATGGTGCTGGCACTGGATGTGAATGGGCTCTAGAAGTAGGTTAATAAAGCTAATGTTGAAAAATGATCTGACAAAAAGTTAATTGGCTGACAGTGCTCTTTTAAAGAAGTTTACTTCCACAAAAATGAAGAGCATCCATTTGGTGCTGTCAGAGAAAGTGTCTGGAAGGTCCAGGGCTAGTCTGGGTGGATGAAACTGTCTGGCAAACTGTGCGTCACACAGTTTTTGAACAATGTCTTCTTCTTTTCTCTCTGTAGCGTCTATAATAGTTTCTTTGTCTCTTAACACACCTTGCTCAAGCAGGAAAAGGTTCTTAGGATGGAAGCCTTGAGGAGAGATGGTCAAGTTCAGGGGGACTTTAAAATAAAGTTATAATGCCTTTAGCAAACTCTCAAGATCCTTTTTTCCTTCGTGGTAGGTTACAAACTGAGCTGGGGGAAAAAAACACACCCAGCCCCCATTGTCACTTAACATCTAAATTAACTTTCCTCTCGTATTATTCAAGCAAGAAGAGGCACACACAATACGAACTCCCCACCGCTGCACACCTGTAGCCTGAGAAAAACGCACTTCTGTTCTCACAAAGCACGCATTGCCCGCTACAAATGATTCACATACCAACCGCAGAGACATCCCTAACCCTCAGCAAAGTCCTCTGAAACAGGAAGAGAGCACTTGAGCCAGGGGGAGAGAGGCTCAAGAGGGTTGTCAAAGCCGAGGACATATAAAGAAGCACACATGGAGAGGCTGAGGTCAGTTCAAGGACTACAAAGAGAGAAAAGCAGAGGAGAGTAAAGAAATGTGAGCGTCTTGAAAACCAGAGAGCTGGATAGAAATAGAGAAAAAGAAGCACAAAAGAGAGACGAGTGGAGAGAGCGGAAAGGTTTGGATGTGATGAGAGCGGACATTGTAACTGAAGCCGTGCAGGATGAGAGCGGTCAAGAAGGAGGAGAAAAGCAGAAGGTGAAAAGGAGATACACTGTTGGCTCAACTAAAGGAACATATTTGTGTTGGGAGGCACAATGTGTGGGAAAAAAACTCTGAAAAAATTTGAGAATAAATTATCACCAGTGAGAGGTAGACTACTTAAAATATTTTTGGATCAAAGAAAGAGGGACTGATACACAAACAGTTTGTTCAGTAATGTGAAGAGAGGGAGGACGTGACACACTGTGGAAAAAAAAGCACAAAAAACATCTGAGAGAGAAAAACAAAACAAACATCCCTTTTGTGCGATAATCAAAGCACAAATGTCCCATTCAGTGAAGAAGCAGAATGAGAAAACATTCAAATAAAAGCAGCTGAAACAGTCTCATCACTTTCAAATGAACATAAAAAGACTGTAAAATACATAATATGAATGTTGAGTTTTTTCACAATCTGGTTGCCACCCAAATTTCTTTCTGCAGTTTAAGTTTATAAAAGCCAAGGATAAATACCATTTAAACACTTTTATGTGGAATATTAATATTAGCCAATCAATGTTTCTGAAATGTTTCCCTACATTCAGGCCTGTATGAGCTGAGTTTCCCCACGAGGAGGGTGAAGGGGATGGAGGAGGCTGCCAACCAGCAGACTAGTGTTCGAGACCAGATCAAGGTTGACAGTCTCAACTGTGTGTTTTAGTGACTTTCAGGACATTTTTAAACATTTAGCAAATTAGCAAATCAGGTGTTTTTGCAGGAGACCCCAGGACATTTCCCATATATGTTTCTGGCAACAAAATCAGGTATGTTAGAGCCAAAGCATCCTCTTCTCCAAATCAGGACTTAATCAGACCCAAAATGTGAAGTTTTCACATAAAATATATGAAGAAATATATATTTTCAGCATAGTTTTGGTCTCCAGAAATGCATAGATTGGCTTTGCAACAGTGTAGAACGATGGAGGACACAATAACGTGTAAAAATGATCACATCATTCTTACCTGAAAGGACAAGAGGACAGGCGCTGCTTTCAGAGTGCTGAATACATATAACAGCCTCTCAAAATAGCCTGATCAGCGTGTCAAACACAAAGTCTAAAACCAGAAACAATGTCTCAAAATAGTTCCAACCTTAAACAGCAAACTGGCGTCTACTTTGAATAAATGAAGCATGAAAGGTAAATGAGCAGCCAAGGAAATGCCGAGCTAGAAAACCCCCACCTGAACAAATCTGCTATATACACACATGCACATAACTTTCCCCCCTCCCTCTCTTTTTGTTTTTATTTCTTCCTTATATTCAACTGGCCGCTCTGAAACGCTCGGTGTTATTAATCTCTGTCAAACTCGTCCTTCAGTGAGTGATGCCGGACATGTTTTCTCACACAGATGCTCTTCAGCTCTGACTAAGGTGTCCTTCGTCCCTCCATGTCCCTCTCGTCTGTAATGACACAGAGGGCATGTACACAAAAATACTCTGCATGTGTTACCCACAATGCAAACCAAACTGCATCATCAAAATCAGGAGTTCCCAAACTTTTCCATGCCAAGGCCCTAAATAACATTTGGAATAGACAAGGCCCCCAATTCTGTACACTAGAAAAGCCACTGACAAAACTGCAGCCAGTGTTTTAAAAAGAACAACCACTGACAGTAAATCCATACTTTACGTAGTCTGTGCTGCCAAGTACTTGCAAGTTTTACTCAGCCAGGAGCTTTTTTAGAGTTTTTTTGCAGTTGAGTTTTTGTCGACTGAGTTGTTGGTTGGCTCATCGGATCTTTTTCCTTTAAAGAAAAAAAAAAAAAAAAAAGTGCATATTTGGGAGTAGCTATTTAGATGCTAGCAAGATAGCTACCTAGTTAATTTAAATAAATAATTTGCACAAGGGATTTTTTTTGTTGTCGTTCTCTCTCTGGGATGTTGTTTCCTTTTTAGGAGCATGCCGTGTTCTCTATTAATAACTGATAGTGTTGAACTTGTCTTTTATTCTTCTCAAAAAATGAAGTGGAAATGAAAAGAATTTTTTTTTTTAAAAAGTAGAAATGGTGTTTTTAATTCTTTTTCTTTTTATGTTAGGTGGAATGAGAGAGGTTGAATTCATTTTATACATGACGTGACCTTTCACATGAATATAGTTGTCTTCATGAAAGTACATGACCATGCACTCAGGCTGTAGTCCAACAATAGCCTGGCTATAATGTGTTAACCTGGAGCAGCATTACAACACACACAGTGAAATCGGATACTATTCTCACACAACCATCATGTGAGATTGCTACAACAAGAATGGTTTTGTGCTGTGAGAAAATATTGATATTAAAAGAGTATTTTTGTAACCTACAACTTAAGAAAATGGGTCTGCAGAGCCTCCTCTTCTTCTGTATTTGAAACTTACATAAGCCTACACTGGAATGTGCAAAGATAACACTGACATGAGATCGTAGGAGTGAACTCTCTTTTGATAAACCGCAGCAGAATGCAGCAGTGCTGTTTGCGGAGCTACATACTAACGCACATCATCATAAATATTAGCCCAAAGAAATCCAATTTATTTAGAATTATCAATAAACAGTTGGCTGTGTCATGAAAATGAATCACCTCTGCCGGTCATAAATGTCTGTGTGCATCGTGCGGGCTGGAGGACGGAGCTCACCTCTCATGCCATTAAATCATTCATGACCCTGCAGTGCTATGGACCACACAGTGCCAGACATGCCTCCACCAATCTGTGTCTTCACTCTGACAGCAAACTCACACACTACTAGATTCACCGTTTTAAGCCCGGCACTAAAATCTGCCTCTGCAGACAGCAATTATAAATGTTCACCCAGGCAGGCACACACATTCACCAACAGTCATCCAGTGTGTGTTCCTGCTACACCTGTATCCTCTGCCACCCCCAATGACAGCATCAGTCTGTAAAATATGTCTAAATCTCCTCCCTGCTCTAATAGTATGTCTGCACAGCAGTCCCTGCAGCATCAATCAGCCTCGTGTCCATATTCATGTATTCTGCAGAGGGTCTGGCAGGGGTAGCAGTCCTTGTTAAGGGGGTTTCTGAATACATCCTCCTCCCTCATCTGTTTGGTGGACCAAAATGTTGCACTACTTGACAGAAAATGAACCTCTGCATCCCTTTCTGTCCTCAAATTTCTGCTTCATGCCTGTTTATTTTGTCCTTAAACTTGCAGAGGCCAGTTTGGGAAACAGGGGGTTTTGACTTTAAATTTCATTTTAAGTTTGCACCACTTTCTGCATTTTCCCTTTCATAAGTCCCCAAGCTTATCATCTATAGTTGTCCCACCATCTGTCCATTGGACAAGTCCTCTGGATGCTATCCCCTCCAAGCTCCTTCAAGCACAATCATGCATGTGATCATTCACATGATGATTGCATTTCTGATTTTGGTTACAATTGTTCAGGCAGGCCCAAGTTATCTCTTTGTTGTAAAGTCAACCCTGAATCCATCTGAGGTTTTAAACCTAAAGTATGAAGTTTCAGACTTCCTCTCTTAAAGTCACATATTTGATCAGAACAGCGTGGTTTTAAGAGGAGTCATTCCACTGAAACTGCTCTGCTGACAGTGGTGGAAACCCTGCAGTCAGCACGAGGGGATGCCAAGTCATCAGTTCTCATCCTGCTGGACCTGTCGGCAGCCTTTGACCTGGTGAATCACCAAATCCTTCTGTCCACACGATCTGAACTGGCCATCTTTGATAAAGCATAATTCTGGTTTGAGTCCTACGTCACAGTTTGATCATTTAAAGTGTCCCGGGATGGAGAGGAGACCAGGCATCACTCTCTTTCTACTAGTGAACGACCGGGATTTGACCTCGGTCCCTTTAATTTTTCAAAATGCATCACATCCCTCAGTCATATTATCCACTTGCATGTTTTTCTTTTCACAGTTACATAATCCTGAGCTCTCTTGGTCTCTGCTATCAGTTTCAATAATGATATCTCTAAATGGACAATGGAACGACACCTTGAACTTAATCTTTATCAGACTAAATTCTTAGCGAGTTCACCCAATCATTCTGTTCATCATAGTTTCCAGCTCAGCCTGATGTTCATCCTCATTCTCACCAACACTTCTGCTCAAAATCTGCATTGCAGCTAAACAGAACTTTCACTGAGCTTATTGCATCTGTCAATAGCCATGTCACTTCAAATAAATATATATCTTTAGAAATATTTGTAATTCAACAGCAGTGCTGCAGTGCGTTTCAGGTGCCACCCAGAGCAGAGCAGAGCAGAGCAGAGCAGAGCAGAGCAGCAAGCAGCCGCTGCTTTGCCTCACATAACACACACGTCTCGTCTATTTGAAACAGAAGCTGTGTCAAGCAGCACAGAGCAGATGCCGACAGGATCACAGACACAGGAAAAGAATAAAGCATCCAGTTGATTTTCAAAATAAAACATCCTGTGTAGATTTGGATCACAAAAAGACAAAGAGAAATATTGCACATCTTCACTGGCACAGCACCCAGCTGTTTAAAGACCCTCACTCAGCTTAATGAGCGTTCTTAATCACTGCTTGCAAACACACAAAAACATATTCTACCAGCACTGCGAGGCTTGAAAACTCTTTTCTGTGCAGTTCTGTGCATTTGTCCTTAAAAATCACCTGATCCCCAACTCTCTCCATCTTCTTTTATTTGTATCTTTCGCAAGCTCTGGCTTAAATAATATTAATAATAAGAAGAATTTTTTAAGAAACTTATATGTTGCACCTGCAAACCCTGAATGTGACACGTGAGGCACTAAAAAGACTTCTGCTGGGGCTTGGATTGTGCCTCATTTGTAAATCACTTGGGACAAAAACATTTCCCAAATGAATGAGAATGAAAGTAAATGTAGTAAATAAAACTGTAATACTGAGTCCAACATAAAATACTGTGCTCATGTGGTTATTTATAGGTGCCACCCAAGTTACAGATGCAGAGAGGATGGAGCGATGTGCTCAGTTTGTGAGGCAAGCGCAGAGAGATGGCGATGCTTTATTGGCAGCAAGACAGATGTTTCCCATTTGACAAATAAATCAAATGGTCTGGGTTGTATGTTGCACCATCATCTTTTTACTCACACTGATCTAAGATTAAAAATATCAGGTGCTTAGAATAATATTAGTTTAATCAATAGCAATAATAGAATTTCTCATGGAATAATTGGCTATAAATAGCTTCATATTAAGAAAACTACATCAATTTTTAACCTCTTCACCCTTGAATTCCATCTTTCTGTCTATCAAGCTCATGACTGAACAAGTGCAGAAATCCTTAATGAATAATTGATGACTCTGCGTAACAGTATTGCAGAGCAGTGTTGAATTGCTGCACTGGATCAGAGGGGGATGTGGGTGTGAACACAGCTTGTGTGTGACTGGTATCTGGGGCAATGTGTGACTCTGTGTATGTCGGATGAAGAGGGAGTCTGTGTCAGATAAACAAAACCCGAACGATTCCTTGTGGAGGCGGTGTGTCGGGTCCTTCACACACACACACACACACACACACACACACACTTCAGTCCTTGTTCTTCTGACTCTCTTCAGGTCTTGTCCGTGTCTTGTGGACGATCTTACAACCATCTGAGTGCATCTTGTTGTGCTGTCAACCTGCTCAGATGCAGACTGAGTTACAATGAAGTTGAATGTTAAATAGATATAGCCTTGCTCTGACCAGCAGGGGGAGCTAAGACCAACACCAACACATTCATCATTTATGCTCTGTTATTAATCCATCTTTGAGAAATAAAACAAATCAAACCTAACCCCCAAAAATACTTTTAGACAAGATTTTTGATTTTATAGTATTTATCTGGTTTGCTTGTGTTTGCTTTTACATCACATTCATCTCCACTGGCTCCCGTTTCAAGCTTATATTGGTCTCACACTCATCCATGCTGTAATATCTGTTCATGCAGGGCTTGTTTTCTGGCATTCCTCGTTAATCTTCATATCCAGAAAAAACAGATGTCTGGATGACTGTGCTGAGCTATACATTGGGTTAAAAACACATATGCATGCTTACTCAGAGTCACACAGAATGTACTCATCCAAAAATATCTTCTTCACACCTTATTTCATTTTGCATTCACATCAGTTCCAGTTTGCATATTTAGGTGATGGGAGTAGTGGAGCCTCATAAATCTGGGCCAGAAAAAAATGTCATGTGCTGAACACACAGTGCGAGCATCAAATGAATCTTTTTAAGGTCTTAGGTAAAAAAGAATATATATTACACTGCTGGAATAAATATTAGCCTCACAAACTGCAGCAAGAAGATTAAAGGTTTGGAATATGTTGTGTGTTATTAAGTTTGGCGAGATTACAGAGAGAAATAATATAATATCAGACATTTCAAATCGACAAACACGTGTTTAACCAGCTGCTTGCTTCAAAAATTAAAACTGTAAAACCTGTTAAAAGGATTTTCACTCAAAAGAGCAGCTTGCTGGACACATGAGCCAGAATTTCACACTCAAACATACACCCCTGCTCAGTATCGAGATATTCTGAGCTCATTACGTAACAACCGGGGCTGAAGTTCAAGGATACTACAAGTGTGTAAAAGCAGGCATGTGAGATACATAAAAATAAACCTAATAACTCTATTAAAATTACACATGTAATCCTGACACATGTGAGCTGGACCTAACAACAATGAAACCCAATATTGAGTTGAAAAGATTTACAAATGTCAATACAAATATATAAAATTTAAACATTAAAGTTTGGACAAAATAAAATTGGAAAGCACGTGTTAAACGACTGAATTGGGCTTTATGTAGAGAAGAATTCAAAATTATTGCACCAATGATTCAATTTACATTTAAAAAATATGATTCAGCAGATAAAATATATTTCAAATAGAAATCCTGCTGGATAAGAACTTGTATAAAGATGAGGATGATTTAAAGGTTTGAATATGAACATGACGGAGCACAGAGGGGAATGGGAATTTATTTTTTAAAAAGTGGGCATGTTTTTGAGTGGATTTGGTTTCATCAATTCAGCAGGAAGCAAGGATGCAAAAATGGCCAGAATGGAGTGACGGCAGGGGATTTGGGGAAAGAAAACTGATGAATGATGGAAAACAGGACTTGCTCTGTGATGACCTTCAGCCTCCTGACCAAGGACAAACACAAGAGAGGGAGAACAAGAGGAGGATATGGATGGCACCATCCTCACTTTTCAAATTATGGGATTTATTTAACTGGCTAGAGAATAACACAAAGGAGAGTTTGATTAATTTTGTTGATAAAACTAATGAATGATTCATTTCATCTCTAAACAGGGCAACTCTTGTAAAGTAGCTGCAGTTCTTCATTAGACATCAATAAATTAAACGTGTGTTTATACTGTGAATGTTCCAGACGATTTATTTCCTTTAAACATGAACAGTTAATCACATTCTTCAATAACTAAATTGTATTTAAAGTACTGCTGAAATAAATGCTTCCTTTTTCTCAAGCAACAATTAACTTAGAAGATGTGGCATTTCTGTCCAAATTATGCAAATGTGTTTATTGTATGTGTACATTTATTAAAAATGATCATTTTTAACTGACTTTTGGTGGTGACTAGCAAGTGTAATCAATAAGTTGAGTAATTTTGAACATCTGGAGTTTATATTCAGTATGCAAATTAAAGAGTTCACTTCTGAGAATGTCTGCACATCTTTACTTGATGTCAAAGTTTACAAAGATACTTTTAATATGAGATTCAGACTTGAAATTCATGAGCTTTTCACTTACTGACACGTTCATCTGATTACTTTACTACCGTAAAAAAGCTAAGACTCTTTATTTTTTAAATATTTAGGTCTAGAATTTTAAAAAAACATATCTACTGTTACCTGTTGTAAATCTGTTAAAGCTCTCCTTTCAATAAAGACAGAGATGCAGGCATGACATTGATCCAGGGGTTATTTTAGTCACACAGAACAACCGATACACACACATGCTCATGCAAAGAGGAAGCCGAAACGTACACTTACACATACTCTATCCAACACAAACACACACATATACACACACATGGTTCAGACGCAGCGTTCCAACAGTGTGTAGGCAATTAAAAAGCCTGAGCCTAAGGGGGTGCTGAGGCCAGAGTCACAGCGCTCTATGCTCTGACAAATATTTTCTCCATTACCAGAAGACTAACTGTTCTGCACCGCCTCAAGCTCCTCTATATATTCTCCTTCACTTGGACTCAGTGAGAAAAAAAGCAGGGAAAATGAGTGAAAAGAAGAGTGGCCGAGGGACAGGAGCGCTACAGTATGAGCAGGCTAGAAAAGGAGCAGGAAAAAAAGAGCTGATGAATGTAGTCAAAGGAAGAGTAGTTGGGAAGAACCTCCAGCCATCAATAAAAATGAATAATTTACCTATAAGACATGCCAGATAATCTTTCTGGATCTGTCAGTCTCTCCGTGTCCCTCTGACCAAACTGTGCTGGAAAAGAACAACAGCGAGGACACACTGCTCAAGTGTTGTGACCTGATCCATATGGAAGAGATGGATTTTCAGTGCAGCATGTGGTTGCACAGGAAATGATATATGGATGTGTGTGTGTGTGTGTGTCAGAGCACACACTGCCTCTATGTTTCTGAGGAAGATATGTGAAATACTGGTGACAGAAACAGGGATTATACAGGAGTCCTAAAGACTGAGCCTGACTGGAGGAGAGCAGGGAGGAAAGGGATGAACTAATTATAATAATAATAATGAGAGATGATGTCAGTGCTCATGTAGTGATTAGAAAATCCTCTGTGTAAACACAAGGTGGCGACATCCAACTTTCTCACAGAGCAGCCAGCACTGTGCTGACTAAGGGCTGGCTGACAGTGGAGGTGTGTGTGCCAAGTCTACATACATGTGTGCTTACATGTGATCGTGTGCGAGGTGCGGATGACCTTGTAAAGCTGCTGCATACACGCAGATTCTCCTTCATCCTGAGCCAATACGGCTACAGTCCCCGAAGACCGGCCCCCTCCTCCTTTCGATCCAAACTGATTTAATACGGCGGGGGGGGGGGGAGTTAAAACATTATCCGAGCAAATGTCTGATTACTACATCAAAGGTTCTATAAATGTGTGTGGTGGAAGTTGATTATTCCATATCTACCTACAACACTGCACTCCTGTTTTCTTGTCCTTTCCTGCAAACTGAAAACATGAGGCTGCCGCAACAGTAAAAATGACTGATGCTTTATTCTCTCTCTATCCTCTCTCTGTTGCTCACTTAATCTCTCTCATCTCTCTCTCTCTCTAAATGTGAATCCATAGTGTTTCGTGTAAACTCAGAGACAGAGAAATGAGGGAGGTGTTACGAATCGAAGGCATGATCTTGCAGTGTTGCAATTTGCCACAAGTAACTGCGGCAGCGAGAGAGGGGGGAGAGGGAAGGAGTTGTAGTCCATATTGGAGCTGGAGGATTGATTATGGGAGGGATAGAGGAATGTACTCTAAAAGGGAGGGAGGGAGGGAGGAAGGAAAGGGGGTGGGCACCTGGCTCTGCACTACTCGAGGAAAATCTCTGGGGTCAGCCAATTAGAGGCTGGGTGACACCACTATCCTTCCAGCTAGCTAGTAAATCCTGCGCCACAAGACAACCCACGTGCCTCTGTTCAATGAACGTGTGAGCTCATGAACAGGCACATGAACAAGCCCAAAGACACAAAGAAAGACACACACACACACACACACACACACACACACACACACACATACAGAGACACACACACAAGTTTTAATGGCAAATTTGTCTAATAGATAAACTCTTCTTTTTTTGTCATTCAGTCTGTATTAAAATACATATAACACTGAGAGGGCTCATGTCTCATACCTGTGGCTGTATGTAACCCACCACCCAATCCCACCTGACCCCTATGAATCATCGTTGCACCATGTGTAAGGATCAGATACCAGCGCATCAACATCCTTCTTAATACTTCAATATATATATATATATATATAGTCATGTTTAGAGATTTGGTTTTTATTTTTAGATTTTGTTTATCCATCATGTCACTTCCTCAGCAGTTTGAGTTGCCTTAATTACTCAAATCTTCTTCTCTTTCTCTCAGGAGATTAAAGGTTCATTCATGACCTTGGATGTAACAGGAAGTAAGAAAATGGAAATTTGAACATCTACGTTTCCATGACCGCTAGGAAACTCCATCTGCTGAGAGAGATCAATACGATAAAAAGCTCAAGGACAGCTATTGAGTGAACCTTGCATTGAGATTATTTTAACAAACTGGTGTTTTCAAGGTAAAGGATGAAACCTTAATCTGAAAACCTGAGCCTGCAATCAGAACACAACACTGTCTTCATGTTTCTGAGTGATGCAATAGCTTCAGTTGTGGATCATTTTAACAAAAAGGTTGCACTGTACTTCAGCATTTCAACATCAACAAATCATTACCACATTTCTAAAGTTAGAGACTTAAGCGTAATTACAGAAAAGAAATTACACTGCTGCAGAGAAGATTAACTGTTCTTCTACTGTTTCTGTATTTTGCAGAAAGAAAACAGTCACCAGAGTGACTGACTTGTTAACTAAGACAAGTTAGAAACTTAAAGAATCAACAATATTTTAGCCATCTTAAGTAACTGAAAATGTTTACTGCTGTTATTGATGTATTGATGCAGCACCCTCAGCATAGGCACAGATAAATGAAAGGTCCCGTTGAGTTCAGTGTCTATAGTTTATTGGCCATCCTCTTGGAGAGCAGAGCACCGCTGTGCATGCTGGGTGGGATGAGGAGTGAAGAGGATCAAATCAAAGTGACATCACCTCTCCCTCCAGGGGATTCAGATGAAGGGGTTTACAAATGGCTAAGCTTTTAATAACAGGTCCATGATGCCATAACACTTTGATAACACTTGACACAAGGATTAGATGACTCAAGAAATCTGCACTCCACTAAGTAAGATTTATCATCAGGGAGCAAAGAGTGATACTCCGAAGTACCAACCAAGACCAAAGTCCTGGTCTCACAGTGTCATTATCTGTTACCCAAAAGGACTTTTGTAGTCATAAAAACTAAAGCTGAATCACCTTCTTTAAAGCCATGCTGCACAGTTTGGTAACTTATAAACTCTTTATTTCAGGATGCCGCTTTGGACTATGCAGGCTTTGTTCAGTCAAGAAATTCAGACTGCAGTCCTGAACTACATCTTTTCCTTCCCATCGCATTAAATAAATGAGACGTTCTCAATTGTCTGCACTCAGAGAACTGGAACTGAGAATTGCAGCCAGGACTCGGCGCTGCTGTAACGACCTACTGTACTGCCTGGGTTTTGAATTGAATTATTCCTCTTCCCTCCAGCAGACAGAAAAGAAGGAATCATCATATCAATCAGGTAAATAAGACACTCGTCCATCAATACAGAGGAAAAGGGCACAGAGTCACCCTGGGGTCAGCCACACACCTCCACTGATATCTCACTCTATTTTGCCTTCACTCTCCCTCTCTTTGGCTCTACCCCTGGGCCATATTCCTTCAGTCTGAGTGCTCATCTTTACACCAAACACATGCACACAATCTCTGACACATTATGCTTCCCACACACACACGCGAGTGCAGTCCTACACTGGTATGCTCGCCTTGAACTCAAAAGCAGTCTTGCCATGTGAGATACGATGAGTCCATCAGCCATGCTATTTGCACTGCGGAGCTGTACTTAAGACCCAGCAGTGCACTGAGTTCAATACTACATCAGCATGCTCTCAGTGGCAATGCTAACAAGCTGATGCTAACCAGGTGCAATGTTGGTATGCTTGTAAGAATGCAAACTTATGCTAACTTTGCAAATGTAAAGTAACCTGTCATGCTGAAAAAGTTAAACCCACACAGGCACTGACTTCATGTATTTATTAGCTAGTGGGCTAAGTTGTTGTTGTATATTTTTTCACTATCTTAGCTAACATGAATGGGTTAGCTAAGCATTTTTACTGGCGATAGTCCCAGTCAGTCACTTGCTGCATCTGCATTTTTTTTTTTTTTACCAGGATGCCATTCTGAAACATTATGTGTGATTTTTTTAAGTAAGTCCAGTCATACAGGTTGAGTAAAGTGCAGATTAAAAACAGATTCTCCAGCAGCTTTCAGGTCTTTGAACAGCTTTCTCTTTGAAGCAGTTTTTTTTCAGTCTTGACCAAAGCGGTAGGCTGACTGACAGACCGACATTGCCCTCCCCAGCACCATGCTGCTAACAGGGCTAAAACAGCAAAGGTCTCTGCAAACCAAATGTCATCACTCATGCTAATCTACTCACTTATCCTCTGTTTCTCTACTGAAGCAGGAATAAAAATGAGAAAATCATAAGGTCAGTAAAAAGGTAAATGGGGAAAGAAAAATCCACCAAATTGCACAAACCACTTACTGTACAAGCTATATGCCCAGCCGTTCAGACCGAACACAAAGGACAAATAAAACCTTTCTCTTTAGAGCAAAACAGAGCAGATCAATACAGTAAATGGTAGCTTGCACATTGCAGAGGCTCCCAGCTACAGTACATATCAGTCCAAGATATGCTGCAGAGTCTAGAGGATATCAAGGCAGGGCTCAGACTACCTGGACATCAAACCGCACTAAGCTCCCTATCCCACCTCCTGTTCCTCCTTTCTCATCAGCCAGAAGGAGCTTAAAGGGAAAGAGCTCAGGTTGGGTAACAGACACCTTCCGTTTTACAAAACCGTCCACCAATGACCCATTATTTTAATCAAAAAGATATTGTCTCATTCTTTCTCCTTCTCCTTTTTTCATTCTCCCTTTTTTTTTAAATTTGGGCACGGTGAGGATCCATTTCAATAACCCTGATCTCTCAATTCTTGTTTCAGGGAGTTACGTAACAGCTGCACCATTAGAATAACAATTGGGAGGAGAGATTAGCGCAATCGGCCAAGGAGAGAGATGGAGAGGAAGATGAGGAGAGGGAGGGAGGAAGGCTCTATGAGGGGAATCTAAGGAAGCCCCTCAGAATATGACACATCATTTCACATGCTGTCTCGCAAATGAATAGATTTAACTGTGAAGCGGGAGGATGAACACAGACGGACGCTGCCACTGTCAACATTTTTCAGAGGTTGGCTACAAATGAATCACTGAAAACATTGCAGTCAGTGTCACTTAAGCTTCTTTCAAAGTCATCAGCTGAGAAACAAAATTAATGTTTGTGTTATTAGGGACGTAAAAACACAAAATAAGCAGGTGTCATTGCTTCCGGCTCCTGTCTTAAAAACAACGGATGAGTCACTGCAGTAAGGATGAAAATAAAGATGGTGAGAAGCTTCATCAGTGATCAACAATTTAAAAATATCTTCAGGCTTTGGAGTTTCGGGAAAGCCGAACCCCTGCAGAGAGGGAGTGCCTGCTGGATGCTTGATGTTATTTTGTTCTTGTTTATATCATTATTTTTTGTACTCTAACAAAGACTGGAGAGTACCTTCATGAGCTGCAGAGTTGTCTCATCTCTCTCATTAAATTAACCCTCACTGGGTGTGGTGGCTTTGAAAACACTCAGTCTCTGCTAGCTCACAATTAAAGACCAGCTACTGCCCTGGTAAAGGGAGGATGGGGGAGGAGAGAGGTTGGGGTTGGGGAATTGGCCTCACCTTCCATTCCCCCTTTAATTAACAGAGAGTAGGCTGCCGCTCCCGGCCAACCTGCCCCAGCAGCACTTACTGTAGAGCCATGAGCTGGACTCACTGAGGCTCATTCCCAGGCTCCATCAACATGATTGAGTGCCCTGACCAGGCCTGCTGAGTCATCTGTCTGAGGGACTCCACAGGGGCCCAAGGGCCAGAGCCCACCACACAGGCACGCGCGCGCACGCACGCACGCACACACACACGGATACACGGATGCATGTGATATGGATTTCATTAAACACTTATCTGTGAAGTTTAAAGCAAAAACAACTGAGATGAATAAAGTGCTGGTTGGTTGAACTGCTGATGTCTCATGCTGTCTTAGCATCCTTATTAAGACAGTTTTGACATAATCTTGAGTCTCATACTGGCCTTAAGCCCAAGACATATACAGAGCTGCAACTAAATGCATAATGTAATCAAATCAGTACATATTTGCACCAGAAAAGCCCAACTGCAGAAGAGAAAAGGAGAAAAATATGTCACATAAGAGTTTAGAGCACAGAATGAAGTGTGGGGTGGGATGTCCAATTTAAAAAGATCAATACAGAAAAATATTACTTTTCTGTTCCCTCCATCAAAAATATCTGACTCTATTAATATGCAAATGTGTCAGAAAGAAGATTTCTCCCACTTCACTAAAAAGTCCATTAACTGTGTTTCTGCCCTAGAGGCTTCAAGATTCAGCATCACACTCGTGTAAATGGCAGATATTTAAGGTTAGCACAGAGAAACTTTACCTATTAAGCAGATGACAGAGAAAACAATGTCTGCACAGAGACTTCATTAATATGCACCATAAAGCTCAAATATCCCAGTGAATTATTTGGAGGAGAAACACATTTTTGCTTGCAGAGGGAAATTCAGTCAAGATAAGTTTCAAGAAAACAATAAGACAAGTTGCCATTCATCAATATAATTCCACTTTAAAAGTAAGTGGATTTCTTTGGATGATTGTTTTTGTCAGATAACATCTTTGCAGCTGAGTCTGTAAGAATTTCTAGCTCAGAGTGTTATCAGTCAGCCCAGTTTAACACGAAGACTAGAAACGGGGTTAAACAGTCGAGCTTTGATAAGCTTTCTTATGTTAACGTAATCAAGCATATCAAAGCTCGACTGTTTAATTTGTAGAAAAACAGTTTGTTTTGAAAAAAATGCAAAAAAGAGCGTTGCAAAAAAAAATTATTGATTAGTCAGACTGAAAATGTAAAGTCAACAGTTTTGATAACTGTTACATTTACATAAAAAAATGACCAAACATTTTATGTCTCCTTCCTTAATTGTGAGAATGTGCTACTCTTCTACATCATGTCACTTTAAATCAAATGTTCAGTTTTCTGACATTTCACACACAAAATAAATAACTAATTAATCACAAAAATTACTTTGAGCTCAATCTGCAATTAAATGAAAAACCATTTAGTTGCAACACTGGTGGGTATGAAGAGACTGCTGTTTATTTGTTCTGAAACTAAAAACAGATAATGACTGAAGTCCCAGACAACAGACAAAAAAAAAAAAAACGACACACATGTCTCAACAGTCAATAACAAATCAATTATCATCTGCTTTCATCCTTTTGATCAAAGAGGCAGCGAGGTCACAGGTAAGCAGAACCAATCAGCAGACAGGTGCTGGAGTTGTCTCTGATGAGCTTAGTCACTGCTGCAGCACCTCTAATCCACTGCACCAAACCTGAACACACACTCAAGACACACACGGTCATACATGCACGTAAACACCAAGACGGAGCTACAGCAGCGATCTGTCTCACACATGGACGCATTGCCCTCAGTGAAGGCTCTGCTTTCTGCTCAGGCAGGGAAGCTGAGAGATTTTGGAGTGCAGACAGAGACGAGGCTGGCATGCTGATCCACTGCTGCCACCTCTGCTTTATTTGAAGATGGAGATAGCACTTTGATACCTCTTTTCACTATTGCCATGTAAACCGGCAGCCATATTAGCTGCACAGTCCTGCACCACCATGGCTGTTGTTGTTTAGGAAGGAGAGGGTTTAACCGGCAGATTTTTACCTGTATGATGCCTAATGGGCTGTGACATACATCTGCAGCCAACACCTCTGCGTGCCAGACGATGTACAGCAACAAAGGAGCCAAAGTGCATCCTGACCAGACCTGCTGTATTGATGAGTCTGAGTACCCGAAACACTAATGGGTCAATCCTCAGCTGCCATGACCATCTTTCTCTGCACTTCACTGCCTCACAAGTCATTGATTAGCTTGATTAAACAAAAAACTAAATGAGCCCAGGAATAAAGAACTTTGAGCTGCATTGAACACAGAGTTGACACGGGACCTTTTGACAGTCATCAATACATTTAATGTAGAGCTGCAACTATTAGTCATTTGTCAGAATAATAATTAGCAACTAATGATAATTTAAGTTATATTTCAAGCAAAACTACCTCACAGTTGATGTTTACAGTTTCTTCCGTTTGAGAATTTCTTTTTCTTTCCTGTCTTACACTACAGAAAACTTATCTTTGGGTTTTGGCCCATTAATCAGACAGACCAGAACTTATGATGACAAAACTGAAGATGAGATGGATGGTATTTAGAATTGACAGAGTGATTGCAAACATCAAAAAACAGTTGTGAAACACAGAAATATGTATCTGATTAATAGAAAAAAACAAACAAACTGGTAGAGCTCCACAGCATTACATGTAATGCAACAACTAGTCATCAAAGATTAACAGCTTGGTTTTTGATTTGGAAAAGCAGTTTTTTGTCCCAGCAAACTGCAGTCTTACATTTCCTGACATAAAAATGCTACAAATATATATTTAGAAGATTATGTAGATTGTAATTTGTGTTGATTGTAGTTTTTTGGAGATACCTGATACGTGATATAAGATTAACTTTATGTTACCACCGAAGAAAGAGAAAATATTGCAGAGACTTATAAATAATGAGCAAGTTACTAAAGGCCATAAAACAAATTACAGGAAATTGAAAATTAATTGGACAGTTCATTCAAAATCACAATTACAGCTAAAAAAAACATAGTCCATTGATGGATTAGACCAACAAAATAATTATCTGCAACTCTTATTATTCTAAAATAGCACACTCAACAAGGCATTTTTATGGTGAAAATATATTTATCAGTTTCACCCCTAATCACAACGTCAATTCAAATAGTTTCATATACAATTTAATGTAACAACATCATTACCAGATTGATACTTACTGAAACACTAAAATTATTCATGCTCCAACCAAATGGGCAAATGACACCCAAAAGAAATCCATATTATTGCATACAAAAATGCAGCTGTGGACATATTCGTCCTCAATGGGATTATTGGATTTGTAAAGAAGCCTGAGGGCTCAACAAATACTGATCACATACTGTAGCACTAAAACAAGTGGTCATGAGATGAAACTGATCTTTATATGATCCCTAAGAGTCAAATGACAGAAACAAAGGTACACTTTTTTTTTTACAAGCCGAAGAGACAAACTGAGTTTTTGTTTTGTTAAAAATTTGCAGTTAGATGTTAAAATTTTACCGGTTTGACCCATTACAGTTTGCTTTCAGTAGTTTTGTGTTTACAGTTCTCGCTAAATTTGTATTTAAAACCATGATACAAATGACTGAAATGACTGAAAAATCTTCTATTCACCAAATACCAGAATGTAGCAGCTAATATGTTAAGAGCATCAAGGCCAAAATAACACTATGAAGACAGACTGAACTCAATTATGTGGCCCTGGAGTGCTAATATATCTTCAATCAGTCTTTTTAGAAATAAAAGCGAGGTGTACATTACCTGTGACCTTGAAATAATCCTGAATCTTTACAAAAGTAAACAGCCTAAAATTAAAGGTTCACTAGATAATACCCATTTCCTGTTTTGATCTGACATACTAATATAAGACAAACAAACAGGGTCATTCACACCAGATAAACTACTAAACCAGCTTTAGATGTGGACGAAATGTTGCATAAAGAATGGGGTGAAAATAGGTGCTGATTCGGACAAAAGGGCTTTGTTCACATCCTGACAATGCTCATTTTTCAAGAGAAGCAAACTCATCAATGAGAGTAATTTGAGGACAACATTATCCACTGCTCAGCATCTGACCTGTGCTGCATAATACCACTACACCATGAAGCCAATTAAAACGGCACTTTCGCCCTTTGATGACGAATTGTTGGCTTTATGACTCTCGACATTCATCAGCACAAACAGATTCAGGCTCCCACAGGGCTGTAAATAATCATGTAAAACATTTTCATACATTAACCACAAACAGTAAATTAAAGGGTTTAAAATAATAAAGAAGATAGAAAAAATGTTTAACAAATCAAATAATGTTTTAAAAGATGTTAACTTAAAATGCAGTGTGAGAAAATAAATAAGGATTTTGACTTTAAAAGATCAGCTAGCAGCCTCTTGAGGCCATGAGATCAACTGGACCAAAGAAGACTGAACCAGTAACCAGCTGACTGGGTGACATTCTTTCTGCACTTCTGCTATTGTGATTAAAATACCAGAGCGACAATAAATCAAACACAGTAATTTAAAAAATGCAGCGCACACACATGTTAAGTCGATGAAAGAAGCCATGAGTGATTCCTCATATAATAACATGTGCCTGGTTTGCTGTAAACAAAACAATAAAGAGGGAAAAAAAACGTACAAGGTGGTTAAAATTTGAAAAACTGTAAAGTTGACCTTGCCTGCAATGCCAGGACAGGGACACTCTGATCTGAAGGTGCAGGTCGAGACACAAGATAGCTGATGGAACAACTGCTGAAAAACTGGTGTCGAGTGGCAAATGAAAAAAAACCCCCAAAAAAACCAAACCAAAAAACAGCCAAGTGCAACAGCAGGTTTCGTTAACCGCAAAGCAATATAAGGAAACACAATCAGTCAACTTATGAATTATTGTAGAATCTGACTACGCAGCTGCAGGCGTCATAGAGGAAACAAAGAGGGCACCGGAGAGAAAGAGAGATAAAGAGAGAGAATTCCCCCAGTAATAACATCTGCTCCAGAAACCAGGAATGGCTGTAAGCCGGTGTTAAAAAAAGGAAGAGAGGTTGGGAGGGGGAGCTGGAGGGGAGTCAGGAAGCTTATTTGAAAGACTTAAGCTGCATGGTTACGTAAGTGATATGGGATCCTCTGAAACCACACACTTTCAAAGTTTGGCTGCATTAGTACCATCACCAGAAATCTCATCCCTGCCTCATCCTTTCTGTTCGAAACTGCAGGTTTTCCCTTTTCGAAATCTCATCTCGCCAGACATGCACAGGTTGCCTTTAAACACAAGCAAAATACCCACACACACACACACACACACACACACACACACACACACACACACACACACACACACACACACACAGACACACACAC
>JAQMCX010000048.1:10303365-10318137 GCA_029814765.1 Acanthurus leucopareius | reverse complement strand
AAAAAAAAAAATTTAAAAACACCCTTTTCTTTTTTTTTTTAACTTTTTTTTTTTTTTTCTTTCCCTGTCTTTTTTTTTAATTAAAATTATTTAACCCCCCCCCCCCCCCCCCCCCCCCCCAGCCCCCATCAACAAAGATTAAAGAGGGATGAACTGACAGTCAGTTGAGGAATAGCTCGAGCAGCTTTAAATCAAAGTCAGCTCACCCTCCTCACATTGCATTGATTTTGTTTCCTTTTCCTGTATTTAATTTCTCAGCATCTCATAGTCTTGCTGTGTGTCCATCTGTGGAGGATCGCTCGGCTGCACAGGGAATCCGTCATCTCCACAGCCAATCATGCAATCACTCACACACACCGGGAGCGCAGAGGAAATAAAAAAAAATTCTGAAACATGCATGAGGTAAAAGAAAAAAAAAACAACTGCTTCGTACTCGTTTACTCCCCCCTCTCTCTGCTCCCTTCTCCCTCTCTACTGTTTAGGCGCTGCAGCAGACAGGATTGGTAACCGAGCAAGGATGTTGGTGCAGTGTGCTTGTGTATGTTACAGAGAGGCTGTGAGCAATATGAGACAATTTCATATCAGTCCTTGGCTATTTATTGTAAATTGTGACACAGTAACATCAGAATCTGTGCTTCACTGACTGCTCTTTCAGCTTTCTTGCATTCCTTTTCTTATTTGTCAGTGATCCCCTGTTACAGTTCAGAGGCAATAAAAGACTAAAGGGGGATAAAAGTGTTTGTGTTTTAGTATAAATGTCTCGGTTGCTCATGTACAACATACATGTGGATATATGCATGTTAGAAAGAGGCGCATAGGGGAAGAGGTGCTGATGAAGTCCGCACCTGTTTACTGGCATTGCTCTGCTTCTCCCTCTCTCTCTCTCTCTCTCTCTCTCTCTCCTTCTCCATTCTCTCTCCCCCCTCCTCCCCCCTCTCCCTCCCCTCTCTCCTCCCTGCAATGCTGCTGACGCAGGCAAAAAATATCCTCTAACATCTCTCTTTGCACGGCTCACTATACATCACACATACAGTTCACATTGATACCGTAGACACACAAACACAGAGTCCACACACATGCCAACATATGTCATCCACACAACACACACTAATACACACAACACACACATGCACTAACACACAGGGACAGCTGGTGAAGGGTTGTTATTAAAGTGCTCTGCAGCCACATCTTGAATTCTGGCTTTTTTTCCCCTCTTTCATTCATCATATCAATCATTTGAAGAAGTCAAATTGGAAAATACACAAAAGCCAGCAGGATATTTTAACCCCCTGTCCTTTTATATCAATATAACATTTCATTTTTTCATTCTTAAAGTGATTATCAGATCTTTAGTGACCATTTCTAGTTGAATGACTCATTATATCGGGCCCAATTTTTGCTCTTAAGAACGTGAAATCAAGTTTTTTTTTAATCATTGGTATTCGCATCATCTGATGCTACAATAACAGGTTAAGATTGTTAACCATCTTGTGAGCTTTTCTCATACATTTCACTCATTATCTGCTGCTGCTTCCTGTTCATTTCCCTCGTACTTATGTCTTTTTCTCTCCCAGTTTTTCCTCTGCTCTCCTGCCAAGGCTTCCCCTGATCTGATAGCCACTCTCTCTCTCTCTGTACTGCAGCATACTAATGAATAGGACTGGTGATATTGCCTTCTGTCTGCAATGCTACTACACAAATCACTCACTCATGAGGCCCAGCTATGACACAAACAAACACAAATACTGACGGGCTGACAGCTCTGTGGCAAGAGATCCATCACAATATCGAGCTCCTGGGGAATGTGCCTAGATGAATCACCAGCAGGACAGACTGCATTGGTTATATGGAGGTTTTTGCTCGGCCATCTAGATTGGTCTTGTTAAGCTACATCCTTGTTGAGTTAATGGAGGGGCAACTGTATAGTGGAATTTAACACAGCCAGTGGGACCACTTATGGTAACTAGATAATCTTTGGTTGGACCTTGAGAAATGTGGAGAAGAGGGCGCTCCACACCCATCATACACCGACAACACACTGACTGTCTGAAGGCTTAAGCAACCAAAAACCCCCAGAAAGATGCTTAACAGAACAATCTGGTTCAAACATCTGTTTCAATCTCGTTTTATTGCAGTGCCTCTCCAGCAGCTTGATGTACTCATTGGTTGCAACTGCATTACAATGTATATATGATGTAACCAGGGTTTATTTTTACGCAACTCACTGCTCCGTACTGAAATTTAATGGACAACAAAAGCTAGTAAGTCAATTAAAAAAATGGTTTGCTTTAGACAAAGAAGAGCAGTATAATGAGTCTAGATAATAAATTTACACATCTTGACAACAGTTACAACAAACAATGACTTCCAACTAGAAAATCAACCAACCTAATCAGCCAACAGTGTATTTATTTTGTAACAAACACACCAAGAAACGAGCCAACATGAGAAAAAAATACTGATCTGGAATCTAAAATTTACTACTGATAGTAAGAAAAAGACAAGCAAAAGTCCTACCACACAGTCCATGTAGAAGCTGTTCTACCATGTCTGTTATACCGGTTTGCAAAATACAACTGTTTTGCAACAACAGACAAAGGCTTAGCTTGTTATTTTGACAAGTTTTACAAAAAAACAATGGCATGCATGCAAATGATCACAACAACCCTCCATTATGGAGCTTCTCATCTATGTTCTATGTTGACATAAAAATGCTGTTTAGCTATCTGCTAATGAAAATCGTGCAATACGATCAAAAACTTTAGAAGCCAGTGTCACAACAGCAATTATTGAGCTCTGTCCTTATATGAATCTCAAATAGTGGCGCTGTCAGGTTTCAAAAACAGCACTCCGGTGAGATTCTTTTCATATCAAGCACTAATGTACATATCTTTTGTCAGAACATAGCACAATAAAACATGCAAAACCACTGGAATTGGTCTGAATAACCATATATGAGGCTGTCTTTGTGTTTCAGAGTGCACCCACTGTATAAAGACTGTCCCTGGGGTGGTCCTGCCTGGGACACAAAGGGACAGGTTGTGTGGACCTGGGGGGAGAAAGAAACACACAGCTACTGCCCGAGCTTTCTTCAGTGTAACAGCCAGCACCCGCCAGCATATTAATCGCTCCAGTGCTCCTCTAAAAACAGTGGATGGGACACAACAGAGCCACACACATGGGAGAGAGAACCTATTCAACATACTGTATGTAACCTCTCTATCAAATCCAGAGACTCTGGACAGAAACACAGACACTCATGTAACTGTTTAACTGTATAAAATACTTTGTGCTAATTCGAGTCCGATACAGGAAAAGTAACATGCTGAGTTTAAATAAGTAGGTCCACTCTGGTGAGTTAAATTAAATGCTGTCAAAGGAAATTAAACACTCATAGTGTTCTTTAACACCACTATACAGTGTGTTTTCAGTACTTCACAGATTTGCAGTTTCAATAAAAGGGCTAAATATAATGTTAGTTAACAACAGGACTGATGTCAATCCAGAGGTCAGTTTGTCAAGTCTTGCACAAATTCATTTCAGCTAGTAAATTTGCAGTGTCAACTTTGATAACCACTTAAAATAGATAATATCATCTATAAAACATCTCTTCGTTACTTTGGAGAACACTGACATTTCACCCCTCGCTGGAACTGCAGGTGACCTTTCTTTCCTGTCTCATTCAGCTTCATCCAGCTCAATGAAAAAATGTCTTTATGCATGTTGATATTAATCAAACTTGCCAGCATCTCACCACCATCCACACAACTCAGTCTACATGCTTTTAATGGTCCAAATTCAGGCTTTTTCATGCTGATGTCTTCCAGTAATCAGCAGTAGAGTTAAAAATGCTGATTAATTTTGAGGCCTGACAGAGAAATAAGCTTAACATCTGGCATGTTGCATCTTGTTCTGAAACTGTTCTGAAACTGGATAAAACTGACGAGCTTGTGCAGTAATAAGCTTGAACCTTGAGCTAAGATGGAAACTACAAGATCTTAATTGACGTACAGGTGACTTGCAGCTCAAACAAAAGCCTAACAAACTCAGCACCAAAGAATCCTGAAATTCACATCCTTTGCTTCTAGATCTGTTATTTCAACATGAATGTTATTCAGTAAGAGAGCATGCAGTGTGTCGTACCGCACCGGGCCACTGATTCTTCATAATAGAGGCTGAACATGAAGCAGGACTTAAAAAGTTCATCAAACGCAGCTAGAGAGCTGCTTCCCTTGCTCGGTATTAGCCATTCATGATGAAGCAGTGTCAGTACTGTTCTTTGCTCTGCCGACAGCAATGAGGTACAACTCCCTCACTTCCCCTTAAATGGTCATCAGTGCAGCAGCAGCAGGAGCACAAAGCACAAAATATCACAATGAGTCAGTAATGAGACCATTTCATGGGAGAGGAGTGAAAAGTTTTAATGAAAGCACGCCATGATTGCTTACTTTAAACTAGAATAACCGCCTCATGGTTGTGCGCCTCCACGAATCAGTCAAGTTAAAGTTTACATCCATGTCTGTGCAGACACATACGATATAAGTTGTGAAGATTTTAATGGAAATAAGTGCACATGTCACACATGTTCACCCACCAGCACAGATCTAAGCTAACACTACAGTTTTAAGATGGGCTCCACAGATTAGAGTCACCAGTTAAGTAACCAACCAATTTCCCTTTCAGTTCCTGAGTTTTGGTGATAAATAATGGTCAGAAAAGTGCTTTTACAGAACATTATGATGTCACAGTGAAGCTGACCTTTGCCATTTTGGACATAAAATGTCATAACTTTGTCATTTTATTTTATTAGTCATTTGTGTGAAATTTTCAGGTTTTATTGACGTCTTGATTTATGGACAACATTTTTTTTTAGATCATATCGACCTTTGACCTTTAACCACTAAATTTTCATCAGTTCATCCAAGTGGAGGCCACTTCACTATCACAGCCTGATAAACGAGAACATCTGTCGCTTTCAGGATTCATGTGCATCACATGTTTCAAAATCTTTTGATTAAAAACACCACAAGACATCAGCTAATGAAATCAAGTATTTTACCTTACAGACTGAGCAAGTTTATTTGAGAATATTTTCACACCAAACATCAGCAGCAGGCAAGCCTTGATTCCCCTGTACATACAAACACACTAAATAAACTGATTAATCAAACCATGAACAAGGTTTGCACATGGGTTTGTTTTAGGGAAGCATACAAAATAACTTAAAATGTTAATATAATTTCTGGAACTTACTAATCTTTTCACATCCAAACATCTTGTAAAGTCTGTGAGAACATCAGTGGTTCTCTGTGGGTTGTACGTCTTGTTGATGTTGTAATATCTTCTTCATTTTGCAAAACACTTGCCTCATCACTTGTGTGAACGAGGATATGACCATAAGATGATGTTCACAGAAGTTCACAGACCCTCATTTGACAAAATCTTTACTTTAGAAGTTTAAATACAGAAAGACAATGAAAATTCATGAGCAAATAGTCATACAATCTGTCATTGTGTTACTTATTAATGGAAGTACAATAAAAAGTAAATTATCCCTCCCTAGAAACTCCACAAAGACCCCACTTTAAAAACCTGCACTATAAAAACCAAACATTTTATAGCTGTCTTCAATCTCCCTGTTTGAACTACAGCTTTGACAACTTTCTCTGCAATTATCTTGTGATAAACAATCTTTTGTTAAACATTTATCATAATTACTGATACACATGTATCACTATTATTTTGCCTGAACATTCACAAAGCCTTGATAAATTAAGGTTGATCATTCCCCTTTAGTCTTCTAAAGAGATCAATGACCCAAACTGTGTCCTGACACCTTTACATATGTGATAAAAATTAGCTGGTAGCATCAGGCTAAGTGTCATCGCTAAATAACTAATCTGTTTACAGCCAGCTGTCTGATCAAAACTAGGCTGAGATTTAGTTTACAGTCATGTTTACTGATGATGTCGTTCTTTGTGATTTCACTCCAGCAGCCTCCCACTCCAGCCACTTATCCAACAGTAGTAACTGTCACCAGCATCATTTACTTATTTACTACACTGACACTTAATATTCATGTATCTTTTGTGCCTCAAATCTCACAGTAATCTCTGGCTAATCTCCACTCACAGCAGCTTCTCACTTCATGTGAAAGCACAACTCTTTTTGCCCAAATGGACACAGTCATTGTTCTTGATGATGTGATGCTGGGTTGATCTTTTCAGATGCACTTTACCTGTAAAAATGACATGGACAGTTTTCTTTGAGTTCCACAGATATGTCTCAGAAATGACCACCTTTGCAGGTCAATTGTGTTGACAAGTGAAACATACACACACCTTTGACTTTTTGCCAGTCATTCTGGAAAGTAAATGTCAGTTTTTCACCATTTTGCACCCACAACACAGGTGAAACTATTGGGACAGTATTCTCATTTCCTGCTCTAATTTAGTCATCCTCCTTTCTGAGGACGGATCACATGGGTGCACAGGTCTGGAGAATATTTCTCAAACAAACACTTCATTAAATCAGAGTTAGTCACAATGACAGGAGAGCTAACAATGCATCTTATTACTTAGCATCAGTCAGAGTCACATTACTAGCTCATGTGCAGTTACGGCCAACTCTGCTGCTGTTATTTTTTACTACTCATGTTGCTCATGTTGAATCCCCCTCAATATCTCAGTCTCTGGTGTGTTTGCTGGCAGAGATCCACAGCCTACAGTGAGGTACAGTACTCTGCAGGCCCGTGCTATCCTCTGCACCATCAACTGTGGCTTATAGCAGGGTTATTTTAGCAGCAGTGTTAGTCACTATCAACCAAAATGAGATGATGGGATGAACAAAAAACCTGTGCTGTATTTGTGATACTACAGTATGGATAAACTCTGTAGGGCATTTTGTGATTTGAAGTGGATCAGAGGATCATAATACTGCCCTTTTAACCACGTGAAACAGATTATGGTTGCTCGTCACAGAAGATCAATTGGAAAGGCAAGAAACATTAAGCAGGGAAGAACAGAGGTCAGACAGCGCCCTCTATTGATTAATATAGGGTGTTGCGGCTAAGAAGGAAGGGAGCATCTGCTGCATAGGTCTGTAGTCAAACATGAAGGGTCTTATCAATAACCTGCTGACGCTGAAATGTTTCCATTCAGGAGATTTCAATCAAACAACATACTTGTATAATTTATCATTTACAACAGCTGGTGTCTGTGAAATCTTACAGAAAAAATTACAGGACTAAAAAGACAAAGACAACAAGTGTGGTATGATCAGAACTAATCCATAAAACTGATTACAGCATGGATCACAGTGCCTCTGTAGGCGACACTCACAGCACAGCCAGCGTACACACACAGCGGAGCTCAGCACTGCACTGCAGCACATATCCAACACAGAGCAACACCACTGCACAGCTCAGCGCTGCTCTGACACATAAACACACCAATCAGATATAATCACATGTCCCAATGACCAGGATGAAGCTAATTCTGCGTGAACATTGACACTGATATTTGTGTTTAATTAGCGCCGAGACTATGTGCAAAATCGACAATCAATATACAGACAGGAAATTGATTTTCAGCAGTTTCTAAAAGCGTTTAATCAGGCCAGTTATTTATGAAGCTAAACAAGAAAAACATCCCTGCTTTCAGCATCTTGAATGTATGGATTTGATGCTTTTTCCTGGTTAATATCATAACAAAATGAACACTTTTTGATTTGAGGTGAGTCGAGAAAAAGAATTCAAATGAAAACAATAGCAATTCCAGGAATATATTGGGTTTTATTTATTTATTTTTTTACTCTTCTCTGACAATTTTTCTACTGAACAGTTAAAGATACATCAGTTTAAACTATCAACATGTCAAGAATGTAATGCAATCCAATAAACACCACTAAACCACCACTCACTATGGCCTAAGAAATAGCTTTAGAGAATTTAAAACATATCTGACAAAAACTAAACTTACTAAAAACTACATAAAAATAAATAAACTAGTATTTTCTGAAGGTCTATAATTTAATAATGTATCTTTTTCAGAGGTTTTTGTAATTTAGCACATCCCCAGTGTGATGTCAGGTGGACATTTTGCTGTCATCTTTCCCCTCCTGGCACTTGGCTAGTGGAGCATGAAGGGAGGATGGAGCAGGTTAGCTCAGAGACCTGTAACACTCCTTCAGAAACATTCCTCTCCCTCTCTCTGTCTCCCTCTCTCTGTCTCCCTCTCTCTCCGTCTGTCTCTCTCTCTCTCTCTGCTGGCCCTGCACCAGCAGAGCGAGCACTGATTGGGAAAGCCATATGGCAGGTAACAAACCAAGGGCAGGCTTCATGTCCACACTGTGCCGCGGCTCAGGCACTCTGCCACCTCCTCTAAAGGGCTCATCTGATTTGGCTCTGCATTCTGAGAAAATATGTAGACCAGAGCTCAGTGTAAATATGCTATGAGTGTTACCGACGCTGCACCATCACCAGCTCAGTGGTGTGAACAGCAGTCTCATAGGCGCAGAGTCAGCAGTGAATATCACCATCGCACTGACTGGGAATGGCTATGGCCTAAGGCAGATTGACAATCGCTGCTGCTGCGTTCAGAGGATCTGTCAAAGCAGAGCGCAGCAAAGGCAGAGCAACACTTTGTTCTTAACTGGCTGTTTAAAGCCGGCTTGTCTGGTGATTGTAACTGTTGCGTAACTGCCACTATTTTTTTACTGGGAGGGAGAGATGAGAGAAGTCTGCAGCACTTCTTGATCAGAGTTATAAAAATAGCTCAGATTGAAACCCACTGTCTATTTAAAACCATTCAGGAGAGTCTCTGACCAAGAATAACAAAGGCTGCCATCTGTGAAATACGAGATACAATAACTGCAGGTTCAGCAATGCAGGGAAAACTGCCACTGAAAAGAGAAAAGCTGGGCTTTCCAAATTTGTATAGATGGGATAACAGTGGCACTTTTTCATCTCTCAAGATGCTGTATCAACAAACTTCAGTCAGTGATTAAAAATCTCTGGAAAGCAGGTCTACAAGCAGGAAAAAAAATGCGTAATGGCCAAAACACTTACTGGGGCATTTTTCCTCACAGCGCCTGACCCATGAGTAAACAGTAAGGATATACAGAATGAGGAAGAAGTGTGGTGAAGCAGCTGAGGGATGTGTTGTATACACAGTTTACTTCTGCCATCTAGTGGTGTCATGGTGCACATGACAAAGCTGTGGTTGACCGATAACACTGAGGTGCTTTGTGATGGTCAGAAATACTGCCAGCAATCTAAGAAAATAAAACATTTAATTCATCACAGCTGTCTCTTCATATCTCATTTTGTTTTTTATTGTCAGTGGTTATTTAACTGACTTATCCCTTACCCTTCACTGGGTTTCAGATTTACTTTAAACTTCAGACCCCCCAGTGTTAAAAATTGACTAATCAGAGTGATGTAAAGTGTAAAACAGTGTTTAATTATTTCTTTTTTATTGCAAGAAACTGCTTCTGATAACATAAAATTTTGAAATTCTCTCATGTGATTAAAACAAGTTGGGATGTTTTAAATTTAAGTCAATAAGTTATATAATGAGGATTTTTATTGTGCTGGGGGGGCAGTGTTTGTGCTAAGTCACTGTCAAGCTACTGGATTTTGTGAATTTTTTAAAAATAATGAAGACAACTTTTGTTTTTTGACTGGAACTTCCTGTAGGTTGTTTAATTTGTTAACTTAAAGTTATATTTACTTTACATGTCATTACGTAAGTTTTTCCTACAATAAAATTTGTTTCTCACCTTTGTAACAGCTACCTCATTTGGTTTATGCTATTATGATATTACAATCTACTTGCAAAAACTTCACACAAGTTTTTAATCCATTACTTGCATATCTTAACTAAAAAGTTAAACCTTTCCAGTGTGCGGAGGACTACACACAACAACCAGTTGCCAAAATAAAATGCTGGCTTTGTTTGTTTCTACAAACCAGGAATACGATAAATTTATTTATGTCATACATATACAAACATTTCCGCAGAACATATCACAGTGACAGTGGAAAGATCAGATGAAACTTGAAACTTGAAAGCTGACTTGCTTACTGGGTGGAGAAGCGAATGGTGGCAGCTGGGCAAAAAAACGACTAAAAAGCAGCAGAGAAATGTTCATTTCCTGTTTTCAAGCCAAGTTTGTGGCGACACAACTGGGTATTTTAAGCCAAAACATAGATTGCAAACCAAGTGGCTTTTGCACAAAAACCTAAATAGACCTTAACCACCGTGTTGTCATAAGATTTGTTTTAAAAAGAAACACAAAGTTTCAACATATCCTTGGTTTTCAAAAATGACAACATCAACTTTTATTTTAGCGATCAGATTTTTTATACGTAAACCACTGAAATGCACAAACTTGGGATGAATTTTTGAAACAGTTAACTGCCTGTGACTACATGGAATGACAAGAACCTAACTTTGACAATATTAAAGAAAATGTGGCTAAATATTCAGTTTAATGTCTCTGCAAATGAGATTTTCTAAAGCAATGACTCACTGGAAGGTAGGAAAGCAGTAATGTGACGCAATGTCTTTTTATAAGCTATGAACAAAGTCCATGACTAATAGGCTAAAACATGCAAAAAGTGACTGTTTACTGATCACAATCAACTTAGTCTTTCATATTAAAAAGAGCTTAGCTGACCAGACCCCAACACCTCTGTGTGCATGTGGGTGTACGGTTGACCTCGATGAAAAAAAAGGTAAGACTGACAAGAATGAAAGGGCCAAAGAGAAAACATTAAGGAAAGAAAGGAAATGGAACAGGAAATGCAGAGGAGGAGGCCGGAGGCTGGTGTCAGTCCCCCCGGGTCCCATTCCCTTCCTCTCGCTCCTCCCTCCTCTCATTCCTCATCTCCTCTCCTGTTCTGTCTCTTTTCCTCTGTGTATTTTTCTTCCCATGATTCCTTACACATGGCTTCCCCTGACCAGTTCATTAAAAGAATTATTCCATCTTCTTCTCAGCTTCATTCATCTTTAGCTCACAGGTGGCCGACTGACATTATAAAACACTCCCTCGGTTGTCAGAGCCACCGAGTCACTGAAACTTGTTGGCATTTAATCACCACTGCAGCAAATTTCTGAAATATGTGACTCAGTTTAGTTACATTAAAGCAAAACACAAGAACATCTGGCAATATTGTTTCTTTCCCTCACTCGACCGTTAGAGTAATTGCTGGTTATCTTTTACAAGGTATAACCAGAGCCTGAACGGAAAGTGACTCCCCTCATGACACTAAGCGAGTCCTCACTTTGTCCCAATCTGTCCCTTTAGATGTGTAGCACGCCTCCTCCCACCTGTCCCCTATTCTTCCTTTCTAATCAGGCGTCCCTGCCAATCAATTTGATCGTCATGACAACATTTCGTAAGACGCCCCCTCCAAACACTGTCACCACCCACCCCTGTAAACAAAAACACAGGGAAAAAAAAGGAAGACAAAAAAAAAGAAGCTAAATTCCGACAGCTCAGGATTGATGAGGGGGAGTCCTGTCAAAGGCCAGAGATTAGATTAGGACTGAAGCTCACAAACCACAACGCAGCTCAGAGGCAGCAGGTGCTTTTGGTTAAACCTTAATTACATGATCTCTGATTTCTCTAATTGATATGGTAATGACTATGTAATTAATGCAAAAGCAGAAATACCAGCAGCTCTCCTAATGAATGGATTTATTTGATTAGATATCCTCCTGCATATTTATGCATGGTGGCATACAGCAGACTGTGAAACATAAAACTGTAGTTTGTGGATGCTGGCATGCTTGAAACACAACACTGGAGGTGTCAGAATTTTACACACAGATGGACATATGAACACGAATAAAGCCTTCTCTATGGTAATAAAAATACTGCAGCTGATGGACATTCTGTATTTTTGAAGCTTTAGAGCAAACGATTCTACAGAACACTGCAGTCTAAGAGGAAAAGAAATATTAAAACATGCTCTTTCAAAAGTAGGTGGCGCTATAGGGCTGCCTCATACATAGGAGCTACAGTTTAAATGAATGGAAATAATCCTGAACAGCACTGATGCAACCTTTGAAATATGAATATAAACTGACAAAAGTTGTCAATACAAATCTGGGGATATATTCTGGTTTGCAGACAAGTCTTATTTGTTTAAAGCAACAATAAAAAACTGAATCACCTCTACTTGGACATTCACACACACACCTACACACTCACAGAGCTATAACTTCACTGGCAAAGGGTCAACTAGCTGTGACCCAGCTGCAATTACTCTCTGCCTGTGCAACACTAGCAGGGAGGAGGTCAGATATTTGGGAAGAAACTCCAGTAGGACAAGTCACCTTCTGGGGATGAGAAATAATTTCTCCTGCTCGCACCGAAATGTCCTCACTGCTTGCTGACCCCAATATGTCTTCCCTCCTTCTCTTGTGAGATATCTGGGGTGCTTCATGGGGAAGTCAAGTGAAAGCACATGTGGGTGCTGACCAGGTGTGAGGAGCACAGACCTCAAGCCTCTACATCTTTCACTTAGCCATGACTACACCACCCAGACACTGCTCTGACAGTCTGGACACCTCTGAGCACCACTGGACCTGTCTCTCATATGGAATATATAGGAGAAAAGAAACCCTAAACAGACAGGACTGACAGTTACCACACAGGCTGATGTGCAATAAAGGCTTCACCGACAGGGTGAGACAGGGGTTTTGCAAAAGTATACTTTTGAGGGGTCTTTAACTAAAAGAGCAATTGTAAATCACTTACAACTTATATCAAAGGGACTTATTCTTTATCAAGTGGATGCCTATTAAAAGACAATCGATTTCTCCACTTCAGGTAGGAGATTCCTACTAGGAGCTCATAGTAAAGCTGGTGATTTGTAGACAGCAGGAAAGCTCCTACTTGTTGCGTGATTGAGTCCTGTATTTTCTAAATGCCATCACAAATATTACACATTAGTTTTATTTAATTTAAACTAAAATATGTCAGATTTGCATATATCTACAAATCACCATGATATGTATCTTTTTGATATGTGTATTTCTTTTCTTACAATTTCCAGGAATGCGTTTTATTTGTCGTTTGTCATAAATTTCGGGGGAAAGACAAGTCAGTTGGTAAATAAGGAAGGAAGTCAGCAAACGTGATTAAACATAATGTCAATAAAAATCTGATTACTGCATCACTGAACATTTCTGTCTGAGTAAGCCAGACATATTTTCATGTGCAATAGTGTCTGTTTGATGATGAAATAAACAAATACGATGATGTTTCACTCCCACGACATCATTAAATTCCATATTTTGTTGTTATTGTTTTGATAGAGAGCCCTCTAGCGGCAGAAAATACATATTGTATGTTTAAATAATTGCCTCAATGATTTCCAATAAATTACTTAATTAATAGATTGTAAAACACTGAACTGGAACCAAAGACGAATTTCAGAAGCTTTAAAAGTGTGGGGATTTATTTTTCTTCCTTCAAACTACCTAACTGGCGATAAAAAAAAACATACCTTTAAATGAGCGTGTTTGCTGTTTACTCTGGCCAGGCTGCCTTATCTTTGGCAACCTAGTTGGAGGCCCAAATGGGGTATAAATCATAAAAAATATCACCCAAATTGACCATGAAACACAAAATAAAATTTACAAGCTCGCTTTCGCCTACTTATTTCTTACGGTGAACTACACATTTCACGTTGCTCTCGCTCGCTAAGACAGACAGGAGAGGAGCTAACACCATTAATGAATGGTGGAGCGCTAGTTGGGTTAACTAACTTACCTCTGAATAATGTGTTTCTTTCGGGGCCACTCGGGCCACGGTTGATGGATGGCCTTACAGAAGCCGGGTCAATTAGCCAGGCTGTGTTTTCCTCCATGTCGGCAGCAGACAGCACCGGCACAGCTCCCACCTCTGTCACGAGGCCTTGCTGTAATTAATCACCAGTGTGGGGCCTTCTCACCTCACACGGCCGCGCGCACAAACAGCCAATACGTGCGTTTGGCCCAAATTACATCCCCACTCCTCTAATCTGGCTAATTGTCAATATAAGAGAGAGAGGTCCGACATAAAAAATCTAACCCCACCAAGAAAAAGGTCTTCCCCACTGTGGGCTGAAATCTGCATACTGCAAAAGAGAAACCATAGGAGGCAAAGTAGGTCTTAAAAGTTAAAAGATAAAGTATAAAATTTTAAATGAGTGCCAAAGCAGCTGTGGTTTCATTAGCTAGAAGCACAATCTTTTCAAACAAAAACAAACACAGGTTTTGTCATGGTAAAGTTAATTGGCAGGTATTTTATAACATTTAGAACAGCTATAGTGGTTTTTTTATTGCTGTCAGTGGTGTGTTCACTGTAAATATTTTTACATGCATACAGGAGGAAAATCAGTTTTTCTGATAAAAAGCTCAGAAACACATAAAATGCAGTATTTTTGTTTGAATCTTCAGCTATATTAATGCATGTAAAATCTATATGATAAAAATTACTGATTCTACTTAATTAATACAGAAGTGATTGGTACAACGTGAGGTTTAATAAGGTTTCTAAAGTAAGATCATTAAATGGACATAAGCATAACAGGTGAAGCATATTTAGTGACTTTTAAAGTGTAATTCCCTTGGAAGCATCATTTTGCTTCCACATCTCGCTTCATGAAGCTGTTGCTGTACAGCTCTGTCTCTCTCTCTCCCTCTTTCACACACACACACACACACACACACACACACACACACACACACACACACACACACACACACACACACACAC
>JAQMCX010000048.1:10289600-10301596 GCA_029814765.1 Acanthurus leucopareius | reverse complement strand
TGTGTGTGTGTGTGTTTGTGTGTGTGTGTGTGTGTGTGTGTGTGTGTGTGTGTGTGTGTGTGTGTGTGTGTGTATGTGTGTGTGTGTGTTTTAAGAGAGAGAAAGAGACAGAGAGGAGGAGGCCACGTTGGAGGGAGACTCATGTGGTTCTCACTCGGGGCCCCCAGAGGCTTGGTCCTCAGAGAAAAGCAGGCTTATTGAAGAGGAGAGAGATGGGGGGTGTTTGTTGTTTATCTTGACATGCTCTACTCAGTCTTTAACGCTCGCATCACAATTAAGATGCTGCGGCTCATCAGCTATGTGTACAAAACAGTGTAGCAAGCTGCACAAGCACACAGGTGATGAGCACAGTCAAAAATAGATCCAGCAAAACGTCAAGATGTGGAGTCTTGCAGGAAAATCTCGATGTCCAGGAAAATGTCAGGTAACACCTACTCAGGTGTTCTGTAATTCAGTTTCTGCACACATGTAAAAAACATTTTACAGTTTGATTACATACAAGAACTAAAACAATTTAAACCATCATCAGGGACTTTTTTACTGGTTTGTTTTATTTGGAGCACAAAATATAATTACACCTTGAGATATACAAATCACATTTGCACCAATTTTTTTTTTTGTACCGTTTCAAAGAAAGGTGGCTTCAAAAAATCATAATATTAAATTGCTAATATTTTTTAAATAAATAAAATTACCCAAAAACTCTAAAAACAAATTTTGCAAATGTTGTCTACTCTTTGTGTTGTTTGTTTTCACATCCTGAGAATGAAGTTTGTGTGTCGTGATGACAAAAATCAATGAGTAAGAACAGCATGATATGGGTTAATGAACACCTAATACGCCTCGTTCTCACATCTGAGCAGTTTGTGCTTTCATTTACTGTACTGCATAGTGACTAGAGACCTGTGCTGGGTTCAGACATTTAAAATTAAATTGCAAAATCTATAAGTTAAAGTCATATAAATTCAAATTTGCAAAGTGGAATGAAATCATATCAGGGCACTGGCGTGATAAAGCATGCATTATAAGTGAAATTAAAAAGGATAAGGCTAACTAACAATTTTCCTTAAAACAAGGACAATAATCCTCTTTAGATGTGGGAACAACATTCAGATTTTGTTGTGCAAGAACCTGAAAAACCGGAGTTGTTTTGTTCCAATAAAAAGTGTGTATGAGTTGATCTTCTTCACCAAAAACATCATTCAGCAAATTAATTAGCAATTGTTGAGATAACTTCATTTCAGTGACGGTTTGAAAAGGACCACTTTATAAAAACACGTTTATATTATTCCCTAAACTAACTATAATAAGTTAAATTGCTTGTTCTTAAATAAATCAATATATGAATTCCTTTAGTAATAACCCTTGAGACAAAGAGTTCTCCCTTGTAAAACCGTAGAGATCGGAACAAAAAATAAAGGGTCTATTTTTCTGGAATGTAAATTGTCTTCGAAAAGTCTACTACAAAAAAAGCTCTCGCTAACTCACAGACAGTGTACACACATGCCATTTAAGGTGTCCATACACAGACAAACAGCACCCTGCTTCATAGAGCTTCAACATTACATCAGAGTTGTCCGTCATCCAACAATGCTCAGTGCTCATCACGCGTCCCGTACGTCTCTGGCTGAGGTTCGGACAGGTTTTGGAAGAACCAGATACTGCATGTGATAGTAGGCCAGAGGTAAATACAGATGCTTTTGAAGCTTGGGGCAAAATTAGGACCAGTTTTCATTTGTTTTCTTTCAAAATGCAGACGCTTCATGGCACACACAGAGGTAATATTGTCCAGTCTGGTGCTATTAGCTAAGGAGCACTGTCTGTCTGTAGTTGTGGGTGAAGTAATCTGCTCTGCCTCCGGAGTAGATGACTGGTCTTTGGATATTTCCATACCCCGTCCTGTTCATCCACCTGGATGAAAAAGGGACTAAGAAATGGCAGGAGGCTCAGGAAGGAAAGCTAAACATGGTTGCTAGTGATCAATTTTCCATTCTCCCTGCCCTCTTAATGCCAAAAGAGGGGCTAAGTGAAGCACTGGTCTGGGGTAGATTTGGGTGGGTCTTTGCTACATCGGGGGAACAACCAGGCCCGTCATTGCTGGAGAGAAAAAAATATAAAAATCTATGATTCTAATCAATCAGGTCTTGCATTATTGTACATCCAGCATCTTTTTTTTCTGTCTTGTTCAGTCAAAGCTTGCGAGTGGTTAGTAAAAGGGGGGTTAGACTGCATTCGTGAGTTCAGACAGGGGGGTCAGATAGTGAGTTGGATGGCTACCTCTGAAGCTGTTCCCCCCTGAAGCGGGACAGGCAGGGGAGGGGGAGCCCTGGGGCCTGAGGACGGGAGCAAAAGCACTCTTCTGTTTAGCAGCAGATGGGAAAGACGAGAAAGGCAAGAGAGACGATGAAGAGCTGGAGCTTCCTGGTATAGTGGGGCTGGAGGGCATTACTGAGGAAGAGAGCAACAATCAGTCTCAAGTGTGAATTTCAGATTCAGAAATGTGAGGTTGATTGCTAGAAGACTATATAGAAGAGAATAAGGTCTTACTGTAAGGAGAGCCTGTGGGTGAAGCGCTGCTGAAACCAGGAGATCCAGGTACGCCTAAGCTGGTCATAGGAACGGTCCCATAGCCCCCAGTCATCCCTGCACTACCTCCGTAACTCGACTGCTGAGGAGTGGAGGCTGATGGGTAACCCCTTGGGGACAAACTGCTGGAGTTTCGAATGTAACCTGGAAGAAAAAGGAAAACCTTGTGTCAGTTCTGACCTTAATTAGTGGGGAAAAACTTAAATGGTGAAAAGTTTGTGTCATTTTTGCTCACCTTGGCTGCTCTGTCCAGGCTCCCCAATGCTGACGCCTAACTGAGAGGGATAGGAGCCAAGGCCCATGACGCTACCGTGGGCTGGTGAGCTGGGCAGCGCCTGCAGCTGACTGTGAGGACGAGGAACGCTGTAAAGCGCCTCGGCAATGTCGGCTGCACGTTTCAGCAGCATGTCCTACAAGGGTAGACACAGAAATAAGCAATGACTTACAGTGTCACAGTGCAGAAAGAGGCCAGGTGGTGCTTTTCTTATGTTGTCAAGATGTTCCTCATGTTAATATCCTGACAGGAAACGGGGAAGCATCGTGACATCCAAAAAGCTGAGTATGTCAGTATGTGGAATTAGTCCTCTCTGCTCAGATGTTGAGGATTCCTGAGACAAACACCGACACTTGGAAACTTATCAAACAGCCTCTGCTTGTATCACTGTGCAGAGCTTTTTAAATATTCACTCTGATGGATTTCCTATCTCAAGCAGGTTTCAAATCTCAGCAAGTTAATTACTGAAATGAATGGAAAACCAGTCAGCGGTGGTCAGTAGTAATGTAGAATGTGTGTGCACATTTAATATTAAATTGGCGAAAACACTATTGTAGTCTTTTAAATATCTCTCATATTTGTTCATTGTGTACCAATATGTCATTTTGAACCGTTGCACAAAAGCTGCTGCTGTTTACCTGATTACTGTGTGGATTTCCATACAGGGCCTCCACAAGATCTGCCGCTCTCTTCAGGAGGATCTCCTGCAAAAACACAATTCATAAGTTTAGCATCTTAATAGGATATAGCCTGCACAATTCCTCAAAAACCACCATAAACATGATGAAGTCTTTTATTTAGGATTTTCTGACCTTTGCTAGTTTCTCTGGGTCACCAGGATGTCGAGGAATGACCTTTTGAAGGCGTTGGAAGCCATAGTCTATAGTTGGCTCATTTAGGGCTGAAATGAAATAAAAAACACAAATTTAGCACATCAAATTGTGGTATAAGTTTAGTAAAAATCTTTTATAAAATGTCACACTGGTTCTTTTTTAGTACCTGTGTAGATGAAGCGTCCAGGTGCTCCCTTGCAGAATTGTTTAGATTTATAAGACAGTGTGACCTCCACGACCCCTGGGATGTGTCGAGGAGGTGTCTGGACACGGATCGCGTGTGGTGTAATTAGCTGAGGAACAGGAAAGAGAGCAGTCACAAAACAGCCACAAATTATTCCCCCCGTGCACTATAAATATTTAGATTAACCCAGTATTTGTACTGCAGACAGATTAATTTGTGTAGACTGCCCATAAATCATGTAAATAATGAGACAAACCATATACTCTATAAATTTCAAACTAGGCTTCAGACTGTATCATCATTAGTGAGATGTTCTAGTTGCAAATCTTACCTCACTCCACACCAGCATGCTGCCAAACACCACCTGCAGCCCGTCAAAGAAGTTCTCCCCAATGACGATGACCATGGCCCCGCCGGTGGTCCAGCCCTCACTGGGGCTGATGGCTTTGATACATGGCGTGGCTGGACAGAGGAATAAAACAGTCATTACTCCAGAGGTTTCAGTGTAGAGTACAAGCCGATCGAAAGAAGAGCAAAAAAAAGAGCAGATTTTAATCTGTTTCAGGAGAAAGGTGTTGAAAGGGCTCTTCAGTTTAAAGTTGTTCTACCATGACGCCAAAACTAAGACAGGCAGGTTACAAGCCAACATTATTTCATGGCTACTAACTCTATCCAAATGGCTTTTATCCATGAATTTCATCAAAAAGTGCATGAACAATATAGTGGAAGACAGGGAAAAAAAACATATGTAGGCCAAAAAGTTACATGACTGAAAAGCAGTGCGGCCATACACAGCAGTAAAAGACCATCATAGAACATAGACACAGCACAGTAGTGATTCAGTATGAAAATGCTCAGTTACAATTAAAGTCCTGCATTTTAAGTCTTCCTTTAACTCATAATCCGTCATTTCTGCCACAAGAGGGCTCTCTATCAAAACACTGAAAACAAAAGACGTAGTTTACAGTTGTGAAGGAGTGTGGCATCATGGGAATTGTTTGTCTTACTGCTAAACGGCCAAAACTGCGGATAAAAATCAATCTGTCTGACTTAGGCAGAAACGTTTACCGACCACTTAATGTGTTCAAGTTTTATTCACGTTTATTTTACGTCAATTTGTAGACTTCCTTCCTCACTCCCTGTCAACTGTCACACCAGCAGGTGGCAACAGGCGATAAAATGGAGCGTACCAATTCATTGGATAAAATTACAGATTTATGAAGTTTGAAAATAGTTGAAAACATTTAGGATGATGTTAGTACAATACTACTACACATTTTAAAAATAGTAAAATTGTGGAAGTAAAAATATGAAAAATTTACTCAAGGTATTGGAAGTAAAAGCACTGATATTAAGGAGAATGACACCTCTGAGTGTTGTGTTATGATTGGGTTATTATTATTAAAACATTTAAGTGTTATGAGGTGTTTTCATATTTAAACTGACCAATGAGGAGTAATTCTAAAGTAATTATACAATAATGAGTAATTATTTTGCAGAAAAAATAGTCTGTTATATGTTGTCTTAGTAAAATAATAATTTGAAAAGTAACTTGTGACCAAAGATGTCAGATAAATGTAGTATGGCATTTTTGCGTAAAGCATAAAAAATAGCATAAACTGAAAATAATCAAGTACTTAGAAACTGCACCTGAGTACATTAGTTGTAAATGTAAATGTAGCCTCCTTACTATCCACTGCTGCACTGACACATGTAATGCGTGTTCACCCCTTGTTAACTTGTTGTTCTTCATGCTTTAAGATATGGATTAGAGATAAGATATAATCATCATCTGCGCTTTAGGTGAAGTATTTAATTAATGCATTAATAAGCTCAGTTAATGACCTCAGTAGCACCACCGGTTGTGTTTAATGTTTCATGGTGATTATAAATGGACATTAAGCGGTTCAAGTACCTGCTGCTGCAGTTTGTTCTTTGGATCAGCGAGAGCTCTGTTTCTCAGTGTGAATGATGAAGTAGATATTAGAACATAAAACATGATAAATGAAGTGTGACAGTGCAGTGCTGGTTTGTCAGTGTCTCACCATATTCCATAGTATTCTCGACAGACTCGCCCGGCTCCAGTCTGCGAGCTCTCCGACCGTGTTTGGAGTTGTTGTGGACGAACATGTTGTCAGACACTGCCAGGACGTGGCCGTCTACACTCACAGTGCTGGACAAGACCACCTGAGAGTGGGAGAGAGAAAAAAAGAGACAAGGGGGAGATACATGAGTTTATGTGCACGACTCATCCAGCACGCTGCGAGTCGCAATCTCCAGTTACAACAGCAAAATCCCTGAGCAACGATTTATTTCAGCGTTCAGGTGATTGTAATATTTCTTAATAGGTAATGTGACATCTCTGGGATCTTCATAATACGTCTGCATTCTGGTGATGACACTGCTCATACACCCCTCCACTCCTCCATCAGGTCTCCATATGGCCTCTGCACTGCCTCTTGCCTAACTTTTTGATTCATACAACATGCAGCAGGCTTATCGTTGTCTCCTCCTGATCCTTCAATGACACCAAACATATGGACCAAATCTCCCATTTTAGCCGGCCGTTAAAGTAGTGGATGATATATAGTGGCCCTAATTTGATTTTCTGGCCTCAGCATGTGTGTGTCCCTTCCCACATCTGCCTCACATGGATGACACATATATAATTAATGAGGGGATACTTGTAAGTTTTCCTCTTTGGGTATTTATGTGTTGATGTGATGCTATTTCCGAATGCAATAATGAGTTTGAGTGTGTGTTTAAGGGCTTTTTCCTAAAAGTTAAGTGGAATGTGGCAGTGAGAAAAGTCTTTTTCATTAAAACATTGAACAATTAATATTTTATAATATGAATTTTTACAAAATCAGGCACCAAAGATAAAACTTTGTACTCCCTGCAAAATAAACACATGGCAGTGATTTTGAATGAAAAGGAAGTCAAGAAAGAAAAGGAGAAAAAGCATATGTGCTATAGGTGGTAGAAAGGGAGGGGAACCTAAAGGAAAATAACTGTAAATTATCGATCAAGCAGTAGACTCCTGTCCAGCTCTGATCACCTTTTAACCCAGGGATGAGAGTCTTGCAGAGCCCATGTGCTCATAACTTCTCAGCATGTGTCACGTCGCAAGAGTTAAAGAAAACATGGTGGAAGACAGAGGGAGCATGAAGAAGGAGAGGGGACAGAGGGTTTTGCTGGGAGAAGGAGAATGCCAGACGGGGGCCGCTGGTGCTGAAAGACGGCAGAGGAAGTGAGGCGGGAGTGTCCCCTGTGACCACTTCCTGGGTCACGGAGCATGACCTCCTCCATCTGGAGCCAATCACTCAATTCTTGACAACTTCCTGAAACACCTCAACCTATTTCCTGCACCCCAACGACCAGGTCTCCCACATATCTAACTCCTCTAGTTTGCCTTTCCATCTCTCTGCCTCCTTATTGATTTTTAACTTTCACCTTCCTTCAACCCCCTCCTCTTTGTCTTCCATTGGAAATACTTTTCCAGAACTTTACTCTGTGAGAGTTCATGTCATAGACTCTACTTAAAATAGACTGGACAAAAAAAAAATATTATTAAATCTTTCTATCAGGTTGGGCATTAAAAGGCTGTGTTCTGCATCATGGTGAAATATTTTTTTCCCCACATTCAGTCCCACATGTCATCACCTTCTCTCTTTTCTGCTCACACACTAACACACACATGCATTTTTTTTCTCATCTTTTCTCACCTGAAATCTCCTCATATCCCTCGGGTTTCCTGCAGTCTTCAGACAGTTCTGGTTACATTTCAGGAAAAACTTCAAGAAAAACCTGCAAAGGTAAATAAGAGGACACGTGTTTGTACATCAGCTACTAAGAAATCACATGAAAGAATCATGTATATGATTAGTTGCTACCTTGCAACACACTGGCAGTCAAATGAGACAGTCATTAATTTTTAGAGACAGGTCTTGTGGATGGTGTAATTGTGTGCGTGTGTATTTGTGTGCACGTCTATATGATTACAGCTCTGACATCAATCCCAGCTGTTTAGCTTAGTATTAAAGTCAATGTTATTACACTTTAAATCAAACGATGAGAATTTGAAGTGTAGTCCAGTGAAAAGCGCCGCTGTGTTTCAAAGTAAACCAGAGACAGTGATGTATGCCAGGGGACTCAGGGGACCGTGGTATCCCGCAATGCCGTATTTGAACCCCCACATGGGAATGGAGAGGGAACGAAGTAGAGACAACTACAGAGAAAGTGAAATGAGATGGTGGAAAGAGGAAGGTAGTGATACAGTAGAGGCACAGGCACTGGTATGGACATGAATTTTGTTTTCAAGTATATATGTGTCTTATTACATATGTGAGGGGAGTTTTGAGGGTGATAGGCTGTGGAGATTGAGAGAAGGAGAGAGAGAGAGAGAGAGAGACGGGTGCTGATAGCCTCTGCTACACCAAAGAAAACCTGAGAGGAAGGTGGAATAAATAGGAGAGAGGGAGAGTACGGAGAGAGACTCCAAATCCCAGGTGTACACAGTTCGGCAACACAGCCCGCTGCCATGGCAACGCAGCTCTGCCGCAATCCCAAAGTCCCCATGCTGAGAGGCAAAGACAGCGATGGGAAAGGGAAGGCAACAACAAGAACACATTCCATCACTGAAATACAGCGAGGAGGGAGGAGGGAGACTTGGCAAGGTGAGATGCAGGAAAGTCTATAAAGAGGGCAGGTGCCGACGAGGCTGAGGAGATCCACACAAATCTCACGCACAAGATGTGTGTTTGAACAAAAGAAAAGAAAAAAGCGAGCCTGGAAGTGATGCAGCGCGGTGATATAATTGTGGCTACTTGATAATATATAGCACCCGAACAGATGTCCACTTCACAGAGAGCACAGTTCTGTCTTGCCTATGAAAAACACATCAATTAATGTTCCAATTAAACAAACAACAACAATGCAGAAGAAAAATGCTGCAGAGGGAGGCAGCGGTTTTTAGGCTACATGGTTAGCTTCAATCCCACCCACACTGTGCTCTCTGCTAATATAAGTCATCTTAATGGAGAGCGGTTGTTTGGAGAGGAACTTCATATTGGCCCCACAGCCCTGAACCCTCCCATCGAATACTAATCTCTCCCTCATTCTGTCAGCTTTTACTAGCTATTCTTCCATCACTCGCTCCAGCTTCCTCCCTTGTGAACAGGACCTGGCTTCAAACTAGCACTCGGTTCCAACACCGTGTCCAATATTTCTTGATATGAGCTATTTCGTCGGAGGACAATCAATATTGTTGTTGGCAGTGAGTGATTATAATTTATCAGTGAAAACTCGGACCTCCAACCTCAAAGCTGGGCTAAACCTGCGCTAGTTTTTGGGTGGAGACATGTAAAAGGGCACATCTGCACCTCTTCTACTTCCTTCTTCCTTTTTTTTCCCTGATTAATGTATGATTTCATCTTCCCTCACATCTGCCTGTTGTAAAGTATGACAGTATCAGTGTAACATGGTTTAAAATCACCACATTTACAGAACATTGCACAAGGAAAGTTTGTTTCCTGACTCTGTAAAGGGACTATAATCAAAAGTGTTCTGTTTCATTTTACTGCCTCCTTCGAGGCTCATGCTGTATGTATGTTTTATTTTGGGCAATGATTCTTACATTGTGGCTCATAATTAAAGGCTATAGAATTTATATGTAAAGGGGAAAGTCAGCACAGTGAGAACAGAAACCATGGCCATGGCCTGGCTGCGGTTTAACCACAATCATTTCCCTGCCACTTACTTCTTGGCCACTTCATGTTCCCCTAACCAGCAGTCATCATTCATTTGACTGACTGACGTGATGAAACTTGTGGTGAGGCCTCAGATAGCAAAATCACAACCCTAATTGAGAGGTTGTCTACATCCATCTCAGGCTTTGTGCACTTTCTGAGGGTTCTTGACCTTGTTTGTTGACTTCTTCTCATCATTCCCTGTTTGTATGACACCAGATGCCTCACACACACAAAAAAACACACATTCACATGCATGCATGCACACTCTAATACACCGACGCCCCCACCTTTGCCCCCCTCCCAAAAACCCATTGAGTCAACTTTTCACCCCCCTCAGTTCGGACGCACACAGCTGCAAATGCTGAAATTAAAGCGAGACATTGACGCATATATTAGCATGCATTAGCCGCTTCCCCCTGCCCACTTAACATGCAAATCTCCCAGCCCCGTCGCCTCGCACCTTCTGCCACACATTCATTTGCTGAATTATAATTAGACTAATCTTGCATAATTAATAAGAAGTCGAGGACCCTCTGTTTTTTATCCCCTCCTCTATTGTGGTTGCAAAAGTTTAATATTGCTGTTGTTTGTTTTTGTTTTGGTAATGTAATACACCCACATACCTCCTCATCCAGAGGGAAGAGATGAGGAGAACACGCAGAGAAACGGAGGTGATCTTCATGTCACAGGGAAATTGCAGAGAAAGGCTATTTTCAAAGAACTTCACTTGCTAAATCGTGTTTAGATTTAATGTGTGCCTTGTTCTTTGCATTCACAGAATACTCTCCTCCATTGAGCAGATGTTAAAAATGGTGATTTTGTCAGTTTAAAACACTGGTAAGTGAGAAACAAAACGTACATTAAACATGCTTCAACTTCAACTTTAAGACTGTAAAATATGTTATCAATTTTGATAAATTATTTTGCTTTGAATTGCTAATAAATCATTTTTGTAAAGCTTAACAGACTTCAAGCATACACACTCTCTGATTACAGAAATAAAAAAACAATCTTCCCCAGGGCCAATAGATTTATGAAAAATATGCTGTCAAAACTTGATAAGTGCAAACTCCTTTTGACATTTGTTGTTTTACGTTGATGATAAATTTAAAAAAGTAATTGACTCTCACAGACTTTACTGTGTCTGGCAATGGAAACCAAGTTTTATCTTCCACAACATCTACCCTCCACAGACACACTTAAAACAGGAAACACAAACAAAACATAGACCCAAGTCTTAAACCTCGGGATCATTTTCCACTCTGGCACCACAGGGAGTCTGTTTTTTTCTTTTCTGTCTTCACTTCTTCATCTCTGTCAAGGCCTGCAATCTCTTTTGTCTGCATCTGCTTCAGTTCCCAAGACTAAACACAGGCCTCGCAGCGTGAGGCGGCCATCCCTGTCCTGACAACTTGCTTAGCTAAAACCAGCTCAACGACCAACCAGCAAGTCATCACACTAAAAAACAACAGCAAAAATGCAGTTTATGTGAATATTTCACTCCTCAGACCTCAGTTTCATGTTTCTCAGCCCGTTGTGGCATCTGTTACACATAAGTGTTACACACTGTGCTCTACATATGGTCTTAATCATTCAACGAGCACCTAAGCAGCACAGGACCCCCAACAAAAATTTTCATAGGCATTCATCAGCACTAATCACTGTTGACACAAACTGCCTTTTCACATAGACATAAAACACATCGCCCTCTGTGCTCATTGTAAATGAAGGTTTACTGGTAGCAGCAGCTCTTGAAGCATGCGATGCAAAAGCTTTTTACGCAGAGTTCAAGATGGTTAAGCAGCACAGCTAGAAAACTTTCTCCACTCGCTCTCTGCCTCCTTTTTTTGGGTTTGGCTTTGACCTTCCAATTTTGGGTTACTGCTCCAAAGATGACAAGTTCATACACTGATACAAAAATGTGGGATGGGAAAATTTAAGGGAAAGAATGAGGAGGAGGATATTGTCATAATTTTTGTTCAGCAGATGTGGATGTCCTGCTGCTTGAGGCAAAGAGGAGTAGAGGAGCGAGGACAGAGAGGTGGAAACAAAAAAAAAGAACTAATCCTATTCATCTTCTACATACATGTTACCCCCCAACCCCCTCCCCATTAGCTAAATAACTAATGATTGAAAGAAACAAGAAGTGAGAGGCAGAGCCAGAGAGGAACTAAAAGATGGAGACGAGAAGCAAAGACAGAGGAAGAGAGGAAGAATGTTGATGTCCTGTATTCAGGGCCATCACTCATCAGACATCCCCTCCATCACCCCCCCCCCCACCAACCCCCCCCCCCCCCCCCCCCCCCCCCCCCCCCCCCCCCCCCCCCCAAAAAAAAAAAAGGGAGTGAGAGGGGCGGGGGGGGGGGGGG
>JAQMCX010000048.1:10273337-10289500 GCA_029814765.1 Acanthurus leucopareius | reverse complement strand
CCCCCCCCCCCCCCCACACACACACCCCCCCCCTGAAAAAACAAAACAGTGTCCTGACATCGCGGTGGAGGAGAGCAGAGGGGAGGGGAGGGGAGGGGTGGGAGGGAGGGAGGAAAATTAGGAAACCAGATGTGAAGCATTAAAACATACTGACATGCTGAGGGCCTTCCTCTGCCACACTCACACACTGAGAGCACTAACTCATACAGCAGGCCCAGATGCATGCACGTATGCATGCGCATGTCACACACGTTGGCCGTACAAACCACACACGTGCGCGCACATACACACATACACACACACATTCATGCATGAGCTCACAGAGAAATACACAGAGGGTAATACTGATGTGCAAATGACCATGTGGGCGCAAGTAATCATGCAAAATTATACATATTAGCAAGAAAGATGCCTCCAAAACAAATGTCTAAAAGTTATATGTTTGTATGTGCTCTCTCTATGTGCTGCATGTGTTTGTATGTACTAGATGATTTTTTAATAAAACATGTAGTTAATGGGCTAAAAGCATGTTGCAGCTCATCGCTATGTGGTAGGATTTGGATAAACCAGTGTTGACCAACAAATAATTTACGTCGAGGCGCAAATCTACAGATGGGTCGTCATGCATCAGTGTATGGATATGCATCCAATTAGTACATGTACCCGGGCTGAGGAACAGCTGGGGAGGGGGGTGTTTTGTTTTCCTCACTGGGGAGAGTTGTGTTTGGGGGAGGGAGTGGGGAGGTTAGGGGGGGAGTTAGTAATAAATACCCCTGGACCCGGGTCCCCTGGCAGACTGGAAGCTAGACTGGTCACCAGGGTTAACACCCGGGGCACATGACCTTTGACACTGCTAATGGGGCACAGAAAACCCTCAACGAACTGATACCCCCTCTGTCGCATACCACCACAGGACCTTTCACACCAGCCTCCCAGTGCAGCCCCCACCTCCTCTTCCTACAATATACAGAGATGTCTGTGGATTCGGCCTCAAAATAAAGATATCGTTCAACCAAAGAGACTCCACAAACATCTTTTATTCTATTTATAACACACATCCATTCATAAATACTGCAAATGTTTTGACTTTTAAAAGATTGCCACAGTTAGTCTTTATTCACCATCTACCAATCAGCAGATAACCAGTGGTCACATTATCCTTTATGTCTCTTATTCACTCAGTAACATCAGTACTTTTCCTGTATGTGTTAAAGTACCAATGTGACCAATATTATACTCTATTACAAATGAATGTTTTATATGAAAAAATGTGCATGAATTATTCAAAGTAAAAGCACTTGTTGCACAAAAAACGGGCTTCTATCACTAACATATTATTATATATAAGGTTGAATTAATGTTAAATACTTCATGTGTTTAGTGTTTTTTATTATTTTAATCTACAAAAAATGATAATATTTTATAGGTTTTAAGTGTTTTGAGTGTAAAATATTCATTTTCAGTACCAAAAACGAGTAACTGTGGCTTTAAAATATATGTAGTCAAGTAAAACGTGTAGTAAAAGAAAAAAATAGGAGCACTGAAGTAGAAAGTAGAAGAGAATGAAAAAAGTTCACTCAGAGCAATACTTAAAAATTGTTTTAAGCGCAATAGCTGAGTAAACGTGTTTGCTTAGAGGAGTTAGTGGAAATCTGCTTTCCACTGCTGGTGAAATATAAACCTTATGACTTTTTCCCACCAAATGTCCAGTTACCGAAAGTTTGAACTGAATCCCAGGTGAGATAAAAAATGCAGTCTTCTTTGCTCATTTTTAAAAAGTAGATAATAAAGATATTATATTTTTTATAGATTATAATAAATAGAGAAAGTTTTTGTTTGGTGGCTTAGAAAAAAAATTATCATTACAGAAGTTTGGCTTTTTTGGCTGAATAAAAAAAAGAATTTGCAGGAAAACATGTTTACATTCTGCAACATAAGCGATCAGAGAAAGCGTTGTCATGGTATTGATTAACTGAACTACAATAACAGCACAAAAATGTCAAATGCCTCGTCTTACTGATCAGCGGCTAAACAGTCAGTAAGTAAATAGACTTCAGGTAGTCTGAGGCAGATAGCAAGCACATGGGGAACTCAGCTCTTTATAAATTTGCCCGGTGGATTGGCTGTTCCCCTCTTGGCCTCTCCTCTGTTGCCTCCCAGGCTGGCTTCACCCCTGCAACCTCAGCCCCGGCCCACCCGCCTCTAAACTTGAGAACTGTGACAAAGCCAAACATTTAAACCACTAGTGCTGATTTATAGAGCTTGCTAGTGCTGTAAAACCTTTAGGCTTGCCACCGCAAAAGTGAGTGAGGCTCTGCGGAGCTTAGAGGAAGAAAGTGGAATGATGGGAAGGGTACACAAGAAGCACTCAAGTGTTTCAATGAGGTTTCTCCTGGGTGCTTAAGTGTTTAACTGCATAACCTCTCGCTGGCTGCTAAATGTGCATTTTAACAGTTTAAAACGAATTAATGTTTCAGTCTTCTGAGCTTAGCCTAAAGCGGAGATTGCATACAAAGCTCGGCCACAGGGGATTGCGGTCAGCCTGCCAAATGGAAGGATATGGATGGATATTCAGAGTCTAGAGAACATGAATTCACAACCAGGACAGGGAATAGAAGTCCCATCCGAGGCCTCACCTCTCCCAGCATGCTCGATGTGTCCTGAGGGACAAGGATTCAAAATACACTCTCAACTGTCAAAATGGAGACACGGTGCACGCTCTATACAGCTGAATAGATTTCAAACATACCAGAAGGTCATCTGCAATACACTGACACTAATCTTGCCTCGTCAATACCCTTTCAATCAATCAGCCGCTAATCAGATTTACCAATAACATGTGCATATCAAAGCTCGACCCGAAACCCTTCTCAGAGAAGAACAATGACTCTGGGATGGATGCCACTGAGAGGGAGAGGAGAGGAAAGAGAAGCAACAACAGAAGGAGAAGAGATGTCTTCTTAATTAGCCAGTAATGATAAGATCTGACAAACAACATCTGTTTCCAGAAAGAGAGAGAAGGGTGGGGGGGTGGGGGGGCTGCAAAGAGACGGGGGCTGGTGGGGGGGTGAGAGAGAGAGAGAGAGAGAGAGAGAGAGAGAGGGATAGGAAGGAGGATGAGAAGCAGCTAAGAAACCTGTGAAGCCTAGACAACAGGGACCTGCTTGTAAGAAAGTAAAGGGGGAGCGGAGGGAATGTGTAAGGGAGGGAGCGCTGTGTAGCGTGACACAATAGAGGAACGAAGGATGAGAAGTATAACAGAAGTGAGAGAAAGACAGAAAGGGGAGCGAAATCTGACAAGGTTGAGGGAGTCGAGGAGCCAGGACGAATATGACAGACAGAGGGAGAAAAACAGATCAAAATGAGAGAAAAAGGAGGGAGACAGACGGCGGTAGAGAAGAGGAGCAGGATAATGGTGCTGTGGGGAGAAAGAGAGAGAGGGAGAGAGGGAGAGGAGAGGAGGAGGAACGTGTGAAGAGATGGGAATGGAATCACTCAGAGGTCCAGGGTGCTGTAATTTACTGTCCGTGGCTAATACACAGCAAATGTGTGGAGTCGTGGACTGAGAGAAGAGAAGGGGAGCCGAGTGATGGGGGGGCTGAGGAGAGGGCACGCAGACTGTTGGGGCTCTCAGCATGCCTGCTGGGAGCCTGTCAGCAGTCACATCACCCCCTGCCCTCGGCCCTGACAGATTCATCAGGACCACTACACACACACATACACACACCAACACACACGTATGCGTGCATCTCAGAGTTTATGGTGACATTGCAGTCGGTAAATTACTTTTATTTTGTCTCAAAGATGAGAAAAGCACAACATTTTGCATCAGTGATGCAGCCGACGAAACACAAAAGAGCCCATGACGACTTCAGCTTTAACTTTATACACTGAAGTGCATGAGTCTGATCTGCACTGCCATATTCCTCTATTTGCACAGTGTGATTAAAGCGCCAGTATTGTTATCAGTTTTATTGTATTAAAAAAAAAACTGTATCTACACAATATCCTCGCCTCGGTGCTTTGATCACATCCCACAGGAGGAATAACTATTGCCTCGAGCATGAGCCAATAGAGACACTTAATCAAATTCTATTTAAGAAATACTGTATGAGTAAATATTAGTGTAGGGAAATGTTTTCAAAAAGTGAAAGGGTGGAGTTTTTTCAGAGAAATTTAACTCCTGGAAGAAACGCAGTCCGTCCAGATTCCAGATAAAGAGACATACAAACAAACAAGGTGGCTAGCGGGGCCGGCCCAGCACCAGGGGGCATTGTTAAGTCATTAGTGAAATTTAAGACCTTAACAGAGGAGGTTGACCGATCCCAATCACACACACACACACACACACACACACACACACACACACACACACACACACACACACACATACACAGCTCCACCCACAGCAGCAACATCCAGCCAAAGAAAACAGCCCTTGTTCCTAAATACCACTGCTAACTGGCCTCTGACTCCACATCCACCCACCCACACACACATAGACACACATACACACACACGCATGCATACACACACACACACACACACACACACGTGATGCTGATTTCACTGATACGAGATCTCCTTACAAAATAAATGGCAAACGCAGGAATTTCACATGAAAAATAAACCCACGGACAACTTAATCTAAAGTCACACACACACACACACACACAATTAACCACACACCGCTCACTTGCCTGCGATCTGAAGCACCTCTAAATCACTCTAATCTGCCCCCTTCTGATCCTCTGAGTGCCCCTACTTAATCTCTAAACTGCTAAACCAAAGGTGAACCCTATTAGAGGCCAGACAAATGATAGGGTTTGCCCCAGCTACTCAGAGAGAGCGAGGCCTTTCAGGGTGCCATTGAGCTGCATCCCAAAACTTCTAATCACTCCCCCACCCAACCCCCATCCTCTCCGCATCCCACCCACTCTAAAGTCCCCCTGCTGTTTCTCCACATTAGCCTATTGGTAGTCCATTCCCATTTCCTGTCAAAACATCTCTCTGCTGCTCTCTGTTTCCGACTGCCCCCTCTGTAGGCTCTCTCAAAGAAAACAAACCGGGCCTACTTTTTGTGTCAGGGGTCCAGCCACAACAGCTAACACTGTCTGCAGCAGAGCAAAGGTGACCAAACACGCACTCGGCTCACAACCTACCACTCATTTTACACTTCCTGTGCACGCTGGAGTCCAGGATCTCCCCAGCTCGCATGAGACCACATTGCAAAGAGCTCGAGCCCCTTGACTTATTTTCACCGGTCTAACTCTGAGTGAGGCTCCCACTGTTTGAAGCAGTACCTGTCAGTGAGTTTGATATTCTAGACATTGCATCGTCTCTGCCTGTCTGTCTTTGTGTCATTCCCCCCCTCTTGCATCGCCCCAAGGGAGGAGCCATCCCCACGGTCCTGTGCCAGCTGCTCAGTGGTCCAGCCTGCGTGCCGCTCGGCTGTGTGAGGCGGTGTGCACTGGAGCCTCAGGGCCCTGTCGCCACGCTGCCTGGCCCCCAGCCTGAGGGGCTGGCTGACAGGGGGTCTGGAGGGACTGGACAGTAGTAGCCCACCAGGGAGAGACCTGTGACAGCAAACTGAAGGGACCAGTGTGTCTGACTTTGTCTCCGTGCATGTATGTATGTGTGACGGACAGGTAATTTATGCATATTAATAACAGCATCAGTGTGATGTGTGAGTGCGATCCAGGAACACTACGACCTTTCTGGTCTGTGGAGTGAATTCCAACGACTGTGAGCTGAGTTACTGGTACTGGTTTCATTATCATTTTACAGTATATTAGGAAACATAAATCATATCGTGCAAGTTATATTGAACTCCAGATGACCATAGAAACATATTTTATGCTGCAGTAACACTTTACTACAACTGGTGAGACCAAAATGTCAAATAAATCATCCTGGGTAAATAAAAACACTCTATGTAGTATCCTTTAATATGCATCCATTGGGATGTGTCGTACTTAATTATTATACACTCATAAATTTAGTGCCTAATTCTTTTGAGACTGCTTTAAATAAAAATAAACATACTTCTTCATAAATGCTTATAAATCCATTTAACTTAAATGTGTATTCATTCACCCCTGCATGTGTGCTATCAACTGCTGTTAAGATATATAGCATGTAGATACATACTGTGAGTTGCATACCTGAAGCCCTCACTAAAAAGTCCCAGTTTTCTCTACTGGCCGAGTAACTTTATTGAAACTGCAGTATTTCAGGATAGAACAACATCTTTCCACTGGAGTCAAAGGAGGCAGCTGCACTGTAAAAAGAGGTCAAGTCACAAATAACTGAGATTAACGAAAAAACTAAAACCTGAGTGTAAAAAAGGTTGTTTTAAATGTAAAACTCTAATGACATAGAATAGAGAATTGAAGTTAGATCTCCAATTAGCAGGCTCTGCCCACCCTAAAGCCTCCAAAGATGTGACAAAGATGTGACTTGGAGCAAAGGATAAAGTTGAAGGTGGGTCTGCAAGTGTTACTTTGCAGCTGCTTTGCCAACATCCTCTGCAGCTCTTTCCATAACCACGCTCAAATGGAGGAAAATATGCACCTTCTCCACATTCTCTGTAAGCTGGATGATGGAGGAGGAGAGTGATCATTTTGCAGCCTTTGTTTTTTAAAGAATTCTGCTTACTGATGATTTGTCCCACCTAAAAACTCAGTTTCAGAGTAAAATATATCACACCAGGAGGAAAATTAGAGACTAAAATCCATTTTTACTGGAATATCACTATTTCTTGGCTTCATGATGGGATTGTTCACGCCAATCAAAGCACAGCCCCTCAGGATTGTCATCTTTAAAAAGACTTTTAGACAAGTCATCTTTAAGAAAATGTGATGGAAAAGGTAACGGCAGCACAGGTACGGCATGCCAGGATCAACAGAGAGAGCTACAGTATGAGCTGCACTTTACAGCTAAAGGAAAATCTTACACTGGGAGTATGAGAAACAATCTCCTAAAATGACATTGTTGTCTCACACATAAAACTCTCAAGTGCATATATGATGACCTAACAGGGCGACTTGGCGGCAGTGCGTGAGTATGCATCTGGGAAAGGGGAGGAATTCGACCCCTGACACAGTCCAACAAATGTTGCTGCATTTATTCTTGGGCTGATAGTTTAATGTTCTTTTCCCAAAGACTTGCAGCTTCTATTTTATTTTCATTTGACGCTGAAGAATGTGGAAGCCTGTGTTACCCACCATTAGCAGTACAAGGAGAAACTATCTGCCCTGCTGCAAGAACAGGTAGACAGCAGTAGAAAAAAAAAAGAAAAAAAGAAGTGGTCCGCATCCTCATGTTTTTTCAAATTAGTCAAAGACAGGCAGGCACAAGCAAGTGGATGAACTAACAGATGGCTAGACTGCCTCACTGAGACACCACACCGGTTGAGACCAGACATTTACATAAAACAACAAATGATATCTGAATAGTTTATTGCCAAACTGTCCAGACAGTGTTAATCTGTCAAAAACTATAAAAACAGATCTGATCAGTTTCGCAGCATAATTGAGACTCTGTGTGCACGTGCATCGGAACACTGCCACACTGCAAAATATATATTTTTTGGATAAAAAATAGGTTTGAGAATTAATATCAGCATAAAGAATGAAAAAATAATGCCTGCAATCATAAAAATTTAAGCAGGGAATTTTGTAATTGAGCTGAAACTAAAGCCATCTACAACACATCGATTAGGACTGAGAAGAAAAAAAAAACCTTCACTGACTAGTTGAAAACAAAGCTGTGGTACATACACATAACTAGAACCGAGACTACAAACAGATCAATACAACCCACAACCTAAGATTAAGAGTAATGGATTCCTCTCGAAGCATCTTAAGACAAGCCAACGCCCAGGACAACTAATCATTGTTCAAACAGTGAAATGATCAACTTTAACTGTTAAAAATAAAATGAAAACACAAAAAAACTACAGTACATTCCAGAAGAAGGTTTAGTTTTTTAGGTCAGCATTCAAAAATCAAAGCTTGATATGCAAGAGTATGTGAGTCTTTGTGAGCTCATTTTGAATCTCAGGGAGGGAAGAGCCATATTGACAAGATTGGAAAATTCCCATTGATTATTCTTCTTTTCTCTGAGCGCAGGCTTGTTAAAAAAGACCCCTCTTGGAAACACGATCAATTAGTGAGATAGTGCTTGCCATTGATCATACCTCCCCTCCCACCTCACAAGGCTCTTGCCTTACGATGGATCCCTCCACATACTCCTTATGACCAACTATTGATCTTAGCTTCTCAGGCAAATATAAAAGCACGCACCCGCCCTGAGCACTGACCCCTCCCATCCAAACCACGCCGTCTAATACTAATACTGACATCTGCTTGTCTCCATTGTAAAGCCATGGTTCACTCATAAATACAGGGGCCAGCTTTGGCCCAGAACCAATATAGTTTCTGAGAGGTCAGAGGTCAGCATGGCAATAATCCCACCATTAACAGATCCGCCTGGGTTCATACTGAGAGCCTTAAAGGGTGGACGACCTTTATGGAGCGAAAGCAACTTGGACTGGAGAAAAACACAAGGATTATACATAGGGCTTATCATAATTTAATGTGATTGATATGTTAATTATTGATAGGGTCAAGTGATTTAAACTCAAAAGTATTAAACAGAAAAAAAAGTAGCAAATGATCAATTTTTGAGGAGCTGGAATCAGCAAATATGTTGCTTCTTTTAATGTTGATACATGACTTACACCGTCAATTTATTGTAAAAAAAGGCAAATCATAAGTATCATGGCCAAATATACAAATGTTATTCTTTAACAGAAAAGTAGCAGAAACATTGACTGCGTTTGAATTTAAAGAGTTAGTGAAGATTTATGGTGATGATGCCAAGAGGAATCAATCCATCCATCTATCTATTGATCACTCATCTAACCAAGTGAGTGGAGATGCCGGTCCATCAGTCAAAGATAAGACACTCTCCAAACAGAGGAGTCACATCAGGCCTGCGAGTTTAACAGTTCACCGATGTTAAGATGAGGCCATTGTAGAACTATTAGACACAGCAGGCGGTGGGGCATTAGATGATTCTCCCACACAGCCAACTTAAGAGTCATCTCTTTGTCAACGACTGCCCTCGCCCTCTTCATCCTCAGCCTGTGGTGCCCGCGGTCCCTCCACCCTCCATCCCCTCACCCCTTACTATGGATCAGCTGTGATCTTCTCTCTCTCTCCCCTTTCACTCAAATCAGGATTAGGGAAAAGAGGAGGCGGAGGAGAGGGGGGAGGCAGCAGCAGCAGGAGAAGGGGGAGAGAAAACTGAAACAATATGGAAAGGAGATTAGAAAAGAGGGGGTTTGGGCTGTTTGGGGAATTGCAAACTCCCTTGTGCTTGGGTAGGTGTCCTAATGACACCGCCTAATTATGGCAAAATTAGACAGGCTAAAGGGAAGGGGGGGGTGGCGGTGGAGGAGATGGTAAAGAGGGGAAAAGAAGAGGAGCGGGGGAATTGAGCAATAGGGAGTTAAGAAGTAAGTGCACAGTAGGAGTGAGCCGTAAAGAGCGAGAGGGGTGTGCAGGAGTACAGATAGGAGGTGAGGCGGGGAGGAAGGGAGCTGAGAGCGAGAGAAAAAAGAGGAGAGGAGGAGGAAAAAGGATAGAAAGCAGTGGCTGGGCGATAGGAGCGAGTGGGCCCCAGCACGCTGCATGTTAATTGGAGAACAGGTGTTGGGGCTGGGAGCAGGAGGCTGATTACTGGAGCCACAGAAACAGACCTTCTCCTCCACACACACACATACACACACATACACACACACACACACACACACAACTGCAGGCACACACATACACACATGAATAATTTAAGACCCAAGCAGTGACTAGAAAAAAAGGTCAAAGCAGGGGTCACACAGACACATACACAACTGCACATACATCCATATACATACATAAATAAATGTGGATCCTCACACACACTAACACACACACACACACACACATAGAAAATATACATCCGTTTGTGTGCATACAAACAGTGTATACATGCTCTGAACATACACACACACACACATCTTTCCCTGTCAATCTTTTCGCCTTTTTTAGCTGAGTGAGAAAGTGCACATGAGGTGGGACAAAGGGCGCAGGGCATCGTGAAATTTCATTGGCTTATCAGAAATTAACTGGCTGCTAATAGGCTGCTGGCTGAGGAAGGGATTTTACCGGACAGTCAAGAGGGAGAAGCCCCCATCAGGACGGGATATGCCCAGTGTGATTATTGAGTACAGTAGGTCAATGATTCCATTTAAATCAATCCTCGGAGTCGAACACCAGCCTGCGCACACACACACACACACACAGGGAGTCACAAAGAGATATAGATCACTCTCTCCTCACCGACATGTCTCCAAACTACTCACAAACAAATTTGGAAGAGGTTTAGCCATGTTAGCAGGAAGTACTATAAAAAGTGGTGCAGAGGGGGTTATTGGGAAAGTAATGCGCTACAGTAAATGAGAAAAGCAGCTGTTCCAAGGTATTCTGGGAAAATTTAAAAGACAACAGCACAATTTTTCCGTTATATGAAAACTATCTTCAGCCGAGATCCTTTGAGACACACTGTCAACAGCCAGCCAGCTTGAACTGAGGATGGGGGGGGGGGGGGGGAAGGGTCCTTGACGTATATGAATGGATTTTTTTATAGACAGCCTTTTTGAGGGAAGGAGAGAAGGAAGGAGAGGGATAAGAGGAGGTACGGAGGGACGGAGAGGAGATGAAGGTTGCGTCTATGACCTCACAGAGAAAGTATTTCACATGCGGTCCGCTTATGAGCATTCATCACATCGGTTAATGCCAGGCAGACAGCGCGAGACCTCCGAAATCCCTCGGACGTGAAGGCCCTCACACACGCTGATTACGGCGGTGGTCAGCCGCCTTTAAGCCTGATAACTGGCTGTCAGGGTGAACATTTACTACATATGTGAGTCTGTCTGGTGGTATGAAAGGTCCACATGCTTCTGATAAAAGGAAATCTACGCTCTTGGCAGGTTTCAGGTGTGATGGCTGTTAACTGTAATGAGTGACCAAACTGAAACAGATCCCAGCAGGCTGAAGATAGATCAGCGGATAAACAGAGAGCTGAAGATACACATGGGAGGCAGACATGGACATAGATACTCTGCATTGTGTATTACAGCTGACCTGCATTAATCCAGTGTAAACCACCACCATGAACCTTTATCTCTATGTTGTAAAAATCATTATCTGCATGCATGCACATATAATATTTACCTATGAAAAACACAGAATATTAACACAACTGTACATATACATTACACCGATGTGTGCATACATTGTAACAGGGGCTTTTTCTCTGCAGTGTAACTACTCCTCTAACTTGGCTGTGAATGCAACAGCTGATTGAAGAAATCCCAGCCCAAGAGCTTTTCCCTCTCTTTCTCTCTCTTATTTTGGAAGTGTGTAGGTGCATATAAACAAAGAAAAGGAGAACCTGAACATTTAATTTGAAGAGGTGCTTGTTTGAGGTGGCTGACATTGTGTGGGACGTGGTTTGATCTCATTACCTGTCAATGATGACTGGGTCAGAGGGCGTCTCGTTTCTGTTGCCACAACTTTTCTTCTCACAACAGCGGCTGAGTGGGCAGTTAAAGAGACAGAAAAGAGGAAAAAGTGAGTGAAGGAAAAAAAAAACCAAATTAAACAGGAGGAGCCATCATTTGTCTGGCCCATCCACATCCACAGGCCCAGACTACTCTGCCCTGCAGTCAGCCAAGATCCATGAGCACACAAAGGAGGCATGAGAGGGGAGGGGAAGAATGGACAAAAGAATAAAAGAGGAAGAAAAGGTACAACAACACACCCTACAAACAGTGAGAGACCATTCAAAAGTGAAAAGCCAGCCAGGCAATCTGTCACATTGATTTCAAAATCAAACTCAACCCCCACGCAGCCTCATTGCGCACACACGCACGCACGCACGCACGCACGCGCACACACACACACACACACACACACACACACACACACACACCGTCCCACAATATACTACCATTCGTCAGCAGTCCTGTCCGAGGAGCCTGCTGGCCCCAGCACCCCCTCCCCAAAGTCCCCTTCACTGCATAACAAAAGTGCCCCCACCCCTAACCATCTGCCACCCCTACACCTCGCCTCACCCCTCTCGTGTCCCAGCTTGGCCCTGCCCTGCCCCCCTCCGCCCCCCTGTCAGACAGCCTCACTCCCCAGCTGTGACGCTTGCCCTCTGCCTCTTCAGCTCTGTTATTAGCCAGCTGTGAGTCACATTCGGGCATCTGCTGGCTACACAATGGTAAAGCCCACTCTGTCTTAGCCCCTCTCCCCCATGTCCCGGCTCTCTATCCTTCCCCAGGCAGCCCCTTGATTCCTGGGTCACTGCATCACTTCCAGACCACTCTCTTCAGCTTCTTCTCCATCCATAACCCGAGGTCACCTACTTATTTATACACCAAATATTAACTAAAACTCTGTGGTCTCTGAGACATTACTAGACTCTCTAAACATATGCTGCTCTCTCATACCGCTGCACTTGTCATCACATGTTGACAAAGTTCAAACATGATTGTGGCTAAAAACATTGTGGCTGGAGTCACATTTCGATGAGGGAAAGGTGGATAGTGCCCCCAAAGTGTGTCTGCTGCTGTCAGCTGTGGCTGCAAAACACCAGACCAGAGAGAGAAGAGGAGCTCCAGGAAGTAACAGGAGCTGCCTGGTGACATGCTGCGTTACAGCAGAAGGCAGCGGGGGGTTAACCACTGTAACAAGGATGATGACAGACAGGCTAGACTTACAGTTCAACCACAGTCTAGTCCTCAAAAAAGTTGAGCCCCGAGCATCGTCCCAAAACCTCATTTCAAGCTGACTCAGGCAAAGTAGAGTGAAGGAGAGTAATGGATATTTGGATTTCGTCCCTGTGGGTGTATGTTTGAAAGACCTTGTGTATGTGTGTGTGTATGTGTGTGTGTAAGACTCACCTGCACATAACCTCATGTGTGAGCAGAACTCTGCACATTTCTGGATTCTTGTTTTGGCCCTCATAGGATATGGGCTGAGAGGAGGAAATGAGGAGCAATGGGACAGATTTAGTTTCATGTAAAATCAACTAAACTCTTAAATAGCTGAGGGTTTAAAGGGACACTTCACCTCAAAATCTAAAATGCATATTTTCCCTCTTCCCTGTAGTAATATTTATTCATCTCGATTATTCTAGCGTGAGTTGCCAAGTTTTGGAACATAATGGAAGTAGACCTCTCTTGGCTAGTGGTGCTCACACCACCAAAACATAGACTTAAAAAAAATCAACAGCAATGTTTCTGTCTAGGAATCATGACATGGTCACTCATTGATGAGAGGCTTGTGCTTATCACAATGCATGAAATTAATTTTAATGGTATTCTCAGGTGGGCAATAATGATAACTAGCTCATGCTAGCTACTGCACGGTGATGCGGTTGGTGGGTGTAGTTTGGTTGGAGGAAAAACGTGCTCACAAGAGGATCTTTGGATCATCTTAAGTAACTGGTTCATGATTTGAACATTTTTGAGTATTTCAAACATGTTTTTATGCCCATTTAATCCCTTTTTTTCCAGACTTCAGGCAAGTTTACCAACCTGTTTAGTGACAGAGTCGATGAGTCGTGCGTAAAGATCCTGTTCCGTTCGAACGCCTGCAAAAGGGAAAAGGAAAATGAAATTTGTTGTTTTAATAGCTTTAACAGGTCATTTGAGACATCAGAGTAAATTTTTTAACACAACTGAATGTATCTCCCCGTTTGTAAAATACATTTTTATTGTGTAATTAACTGCAACAATACTGGACTTTGGTTAAAAAAAAAAAAAAAGGGGCTGATCCGGTCATTTTTAATTGCAGAAATAAAACCACCCTAACCATAAATTAAACATCTTAGAGTGCACTTAAACTGCTAAATCCAGTCTAACCAGTTGATAAACAGCACTGCTGAAGATTCTCAAAATAAAATGGAAAGATTAATGACATTAATGGGTGGTTTTTTTATCTTAAGCTCTGGACAAACTCTCAGAAAAAAGCATTGAACTCTGTCCAGCCAACATAGAGGAATAAGATTGGCGTGTAGTTCATATTTTCTCCCTGGTGGTTTCTGAGGGGATTGGGAGTTTTTTTGATGTTTGATCATCGTTAGTCATGTTCCGCTTTGAGGCCAGGATTTACGACCCTATTCTCACGATTAGCCAGACTGTTCTTTTTTTGGTTATTTCTCAATTTTGATTTATTCCCCAAGTTTAGCTGACTAACTCAAGATTAATGTTAAACATCAGCAGGTAGAGTGGCACTCGGTCAGTCTGTTAAGGGGTTTGATTTGAAGAAAAAAATGTCTTTTACATTGTTTCTCAGGTGTGTCTCTGAGTGAGACTTCTAGGAACACCTGAACCTGCTTCAAAACCTCTGCTGTAAATCACACATGATAAGAAAACATCATGTAATGAATTGCTTCTTGAGAGAGCAGCGCATTACCCCAGGATTTTTTTTTTACCGAGACTTTGGAGAGTATTGCTTTTAAAATGTGTTCCTCTCATCAAAGTCTCGATTGAGATGCCTTTGATATTGCTTCGGGGAAAGGGATGAGAGGAGGGGATGTAGAGGAAGTGCTTTTGGTGTGCTTGTATGTTCGTGTGTGTGTGTGTGCATGTGTGTGTGTGAGGAGGGTGTATGAGGGGGTTGCTCTGGAACATGTCTTTTATCTTCCCTCCCATGGGTGCCACTGCGATGGCAGCGTAGGGGCAGCAGTGGCTCATGGGAACTGAGTTTCTCTGTGTATCCCTGGATCTGATGTGGAAGCACCATGGGGGGTTGGAGGAGTTGGAGGGGTGGGGAATAAGAAGCTGGGGGGGCATTGGGATGGGGTGGCAGCATGTACCTCACTTCCCCATACACGGGTCCAGAAGTGGCTCCTCGCAGAGCTGAACACTGAATTGTACAAACCAAGTGATTAGACGATGAGCTGAGGGGTAATTCATGAGCTCAGAGAGGAGAGGCGAGGAAGGGGTGGGGGTGAGGGGGTGGGGGGGTGGAGGATGATTAGTTAAGTGGAGAAGTGTGTGTCATGTTAGCACGCTGGTGTCACAGGTGACCTTTTTTCAACTGCCGTTACATGCAGACCTCAGCGTCTTCATCTAAATGATCAAATTAGACACCTCAAAGGGCAAAGAATCACCCATCATCTGAGGACTCGTGTCCGGCTCGACTCACCATTGCTGTAGAGGAGCTGCAGCTTGTAGTGTGTGCCGTTGTTGGTCTTTTCTCCTGTCTGCTCCTTGGAAAAGAGAGGACAGACACACAGACAAACGCAGAGCATGCAGTTAAGCACATTTGAGGCACAGATAAGTACAGCTGAGCATCAATGAGTCTCTCTTAATCCTGAAGCTCGTCCTTCTCTGGGAGCAGCATCCAGATCAGAGGGTTGTCGGCTCAAAGCCCAAGTGGGACCTTTCGCTGAGCGCTTAACCTTCAATTGGATGTTCTTTTGTAGAGGCTGAGCCATCGTGTCTGATACGAACTCCTAAAACCTTACGATCAAATGCAGCAGTCGTCCCCTCCACAATAAGGCAGAACAGGCATGGTAATATGTGCATGTGTGTGTGTGTCTTTGTGTGTGTGTGTGGTTGCAAAGTGTGTCTCAGCAAGTGGAAAGTATTGTATGTGAGACTGAGCAGCAGTCGACCTTGACAGAAAAACTTCCTTTCCGCTATCTCTCCTTTCCCCCAGGCTCTCCACTATAGCCTCTCACTTTCTTCCTTCTCCCCCTCCTCTTTCTCTGTCTCTTGCTCCTTTTCTTTCTTTCTCTTCTTCTACCTCTACTGGTCTTTCTAAGTGGTCTCAAAGGAATGCTCTCTGGTCCAATAACCCAGGAGGCTGGCATCACAGAGACGAGAGCGAGAGAGGAGGAGAGAGTACGAGGGAGGTTAGGGAGGTAAAAAGAAACTGGGAAACGGAGACAGTTGCGGGGGGGGGGGGGGGGGGGGGGTGGGGAAATTAAAAAATTAAAAAAAAAAAAAATTGTTTTATTATATGGAAAATTTTGGGACCAGAAATTTGATAGGAAAAAAATAATGAAAAGTTTTTGGGTGGGGGGGAACAAAGGAAAAA
>JAQMCX010000048.1:10222653-10240913 GCA_029814765.1 Acanthurus leucopareius | reverse complement strand
CTGAAGAAGCTTCTTGGATGAGAAGTGAAACGTCTTCCCAAAAATTCAACATAGTCCAGTTGCCTTGTTTTAATGACCCTTCAAGATAATGTTTAAAATCACTTGTTGTGCACATGGTCCTCACTTTATCTTTGACATTGCCCAAAACATATAATATTTTCACTTTATGTCGACACGTTTGATTGTTAAGTTTGCCTACAGCTGACATATGTTTATAGACATATGTACAGACAAATGTTTTAATGTTTACAATTCTTTTATCTGTTTTATCCTTTATGTTTTATTAATAACTATTTTCAGCATCAATGTGTACGCCATATTGTCATATATACACCTATTGCTTGGGTTTATGACAAAAAAAATTTAACCTTTTAGTATCTAAATCTGGAGAGTTTTTTAAGAAACTTAAGTCTGTAGGCAGGCAAACAAGGGGCAGATAAGCTCAAGCACTGTACTTTTCCTTTGCTCTGCTGCCATCTATCGTTCACTTAAGGAGCCTACATCTGCTGTTATTTCCAACGTGTTGTGGAATAAATTCAAAGAGAAATCATCAAAATAAATCAGGCATATTTCCACACAGAGTTTGCTGAAATACCTCAGATATATGAATCCAGGCGTCAAACACCCAGTTAGGCCAAATCTTAGTGAGCTACGTATTAGATTTTTATTCAGAGCCCTTAAATGAAGAAGTGCAGCTGGTGAACTGAACCTTGTCTACTTTGTCATTTTCAAGGAAGGAAGCGTGTACGTTTAAAATGTTTGCATAGTCTGAAGTTATTATCATTTGATAATTGGATTCATTTTATTCACTTGTAGCCTCTATTTATTCAAAGTTGCAGTGATTAAGTATTACAAGGAAGTTAAAGGAGTCATTGCGTGTTCTTTACTGGTTCATATTTAACTAGTTTATCTTGGTTTAAATTGTTTCTACAGCGCGCGTGCGCATTTCATCCGCCGGTCTGATTGGATGCGACGATCAACCTGCATTTCCGGTGCGATCAACAACAGCACTGATGTTTTTAACATCATAGACAAAATCATCTGCGCTTCATATCGTTTTGTGTCACTTCGCATCATGTCAGCCCCCGGTTTTCTCCCGGTGATCCTCGCGGTGTCTCTGTGGCCCGGTAAGAAGTTATACTGCATCACTGCATCACCGAGTCGCCATTAATTCCGCTGTCATAGATCATGATATTTGTTGGTGTGATATTTATGACAATGCACAATCAGTGCAAAAAAAGCATGCCGCCATATTTTGACGGAGGCTGAAAAAAGTAATATTTTGGTAAAATACCAAAATTCTCTCCCGTCGTTCTTTCTGATCGTCTTCCCATCACCGCCTGTATCATTTCTCCTCCTGTCTGTGATTTTTTAGGAGGAGACTGCAGGTTCATCATTGACCCGTCAGTCATCAAACACGAATCTCTAGTAAGGATGAATTTCAGTGTCTTTGTTGTCTCTGTTTTGTCAAAAGGCAAACATGTTAACTCGGAGCTGTTTGCACAATAAAATACAACACTCATACAGACTCACTGTGCTTACCTACAATACTATGTACTGTATTATACTGTATGATAAAAATCTTTCAGTCTCTCACACGTTTATTTTACAAGGGTGATTATAATACTTGATGCATTTATTAATCAGAAGTCAATTTTAACAGGGTTTTTTTACGTTAAAACAATGGAGTTGAATTGAGATCGGATCTGCCTCTAAAATAGTAACACATTATCCAGGTGTGGATCCTGTGTCTGTTATGGGGGGGGGGGCTTTCCTTACATTACACAGTAAAGGACCGGCAAGTAGTTTTGTAGATACAAATGTCTTCAGGAGTATATATCTTACTGTGTTTTCTCCTCATTAGACTCTGGATACGTGTTCAGAATGCAGCCAGGTCGTCCAGCTGTCTGCCAACATGATTTCCAGCAGAGATACTAAGGTGGGGATGTTGGTGACTGTTTAAGTCTCTCCACAGTTTCACTGAATGTTCACTTTACTTTATCGATCAAACATACAGGTTCCGTCGAATATGGCTGTCATCACAAACATTTAGGTTTGCCAAACCATTTTGCCTGTGCTTGCATTGTATTTTGAAGATTATATCTGGTGTCCAGTTGTGGAGAGAAACAAATTAAGCTGTTTTCAACACAAGCAGAGACCTGCCCATCCTGTAACAACTGGAAAACACACACTAACTGCTCTGCTTTTGCAGGAGACTCTATATGAATCCTTGCATGCTCTGTGCCAACGCCTTCCCAAAGAACAGGCAGCGGAGTGTGATTCACAGGTGAAGACGTATTTGCCAAAAGTTCTGCAGCAAACACCTGGTCACCTGGTGAGTGTAGCCCCCACTTGGGCTTCTTTATAATGCATTAACAATTAAGCATTCTCCATTAACACAAGTTACCGTGTGTTTCTGTAGAAACCTGGAGAGACGTGTATGGTTTTTGGACTTTGTGCTGCTCGAAAGGAGGAAGAACTGCTGAAACTTCCCCACCATGTCGACAATGAAGACACTTCCAGCCCTGCACTTGGCACAGCCTCCAGCAGCCATGTGAGTGTGAGAAAGCAGAAGTGAAAGTTAAAACAGAAGTTGAACTGAAACTTTTCTTTTCACATTATTAATAACCATCTTGTCCATTTTCTCTCCAGGACGTGTTCAACCCAGCGTGCGCTCTGTGTTTGTTTATCATCAAAAAACTGGAAACCCTGTTGCCCACAAATATGACTGAGGTGACTTTTTCTTGAATCCCTTTGTATTACTTCAGGCACGTATCCCTTCACCACATAATCCAACACATAAACAACACGTGATTTTTGTTCTTCCTATTTCCCTGTAGGACGCTTTGATGAAGATCATGGGAGAAGTCTGCGATCTTGTACCACAGAGCTATAAGGAGCGATGTGATGACTTTGTAGCCAAATATGGCACACAGATAGTCGAATTCCTCCTATCATCTGCCGCACCTCACACAATATGTACTCTCTTGCACCTCTGTTTGTTTGAAAAGCAGACTGTTCCAGGTCAGTCACAGTTTTGTAATAAACAAATATGACTTTTATTTGTTTTATTGATTTGACCGGCTAATTACTCTTCCAAAACCAAGTTATTGCTCTCATGATTAAACAGAGGTGTTCCTTCCCTCGGACTGCGAGTCATGCCGCACGTTGGCTGTGCTGAGCCGCATTCACTTGGGTCCCAACTCCACCCAACCCCAAACTTCCTCTTTCCTCCAATCTGTGTGTGTCCATCACCCCAATGCCATCCCCAAGGTCTGACCCTCAGCTACCATTAAGTATCCCTCAGTGCTCCCAACTAATGAAGCCTCCTTAAATCACTGTAACTTTAAAATACAGAAGAAAAGATGTAACATGAAAAAGTGTTAAGTAAACATCCATTGCTCTTTTCAGTGTGAGGCTTTCACCAAAATCTATGGCTCCAGACTGCAGAAGGTTCTGGGAAACCAGATGGACACTCCACATGCTTGTGAAGTGAGTTAAAACTCTTAAAAGTAGCATGTAATGATGAATCTCCTGGAAGGAAAAAGAGGATACTTTTTTATCCATATGTCTTCACAGTGTATTAATTTCTAGTATTATATGTAAATACTGACTGAGGTGTATTTTTCTATCCTTTTGCTGCAGCATAATGAACGTCTGTTCAACTCAGTGTAGCCAGTCAGATGCTCATGAACCCAGATAGGATCTGGTTGATTTTTTCAGGATCTTTTTGTCCCATCTGTCCCGCAGAGAGCCGAACTGTGCGTTGCCTCACAGAAGGTGGAGCCGCTGGGAAAGAACCTGTGTCGTTGGGGACCAAGCTACTGGTGCAAAGATATTCAAACTGCTCAGATGTGTAATGTGAGTCAAACTCATTCCATCACTACAACTTTCGCAGATAAAAGTGATGCACAGGTCAACACATAGACTGTGTGACTCTGGTGTCACCCAGTGGTTTGTTGAGGGCTTTTTTGAAGCCTTAAGTTTGGCATCACGGTCATTCCTGTCCTGTTTTTTTGGAGCTAGAAGTGACCACATTTAGACTCATACAGAATGGGAAAATTGGTCGTTGAATAAAACACTGGGCACTTGAGAATGGGGGTCTATTGGGTATGTTTTACTTTCAGAGCTATCCTCAAATGACCCTTTAAAGAAACACATTGTCTAGCCTCACTTGAGTTAATTCCACAATCTGAAAACTAGAATATAACACGTGTAATGTGGTGAAAAACATTTTTGGGACACAAATGAGCACTTTCTGAAGATATTTCACACAATCCTGACTGAGGCTTCACTCACCTGCAGGACTCAATAAACTCCTGCTCACATTCACAGCTGTTCATCTTTTTCAGATCCACTTCCAGCTCGTCTTTGTGAGATTTTTAGCTTCTGATTTATTGTGACAGACCTGCAATATACTATTGGGTTGGATTAGATTCACCTCAGTCATTGCACACAGCATCACAACACTGTGATCTTGTGAATACTTAACATGATTATAAGTGTTTCACATCCTTTTTCTGTGTTATTTGCAGAACCAGGCCTTCTGTAAGAAATACATGTGGAAGAAGTGAACCAAACCAGCTCTACACAGCTGCACAAAAAGAACTACTTTGTTTTTACAAATATATTATGGCACTTAAGTCTGGAAGGTTTTCTAAATATAATGACCAATCTCATATTTAATTTCAATCAGAAAGAAATCATTATGATGAAATATTCCAGTTTGCATGAAATGTCACAAGACTGAGGCTGGGATTCAGTCTGAAGCATCAGTTCCTACAGGATTCAACAGTTTTGTGAACAGTGCTGTTCAGTAAATGGCTGTATATATGTTGTTATGAATGTAGTACAGGTTAAAATGTAAATCATTACTTAAGATAAGCTGTCAGTGTGCACTTAGGACTATTTGGACAACTGGCTCTTCAACAAAGTTGCAAAGCTGCTTTTTGTGTACCGTTTCTTTTCTTGTGCTCTGCTGTGCTAGCTTCTTTATGATCCCTGGTGCAAATAACTACAGACACTCAACCAAAAACTTAAATTTGAAAGTTTTTTCATCATAATTAAACATACAGACAAACACTCTTGTCCTGGAGTTTGTTTATTTAGAAACTTCCACATAGCAAAAAGATAAAACAGTGAAAAAAACTGACATGTACATTTATTTTTTTGTGGCTTTAAGGAAAAAGTTCAGATGCTCTGTTGTTACTCTCAACATATATTCTGTTACTTTCAATCACTTAAATCCCAGTTCATTTCCAAAATAGTGACAACACTGCTGATCGCCTGCATAGAGGAAAATCCTGCATCACTTACGCCCCCGTGTGGTTGTTTGTGTCATCATCACTCTCTTGTCTCTTCCAGATCTAGAGGAGAAAGAATATTTGTTACCAAAAATAGTTGCTTTTTAATTATGAATATATCATAAAAACATTTTGAATATCTAAAGACAAATGTCAAGACATGAATTCATTATTGTAAAGAATAAAAGTCGTATGCAGAGGTTATAGAATGTTTTATGTACCTATTATCACTAAGTTATTTGATATTTGTAATTAGTAACACTAGCCTTTATTTTAATGTGACTACTATTGCTGCAAAGCATTAGAAGTTGAATACATCATAAGAGTCTGTGCCACATTTAGAAGCTGCAGCTGTTCTACTGGAGATTTGCCTTTAAAAAATTGATATGCTGCGAATGCTATCCAGCAAAAGATGATGCATTTTTTATGTCAATTCATGTTGCTCAAGAAAAATATGCAGCCAAATTTCTGCAACATTTCCATTTTCAAACATCCTCAGAATGAGTGGGAGGACTTGCCTGGATGTAAGCCTCAGACAGCGTAATCATCTGGGGGAGAATGTCTGTCACCTGCAGGTCCTGCATTTCATACCACTTCCCAGTTCCCTGATTAAACACAAAGAGAACTGATGACTTGTGCGACATCATTTTAACCCAGAATCATACAGGCTTGGTAAAAACATGAGTTAATGCACTTGTCAAGATTGTTTGTAGTTATGCCATCAGAAATCAGATAAACATAAGAAATATCTGGTTGCAACCTACATGATGCAGAACATGAATTCTGTATGCTCCCTCGCTCGGTTTCCCATCATGCACTACATTGGCAACGAGGTCATAAGTTGTGTTCTTCTCTGTAACTTGAGCTTCTTCAGTCAAGTACTCACGAAGATCTACATTCCTGTTGAAGCATATAAGAGACTTAGTTGGTACCTTGCTTTAAAACATGTTTATTCCTGCTGTTAAATTGGGCATTTAAATATGAGGGTCTACAGTTACTGGCTTTTAAAGCCAACCTCAAGTGGCCATTTAACTGCATGTTCTAGGAAAAATGCATTGGATTTATTAAATTACAATAATAACCGTTCATTGCTATTATCATGCACTTTATAATTCAGACAGTTTGATCAAGGCTATGCATTTCATCCTATAATATGGGGACATTACATACGTGATAGGGAAGTTGACAATTGTGGGGTTCTTTTCCACAAAGAAGTTGTTCTTGGTGAATCTTTTGATGCAGAAAATGAGATACGGAGGCAGTTTTGTCAGCTGGAACCTTTTGAGAAAGTTCTCTTTGTAGGTTTTGTATTCCTGAATGGAAATGAGACAAAAAAAGTGTGCACAGATATTTTCTCAATTACAAAAAATACACATTTACATAGATAGATAGATAGATAGATAGATAGATAGATAGATAGATAGATAGATAGATAGATAGTTTTAAAAGCTGCTGTAGTAATTAAATTTAATTAATTTTGTTTTAAAGAAGACTTGTGTCAAAATGTAATCTCCAAATCTTCAACACAGCCTTTCTGCTAACATTACTGCATTGTAACATGGCTTTTGGTTGTTATATACATTTTTTTAAATCTAAGACAAAAGATGTGAATGAATCCTTACTTTCTCTGTGCTGCCATTGAACTTGCCCAGGATGTTAAAGAGAGGAACCTGCGGGATAATAAGCTGCTCCTTCTCATCCTTATACAGTGGAGCCGTTGGGAGATCAAGGGTCAGAAACAGGAAGGTAGACTCAGACATCTGCTCCTGATACTCCTCTGTAACAAGCAACGCCTCTTTCTCCTCTGGTAGCTGGAAAAAAATGATGTGGATTTTGTCAAAATACTTAAGGTTAATTTTTCACAGGAATTTAAAAACCCTCCACAGTCACATCTCTATTCCTCAAAGTATGGCTTTTCATTTTGGATTGTGAATTCTAGGACCTTTAAGAAATATTTATTAGATTAAATAAAAAGCCTAAAGTAAAACATGTTAAACTATTTGCCAAATTCAGCTTTAACATTCACTTTGACAAGAAAATAAGGTCAGAAGGATAAGAACCTGTTTTAAAGATTATATTCGTATAATGCAGCTAGTCAGGTAATTGAAACATCATTTAAGAATAAGTCTGAGCTATAAAATGTGTTAAAAATTTTATTATTTAGATGCAAAATAAATATGTAATCGCACAGTCAGAAAACTTACTAAATCTGGGTGTGGAAGTTTCTTGGAGAAGATCCTCATAGAACCCTGAAATGCTTTTGTAATGATTGCTGTGGAGGCACAAAGACATAACAGAAATTAATTTACATTCTTTAACAATAACAACTGAATCAAAACATTATTATTCACAAAATGCCATGAAATAAATTCAACTTGGTAGAAAAATAGAAATACCCATATGCATGACATTAAGGACTTTGTTTTGCATACATAATGAGCCAACAATAAACAACGAAACTTCTTTGATTCTACTCATACTCACATGATTTTTTCTTTGTGCCTCCAAGAGCACCATGAAGAGCATTTAGGAACCAAGTCATGAAGTCAACAGCATCTCCTGCAAAACAGAAAATAATCGATCAACGCCACAACCTAGTCTCCTAAAATCCTGACTGAGATCTGAAGAACAAAATAGAGTGCACACAGTTACCACAAAAAGCATTACCTTGCTTGGTAATTTGAAAGTTCTTCTTGCTGCACAGCACCACAGCCTGCAGCATCTCATGAGGAGACACATGGGCCTTGAAGTTTCTGGGATTCCAAAGTTTGCGCATCAGCTCACCAAACCTCTGCACCAAGAGAAACATAATGTCGCCTGGTGGCCTGCGGATTCCCCTGTAGTTTTCCTCTTCCAGGAAGTAATTTCGCAAAGGTGGAACATTTGAAAAAGCCTAGGAAGAAGAGACAAATACAAAATGGTTGGTATTATTGGAGAAGCTTGTGACTAGGTTTAGATAAGGTTCGCTTTGGCAGTTATATTTACCTGTAACACCACATTGGCGTAATCATTGGCTTTGATGTTGTTTAGCCCTACAATGCCTGGTAGGTACGTTGTGCCATCATACGCTCGGTACAGTTTACCCTGCTTGTCCAGCCCTGCAATGTGCTGCTTGGTGAAGGTCGGTTTCAATACATACTGCAGAGAAAATAAGAAGTGTTAACCAAATTTTAATTTTTAATAATTCATTAAAGGCTGATGCTGAACAGAAACATCTTAAGCATAATGTTTTCTGTCAGAAGAATAACACCAACATGCCTAAGCCTGTGACATGATGGTTTTACTTACCGTGATGTCCTCTAGTGAAGAATCAATGATCTCATAGTTGTCTGGCAGACAGTAAAATTTGAGAGTGTGCAAGTTTAAGAAAACATGATGCGTAAACTGCACACTGTGAGTGTAAGCATGGGACTTCAGACCTCTACCTAAAAGCAAGGATACACGAATAATTCAGTCAAAACTCAACAAAATATTTTATCACTGATTGAATTTTTAGATGATTTACAGACCTTGAAAGTATTTCCCACATATAAGGCAGGCATAGACATTGATGTGGGAAAGAGAGATGGAGCAGAGTTTCTCAAAGTCGAAGTCCAGCACACTCCTGGTAGGTAAATAAAACAAGCTAATGATCAGCTGCAGAGTCGCAGAGGACAGGGTTGACTAGCATTTAGCACCGACATTAGCTCTTACCTGTTTATAGTGTCGAGGTAAGGGCAGTGACGGCTTCTCCGGTCTTCTACGACACGTCCCCGGCCTACTTTGGTTGCCACTGCAACATGAAGTGATACAAAACGAGCAGTATATCATTGTGTTCAATCATTTAATGTTAGCTAGCTAAACATGCTGGCTAGCCTAGCGTTTAGGTTGTTATAAAATTATGCATTTTATATACAGTTCATTGGATGGATATTACTCGTGAAAGCAATTTAAATGTACACAAGTACGTGTTGACATGCTCGTGTGTGACTTGACTGACCCGTTATAAAATAGAAAATAATTTTATTTTGCTTATAGTAGCACTAAGGTTAGCTACGTTACCGGCTAACCAAACGTAGGACATGCGTAAGTACACTAACTTACCTCCGTCTTCGTTGTCATCATCGTCCAACTCGGCTTCTCTTTCTCGCTTCAGAGAAATCATTACAGTAGTTAGCGTACGAGCTTAATGTCAAAACACAAAATAAAGTACAACTTTATTTGAAATAGGTGAATGAGTGAAGTACTGAGCGCCCTCGAAACTCGCGGTGCTTGTACGTCGAAACAATCAAATAGAAGACTAAGAACCTATACCGGAGTTTGACGTCAGAAATAATGTAGAGTCAGTTTGATTCTGTGACAGCTTAATCTCAAGTTTTATGGACGATGATTTATAATTTTTGGCTATTTTCTACTTTGGAGTGTCTTCAAAATTTACATGTCAAATGCGATGTATATTTTAGCTATTATTAGTGTGTAAACTCTGGGAAAGCTAAAATTGGACAACAACTTATCATTCGCTAGCTTGTAGCTTTCTATTATCTGACCGGGACTTGTTGCAATCATTAGCATCATTAGCTCACAAATACTGTCTCCGCATTGGAACTGTTTGTTGAAGAAATGGATATTTTAAGAGACGATGAAGTGCATGAGCTTAAATACAAACCAGGAGGCCGTTTGGATATGAGCCACGGCTTCCTGCACCATATCCGGAGGAACCAGATTGCTAGGTGAATTCCTTAACTACCATTAGCTTATGCTAGTAATAAGTTTACTGGCAGTCTGGCAACATTATAATTAGAGATGTAAAGCAGTAACCACACAATCTCATGGAAATGAACTGAAGGAAGTAGAGGATGATGGAGCGGGTAGTAACTCCCCACAGAGTTTAAAGTTAACATAAAAGAAAATATTGCTAAGGCCTTTTAACTGAGGCCATCCTTGGTTTAGGTCACTGGAGGCAAATAATGTGTTAGATAGGTGATTATTACATGAAAATCAATGTTACAGGTTTGTTTAATATTGTTAAAGGGTAAATCAGTATATCACATCGTTATCAAATAGAGCGTTATTTCTGAAAGTATAAGCAAAAGATAAGGCAGGACGTCTTTTTATCAGACAGGATTCTCCATTAAACACACTGATTTAAAAAAGAAGAAGAAAAGAAATACTTTAGTTATATTGTCGGGCTAAACACTATTGTTATCTCAGCTAGTTGGTGATTGTGTCATACTGTATTGAATAAACAACCTTTGATTTAGTAATGCATTTGAGTTAGTCAAATATCGAAGAAAGCTGTGATTTATTTTTATTTTATTTTAATTTTATAATTTACTTTTTTAAGTTGGAATGAAAGAAGAAGCTTACATTAATCTTAGATTAATTTGCACATTTTGTGGAACAGTTTTGTGTTTTTTTTGTGGACTGTTACTTATTTTCCTTTTGCAAACAGGAAGCCAAAACAATAAAAAGATTACACTGATGCTGTTGCTGTAGTAACGAGGTTAAAAGATGAAAGATATGCTACATTAAATGCTTGTAACACACATATTTTACTTGACAGTTTCAAGCGTAAGAAAAAGTTGATTGTTTATCTCTTAAAGAGATGATTATGATAAAGAGGTGAAGCAAGCCAAAGAGCTTCAGCGGCGGAGACACACCACGACCCCAAGACGACCCCGTCGACCTGACATCCAAGTGTACCATCCCAGACGCAGACGTAAGTTTGATGCTCTTTGTTGTTTTGCCCGCATTCAATCTACTTAATTTAGACAAGATAGTTGGCATGTGTGCTCTTTTTCCAGATGGGTCTGAGCCAGGGGCCAGTGCTGAGGCTGAAGAGTGGAATGAGAGTGGGTCAAGCACAGAGACAGAGACCCATGGAACTGAACTATTTTGGCTCGACTATCAGGCAGACTCTGGTACCATTACCTCCTTCCTTGTGCACAAGGTAAATGTGCATCCCTTTAAGTGATGTTTTTTGCTCATTGATCCATTTTACTTCGCTTTGGTCTCAATCCCTTAAGGTTCTTTCTGTTTTCTGAAGGAGGATAAGCCTGAGAAGGTGGTGGAGCGTGTTGCAGAGAAGAACATCCTGGATTCTGCAATGAGGGCAACTCTAGCGGCTCGAATTCGAAGAGAAATGGATATAAGACGAGACAAACGCTGAGTGATATTCTCGAACTGTAAATTATGATGACAGAGGGGCTACGGGCAAAGAGGAACAATGCTTCATTTGCAGTTCTACACTCCAGTAAAACATTACTGTTGACAGTTTCTGGGGCGTACGAGGACTCTGGGATCATGTACTATGACTGTCAGAACAGATCTGTTTTCAAAGGAGAAGACACAGCACTACCACGGACAGCAGAGCTGGGAGTTAACTGTCAGGTTTATGTTTACTACATTTTACTCACCTTGGACTGTTACCTCATTTTCTCACACATACCTTTAGAGACATCTCAAGTTGTCTGGACCTATAAAATTGTTTTTTTGCTTTTCTAACAGTTAAATAATTAAAAAACGAAGGTACTCTGTGACAGATAGCACTGTTAACCCTCCTCTGGTCAACATGTCCTGTGTTTCATTAAAGATCTAGTTTTTACAAACAGATTTATACTTTTTCAGTAAAATGCTGTGAACACAACAACATTCTATCAGCAAAATTCATGTTTAGAAATATGTGAATTTAGTGTTGTTTTTTATTTGAGTAAAAGTTCAATGGATGTAGCTGTGATGATTGGTTTGTTTTTGGAATTGTGTTTTATTTGTACTGTTTTAATTTATTTAGAGTTTTTGGAATACTTTTTATTTTTGATACTGTAATATTTTTTTAAAAAAACAACCTTTTACATATAAAATGACATATTAAAATGCCATTACTGCTCAAAAGTGTGGTTGTGTCCATCTGGAAATCAACAACCATACATTGGTTTTTTTATATATATCAGTTCTGTGGAGAAAAACAGCAGATCAACACTTTATTCACTTCAACCCTGAAAATGATTTGCTACAAATACCTGCATTATGGGGATGCAGCAAAAAAAGACCGTTTTCAGGTGACTGATAAAAGTGTTTCACATCATGTCCAGCAGGTGGCAGTATGTATCACCATTTCTACATAATAAGTCAAATGAGACTTTGGTCCATTTCTGCACAGTAACTGTGGTCTGATTTTAAAACACTATAAATTATTGTCCAAGTCACTTTGGTTCTCCTTTGATGACAGTTCAGGCAATATGTGTTGAACTTGTATCAGTTTTTACCCCAAAATGTAGAAATGAAGAGCTAAACACTGAATTTGCAGGGTCACTTGCGTAAATCCTTGGGTGGAGCTTATGTGACATGGAGCACTTCCTGAACTATATACACAAGATAAGGAGTCTTTTGTGTCTTTAGCATGAGTGAACTCTCACATAGTGTCCCAATTCAGGAAAAAGATATGCTACCGTTTAAACAGGAACCATAACATAATGGGTTTACATTTTGTATAAACCCTTAATGAACTACAACATAGAGTATATGAACCAGATATTTGTGTTAAATTTTAAAAATTGTAACCTCTAACTTGAAAAAGCCAGTAAAACATTTAATGTGTGAGTTGCTGCTCATGATTTCACATATCAGCACCACAAAAGATATGTCTGTCGCTCAGGGCCTCTTTTAGTAGTAAGCGTTGTTTCAGTTTTGTCCAGCCCTCCAGCCTGGAGAATTAGCTTTCTACAGTGGGCCCCTTTTTCCTCTTGGGAATAACCAAAAAGGGATGTCTAACTGTGGATCACAAACATTGACCAAACAACCCCAGGACACAGACCCAAGTAAAACATAGTGGAGTGGCTTTCTCCTTTAAAAACCTGAAATGCAGGTTAAATGCAGCAGACATGCCATCCATGTGCTGAAAAGTGGCAACAGAGTTCCCCACAATCCCCCGGCTGTGGAAAAACACAAAGCTGACTTCACATTCAGAGAGATAAGCTGTTGGTTCACATTAAAGCGGGAGATTAATTCTTTGTTTTCATTAATACATGAAAATATGCAAACTCTGTCCTCTGACCACATTGCAGGCCAAGTGTTATGCAAAGCCTCACCAACAAGGAGCTGCGGCTGCTATGCTATTGGTGAAACAGAGACACTCCTCTCAGATTTGTTAACACCCACTTCCAGCTCCCTTTTCATTCTACAGTCAGCACGTGACCCAAGTTCAGAGGGGGGGAGAAACATTCCCATGTCACCCAACCTGCTGTTTTGAATTGGTCGAACATTACCCAATCACAACTCTCATCCTTACACCTTAACCCTTAAGTGTAGCTGTACATTAACAATATTATATAATGGAGAACCTATTGGTTCGTAATTGAACACTGGTTAGGGATTCTGAAGGCCACTTTAAGGTACTTTATGTGACAGGAGAGCTGGAAGCCAAGTATTTGGAAAAAAGTTGTTTTTTTCATACCTTATGTAACACAATGACTTAAATGTTATTTTGCATAACATGTAGCGTATTTCTATTTCTATATCCTCACTGTGCCTTTGTTACACTCATTTCTACTTATTTCTGACCTACTGCAATATTACCAACAATAAGTAAATGATGACTATGTAACCACCTGAACCCATCTGTTCCTTTTTTCTAACAATTTGTAGGTTTGCATTACAACTATTGTTTTACTTAAGTAAATGTTAAAATGTCAATATTGGCCCAAAGCCAAGACAAACCCTGCAAAAGGTTGCTAGCAGTTCTGTTCTCAAACTCTCTGCTTCAACAATGAATAAGACCTACTATAACCCTTTCCACTACCATCAGCATGACACATCACACATCGGTAGTTTCGATTTATTTGTTGAGGTAATAAACTTTTGAAAAGTTATATAAATATTGAAAAAGTTCCATTGTTAAACATATGTTCCTATCTCCCAATATCTCTCTCCCTGTTTGCTTCTCTTGGGAAATGGAGTAATATTTACTTTGTAAAGGGCACATCCTGTTTTTTTTCCTTCTTTATTTGCTTACATGACTAAAATACGATGCTCCAAGATGAGGCCAAGTATTCCTGTGTTGTCTTGCATTGCCTCTTGATTACTAGTTTTGCTTGCTTCTTTTGTCTTGTGTGTAAATAGGCTACTTAAATAAACTGATGATAATCTGGTATGACCAAACGCACACTGCAGAAATCAACATGTCTACCTCGCAATCTTATTTTTTTGACCTGTTTTGTAAGTGACACTTTAACTTTCCTCACACGATGAATGAAGTAATCTGAAAGACGGATGTTATATAACTAGAATTTTCATCTGAATTGGGTACAATGGCGAATTGAGTGTGACACGTAATATCAGTTAAGATATGATTTTGGAACATCTCCAGAGCTACTAAAAGCTGGATTGCATAAGTGTGGAGGCGACAATGACCCGTTCATAAAAAGGTGTGTGTGTGTGTGTGTGTGTGTGTGTACTTGCATATTTCTTTTTAACCTTCATTAGAAAAGGGAATTGTTATGATGACAAGGCATTATTATACAGCATATCCAAATCAAATTATGAGACTAGGCTGAGAAACTAAAAAATACTGACTGAACATACATAGCATGAATGTAATCCATAATGCTTAATCGTTTAGCCTTTCATATATCTTAAAGTTGTAAGCTGTGCATTAAGGCAGTACTTACTATGATATTTGCATAAACAGTAGAATGTGGACAGTTTGCATTTTTATTAAGTTGTTAACGATGCAAAATAGTCAGTTACAGTAAAAGAAACTACAAACCCTTCATGTGAAGAGCACTACAAGCTGAAAAAAGGAAAAGAAAGCAAAGTGTTTCTTTGATTTCGATTTCCTGCAAAAGTACAGTGAGCAAGCTCCTGCAGGTATTGCGTCAGCTGTCACCCAACCCTTACAAGAAATCCCCCTGACCCCAACCAACCTGCTTCCCCCCTTACTGTGGTAAAACTCTACACGGCTCTGCTTGCCATCCTTCACTGCTCGTGAGAAAGTAAAAGCCACCTAAAGACAATATTTTTCAGTCCACACCGTTAAATCTTAACATCACGCTCTGTTTTGGTGCCCATTGTGCTTTGTTTGGTCTCAGGCACAGGCAGTGCCCTCTGTGCTTGTTGTTATGGGAAGAGTTTTCTATGTTCTTTTTTGTAATGCAGAAACAGAGATATAATACTGTAAACTTCTATAAAGCTGATTGCGCCAAAGAAAAGTTGCATTAATCCAAAAGACTGTAATGACGCAGTGCCAGTGTTCATAATTAATGAAAAATTAAAGATTCATTAGCCCATTGTTACCTTTGTTTGTCGATGGCGTGACACTTTTCAATGCACAATTTCATATTTAGTCATCCTTGTGCATTTTTACTCCAGCAGCCTCCATTAATTCTTTGATACTGATACAATGGTGAGTGAACTTTCCCATTCAAGGCTGTGGAAGTGTATCCCCAACATAACCCCAACCATTCAGAGTTAAATATAGATACTTTACTGAGCTAGTGTGGTGGAGGAAATGCACAGCTGCTGTGCTCAAACTGTTGAGAGCCCTCCAGGTCTGAATTTGATAATGTTACTAGAGAATTAATGCTACTCATAGTAACTCATGTACTGTAACTGTAGTGATGTACTTTGTAAAGTGAGCTGGGCCAGTTTTTGGAAACGAGGAGTACTTCCAGACATCCAGGTCATAAAATGTCAGTTATTTATTCCCAGAAGGAGTTTAAAAAGCAGAATCCTCTTTTTTTCCTAATTGCGCTGTTGTACAATAATACTGGAAATAGAAAACCGGTCAGTTGGACATTAACAGGGTTAAATAAACACTGACATGTTCCATAGGTTGAAAAGTCTCTTTATTCACTTTTATACAGCAAAACATTTTTTGCTTACAATTAAAATAAAACATATGTGTTTTCGTGGATGGAAAAGTACCCGAAATGCAAGTATACTGGTCTTCACGACACTAAAACTCCTGCTTACATTGCAGCAACCACATGTGTAGACCACAAAATCCACTTATTAATTTACAATGCTGGCAGGATTTGTGTGGCACAGTGACAAAGCTAATTATAGGGAAAAAGCTCATTGGATTACCAGTTCAGCACTGAAAAGGCTCCAGAGATCCTTCACTTGAAAAGGACTTATGCTGAAATCTTTCTGTCTGAATGAGTTTCAGTCTGCATGTGAAATAAACACAAGGGAGAGCTGCAGGGGGTGAAAAAGCAGGTTTTAAAGCCTGAACCAAAGGAAAGAAACTCGTAAGATATATTAAATTTACTTATAATTTTACTGGTATTTACTCCAAGAAAGTGATCACACACATGCTTGTGACTAGTTTTTCCTGTATTTTCCTTCAGGCTTTTGTGTAACAAATGTTCTCTTTCAACACTACCAGTATGCATCTTTAATTCATCCTCTGGGACAACTTTCCACTGCCCAAACTTGTTTCAGCATTATTGTGACATTGACTGGCATCAGGTTCGAAAAGCTGTAGATTAACCGACCTGTCATCGCTGTAGTACATTTATCTAAATTCTCGATTGTTATACATGTTAGGCATTTTCATGTCTAAAAGTTTTGTACACCTTCCACATTAAATGTTATAATGTTTTGCCTGTTAAGAGATGAAGCTGCTTAGCATCACAACATGCAAAAGAGTAACAGAAGCAAAACAGAGCTTGTAGACTTGCAATGAAGACTGCAGAAAAAAAAATACATAAAAGAATTATAATTGTATAATAACATAATTACATAATTACATAATATAACATTATAAATGATGATTATCATGCTATTAATATACACTATAAAATTGTTAATATGATAATCTTACACCAAATTTTTCATAATGCACAAACTTTCAGTTCTCCAGTTATTAGTTAATCCTGTCCTGTGTGTGTATTACCTAAAAGGTTGTTGTGTGTGTGTGTGTGTGTGTGTATGAGTGCGTGTGACTGCTCAACGGCTTGTCTCCTTTCTGCTGAGTCATGCTGAATTTTACCAATGCGTTAAATCTGGCTACTATTTTATCAAGAATCAACAGTCACTGGCTTAACTCTGCTTAAGTGAGAAGAGCTTCATATCCTGCAGGGTTGGCAACCAAACTAGTTCTAAATGACCTCAGTTTGGTGAGATTTACTTAAGATTTCACGTCAAGCATGTTAGAAATGATTATGAGATTAGGAAGAAGCATAAAATGTTCATCCAAGTTAAAAACTCAAGCAGGATAGGGTAGGATAATTTAAATCTGCTGGGTTTTAAGGATTTATTTATGTCTGTATTTTATTTGTGTATGACATATCTCTGTCTTGGTACCAGTGTTTTAAGATTCAATTCTCACTGTATCTATTGTTTTTATTTAAAGTTAATTCATTTCTAATTTTAAATATTTATTACATATTTTCATTGAAAAGCTTTTTACTATTTGTAACTGTTGAAATAAAAGTATTTTGTTTTTGTTAGAAAAAATATTGGATTACATTACATTGGATTTTACATTTTAACAGCCCAGCTTAAAATATCAAACTTTAAAAAGCTTTTTTAGGTTGTTAAACTATTTTTTTTTCTTATTGCATTAAGCTTTGGTAGAATACAATAAGCACATTCAGTACAAACAAACATAATGGAATCATTTGTTTTAACAGCAATAAAAGTAATTTGTTAGTTACAGTTGCAGTATAATTACATAATAATAAATGCCTTGGGATGTAGCAGAATATTATTTAAAAATTGAAATGCTTCTCTACTGAGGGTTTTTCTGCTTTACGTTGTATCCTTTTGGTATCTGGAGACCTTGCACTTTGCTCGATTCACTGCCACATTTACAGTTACACTTTTCCTTTCACCAAGGCCATCAAATCCAATCCAAATGTTTGGGTCACAGTAAAATACAAAGCATGACTGAAAGATGGAGTCGCGTGTTTATTTTTTTTTTTATGTTTTTTGGAATAGAATAAATATTATTATTTTGTAAAAAGAAAAAGAAGTAAA
>JAQMCX010000048.1:10047089-10222524 GCA_029814765.1 Acanthurus leucopareius | reverse complement strand
TGCAACATTTACAGTTACACTTTTCCTTTAACCAAGGCCATCAAATCCAATCCAAATGTTTGGGTCACAGTAAAATACAAAGCATGACTGAAAGATGGAGTCGCTTGATAATTTTTTTTGTCCTGTTGTGACTACTCTTATCAATTTAAGGCTTTTGACACATGAAACTGCATTAAAGGATCACGTCTTTCCTGTCACCCTGTGTTTAACTTCAGTTAAAGTCAAAGCATTTGCACAGCTTAAAAGAAATTTTACTGTAAAACTCTTCCTTTGCCTTTCACTCTGATTGTTATTCTGGCAAAGAAAAACAAGGTATTAGAAGTGAAAATTTGAATATCAAAATGTAAAAAAAAACATAAAGTATACAAAGAGTGCTATGAATAATTAATACTATATGCCAAATAGATAATTCCATAAGCCTTTAAAAAGATGAGAAAAAGATGGGTGAATGTCCTAACTAACAAACTCGATCAAAACTAAACTACAAAATAAAAAATAATCATTAACATCTGCTGTTCAGTGTGCATGCTAGCTTGGCCAGTGACTGGCCTACAAATCCACGTGTTCTGGATCATATAATCCTTTATTGACTGCAAGTTTTCCTGTGAAGTGGGTATGTGTTGGACAGAATGATGTGGTCCTCTGGTCCCAACTCTTTATGAAATCCATTTTTAAAAAATGTGATCAGAGAAAACATTTATATTACAGAGGAAAACATGCTGGTTCAACCCAGGGCTCAGTATTAAACACAATACACAAACCAGTTGTTAAATGTTTACAAGTTTTTGACAACGATTTCAGTGCATGTTAACGTTTGAAAATTTTATTGCTAATACTATCGATATTAAAAAAAACACAAGTGGTGGAACAAAACAAAGATAAAAAAAATATGTTTAATTATGTAATCAATGTGTGTTTTGAAAAGCTGCTATCGTGTGTTGCACAAAGAGCAGTTTTGGCCTCGTCCCATCTCAGAGGGTGGGTGTTAAACTGGAAAGGGCTGCTGCTTGTGGCAATGACAAAATCTGCTCTGGGCACTTATATTTTGCACAGTCATGTCGGTGCGACAGTATTGCAGTATATATGTTCACATGGAAAAAAACAGTTGAATTATGCACATTTTAATTATGAAAGAGATTACCACATCTTTAAGTGTCTGCATGGATTTTTAATCAATTTTAAAAAGCAAGGAAAACAATGGACAGTGTTTCTTTGGCTCTTGGGAAAACCATGATGACAAACGAGGAAATTAAATGTTTCCAGAGAACAGATGTTTACATAGTTTGTTATTCAAATCCACCGTTTGTCATTAATGATAAATTCTGAAATTTAGAGTGGCATTTCTCACAGAGCAATGGGGATGGGACCTTTATCAGTTGCATCTGACAATATCCACTGGAGACTCCCCAAACATACACTGCTGTTAAGTGTCAAAAGATGGAGATCAGCTGGTTTTCAGTGGAGACAGGATATCAGCCAGTCAAAACAAAGGACTAATATCCTTGAGGGCAATCTAAGCTTGCACAGCACAAACATAATAACTACTTGAACAAGAGCCCACTATGTACCACCTGCTTTCAAACACTAAGGCTGTGCACAAATGGCTGTACAGATCATTTTGAAGAGCTAACTCACCTGAAAATCCAAACATTAAATAACAGGGGATGGATTGGAGGTCAAACCGGGACAGACACTGATAGGGACTGTGTGCACGAGCCCTGGGTGGTGATAACAGCAGAAGAGCTTGAACTTTACCATTATTAGGACTCCTGTCAGGTTGTAATGAAAATGGTGATTTGCAAGTGGGTATTTTCCAGTGTTTCAAAGTAAAGGGGCACCTCCCTACACTTAAAAGTTAATGATTCAGAGTTTCTTTGCTTTTATAGATAACCTACTGCCTTTCTTATCAACCAAAAACCAATAAAAAGTCAATTCTGATAAATGCATACCGTAGAGTTGTAAACAAGTGTGACCTGCTCTTGGTGACCAAAATGTCATTCATGTGGCATATTTTATGATAGCGAGTAAAAGTGCAAATAGGTGCCCTAAAGCCAGATGTGAGGCCTTTAGGGGGAAACCAACAGTGTAGCGATGAAAATTAATGTAGTTTAGGCAGCAGACAGGCCAATTTTATAGTGACTGTTTCCTGGAGAGATGATAACACACAAGAGCACTATTACTTAAAAGCTCCAATTTATAATATTCTGTTGCTATTGCTTTTTCTGTTTTCTTTAATATAGAAAAAAATGTGTTACCAATAACACTCTGTTTCTTAGGTAACAAGGATTAGGGGTTTCAGAAGAACAGACTTTGAGTTTTCAGTAAAATTAATAGTATTGGTTTGTGCAACCATTTGTCTTTTTTTTTAAGTGAGCACCGAACTTCCTGTATGTTCAATATAAAAAGACAAACAAAAAAATTCATGACACAGATATTTGAAAGGAGTAGTCGTTTATTACAGAGCATAAGGAAACTACTCAGTCTAGACATTAAGCATAACAGTATGAGCTACTTGTTCCTCTGGATGTGAAACACATGTTGGTAGGAGGGAGAAAAAGGAAATGGGGGGGTAGAGGAAATAGAAAAGGCACTCTTACACTTACTGTAGCCAACGGGATGATCTCCAAATGGTACAAAAAAAGGAACCCAAGTTTGAACTCTATCCTACACATGGATGGTCTTGTAAACAAGGCTGGTTTCTCTGTACTACACCAACCAAATGTTGCCATTCCATTATCGAGGATAATAGAGCCAAACAATTGCAGACATTTGAATGTGATTTCAAAACTAACTTGCTTAAAAAGAAGATCTACAGTTCACAAATAAAAAAAGTTTAAAATCGCCAATAACAGTAGCCAGTTGAGGCCGACCAAAGCTTTTCTGTACAACACTCTGGAGCCTCAAGCAAAACATGAAAAATGGTCAAGTCTGTAGGAATTCAAGATTCAATATCCTAGTGTGTTTAAAGCGGCCTTCTGAAAACTCAGCTTCTCTGTATCCACACTGAGTTTCAGAGAACAAATAAATAGTATTGAGATTTGAGCCCTAGCCAATAAGACTCTGTGGCAAAGAACACTCTCCACTAAGCATAAAGACGGGAACCAGGTTTCTCTGTAGCTACACCTGCCATCAATATACTTGAAGGAATAAAAGGGCCTTTAGTCATATCAAACCATTAAAAAGAAAAAAAAAGAAAAAATTGAAATTACATTTAAAAAGGACTCATTAAAATTGAATTTTAATGCATAAACAATCCAATTTTCTATCACTATCAAGTATAACCAATACTTCTGCAGACCAGAGCAGTGACATAGCAGCTTCTGACTTTTCTGTATTACGTCAGAAAACAGCAAAGGTCTGTAGAGGCATCTGAGGCTACCCTCATTTGAGAGCTTGAGTAATTACGATTTGGCTCGCTCCCTAGCCTGCAATGCATAGCATTTTTTTCGTGAAAACAGCAACAACCCTTGAATTTTAATTGTGCCATTCTAGCATCCTCCACAAGACGAGGGAATAAAGCTAAAACAAAGGATAAAGAACGGTGGGTCAGGGAATAACTGTACCAGATTTGCAAGGAGGAATGTTTGTAAAGAAGCTCAACTTGTTTAAGAAGGTGCCAGATCAGAGGCCCTACAACTACCAAATTATGCTTCTATATGGATTGTTAGATGCTGCACAGAATCCTCACATCAGTAGCACCAGTAAATTAAGAGGGGTATCGCATATAGCCTAATATGCTACCGCCATGACACTGAATACAAGACCGACGATACTGACGAGTGCAGAATGCCAAAGGGGAGAACTGAAGGCTGCTATTCAGAGACTATCACAACAAGAAGCAGGGGAATCTCAAGACACAGGAGAACAAGGAGTACTATGGTGCATGAGTTAATTGAACTCATCCAATTCTTTAAACATCAAGTTTCTGAGGCATGCCTCCTATGGCCCAGTATGAGACTGCAACCAGCAGAAAACAGTACCACGACAAAGAAGGAAGGAGGAGTGAGGAAAGGAGTGTTAAATGATGCCATAGTTACGAAAAAGAAAGCGCATTTCACCCCCGGAACCTTGGAGGCTTCTCTGTAGTATACACCAACAAGCCTGGGGGGAAAAGCTTAACAGGTTTAGTATTTGAGTTTTTTGGGCACCTCCCAAGGGAAGGAGTCTCGGCCAAAGTGGCCATAGGCTGCGGTCCTCTGATACACGGGCTTCTTCAGATCCAGCTCCCTGGAATACATAATCAACATATTTAGCAGCTGTCACACCAAGTGATGTCAAATGCACCCATTAGGGATAACGACTGCAGTGGACGGTGTGACGTGACTTCAGTCTTGTTTTCATAAATAAAAATAAAAACCAGGTGTGTTAGACCAGCTGGTAACAAGGGAAACGTGAAGCTTTGATACTTACCCTCCCAACCCTGAGCAGTGTGTTGACTGCAGCTTGCAGATGGAAACCACACTCATCCAACTTACAATAGGACACTTTTCTAACTATGAGCTAAAAGGCTTTATTAACACTAGAAATCAAATCTCTTGTCTAATAAATAAAGACTTTTTCCTAAGTAATGCCCACATTTAAAAATTAACACTGTGCCAATGTGGTTAAGTTGATACAGATAGCAATCTCACAGCCTTCAATTATAGAAGCTATACAAAATGTCAGCTGTAGCAAAAGGAAATTTGGATCGACTGAGTGTCATATTCTATGAAGCTTAAATTATTTCTAAATCCTGAGTGGGGCACTAATAACAGACTAAGGCACTAGTGGTTGGAAGGAGTCACAGGCTGTTGTTTCATTGAATAGCAGGTGGCTTCAGAGGTTATCCATTACCTGACAATGACTCCAGGACGGAGATCAAAGTTCCTCTTCACAATGTCAAGCAGCTCTCTCTCACTCTTGTTGGAGGTCCCGTAGTGGAAGATGGAAATGGAGAGGGGATGGGCAACTCCGATAGCATAGGAAACCTAATACACCACACATACACACACATATTATAAATCAAGAACACCCACACACAAAAAAAAAAAAAAACTTCAGGTTGGAATCTCATGAGGCCCTGCCCTTTAAAAAGAAGACAGGTGGGTTCAGATGCTGCCACTCACCTGGACCAACACTCTCCTGCAGAGTTCTGCCTTCACCAAAGACTTGGCCACCCAGCGTGCAGCGTATGCAGCAGAGCGATCCACCTTTGTGTAATCCTTCCCAGAAAAGGCACCACCGCCGTGGGCTCCCCAACCGCCATAGGTATCAACGATGATTTTGCGCCCTGTCAGGCCAGCATCACCCTAAAACGGAAGAACAGGAGTTATAAAAACAATTTACAAGCCAAATAATTTCTGAAAGCCTCTCTCACAATATTTACCTGTGGGCCTCCAATAACAAATCGCCCACTGGGCTGGAGGTGGTAGATGGTGTCATCATCCAAATAGATGCAGGGAACAACAGCCTTGATGACTTTCTCCTTCAGGGCATCTCTCATCTCTTCCAGGCAAATATCCTCATCATGCTGGACAGAGATGACAATTGTGTGCACACGCACTGGAAGCATGGCACCACGGTCCTGACGGTACTGGACAGTAACCTGCCAGGAAAGTGAAAATATAAGTGGGATATATCTGACCAGAAATATAAAAACAAAAAAAAAACCAATATAGCCTTTCATAATAGCAAAAATAACAGCTGTACCTGTGTCTTTGAGTCTGGCCGGAGCCATGGAAGGGTGCCATCACGACGCAACTCGGCCATCTTAGCATTCAGCTTATGAGCAAGGACAATTGTGAGAGGCATACATTCCTCAGTCTCATCAGTGGCATATCCAAACATCAAGCCCTGCAGAGGAAGAGACATCAACTCAGTGTTTAAAAACCACAAGTCTCATGCGGGGACGCTTATAGGCCGGCACATATATAACTTCAGTACAACCATGTCAAGCCTTTATTTTGTTTTTAAGAACTGACCTGGTCCCCTGCTCCAATATCTTCCTCATTGCGGTCTACGTGAACACCCTGAGCAATGTCAGGGGACTGCTGCTCCAAGGCCACAAGAACGTTGCAGGTCTTATAGTCAAATCCTGTGCAGGATACAGAGAACAGCAGATCAAAAAACTATTCTGGAAAACAAACCATAAAAAAAATTCACAGAAAAGCAAAGGTTGCCATACCTTTGGAGGAGTCATCGTATCCAATTTGACGGATCGTGTCACGGACAACTTTCTGGTAGTCCACTTGGGCACGTGAGGTAACCTCACCTGCCAACAGGATCATCCCAGTCTTGGCAACGGTCTCTGCACAAGGCAAGAAAGGTGTAAGGGGAAAAAAAAAAACTAGCACTCTTTATTCACTATCAATACAAACATTTGACTAGAGCCAAAAAGAAAAGTCTTTTTTCTTACCACATGCAACTTTGGCATCAGGATCCTGCTTGAGGTGGGCATCCAGAACTGCATCACTGATCTGATCACAGATCTTGTCTGAAAGGCAACAGCAAAGTAACTCAATACTGGCATCAATAACAGACTGCAGCAAATCCACTTCACTAGGGCTAAATGTAAACTGTGGCACGTTTGCACTACCAATCCGGATCAGTGGGAGTGGCTCGGGGACTCATACAGTCGCCATTTCATCATGTGCACATGTGGTGAAAGTAAGCGCGCGGGCAACCAACCAGACACCGGAAGGCAAGCGTAATAAACTTCTGAGCGATTAACTAATTGCATCAGCTCATGATGATGAGATACCTACTATTGTGTACTGTTGTCAAGACAGACCGATAACAGTACTAGTTACTGAGCCCCGTGTGCTTCAGCAATAACCCCTAAATTATGCGGCACGTTCAATAAAGCGTTAATTTTAAAAGATGATATTTTAATGTCTTCTTGAGCGCATGAGCACACAAGTAACGTTGAGCGTGACTCTCTAATATGATCACTAATATTATATTTGCTGTCGACTGCTCAAACACGCGAGAGCATCACCTCCTCTGCTAAGATTAGCTAGCTAACATTAGCTGGTAGCGCGTGCTCTTGAAACCCGGCCCGGCTTAAATTCAAGAGGCGGAAAAGGCCGTAACGTTCAAAACTGAATTATGCCTATACCACGTTTTATTAAAATATAACGTGATATAGGCATAATGCGAGGAATGAGGAACAAGAGTTATGATTTAAGTAAATTTCTTCATACAAACTGATAAAGGTGATGGTGATGGTGTGTCGGCTCTTACCGGGGTGTCCTTCTCCGACCGACTCTGAGGTGAACAAGAAGCAGTCCTCGTCAATGAGGGAGTTGTGGAAACCGTTCATTTCTCCGTTCATCGTGGTAGACAGCGTTTGGTGATGTGAAATCTAAAAAATGTTAATAATTAGCTGATTAGGTATTTTCTCACGAGCTGCGTCTCGGCGTTTTTTCCCCTTCTCTCTCGAAGAACGGTACCGTTTCTCCGCTGATCCTCAAACGTGACGCCTCATGGCGCAGAGCTCCACTATTTATTCCGTGAAGTCAGTCGCTCTGACGTCACGAGGAGGTGGACCGTACCATCGAGCCTATCGTGGGGGCTGGAGCATACTGTAATCAGGAATGCCTTTCAGGATGGCGATCAGACAACAAACATGTGTTGTCATGATATTACTCTGACACGAGGGCCTTCGTCAGCACCTTTTAACTCTATTTATTGCTTTATTACACAAAAACTGTGTGTGTGTGTCTGTGGGTCAGATGCAGGCCATGTAACACTTTTGGATCATTAAGTAATTAGGTCTGAGTTTACAGCAGCATTACCTGATTCATGAATCGTGATCTGATATTCACTGATATCTCACATGTCATGCTTTAACTGTCAATTATACAAATTTAAACTTCACTCTGACAGTGAGCTCGAAATTTACTTTCGACACCGAACTTCTTTAAGAAGTCAAGACTGTTCAAGATTTGACTTGATTTTCAAAGCAAAAAAGAAAGAAAGAAAGAAAGAAAACAAGATGCAGAATTAAATGATTTTTTTATCTATAGATATAGGTTAGGATGTGACCTGAATGTTTACACCGTACGTCCATTTTTGCCCGTCACATTTTAGGCAAGTAGCCTTTGGGTGGCTGTCAGTGTGCACAGTGACATTTCATCCACTTGTTCAACAGTGCATTTTTTGTTCAGTCAGAGTGATGTTTTAATATATAATAATGATCAATCTGAGCAATAAATAATTATTTTAAAGGTGAAGGCTTAAAGGTCAAACAGTTGATAAGATGTCAGACGTTATTTTTATGTGAACTGACATCCATAGAGTGAGCTGGAAATTTTTTATTATGTGTTATATAAAAACATTGCGTGCGATGCATTGAATAATTACTCTGATAACCAGATAATTAATGTTTACTGGAAACCATTAGTTGATTTGGTTTAAAACCAACACTGATAAAAATGAAACTATCACAAGAACACCAGGACATGTGCTCTCTTGGAAATAAATAAATAAATAGCTACATTTGCAACAAAGTGAAAAGTGGACGAGAGGAACAGAAGCTGGGTATATAATATCTCAACATAACTTGATTATACTTCACTCAAAAAGCTCGAAAATCCCTTTTATCCTTCAGGCCCTGTTGTATAATATGATCAAAAGCTCAGATTGTGAACACACCGTACATTTGTAGGTACCAGATGGGTACAATTAATGTCTACAAGGACCGGTTTACACTGGTTCTACCTCTAAGGGAGATAACTTTATTTATTTAGTTGAGAAGAACACAGGTTTAAAACTAAGAGAAGCACCCCTGGTGTTGGCTGCTCAATACTGTACTGCAAGAGATTTTAAATTACTACATTTAGCTTCCTGTGTTTTTTGCCACAAACAAACACACAAACAAACAAAAAACTATGTTCAATGCATATGTTGAAGTTTATACATTGTGGTTTCAAAGTTTGTGACAAGTCAGTGGTCCACCAGGGCAGCTTATTGACATTTGTCCTGCTATTGTATGGGAAATCCTGCACATATTATTCATTCCAGGCATTACTTGTGTGTCACAGTGACCAAGCACTTATCAAGGTGACGAGCAAATAAACAAAGTTAGAATCAAAACCCAGTATTGCATCATAAAGCAGAGAGGTCTAACATTTATCAATCTACAGTGAGGAGATATGACGTACTCATTGTAATCTAACTGAAGCCAGTGGTCAGTCACGGTAAAGGTAACATAACCCAAACAGTTATTGTTGATTTACTTCTATTGTGATTATGATAGTGTGGATACATAGATTAATATGATATATATATATCAATCATTATCATTGTGTGACATAAGGAATAAATAGTATTAATATCTTACACTGTGTTACAATGAGAATTCTGCACACACAGTGGCTCATATCACCAGAGGCATAACTGATTAGGTTAAAAAAGTCGATGGTTGCCTTCAACAAACACACGCTCTGTAATGGGTCTCCTGTTGGTTTAATACAAAAGAAGAAAAAAAAAAGTTAGATGTCACATTTAGGATTTTAGATGAAAAATCCAGCCAAAAATATAGAAACAAAACAGAACAAAGTCTTGACGCTTTTAACATTTTGTAACTAATGTTGTTAACCCATATTCATAAAACAGCAAATTCATTTCACAATGTGACTTAGGCTTTTAGTGTTTAGTGTCACTAAACCAAGCAACTCAATCCCTGACCAGTGTTGCATCAGAGTGGTAGAGTGTCAGCATGAATTTGCAGGGTGGACACTTTCTTTTCAAAGGGCAAAAGCATGATGCAAGATGCACCTGCTGTTGCTTTCTGCAGGATGTGTTGTTACGTTTTTCGCCCACATTTATTCAAAAAGCCAAAAATAGCGAGCAACGTCCACCTTTAACAAAAGTAAATCACAGAGAGAGGGTTGTCTGCTCAAAGATGAATGATAACAGACTGCAGGTCCAATCATAATTATAATCACTGAATTAAGTCACATATTTTACCAAAGTGAGGATGTTGCAGGGACCATACCACTGAAGCATTAGTTACCATTTTTGTTATAACAGTAATATTATTTGCACTAATTTGTATGGAGGCTTTAGCAGCTCAAACTGCGAATCCTTAGAAAAGGACCATAATTTTTAAGGCCATCATTGTATTATAAGCCTCAGACCCCAAACACATACACACACACACACACTCACACACATGAAAAAAACACAAAACCACGCACACAAACACAAATATACCCACAAACAGAAGAAGAATCTCGATCACTCTAGTATGTCATGTTTTTTTACTATCTCTGATATAGGAGTGCGATGATTAAAATGACAAATACGAAAGAAATCTTGATGAATGATGAATGAATAACACGGTCCTCTTAAATCATTTCTGTGTCTTTCAAAAAATCCCTTTGTCATAGTTGGTGGCAGGAAAACACCTTAGTGCTGGTGGGTGTGTCTTGCCATAAAATGAAAACATTATAAATCATAATTTTGTTTTTCACACAGTCATGGTCGTGAGCTCTTTCTCCAACTCCCTACACATGTATCTGGAGTGTAATACTTTACCAAAAAAGGACAAAACAAAGTTAATGATGAACAATACTGATAATATTCTTTATAATTTTCTAGAGATATCAGGATGATATAATCATGAATTCTTTCGGTCACAATAATTATGTCGTACAAATCTGATATCAAGACAGCCCTATTCTGATACATAAAACTATGCTAAATAAAAATAGATTATCCATTAATTACCCATTTTTCAAGCAATGAAAATAAGTATGAAAAGACTCAGGAAATAGACAGACAGCACATTGTGAAGGGGAGTATGTTATTTCTTTGGACAGTGTTGCACCAGCTTTTGGGTTTAAGAACAAAGCAAGCAACCCCTAAAAAACCGTCTTGCCTCACTACTCAAATGATTTCACACAGATAAAATCATTTTCACCATTTTCCATCTCACAAGCTTGCTATATTTTTTTTTTGTAAATTTCATTCACAAAGACTTGTAGACTAAACAATCTACACCTCAGACAATAAAAGCAACATTTGACTTGATTTTGCTAAAATGAAAACTGGAGAAATCAAACTCTCTCTTCATAGTTTCTGATAGAAAAGGAAAATAATTGTTATTCTGTTATGTCATCTTGACATTTCCATTGAAATAATGCTCCCTCACTGGCCAGCAGAATTCAGGCTCATTTAACAGTTAAATAAGAAAATAAATACATAATTTAATTAAAATAATCTTTGTGGCATAGATTGTCTCCTCTTTTGTGTTCTCCAACATACTTAATATTTGTCCTTTACATACATATTTCTTCTTTTTTAGCCACATCATACAAAGCAATAACATTCTATAGACAGAGCATTTTTTCATTAACATTTCACAATAGATAGTCAAAGCTCATGACTGCAGAACAGATCATACTTATCTAAATTACCTAGAGGGGGACAAAGTCATACAATCTTTAACATTTTTCAGCATAATACTCTACACAAAGATCCAATATATTCTTCATTTTAAAATCAAGAAAATACATGAATGCACCAAGAAATTATTCAAACAATGTCAGAGTTATACAAGCATAATTGTCCTGCATTTTCTTCATCTAACATTTATACTTAAGTTAAATTTTTATACTGTCTTTACCATATTTTTCTAACATTTTTCACAGCCACAATTATAACAAAGAGGAGTCAAAAACAGCACTTTACGGCACAAAAGTCACAGTACCGGAATGTACAGTATGTCCAGCAGCAAACCATGCAAACACAATCATACCCCATTCACTGCCACAGCTAGCTACACACACACGGACACGCGCACACACACACTGCTGCTCCATCACCCAAAACACACACATGCTCATGTCCATAAAAACACATACACACAAAAACTGATTACAGACATACACGCTGAGGTTACAGCTACAACAGCATACACTGTCCTACGCTAACAGCCCAAGAGTACAAAGTGTCTAAGATGGTGCATCAGAGGTCACAAGGTAACAATGAAACACGAGTGTTGTGACTACAGTCGCTGTCAGCTAGTCACCAGGATCAGTAAGGGAGGATCAGAGCGGGAGAAATCACAAACACAAACAGAGGGATGGAGAACTCAAAAAAAGCAAAAGGAACAAGTTCAATTCAGAAAAAGAAAAAAATCTGCAGGACCATTTGGTTTATTTCAAATATCACGTAGCACTGTGATATTTGAAATAGTGGAACATGTTAGCTTTGTATTATACTACTTACAGGATAATGCAAAGCCCTGTAGAAGCTCTACACAGTAGAGTTCCTGCTCACATTTGTCAGAGATATTCAGATTGATTACCAGTGAGAGCTTGACTTGCTTCAGTGTTAAAAGTCATGCACAAAAAGAAGTTTTGAGTAATACATATATAAAAAATGAATATGTATTAAAAATGGAATATAAACGAGCGATTTCAGTATATCTGCAGCTGTGAAAAGTTATATATATGCCCATTACCTCACATAATCATATGTGTGTCAAAGCCATGGACTGCAATGACTGCATGTTTCCTGGGTGAGATATTGCTATAGTTGTTACCACTATAATTGGCCCAGTAGGGTAAGTAGCCAACAGTGACTGAACTGACTCTGGCAAGACAGCTATGCGGTGTCAGCTGACAGCTAGCCTCCCACACCCATCACATCCCACTGCACTAATTTGGCGGCCTATTTAAAGGCCTCTACGCTCATATTAACTCTGTCGGCTGACACATGTGGCGCTGCTGCAGTGGCTAGTGGCCGGACACTCGTCTCCACCTACTTTGGTTCTGATCTGTTTATGTGCATCCCGGGGGGGGACTTAATTCCCATTGGTGGATCATTTGAAATGCTACCTGCATGTTATGTATCATGTTGCTGTGTTATACTTGCTGAATTTCCAAAGCGGGGAATATCTGTAAGAATAAAACCATACCAACAAGTCAAACTGCATGGCTGTCTCCGTTTGCAGGTTTGCATAAACTGATAATGTGAGTGATTGTGTGCTTAGCTGGTGATGCTTTTGTAGGATGTTTTGGAAAAAAATGCATTATTCACTGTGCTCCTATGATGCTCTAAGGTCTAAGAGGATCTCCAGATGGTCTAAGAGGATCTGTTTCATAATAGATACATGTTCCACAACAAAAGTTAACTAGTTATTTGTGTGTCTCATGACATACTTGTGGTCTTCAAGGTGTTTTTGATTGGTACATCAGTGCAGAGTTTCAAACCATTGTTGGAATATAGGGGAGATGGTTTCTAAAAAGTATTAAGTAACATCTCTTTTGATCAACATGACCATAAATCCTTGAGTATTTCCTAATGCAAGGTGTCATCTCCCTGTACTGTCCACACCTGAGAACGGACAAAGATAGAAGAAACACAGGACAAGGTGAAAGGTTTACAAATAAAAAAATACAATGTGCACATCTTAATAGAATAACTCAAGGCAAAGTAAGGCCTTCCGGACAAGCCAGATGGCTGTTCCTGAAAAGGATGGCATCTGAAACTGTATATTTTCATCACAGAAAACATACAGAGTGGTGGATGTATTCAATAAAAGACACAACAGTTGGCTATGTGACCTGTGACAGCAGCAGGACTTGACTGTGCATCACAGCCCTGAGTCCCCTGTGTCTTTTTCTTTCTCCCCAGAAGCAGACAGCTGGCTGCTGCTGCCCTCTGCTGGGTGTCCCGTGGACTCACTCTCAGCCGCTGTGGTGGTGCGGCTTGGAGACTTATCAGTAACGTTGAGCGCTTTTATTTTTGCCTTGGCAGGGCTGCTGGAGCGGCTGCGGCTGTGGCTCCTGCTGTTATGGCCGTGGTGCTTGCTCTTGCGTGGACTGGAGCTGCGTGACCTCGTCTTCATGAGGACAACAGTGCTGTCATCCTCTGAGCTGAAGTCAGAGCTGTCTGATGAACTGTTGTCATGACCTGAAGTGGGAAGCTGGATCTGAGGGAAGATGAAAAAGGGGATTAGAATGGGATGAAGGAGGCACAATATGGAAAAAGAGCAGTAAAATGTCAGTAATGTAAAGATGCAGATGCAGCTCCAGCAGTGATAGCAGACAAAAGATGTGTCTTATCCTTCCAAAAGATGACTGATTTGACTGTTATAACCTTAAGAAAGCAGTCCCGCAGTCATGATTACCTGAAATGGCTCTGTTACACCCACAATGGTGCTCATGTTGTTGCTATAGTAACCCAAGATAAAGTCCCCTGAGCCTTTGGGCAATTCCTCCTCAGTAAAGGTTACCTGGAAAACAGTTAGTCAGACAAACCGTTAAATGTGAAAGAAAATGAGCTCTTAAGAGAATTCAGGACACATCACAGTTACCTGATGTTCTTGTCGATGGAAATCAGCTTCCTCTTGCTTGGCCCACACATATCCCACATAGTCCTTATGGTGTTTGAAGCCCACCTAAGGGTGAGGAAGCACAATCACAGACATTTAACTGCTTGATTTAATTAGGTAGTGCTTTGAAATATTTGTTATGCTTCTCCTGACATGGATTCTCAAAATGCTAAAACTTATTTAATATATAAAGATATGATTGATTTGACCTTGTACAGTCCGATCCAATCCCAGGAGCTGCGAGAGAAGTTGGGCGCCAATTTAAATTTTGCTGTGGCATCAGTGACACTGTTCCACTCATCTTCCACTATGAGTGTGACCAGGGGAACATCCACCTTGTATGGGAACTACAGAGAACATTCTTTCATGAATATTTTTGCAGAAAAAGATTCCGTAAGGCTTTTAAGATAACCTCAAAAACTCGATATGCCACAAGAGGTCTCTCAATGTAAACCATGAAAACAATGAAAACAAACAGCAGAGTTAGTGACAGGAGACAAGATGAAACAAACCGTTACCTTGATTAAAATATCGTTTTCTTTGAGTTTGAACATTATTAGAAACATCAATACACAATTAAACAAACGTTATAGCAAAGACATAATTATTACTTTTTAATGTGGAAATGTTATATATTAAATATTTAAATGGGCCCCAACCAAAATGTGAACACAGCTGTCAAAAACTGTTAAGTATTAACAAGTAAGCACCAAATGCAGTCATATGCCCAGCAACAGGAAGATGATACTTCATATTTGAGAGAGTTTTTTTTTTTTTATCTAAGTTGTGACTTTTGTCATGTTTGGCATATGTTTTACTCAGACAAGGTGCTTTTCCATAAGCTTGAATTTGAACATTAGAAACTGTTGTTTGATTCTTAAATTAAGAATCCTTTTTTAAAGTACTGTTTTTGATTGGCACTGAAACGATGTATCATATTATCTCCACTATTTGAAAATTGCAAAGATGCACACACTGAGTGTATCATCTTTAAAATGTACCCTAATGTGCCTCACCTGCAGGGTAAAGATGGAGGCGACGGGTTTGTGGTCACTGACAGTGTATTCCATGTGACTTCTGTAGTAGTGCTGTGTCACTTTGATACCACTGGTCAGCCCTGAAATGGAGCCACGCTTCCCTGCAATGGCAGGTGCAGTTGCCCTGAGGCGCCAAAGGATGCGGTCGGTCCAAGCAGGTTTACGCTTCTTCCCACTGGATGGGGGACAGAAAGAGAAAGATGGAGATAAGAGAGAAGAGAAAAAATTATCATCTTGTTCAAAATCAGTACATGGAGAAAAAAGAGGCACTTTCATGTTCCCCCCAGGCTAGTGAGGACCTTTCAGAGCGGAGAGTAGATGTATTACCAGGCAAGGCTCTGTAATATCTGGTCAGTGGCCTAGAATTTGTTACCCCTGGCATCACCCACCTCGTGTCATAGGTATCTGTTCCAACGTCAAACTTGTAGGTCGGGGAGAATTTAAGAGGTCCCTCCTGAAAACCCTCCAACACTGTCTCACTGTCTTTGGCCATATTGAGCTGTAACAGGGAAAAATGGCAGACATCACTGACAGAGAATTTCTGTTTGAAAGTCAACATAAGGCTCCTCAAGAAAGATTCCATGTTTCTCTGTTGCCCTCTAGTGGCATTACTTACACACTGCATAGTCCACTAGAGAAAATAAAGACATTTTATGATATCCTTACTGATGTCTCAATAAAATTTCAGCTTTGTGATGTGAAGTTCAGATTTAAGAATAAACAACATTTTGAAAAACAATTATAGATAAGATTTCAATATATCAACTACTTTCGTTCTTTATTGTCAGAAAAACTCAATTAATTATTAACCTGATCAACTATTATAAATACATAGGAGCCACATGCAGAGAAATTAAATTTATTTCCTGTCTACAGTTTTTATTAGAGAGTCTTTGTTTTTTTTTACCTGGTCCTTTTCCCACAACATTGCAAACTTGTTGTTATCAATGGCTGATTTCACCACTTGCATATCCAAGTCATCAATGCGGAAATTAAGATCCCCAAACCAGAACACCACACTGAAAAGGAGAGTAATTTCATTAATTCATAATTCAAAACAGTGTGAAACCAGATAAGTGCTTTTGCAATGCTGATTGCGAAATTACTGTGACACCATTTCCTTAATAATACATGAATATAAAGAAAACAAGTCCAGGCAAGGATTGCCATGGGTATGTCTGCAAAGGTTTTCATCAGTTTTTTCTTACTGCTTATCAGACTGATACATAGATACGTGTGTATTTTTGTGTGTATGCTGGTATTTCTGTGCTGACTTACTCATGGTCGAGAACCCCGGTGGCAGCCTGACCCTCGAACTGCTGCTGCTGCAGGATGCTCTCAAAGTCCTCCATGCGCTGATCTGAGTTTTCCATATGAGCCGGCAGGTGGCAGTTGAGGAAGCAGATGGTGTGGCCGAACACTGACATGCGTGCACTCACACCACCTTTATTCCCCTGTTACACCAACAAGCAGAGGAGAAATTAAGATATTTAAGAGAGAAATATAAAGGCAGAGGGGGCTTTTGGTTTTATCTTATTGTTTATCGAACAGCTAAATTAAATTAATGATGGAAAAGTGCCAATACACACTAATTGGCATATCAGGTTTCACATTGTCTGTGCCACAGACAAACAGGAAGTTTACTCATTAAGGACCAGTGAGGAATGCCATCAATACTTAATGCTAACAGTATAATGCACAGTTGGAGGACAGCATGAGTCTGCAGATTCCTCCCTGCTGCTCTTCTAACTGCTCTGACCCACAAAGATATTTCAGGATAAAACCTGCAGAATGTGCAGACACCTCAATTCTTACAGAGAGGGTTTCATGTAAAACTGAGCGCTACATAACTTTTTCTGAAAAGTTTTAGAGCCCTCAGTGATCAGACATATGCTATGATCTTAGAACTATATTGCAAAAAACATCATGTTTTGCCTGTTTTTAAAGAGAATTGGTGCTTTTAAACAGAATCCCTGTACAGTTATTTTTAATTTTAATATCAGCTAATATACAAAAAAAAAAAAAATTGAGAATACCTCTAGAGTTAAGTTTGGCTCCAGTTCATTTTTATTATGCTTGGCTCTCTAGGCATGAATAACTGCTGACTGTGTGATACCAGTATCTGTATCTTCATTCTCATAAAACCGAGAGCAGCATTTGACTAACAAGCGCCAGAATCTGATAATATGGTTGGTGCGCAGTTGCTCCAGCTTTCCATGTATTTCATTTGCATTAGATTACAGACATCTGCTTGTCATATGAAACAACAACAATGTCCTCACCAGATCTGCAAAAGAGAGCAGTCTGTACTGTTCTCAAACCGAGCTGCAGAGGTGTGCAGAAATGGTGATTAGAAATGAGTGTTTCTCAGATCTCTGTCAGGATATCAGTGACAGTCATGCAAGCTTTAAACTAATCAGTAAGATTGTGTCTTATGCACAGCTTGAGTCCCATGTGAGGAGTTTAACACGCAGTGCTGATCACAGAGTGGTGTCAGTAGCCGTCTCACCCAGTAGCCCCCCAGGCCAGTGCGGGTGGTTTCAGTCTGGACTCCGCGGAGGAAAGGCAGATGGAAATACTTGGCAAAGACCAGCAACAACAACCCTTGCATCCGCTGGGAGGTCACCTGAGGGACAGACAGGTGAGGAGACAGACAAGAGGACCAAATCAGATAACAACAGCAGACACACAGTAGGAGTTATGAGAAAGTGCTTTGCATAATTCTAACTGTGGAACCATAGAAATATCTTTTTAACTTCCACAGAAAATTTCAATAAACAAATTCTCTTAGCTGTGTGTCCATTTATGCTGCCCCACTTCACTTTTCACCCTCCCCTCCTCTCTCACTCTCCCTGCTCTTTCTACCGCCTTGCATTTCCATTTCGCCCTGCAGGAGCCTGTGGCCCAGCTCTCCCACTACTTTACACCAAACACTGCACATTAAGGAGGCCATAGCTTGCGGTCTCCCCTCGCAGTGGCTACAAACCACTTTGTAGAGCAAACGTGACATCCACACTGCAGGCACTTGATGGCCAGACCTATTTCTTTCTTCAAACCCCACTACCATCATCTCAAGCCCTTTATTCTCTGCATACATAATGATATGCAGATTTTGACATTTTTGCGCCACTAATGTAAGAAAAAGAAGTGCGCATAATTTTGTACCGTACAAAAGGGGCAGAAATATGACACTTGCATTTGTTAAGTGGAACAAGACAAGGTGTTTGCGTGCTATGTCGAGCTCCACACCAGATATTTCTGTTCATCCCTCCCTCTCCCTCTCTCCAGTGGTCCACACATCCCAACCCCCCAACTGCAGGCCAAAGAAGCATGATCACACCCCGCCCAGATAGCCCTGTGGGCAGTAATGGAAGCCCACATCTCCACGTGACACGAGACCCACTCGCTTGTGTATTAACTGGCTTTTTAAACAACTTTGTTGCATAATAGATTCTACTGAACCGTAAAGTGGACCGACTTATTTGTGGTGTGTGTGCGGACACAGACGCTGAGAGTTTGCGTGTTTGTGTGCATTTATGTGTTTGTGTGTGTTTGTGTGTGTATGCATGTGTAAAGTCTAAGAGAACACACCTTTGCTTGCACATACTTTGTTTGAAAAGCATTTCTCATCAACATCAGTGAACATTTAAAGAGCTCCTGAAGGCTGCCATGCTACATTTAAGCTAAGAACGAAAAAGACATTTAATCCCAAAGACAAGTGTGTTTGTGTGTGTGTGTGTGTGTGTGTGTGTGTGAAAAAGAGGCTCAGTGAGGAAGAGAGAGGGTGAGAAAGTGAAAGAGCGATAGGGGGAGAGAGAGAGTGTGTGTGTGTGTGCATCAGTGTATGTTCGCCCTTGTTCACCACACACATGACTGAAGAAATGAGCTGTGAGTAACAAGTGTGATGTTAGCAGGGCAGCCTCTGGAAGAGCTTCAGTGCAGAAAAAGCCTCAGTCATTTCAGTCTCTAACTGATGACCAGAGAAACATCAACATCATCTTCCACTGTTTATAACATCATATGAGGACATCTTTCTGATGGATTTTATGAAAAAAAAAACCTTACAGATGGTTTCATAGGCATTAGGCTTGACAGGTATCAAGATACTGCAGTAATCCAGGATGTTAAGCAATCCAAAAGGTGTGAGTTTCAGTACCATCCAAAATACAGGTGCTCCGCTTTCTATCAAACCTGTCTGGAGAAGCTGTGTTGAGTTGATGTATTGAAATTCACAGCAGGTGCTGCTTGAGGTCGGTCTCTACTGACAAAAAAGGCAGCTGGGCTAAAGGATGGTAACTGTGATATTCCCCGTTCCAGAATATTTAGGGTTCAGTTTCAATGACAAAAGGTGAGTCAGTGACACAAACAAAACTGTGTCCACCTCAGAAACAAGTCAATGTTCCTAGGTACTCCAGCAAATATCATTATTTCATTAAAAAGGGGGCTTCATTGCTAATCTTTTCATTATTCTATTGGCCAGAAGTATCAAAACAAGCAATGCTTATCAAAGTGGCCTGAATGCATTTTAGACACGCAAGCTAGACAATGTCATAAATGCTACAATGACTTTTATCACCAGATGCACAACTTTTTCATTTTTGTACACAAATATATGAATAAAAAGCTGTGTAGGTCCATTTAACTCAACCTTTAATTAAAAAAAGCAATTCTCTGTTATTGCAGTTTCTATAAATATAATAAGACCCCAACAATCATTTTATTTTGTTGTAAAACTAATTTAACAACCCCACAATATTTAAAATGCACATTTAGCTGCTTCATAGTGTAATAAATAAAATGCTTAGTCAACACATTTTGAGAAAAGGTCAATCCAATAAATCACAATGCATTCAAAAAAAGTAATGTTGCAGCACATTCAATAATAGAGTGGCATGTCAGAGATTAGGGCCTGAAAAATAGTCTTTGCTAATCTGAGCTTCTAAATTGTAGCTTACTCAAACAGAAATGATAGTGACAATCAGCAACTGTGGGGTGAATGGCCAGGAAAAAAACATCTTGTTGGCTCTGTGTTTCTGCAGTCGAGGGCTGAGAGAGAGAGCTTTTCTGTGCCCACAGCAGTTACAGTTTGAACCTTCCCATGAGTCTTGGTTAGCTGACTGTCTCGGAGAGGAAAGAACTGATGGAGTGTCTCGTTACTGCGTGTCTGTCCACCGTTTTCTTACTGACACCATTATTTCCAACTAACACATTCTTCTAGCATGTTTACAGCTTTAATATCTACAACGTACAGCGCACAAAAAGGTCACTTGGGGCTGCTTTTAACGAGGTTTAAACTAACGTTGCAGACCATGAGATAGCTGGAGGACAGCATCAGTCTCACTGTCAGAGGCACATCAACAATGACAACGACGTGATCCAAAAATAAAACAGCATCCTGGGAGACATTTGTCTATTTCTTTCAGCCCGACAGCTGATTCACGCTCTCTCCATGTCAACAGAACCAAGACGTAGTCAGATGAACACCAACCACAGCTTAAGTTTGTGCCCTAACAGATATAACACACTAGACAGTTGTTAAGAAATAAGCTTTTGTTTATTTTTACATAAATATTTTAACCTCCTCATGCATATTTTACCTTATTTGATATATAGCATTTAATATATATTAGGAAGTATTTGCTGCATCCCATTCAATATGTGCGTTGCGTAAAACCTATTACATTTCTTAGTGTACTGACTTTCAACACTGGGTATGTGAAGGCATTATGAAATAAAAAAGAAAGGAAATAAGGGGCAGATGTTCAGACATAAATGCACACAGAGAGAAACCAAGAGACAGTGAGAGCTTGACTGTGCATTATGAGCTTGGTAGACGGCGGAAGATGGCAGATACGCTGACATCACATGCCTGTTATAAATTATCAACCCATCCGTTGCTGGGGGAACAAAACGAGCAGAAACAGCAGCAGGAAGCAGAGATCTCATCAGCGATCATGTAATGAGTACTGTGTGATTTTGAGCAGGGTGTCTGAGCATTTTACTATGAACGTGTGCATATGTGTTGATTATAAAAAGCCATTACTGACCAGCACATAACCGAAGGGGCTGAGTCTCTCCATGCAAACCTCGCTCCACTGGTCTGTGAAGAGGACATCTTTCAGCCTTTTGTTAATCATAGAGTTCACTTCCTGCAGCCTTGAAGATAAATAAGACACAACAACACACAGGGGTCAACAGCAGGCATGAGTGGGAGCTTTGATGACATGACAGTGGATTATTAAATGGTAGAAATTCATAGCCATAAGGGGAGAGTCATCACTCTTGTTCAGAACAGATCCTCACTGCTCATTAGTGGTATTGTCTGCAGCGTCAGTGTGGGACGAGTGAACATTAAATGGACACTTCAGCTTTTATGTGCAAAAAACTGGATGATTACTGCACCACAAAACACTCACCCGATAATGTACATGTCCGTGTTACCATCACCCACGTTCAGCCCCAGCAAGGAAGTGATGTCATCAGGCGGCGTGGCCGAACCCACATTCCAAGTAATGATGTGGACCCTGTTGGAAAAGGAATTTATGTAATATCTCTTATACACATTCCACACCTCTATAATATTACATGCAAAGTCTGACTGGGACAGCAGAACCCTTGTATTAATATTTACCAGTGTACCATATCTGTCCTGATAACACAAACATAGTCCCCTCTTTCAAATTCTCAACTCAACATTTATGTGGGTGCTGTACATTAGATTGGCTTAAGGAATTGCTCATTATTGAATACAATATGTTTACCAGCCAAATGGCTTGGGTTAGGGGTCATGAAGTGCCCATATTACTGTTGTTTCAAGGCACTTGAGTTGTGGCTCTTAAGAAAATTCCAGAAATGTATTTTTAGAAAAGCAACAAGCTCACTCTGCTTACAGTGTTATCACTAAACTTTCCAACACAAACGTCTCACAGCAACAGCATGTAAGCACAGCGGTCACTGATAAAATTAACAAAGCATACATGTTTTTGAGTTTGAAAAGTTTTAAATTGATTTAATGATTCAAATCAAAGTTAAATTGAGTTAATTAGCCGCAGCTGTTTTTTTCTGTGCCACAACGCATCTGTTCCTTGGAGAAAAAAACCTAGGTGTTGTTTTTGCTAAATATGTTAGACAGCTTGCAAAAATTACAGTCAGTGATTCACACACAGCCAAGGAGTGGTTACACACACCCATATAAAAAGAGGAAACATGAAGGGGAAAACAAATGTTTCACAGGAGAATAATACAAAGTCATGTCAGCCTAAGATCAGCACAATTAGCAAAAATCATCACAATTTGGTCGCAGGTTTACTATTACTCTATTACCCTACAGTGTTGATAGTCAGTGTGTATAAATAAACTCTGTATGTGTGAGGCTTATCTCCCTGAGCTGCCTGGGAACGAAATGCAGTGCAGAGGCGTGCTGAGACACGAATGTCAGGACACAGATCAGGAAACTTGCCTGAAGTCCTCCACCGTCTGAGGCTGAGTGTCAGCTGTGCCTGCTACAGAGAGGGCTCTCTGTGCATGAGGGTTCAGGTGAGGAGGCACAGGCTTGCTGGCAGGTGGGTGGGGGACTGAGGCAGCCCTTACTGGGTGGTGCCCTGGACCTTTAGGACCAGCCTTAATGCCGGGCCCAGCGCGCTCTCCCATTGGTTTGCCCGCTGCAGGGCGAGAGGGTTTGGGACGACTAGGCACGGAGCCATCAGGCGTGCTCTCTTCCTGGTCAGCCTCTGGAGCAGGTTCAGTTTTGGGCTCAGCTTTGGGTTCAGAAATGTCGACGGAGCTTTCTATTCTGTTGCTTCTCTGGGGCCGTCGAGGCCTGGATGGAGCTGCAGGCTGAGCAGCAGTGGAATCAGTGGCTGGAGCTGGTGCATCTGATGGAGCTGTTGTTAAAGCTTCTGCTGCTGTTTTTGGGTTATCTTCTTGAGTCTGGCTTTGGCTCAGATTATCTTGGTCCATTTCTTAAGATTTCTGCAACAAAGAAAACAACAACAGTGTTTCCATTTTATAAGACCAAAGCACAGTTTATGAGATCATCAAATTATGATAAGATGTGATAAGGAAATTAATTAAAGAAGGAGCTGGGAGAAATTGAGAGAGTTTCTACAAGTGAAGCACTAACATGCAGCTTCTTTCAAAAATGACAAGTCAATTCAGCTGATGAGTCATGAGACCCTATTGACCCAGCAAGATGACGGAGTGAGTCATCCAGGCTCCCACCATTGTGACTCTTCAATTACCTGCCTTCTCATGGCCTTAAAACACAGATGAATACACATATTGACAGCATAAAACCTATAAAAAACAAACAGCCAGGGAGGGGAAAAGAGAGGAAGAGATGTTTTCTCTACTGTCCCAACCTCCAAGAGCTTTTGGATAGAAGACTGGGATAAATAAAAAAAATAAAAATAAAGCCTGGACACAGTTTATCATGTTCTCTACTCGTGCCTAAGCTGCCTGCCAGTCCTCCAGTAACCAGGGAGATGCTCAGTCAGTCCATATCAGCTCAGAGCACCTGCCACACACTAACACGAGGAACCACTGCATGTTCCAGCACACCAAAAGTCAACAGCACGGAATAAACAACAACAACACAGAGAAAGAAGGAGCATCAGTGGGATCAGAAGGACATAGAGAAATGAAGGATGATTTTAAACCTATAAATTTAATAACCAATCCATTCAATTATGTAGTAAAAAAAAATATCTAGTTTGCTTTCACAATAGCAATTCTGGCTGCTCTACAACCAGATTTTAAATTATTTTTAAAACTTAATATTTAAATGCAAAATAATTGAAGCATTTTACATCAGAGATAACTGTTTCAATGAACTACTGAGAGAAAAAAATACAAGTAATTATGATGATAGTCATCATGGTCAATGACAAAAGGGGACCACTTACAGGAATTCAAACTTCCATAGAGAATTATGAGCATACAACTGAAGGAAAATCAAAGGGAAAAAAAGCTATTAGGCACACTGTTCATAAATCACCTAAAATGACTCTTAGAAAAACAGCAAGAAAATATTTCTCAGATGTTTTATCCCTAAAACAATCAAAAAGTCAAATAAAACCAGGACATAGTCTTGTGTTCATGGACTTATTTGAGCTTAAAAGAGCTGATTTGAGCGCAACAGTGTGGCAGCTCGACCCAGATCCATCATTCAGCAGTGCCGGAAGTCAAACACGTGAGAAAAGGTCCAAAGAATGTCTGTGTTATATCTTTTATGGTGGTGAAAGAGCGTCTAACCTCACATTATCATCTGCCAAACTGCAGCAGACATTAATCATATTCTCTACATGGCTGAAATGATGTTCTGTACATTAAGGACGTAATTTTGTCCGGTGGGGGGGAGTGGGCTGTCCGCTTGGGGACGGCAAAACAACAGAGCTCTCTCAAAATTATTCACATGACCTTGAAGAGACGGAGGCCATGACTTTCATGCAGACGGGGCAAAGCTGCCTCTGTACTCAACATGTGCCCAGAGACATGCTGGTCTTTCAGTCCACCAATAACCCGGTGCCTGGTTGGGCATAATGTATTCCTATGGTCCATGTATGGCGTTCAGGGTGGGGGGAGTGTGGAGGAGGTTGGAGGGGCGATTGGGCACACGTGGGAGTGGGTGGGTGCAAAACGAGCCAAGGGAAGGGAGAGGGGGAGCCGAGCGAGACAGCCCATTCAGTCACAAACACTGTGTCTCTTTGCAGAATGTCTCTAAATTGATCCTCTCACACTTCCCTCTGGCACTGTCAATTTTTCCAAGCTTTAATCCGCCTTCTCTCTCTCTTATCATCCCATTTCTCTAATCCTTTCTTTCTCCCTATCGTCTCCCACACTTCAGTCTCACCCTCCTTAAATGCATGGGCATTGAATCACTCACTCCACCAATTTAGTTTTCTCCATCCTGTATTTTTCTCCTCACGTCAGGCTGCCTACACTATTCCTGACCTAAAATGTTCTCATTCCTTTGCTTTCTTATCCCCTGTCTGCTCTGAGGTGACACTTGTGCTCCTCCAGCGACATGCTCTGTATTGTTTCCTTCAGCCAACCACCTCACAGTCACTATCAATGACGTCAACGTGCAACAGACCCAGCGGCAGCCGTCGTAACAGCTGGACATAGATCATAATCAGTGGTAATGTGCATCTGTGCATGCGGGAACATGGGAAAAAATGGAGGAGGAGAGGGAAGGTGACCATCGGAATGAGAGCATGTTCAAACCATGTGTGAGTTTTGGGACAAAAATAGCTGAGAATGGGGACATGTTGAAGGTGATGATGAAAGAAGGAAATGTTGAAATGTGAGTTTGGGACACTGATTAAGGTGGAAGTACCAGATATATCGAAGCTTCTCTTTTGTATTCAGAAAAGCAATTTTCTATATTTTTCTGCATGCAAAAATCTAAACATATGCAAAGTTCATCTTTCTAACACAAAAAACTTCACTTTAATTAAAAATGACAAAGCAAGAGCCAAACACATGCCTGTCTGGGAACAGTAATGACAGACTACCACTTCTTAATCCACTCACGTTCATGGTGGAGAGTGGAATGATTTGATAATAACAAATGTGTCATGGTGTTTACATGCACCCTCCTAAGGGGATGAGAGCTCAGAGAGGCAGGAAGGATGCAGAGCAACCCAAACAGCAGGCTCCATCCAGCCTTCTTGGCTCCTCTGATTGGATTGTTTGACAACATAGATGATGACTGTTTTGGATGACCGAGGCAGTCAAATGTTCAGAGGCCATGTTTAACGTCCTTCTTCTTTAATATAAAGAAAGTCATATGTATCCTCAAATTGAATTGTCTTCTCGGCTCGGCTCTGCATGGTTGCATTGTGTCGACACAGTGACTCCAACCGTAATGTGGATCACATTTTTCCACCTCTTCAGTTTTTAATGTCGAAATTACAGCCAAGCAGAGTGTTGGTGCTCTGGGCCTCCAGGGCCATATGCCCCTCTGACAGGGATACTAATGATGACCCCAACAGGAATGACACTGGCAGCTGCTGCCACAGCTGTGATAGGCTCCTCCAGGTCCTAGTGCCACTAAGTGTCACTCCCCTGTATCCAGGGGGCCTCATCTTTCTGATCAGGTCACAGCTAAGGCTGTAGGATGTCACAATAATTTGCTTACAGTCCAACAGTGAAGACAGGTGGTGACAAAACAAAGTATAATCTCTGCACTGTAAAATAATATTGTAAGTTTCGATGTCAGATTCTGGCAATTAAAAATGTGGAGATCAGCCAAATGGAAAAATTTACTTAGGCTTCATTCTGATTAAAAAGATTCTCTGTGTTATCAGATGCGAAAACAGTATTTGGATTATCAAGAGCTTTACATGCAAAAATTTGCATAATTGGGATAAACATTTTTATTTAGTCCAACATAATCTGTCTGAGATAGAACTAGGGAATCAGATATAAAGACAAAAACTCATTAGGAACAATAAAAAAAAGTATCTGTGCTTGGACTGGCAAGTAATCTAGGGCCAATGCATGTGCGCTGATGTTTGCACAAGCAGGAAATCAAAAAAACTGCCTGCAGAGAAACTGCTTACCCACATGCTCCTTTCTGCACAGCTATGGTTTTTGAACAAACATGAAGAAGAAATAAATGCACAAAAAGACTTGCAAAAAGTTGAAACAGCTTCATAGTAAAGGAGTTGCTTTTCCAGTGACTTCTGACAAAACCTGTTAGTTGAGTCTCAAACAGTGCATTTGAACTAAAATTAAGTGCATGGTTCGGGAATCCAATGTTGCTACATATTTCAGTTAAATCCTCGCTCAGTGCATTTGTCACATTACATTACTGCATGAGGAAGTAGAAAAACTGCAATGCAAAGCACGGAAATGATTTATGGATAAAGCACATACAGTTTATGTGACGCCATGTCAGTAGAGCATAATGACAAACATAAGGCAGTTTATAACATAAGGTAGTTATCTGACCAGGCATAAATATACAAATAATGCCAGAGAACCCAAAGGTCGTGTTTTTGACAGGATGTGTCATTTCATATCTGGTATACACTGTTATGTAAACACTATCACACAAGCTGTACACTCTCAGGGTAGTGGACACTAACATTTGGCTCATGGTAGATGTTAATGTTTATATACTGAGACAGAAATGACTGATGTCTCAGCTGGATGAGGACAGTGGCAGATATGGTGTCTGGCCTAATTAGACTCTTGGTTCAAGGGCAATTTTTCAGGCTGAAAAATAGAATGAAGGTCATTTTAATTCAATGTTTTGCCATCAGATGTTATCTTGGACACACTGGTGCCTGAGAGTGCAAGCATTTGTGTGTGTAAGTGTCAGAGATGAGGGAGGAAAATATCACCGCCAGAATCTGTGTGTACACATTTCTAATGTGGGATTATGATTAACTAGCATGCTCTCTATTAGCCAAAAAGTGGGAGTTTAATTGCTTATTCCCAATTATCATGACTTTACGTTAAAAACACACACTTCGGCTGGTACCGCTGTAATAATATCTCAATATCCTTTGTAGCAGATTACATGGATTTCGTTACAGGTGATGTCAGGATAATTTAAAGGTAAACAACAATATTTTCTGTAATAGTGACTGGTATTTTGTTGTCACAGCCACCGGTGATTAACAGAAGCATGTCCTGTAACAACCGTAACAACGCATGCCTGTAGCTGATTAGTCATCACCTTTACCTGTTTTGGCTCTTCTGTGCTGAAGGTTTTGACAGCTGGTGGATCTTTAGGAAACCGTTTCTGTAGATGTAGAGATCGCTCAGTCCGGAGTCACGGTGGAAAATTTACAAGAATCTCTTTCAGTGAAACATTAACCAAAAACACACTTTCCTTTCAAGTCGCGTCTTTAATGAAACCATTGGCATCCCAACCCCTTCCTTCCTTCCTTCCTTCCTCCCTTCCGTCCTCAGCGGGCTGATGACAGTGAGCAGGTTGGTTCGGAGCGATGCTGCTGGCAGCAATTTTCTCCAGGCAGGCTACATCTCAGAAACACAAATGTCTCCTCCTGCGTTTAAAGACACAGGCTGCGGCAGCACGCGCACGCCTGTCTCCCGTCCCTTCCCCGTGCCCTTCAAATTAAAGCAGACGTCCCGGACGGCACGAGAGAGCGCTTCCGTAAACGAGCAGCTACTGCCTGCCAACGATGGTAATGATTACAGCTAAGACCGTCTCTGAAGCTCACAGAACTACAGCACTTAGAGAGGAAAAATCGTGGCAATTACCCCTTCGTTTATACCAACAAAAATCACTTCCTTTTGCGAGCTATACGGCAAGTCGCTCTCTCTGTTGTCCTCTCGTGCACCGACTCAGCAGTGGTTGCCTAGCGCGAGTTTGGACGCGAGACGAATCAACACTTAAGAGCGCAGATTTAAAGAGCCGTTCTGTGTAGTTTAAGTCTATGGCGTAATGCCACTGCCGCCTAGTGGTGAGTATGACTAAATGCGTGGTATAATTACCGAGCAGCAAGAAGGGTCGTTTGACTGAACCTTCTAATTAAGTAGTATCTACAGTCTTTCCATTTTTAGAGTTTTTTTTGTTAAAAAAAAACTTGTGAAAAAAAAGGTGAATATCAGATTTAATAGTGATAGTAAAGCCAATTTATAGTGTATTATACACATGATAGTGTCTAAATGAAGACTTAACTAGTGCTAGCATAGAAATGTTTGTCTTTTGACACAAGTTTGTCTCTAGGTAGCTAAAATAGCCCTAAACTGAGCCAATGCATAGGATAATGTGTTGCCTTAGCAACACCTGAGGGAACTTCATCAGTCTCCATGACCTCTTGATTGCCTGTGGCCTTTTTGAAATAAATGACTCAAAAACTGTACCCATGTGGGTGTCCTTTAAGGTCAAAGCTTTTGGTAAAAAGCTGTGTACTAAATATGGTAAAAGATGGTTGCCTGAAACTACTCTAGTATACAGAAGTATATTTAATACTGCAGGATATTTTGAAAGCTTTATGCACATACACAGATATACTGTGTGCTTACATAACAGCACAGTGACCGTAACATTCTGTAGTATATGTTTTTTTTAATGTTTTCTTTTACCACAATAGGCTAGTATGGTATTTCAAACACTGCTATATCATAAAGAGTGACTGATTTCTATGCATACTGAATGGTGCTTAAATCAAATGAACAGTATGAAGTGTAGCACATAATTGCATAAGTGCAACATCAGAAAAAAGCTGTAGTTTTGGGTCAGATGCTATGTTGTTTACAATACTCAAACCTAAATTTTTGTCATATTTTCTTTCTTTCGATAGGCCTATTCAAGTGTGACCCAGCAGTGCTGTATGGCTTTCTCTTCTATATTTGTAACCTGTACATCACTGTTTTTTTGTGCAGTAAATAGGTCAGTGTGTGTGTGTGCGTATGTGTTTGTGTGTTCTAACCTGTGGTTGTCCTACCTTTTCCTTGCTGCTTTCCTCATCACGTCCCTTTATTACTCCTCAGTCTGATGTTTCTTTGCAACTTATCAAACCACATTTAGATCAAATTCTTGCTGGAAATGATCTGTTTGGAAATCTTCTTCTACCAAAACAGCTCAATCTTGTTTCATGGAGTAACATTTGGAAAATTAGAAAAATTCCCCAATCAATCAGTCGGGACACAACAATAAAAAAGCCTGCAGCCTGAACCACATGACATCCAGAAGCCCTGCAATAAACACTGTCTCTGCAAAGCTTATAATGCCTGGTTTTATGTTTAAACTGATTTGGAGGTAGTTAAAGTATTACTTCAATTTTATGGTACTCTGTCAGGCTTGTGGTGTTGCATCACATTGAAATTGAAAGTCTAGAGTCTAGTTGGTGCTTTGCCAATGTTTTTGGGAATATTTGCTTCAAAGAGAGTGACATAAACATCATTATTAATATACATAAACATTTCATTACAGGCGTCTTTTACAAAATCTAAATTTGGTGATTCACCAGAGTTTCCCAGTAACAAGTGTCCCATCATCCCCGTGATCAATTTACTGTATTTTTCCAAAATATAGGGACTTGTAGGTACGGAGTCAAATCTCTAAAACGATAATATCTCTACCTCAGTATAACACTATTGTTTCTAATATTAATCAGTCAATCTTCCATCTATTACTTGCAGTGGCATGACATAAAGGCAGAGAATAAAATAATGGTAATATTTTAGCCCGTTTGTGGTTAAATAAATTGATCTCTTTCCTTTAGACATTTGCGAGATTATCCATAGGTTGCGTGTCATATCTGTGGGATTGACTGTGTGTCTTGATGGGGATGTCGCAGATAACCAATGAGCGCCCTCTCCACGCCCCCTTCTCTCTCTGTCGGCAGAAATATTTGACGTGGCACGAGGTCCGGACGTGACATCGCTGCACATCATCTCTCCTCCTCAGTCACCTTACTTTATCTACAAACCTCTACAGGCGCTGGTTCCGGAGCAGAGCCGAGTCCTGGTCCACTATCCGAACCGGGAGGAGACATAATGTGGCTGGTCGTGTTGGCCAGTTTACTTCAGTTCGCCTTGGCCTACGATGTGGATCTGAAGAAACTGGACGGGCTCGCGAGAGCAAGAGTGGAGGTACAGTAACGCCGTAGCCTCCACAACACAACGTTTCAAACGCAAAAGTAGACTGAATTATATATGCAGTAAAGGTGAGCCGAAGCAGTGTGTACATTTTCCAAGTCTGACTTTGATAAATGTGTGAATGGACGCGTTTTATGCCTTAACTTGGGCGCATGCGTGAGTGCCTCTCCTTGGTGAGTCTCCATGCGTTTACAATGGGATATAGTTCCCGGTTAAGGGCACGGGCTGCATTTTATTAACACATGTAACTACATAATTATACTTTTTTCTTTCTACTTTTTTAAAGATGGTAGGTCAGCTAACTGGAGGTTGGATTGTTGCACAAAAGTTTCCGTAACTCTACCCCTCTTTTTGTGAGTAACCATGCACTTTTCCCCCAGGGTGACAACAAAATCCTCCACCCTGCCAGCATCACAGGAGACAAGCTCGTCATCTTTTTTGTGCTATTGTTGTTATTGTTGTTACACCTGCTACTCAATGCCCGAGGCTCATATTTCTAGGCTAGGCATCCTTCCCAGGAGACTAACCAAATCTGTGCTCTGCACAAAAGATTCAGTGCCGCATGCATCAACACCAAAACATCACAGACACTCACTGAGGCATCTTCAGCAGGGAGCCCAACCCATGTCTGCAGCATGATAAAATCATCCAGACATGTTTCAGTGCCCAAAATATGTCAGTAATTTCATTCCAAACCCAAGTGATGTCCCATTTAAAAGTATGAGAGCTGCTTGTGACCATTCCCTGTATTTTATGTTCTCTTTCCAGACATGTGGTGGATGACAGCTGAACAGGCTCAGAGAGGTAAGTTACCTGCTGTTATGTGGACTGATCATTAGGAAGAAAATCAGATGACACGCTGAGCCTCGGTATCAGAGGCAGACTGAAGCCTTATCCTTGCCTCAGGGAGTTTTCTCACTGTGAAACATTTGACGTTTAACATCCCAGGTTTCACATAATCCCCCACAGATCTGTCACTAAAACCAGTGCAAAGTGAAAAACATTAATCCCCCTCCTCTGTCTGCAGGTCAAAGCCTTTGTGGTCCAGGACATTCCTCTTTAGTATCCTTTGACTTGGGTACACTGCTCTTACTTGTTCTTAAATATATCGGTTTATAAGCTGCATGCAGTAAATATTCCAGTATTTTTGTGCCAATCCTTGACCATCACTACCTCAGCCATAACCTGGTGATGAAGCATATTCCTGGGGCCGACCCTGAGCTTGTCCTCCTGAACCACTACTATGAAGAGTTGGATGTAAGTCTTTGTTTTTTTTCACTGGTGTTTATATTTGCATCATCCTTGCTATACAGTATATTGAACCTTGTGTATAAATATGATTTAATGTGACATTTATGATGGAAATTAGTTTCTTTACCATTTCAGGGGACAAGATCTTATTAAAACCACTGACCACAGTCAGTTTTAATAGCCTACATGCAGGAGCTTTAGTCACAATTTTAAAACAGCTTTTTAATTATGTATTAGCTCTAGAAATTGTTTGGAGGCAAAACTTATATCTGATATCCCCGTGTAAGACTGTTTATGACTAATTTCCTAGCAAACAGTTGCCAAGTGACAATCCAGCAGACACAACAGGTTGTACAGTCAGATGCTTAAAATATTCAGTTGCAAGTCACCAACTATATTACCCATTGTTTACACAAGATATGAAGTAGTGCAGCTTTAACTTTCAGTTTCATAATGAAAGCCCATCTATTTTTAAACCAGTTGAAGTGCACTGTTTTGTTAAGCATGCATAGCACATAACTGCAATTTCCGCAGTTCACCTCTCTTCCCTCTTAACTAAATCCATCAATGTTGATCTCCCATTGCATCCAAAATTTGTTAAAACAGCTCACAATCATATGCTTCTGCACTGAAAATCCATCATGGAAAAAAAGCAGCTTTTCATGCATTGACATTGACATTAACGGTTACAGAAGAGGAAATGTGCCCTGAAATGAGCTTGTAACCCGTGTGTGTTTGCACATCCTCCACAGCGGATCGCCCTGTCCGACATGACCCGCTCCGAGATCAACGAGCTGCTGGGGAAACTTGGCTTCTACAAAAAGGCTCAACCAGAGGACGAGGTGCCGGAGGAGTTTCGCTTCTCTCCTGCCAAAGACAGCCCGTTTAAAGATGAGCAGGCGTACAAACCCTCCACTTCCACTCCTGCCACAGAGAACGCCTCCTCAGAACCAAACGCAGAAGTCAAGCGCACTGACCTATAACCCGTCAAGGGTGGAGAAAATAGGAATGTCAAAGTACCACTATGCCCCATAGCTGCTCTAAGATCAACTGGTTATTTCAGTTGATGACAAAAATTCTTGTCATTTTTATAATAAGGCCAGCAGATCATGGATCAGCCCTTGGGCAGACACAAAATCTTAGCATCAGCAAGACCTTGTAAAGGTCCACAGTCTGAATTTGCACATGTTGTCCTTGATGTTTGTCTTTTTATTTCTGCAGTGACAATAACCCAAAAAGCCGCTTTGTGAATGCTTTTCTACTCTCCACACAAAGACTGGAAGTATGTGTTTTGTTTTGTTCTATCGGTTCATTATGTGTCAGCAGTCTGCAGGATCCTGGCATCACTTGAGTTCTCTGGTGTGTCTAATTGCTTCCTACCTGCTGTGAAACTAAATGAAGCCTCAGGCTGAAAACTGACAGGCCTGAGGTTGATGCTCCATGTTCTGGTGGGTTGGACTGACACACATGAGAGGATTCAGGTGGAAGCATTGTAAAAGAAGAAAATAATAAAATATTTGAAAAAATATTGCATCCCTTGTCCCTTCTGTGTAGAATATATATGTTCTCATGCCTGTTTCCCTTCACTTCAGCGCACATGTGACAGCAGACTTTAAACCACTAAAGTTTGAATGTGAGCAAGTTTGATGAGACAGTTCAGAGCAAAAATCCCCCACAAACTCTTTAATTTCTCAAATTGGTTTAATTTCAATTCACATTTAACTGTGGTGCACAGAAACATGAAATTATAATGTGTTTAAGCTCTTATTTACAGCACTCACTGCTTAGTTTTTAGTTTTTTTTCAGTTGGCAGCAGTGGAATATTTGTTATTTTTCTAAATCTACTAAAACAGAGCTCTAACAAAAACGTTTCACCAAAATCAGCTCTGATCTGCTTTTAGACATCTTCTCAAAAGCAATCCTAATATTACAATCCAAATAAAAATCTTCATTTTAAATTTTCCTTCGCATCATTTCATGAAATAGAAAAATTGGCAGTTATGTTCAGCAATGATTGCTCATAAACTTTTAACAGAAAGCCGGCTTTCATCAGGCCCGTTGTCCAATCAGTGACCCCAATTTTTTTCAAAAAAAAAAAAAAAAGATAACTTCAGCTTATTGACTTACTTTAAACAAAACCTTTAAAAGCATAATGTACACACTAACAAAATTACAAAATATTGTATTTCAAAAACATCTACTCAAGCATAAATAAGGAGCCCTCTAGGGGAGCTGTGTGTGAGTGTGTTTGGCAGGGCAAAGGAGTGATGCTGCGGTGATGAGGTTTATTGTGCAAATGCTGTCAGTCAAGCAGAGAAAAACATGTTGGACTGCAAGCATTTCTGCTGTTGGAATAAAACTATAATGATACAGTAACACAGGAAGGGTTCAATATTCAAAAAATCAGTAGCTTGTTCTCAGCAGCACTGTAGAGTTCAAGGTGTTATAGGTAACATTTTAGCCCAAATTACAATACATTTGCTAATTAGAGGTCACAATAGTATTTTTTACTTAATGTCAATCTAGTTTAAAACATGTTTCGAAAATATAAGATAGCGCAGCTTGAATGAATGTTGACTGGAAGACTTGAAATTGTTCCCACACCAGGAGTTGAACTCAGGCTGCCTGGATGAAAACCAGGAATCCTCACCACTAGAACATATGGAAACTGTACAATAAAAAAACACAGCCTCTTACATTGTAACCCATCAATTAAATGAAGCTAAAACGATCTGAGGGGGATTTGCCAACATTTTTCAGCCACAATCCAACAAAGTCATGAGAGTTTCTAGGAACTGTACTATAACTGGAGCTAAAATGTTACATACAGAACCTTTCAGAGAGGTCAGATCACTCTGCTGCAATAATAATGATGCTACATCCCTTTGAACTGTGAAGAAAGAACATCCCTGTGATTATGTATTAAACAGCAATATGCTAACTGATTACATCAACATTAAAATAATAAATTAATTAAAATAGTTCAACCCGAGTTTGGTAAAAATGAAAAAGTACCGAAATGAAAACCAAAATACGCATCATAAGGTTGTTTTTTTTCCTCGTCTTCGCTGGAATTACCAACAGCAATGCTAGCAAATTACAATAATTACAAAAGTGTAGCAGAGAAAAAATGGCAGTATAAATAACTTAAAAGAGGAAATACAATAAAAATACTTCTCTTTTCTTTCTTGACGCATTTTGAGTACACTAGCGTAGCGACACAGCCACTGCATGTTAAATATCACCCGGTACAAAGCTGAGTTTGAGTACAAAAAAAAAAAAGAAGTAAAACTTTAAAGCTTAGTAAGGTAGTTTTATAAAAGCTTTGGCGCTCTCTCACAGGAGAAACGTTGACTTTGTGTTAAAACTGTGTTCAGAGGAGAGCTGAAATAATGGCTACATCACCACTGCCAACAAGGATAATAAGCAAACTGATACACAAACACACACACACACACAATCCCCAGCTTGTCCATCAGAGATGTGCAACCCTGTGACTCAGCCTGTCATGTGGAGGCGGTCATCAGGTGGAGATGGAGCTGGGGATGGGTCAGGGCTGGTGAGGGTAGAGGGGGAGGGAGGCTGATGCCATGTTGAGGCTGACCACTTCACCAAGCACAGGTCAGAGGTCACAGGGCCGACCCATGGACATCTCATATCTGCGCAGGTGGTTGACCAGAGACTGTACGTAGGTGAAGACACATTTGGAGTCAGGTTTATTACCCATGATCATCATGTCCTCCACTTCCAGCAGAGGCATGCAGTTGGCGTAGGTCCTGAGGAAACAGGCATACAGGAGACAGTATGTATGAGAAAGAGGAGGACGAACAGACAGAATGGGAGAGGACCAGAGAGGAAGTAAGGAGGAAGATATTTTCTTTTGATTTCTTATAATTATCCATCGGGTCATTTCTTGTCATTGTTAAACCAACTAGTAGAACTGCAGTAGTTTCAAAAGGAGACACTTCTGCATTGAGGAAGTCCAACCCTACCTTGCTTTGAATATGCTCTTATTCTTTTTATCTTTTTGTTTCAGTTTTCTCTAAATCCCTGTGTGGAAGAGGCCTTTAAAAGTTCTCTATAAATAAATATCAGTGACACAATGTGCTTGAAAAAACAGTTTTAGAAGTTAGGACCTCACATGGGAGCTTTGCAGAGAGTGGCCACAGGGTGGAGTTATCTCCACGTCCTGTAAACCCTCCAAGTCAACCTCCACTAACAGAGCGAGGTTACAGGAACAGCCCAGTCTATGATCGAATTAATGTCAACAACATAAAATCAGTTTTGTTATTGAAGAAACTGTAGACACAAGTCATTCAGCACTGCACTACTACAGTATTTTTAAAAGGCTTTTACAAGCCACGAGCATAAACACCTGTAAACTCACACATGATAAAAAGCCTGGACAACAAAGCCTCTCCGCTCTCTGCTTTGTTTCTTAACTCCTCAGCTTGAAACATTGTGATGCAGCAGTTCCTTTTAAAGTGTTGAGCTGCAGATGGTCTTGGCTCCCTGCCTGGGCCATAGTCTGGCTATGCAGATATGCACACATGAACACACATACACACGCGCGCACACACGCATACCATGTTTGGTACTGTGGACTTCAGTAGCTTCAGATTAACATAAAGGATCAAATATCCAAAAGCAGCCAATAAAGGAGTTTTCTGAGGCACTATTTTTGATATAAATCAGCTGCTTAAAACATGCAGTCACACACGCTCATGCACACCCCCTCCAACCCATTATGTCTTAACCAAAGTAAGGTTCCTTTGGAGGCTTGCCCCCCCCCTCTCACCATGGGTTCAGATTTAGGTTGGGTGCGACTCTAGGAGGAGTTTTTGGTTTTAACCAGGCCCTTCGTCACCAGACCCCTGTAGAACTCCTGCAGGTACGTATACACACACTTCCAATCTGGCTCGCGCATCTTCACCATGTCGTCCACATCCAACAGCTGGGGACAGTCCACCATTTTCCTGTGCCCCCACCCAGCAGGGAGAGGAGAGAGATGGGGGAGGACGGGTGGAGGAAGGAAGGAAAGGGAGATCCGAACAGAGAGGAACAAAGTAGAGAAGGAGGATAAGGGGGAAGTACAGATAAGAAGAAGAGAACAGAAACAGGACAGAGATAGTGGACAAAGTGTGTGAAAGAAAGGCAGGAGGAAGAAAAAAACAGATAAAGCAGTGAGCAGCCAAATAAAAAAGATTGAGAGTGAAAAGACAGGGAGAGAGAAAAGACACAAAAAGAGACAATAACATTACATTCTCTGTGTTCACAAATATATCCATGAGTTGACATGCTTCATGAACATCATGATACATACAGTATGTGGCAAACACACACACACACATGAGACAAAACAAAATGTCAAATGAGCGCCAGGTGATGCTCATTTAGCCTTTTTGTTTGCTTGTTGTTGTTTTTTTCTGTGCACTAAGACTAGAGACTTTTTACTGTTTCGATACAACTACTTTCTGAATGTCAAACACGACGAAAAAAACAACAAGAATTCTGCAAAAAACCACATACATAGATACAATCATATGGTGACTCTAAAAACACACTGGTGCACAGGACTGTGTGTGTGTCAGGGTTCCTACATAACAGCAAACTGCTGAGGGGGGGAGGGGGTCAGAAGTGCCCGAGGGAAGTGAGTGATGCAACACAAAGGTGGAAAGATGGGGGCTGTGTTCGGGTGACAGTTCAGTGTTGAGAGTGTAAAATAATTTGTACCATCAGCATGGACATTAACCTACTGGGAGCATGTGAACACACATACACACACAGGTGGTTGGGGGGGAGGGGGTCACGACTGTGAATGGTGTGATGCAAGATGAGAAAGAGAAGGAAAAAAAGATGAGAGATGAGGAGTCAAAAAAAGAGGGGAAACTTTGGAGGCACAGCCGAGAGCTTGTCCGTTTTAATTTTTTTAACCTGCAGGTTGTTTGGGGAGGATTTGCTCATGGTCTCTGGTTTAGAGCAGATGGAGGGTGTCACAGCGGTTACTCATAGTAGAGCAGAGATGAAGGGTGGAGGTTTTAGAGGTGGAGTAATTAGAATAGAGGGGCTTGCTCAGCCTTGAGGTGGTTCGATACACCTGGGAGAGAGAGGGAAAGTTAACACCGGGACATCAGTTGAGCAGAGCAGCTTTTGAGTGATTTTGGTTCGTCTGAACTTCACGCTCAGGTTGATGCTCACGAGGAGCAACGCTGAATGAAAGCTGGGAGAAGATTTTACAGAGGAGGATGTGAAACATCTGTATGAAATGCAAAGAAAGGTAAATGTGCTGATTAGGGCTGGGAGTTTTTTTTTTATTGCGCATTCACTCCTTGAGTGCCTTGGATGGGAGATGATGCTTAGAACTTTGAGCAGAAGAAGAGAGAAAAGTCTGTGGTGGCTTCTTCTTCCTCTTCTTTCTTTTCTTATTCTTGAAGTTTTCTCTGTCAAGCTTAGTGCAGGTGATGTAGTTTCTCCAACAAAGTCAGTTGATACCCTCTCTCTTGCAGTCCAAACAATAACAGATCTGATATGTTTAGTTGATGTGTCAATTAGACCAACATGTTTTTTTATGTTTGTACTCACTCTGCAGTGCTGAAGGCCACCTCAAAGTTTTGCCTGCGGTTGTTGGGGCTCAGGGAGTCGTAGTCAAAGGCTTCAGGGAAGAAATTGTGCACCAGGGCACAAAATGCCATGCCATTACTCCAGCTGGATGAAAAATTCTGAATGTCCACGTTCTGAGGGAGGAGACGAGAAGGATAAATATGGAGGGAGTGACAGATAAGAGATGGAGACACTGCCAAAGCAGGAGAACAGTATGGACTACAGCTTAACTGGCTGACATTAATTGTGAGCAATAAGCACACAGAGAGTTGTCTTGGCTGTTTGGCCCACCTCGTATGAGCGGGTCTTGGCACGGCACCAGTCGAGAAGCATCTGCTTGATGGAGTTTGCGTTGGGCACACCGAAGCTGGTGGAGCGCTGGACCTTGTTTACCTTGGCCACTGCCTGATTTGCAGGGCTGAGAGAAAAGTCAGGTTTGTGTTAATATTTACATGCTTTAATCTGCTCTTTTTCTTTCTTTGGTAGCAATGCCCCTGTGTTTATCATTACCTGCCTCCCTCCTTCTCCAGCTTCTCCATCATGGCTTTGCGGGCCTGCATGGCTGAGGTCTTTGGCAGAGTCTGAGCCCTCATCAGCTCCTTACGTCTCTCTGCTTGCCTTCGCTCCCCGCTGCGTGATGATGAATCATCCTCGCGATCAAACACACTGAGGCAGGCACATGTGAAGCAGGTTAACTTGTGATAATGCAGGGATTTTAAACTTAGTGTAATGGCTGTGATGTTTTATAACCAACCTTCCCACTTTTTTGCTTGTGTTAGAGGAGGAAGATGATGTGGAGGAGGTGAAGCTGTATGATTTTGACTGGACTGTCCCTCCTGAAATAACAAATAAATAAGCAGACATATGAATGTTACTGGTGATGAGACCATCATCATAATACAGTATTATAAGAGAACCAGAAAGCCAAAACAAAGTAATGACTCACTGTCGGTTTTCTGCACATAGCTGGCCTCAACAACGGTACTGCGTGATGATATGCTTCCATCATCTGAACACACAAATACACACTTTCTTTAATTATTTACATATTGGACAGGGTCCATTTCAGCACTTTCAGCGCCCTTATAATTTGTTTTCCATCTGCTTTTACTGTTTATTGTTCATTATATTTTGTTTGACTGTGTTTCCCTTTTTCCTTCCAAGAGACAAATTGTTCCTTGTGGACTTGAGTGGTTAAAGTCAGGTTCAAAGAAGGTTTAAAGAAAGTTCAGATGTGCAAAGAAAAAGAAAAGAAAAAGAAATCAGTACCAGACTGGGCAAAGCGATCTGTCTTTGTGACTTGGCTGAGATTGGAGCCATCCGCTGACTTCTCCACCTTCCTCATCACCACCTCTCCTGCTCCGACCCCAGCGCGACCCTTCTGTGTTCGCTCTTCTCTCTGCTGCCGGAGCTCCTGCAGACGAGTCTCACGCTCTTTTTCTCTCTGGTCTGAGGAGGAGGAGGAAGAGGAGGAGGAAGAGGAGAGGAGAGGAGAGGAGGCAGGGGGATGCAGAGATGATGTCAGTGGAAAATGGGGAGGAGGAGTACGAGAGGTCCTAAACAAACTGCCAGCACTTCATGTGACCGCTACAAAGATGGAGTCCTTTTGAATCTGAAGCAATACATTTCAGCATTCTTTCCACAGCACCGTAAAAAATCCTCTGAACACACAAACACCTGCAGGTGGGAGGCTCACAGCCGAGCCAAAGCTGTCGAGTAGTATGTACTGCGCAAACACCACAGATCAAAGAGAGCAAACACACACTTGTCGGCTACTGAAGGGTGTATCAAGTTCAGGAATGTCCAAAATATCAATATCTTAGTACTGTGTCTATATATATTTAAACATTCTGTGCAGTGTTAATCTTTGACATGTATTTTAATCCAGTCATTTAGTTTTTTGTGATATTTCTTGTTATATCTGCAGAAGTCAGAGCACTGAGGCCAGTTCTAAAGTCCTTTGTATGCTCGTTGCCACCAAGTACACTGAACTTAAAAAGATTTTTCTTATGTAGACTCAGATCTGGGAATCCAATTAAGAGGTTCAGCTCTCAGCTCAGGGCAACCAGAAGCCTGGTGAAACCATATGGGGAGTGCTCACTGCAGCACAGAACACACTAAATGTGCTTGACGTTTCAGTAAAAATGTTGCAGCAAACTGAGGTGAGTGTGAAGCATCCCACATAAAAAAAAAGGATTCATGCACACTAACAAATCTGTCATCATCCACCACACAGATCTGTGAGGTAAAAAACTTTAGTGGTTAGACAACGACAGGATGGTGCACACAAAAAAGACAAACGCAGGCAAGTATGAACTGTACACTGCACACTGCACACCAACCTGCTTTACCTATTTCCTCTTGAGTGCATCCCAGCTTGGCCTCTGAAGGCAGAATGGATAGATGTAATGTGGAAATTGCAGGTTTGTTTAAAATTTGAGAGGAAAAGACAGAACGAACACTGATAATCATGAGAAGAAAAAGTGAAATGAGGCAACGTGTCTATCTTTGATGATTTCCAAGAAAGCAGTAGGCATAAAAAAAGGGATGGAGCAAAAACGTTTAATGTGGTCGGAGTAACAGATTGAAGTTTGGTTTTGGTTTTGTTTATGTCTTCACCTCTTTTCCTCTTGCGAAGGTCTCTCATGGCTGCACGGATCATCTTTCTTTCTTCAAAGTCTTTTGACTCATCGAGCTGTAAACGGAGAAAAAAAAAATCACAAATGGAAACTATGAGAGGTCTTTCCTCACAAAAAACCACAGACGCATGGATCTATTTTTGCATGCACTTCTGACATTGCACTGTGCATATGGACAAAATAACCATGTGACTCTTCTAAATATACCCAAGCAGAAATGCTGCTCTATTTGTTGTTTTGAAATATAAATCATCCAGAATTATAACTTGGGTGTAAGGTACCATTTTGTCAAGGAGCTCTTCATCCTCGATAGCAGCCAGCTGTTCGGCTGTCAGTTTTCCAGAGCGCTCCTCGAGTTTGACCTGCGTGCTGGAGCCGTTTGGGATGGCTGGGACGTGACACGGCATACGGACAGTCTGTCCAACTGAAAACACCGGCTCAGAGGCCACAACGGGCTCTGTCTCCATCTGCAAGACACAAAACACACAAACATTGTGAGCAAGAGCACACACGCACACACACACAGACATGCAGAAGAATGCACAATCGCAGGCTGCAGAGGGAAAGGATATTGTGACCTAAGTTGGATATGTGCATCGCCATCTCCTGCAAGCAAAATCCTCCAGGATGAGGGTTTAAAAAATAACTGAAGCTTGCTGACATTTGGGATGTAAGAAGAAAAAGAGGATTTAGGTTAAACACACTGCAGCCATAATAGGCATGAGTGTGTGAGGTATCCTCCCTCTAATAATCTCCTTTTGTACCAAGACTCATATTATCTCATCATTTCTTCCATCCACTCTGCCCTCCAGCCATGCTGGAGAAGGTGACAGTAAGCACATGAGAGCAAGAGCAACTCTGCCAAGTTAATATTAACGTAGTTCATGGAGTGTGACTGACGAGCAGAGTGTCAAAATGATACTGAGCTGCTGTGAGCAAAGGATTTATGTGACAGGTATGATACAACACTATGGCTGGAAGATGTGAACAATGCATTAGCAGATATAAACTCTCAGGACAGCCATCCTTTCTGGTATGTTCCCTACAGAAAGAGTGGTATGCTTAGGAGCAAAAGTAAAGAGCAAAGGAACATGCCGGGAAGGAAGCAGAGCACTTATGTACAAAGATAATATTACAGATTGTTAAGGTTAACCTGCCTATCTACCAGCATATTCTGAGTGACCATAAATCTTACAGAAAACACCTCTTAAATTTTAACATGGTGCTGAATGCCTGTGGCAGACTATGGGCTCTGGCTGAAGCTGTGGCTACAATTCTTGTGTTGCAACTGAGTCCTGGTCCAGATATAGCTCAGACAGCTGGCCCCGTCCCTATCCACAGCTGCCTGGCCCTCCTCCATGTGGGCCCCAACCAGGCCAGGTCTCACCAGAGAGGGACAATGCCCAGCAGAACCACAGCGTTGTGTGATCAGAGGTGGCCACTTTTTAAAGACTTTTCTGGGACATGGGACCAATTGGTCTGAGAGGCACTTGACCGACGAGGAATGTTTTGGGACACAACGCAGCCAAACAAGGGATATGACTCAGGCAATGGGGGAGTGTGTGTGGGGCGAGAAAATCAAAGATAACCTTAATGCTCAAGTCATGTTTAATTCATCTTCAGTGTATGAGTCACTGTGACACTAAAATGCTCCTTTTGTTTACATTTTTCTCCAAAGGGATAGCTGATGATGCATGGAAAATGGTCAGATAAGGTCACTCCTCAGTATCACAATCATCTGTCCACATAGGGGAGTAACTTTTAAAAAAAGTCCATCAACCTTATAGGAGCAGCTGATTGGCAGAGCCAGCTGTCTCTGCAGGATTAGACAGGAATATGAACTCTGGCTGGTTGAACAACAAAAGATAATACCACAAATATTTAATATCCATCAAAATGTCACCAATGCAAACACAACAGCCCAGAGTTTGTTATGGGATCTTAGGAGTGCAAAGAGCAAACAAAGCTCAAGAGAAGGGTAAAGCGGTTACCGTGATGGTCACGAAACTGAGCATCAGTTTCTAAAATGGGATTGTGTGACTTTAAATCCCATTCTTCACTGTGAAGCCAGATGAGTAAAACCCTTTTATAAAAACGTCTTAAACTAAGTTCACGTTCCCTGCCAAAGTGAACATTATAAATGGTTCAATGAAACTTTAGGCCAGAACCACTGTTGCTGTCAAAATGTGGTCTCTCTTTTCTCCACCAGGAAGTGTCTCCACTTAAAAAAACATTTACATGTAGACACACACACACACAGACACACACACACGAGTGCTGACCAGGACACGGCCAGAAACACATGGTGTTAGAGGACTGAAATACCTCCATGACAGATTGCAGTGACGTCTTCCACACAAACACAATCTGTCAAAACTGACGGACAGCTGAGATGGTCAAGCTTTTTAAAATGAGGTGAGGACATAAAATCGGATTAGAATCAATGGAAAGATAAGAGAGATGGAACAGTAGGTCACCAAGTACGTGAGAAGGACAGAGTGTCACTGACAAGGCATGAAAAACTCATGGGCAGCTGATCCACAGGTATTGTCAACACTGGAACAAAAGACATTCTCATTCTTCAAGCAGCTTATCTGAATTAAAAGGGGTCAGGATCAGAACCATTAACAGAGAGCAATACCGTGATGTTGTCGCAAGAAATGTTTGCCATCAGAGAGGGAGCAGAGAGGGAGCGGCAGGTTGCAAAGGTGGGTGGGTGAGGAACAGGGGAAGGCCCCGAATTCTGGGGTATGTTTGTCTCGGTAGATACATCCAGAGTCTCATAGTCTGAGTCCTGGCAGCATGACACAGTTTCTTTGGGTATAATTGAAGTTTCAAGAGGAGTGCTAGCTGGAGCGTCCTGGGGTAAACTGGATGGAGAACCTTGGGGAGTGCCAGAGGAAGTGTCGTGTGGTGCTTCAAGTGCAGCGTTTTGAGGTCTCCAGTCTGGTTGATCACTGGCTAACGTTGCTGAATCACTGGATGGAGTTTCAGTTTCATTTGAAATTGAAGGTGAGCTTTCTGTGCTGGGCAGTACATGTAGTAAGGGATCAGGTAGCCCCATCATCTGGCACATAGTCTCCACTTGCCTCACCAGCTTTTCTTGCTGAATCCTCAGCCTCAGGTTCTCCTCCTGTAACCTGGCGAAGGCCTCAGCTAGAGGAGCCACCTGACCCACTGCCTCCTCCAGACGGGCATCCACTCGCTTCCCAAAGGCCTGCAGATCACTATGGATCTCTCCAACTGCACATCGTAATGTTATTTCAAATTTCCTCTTGCAAAATTGCTCATCTTCATCCTCTTCTGCCTCCTCAGCAAGGAGATCACCAATCACCTCCTCTAGACCAGACTCGGCACAAGCACTATCTGGGCTACCCAAAGTCTCCGGAGCCTCTGAAGCTGGGAGGAAGTCCAGGTTGACCCCAGGCATGACCAGACAAGTTGCTTTCACAGGCCCAAGTTCTTATAGTTTTAAGAACCTTAATGGTCCTTGAAACTTAGGCTGAGGTGCAGGATCAGAGAAATCAAATGGTTGTGGCTCACTCTCTGTCTGGCTGTTTGCAGCCTCCTCAAAACAATGCATGGCCTTTATACCCCCAGCAAAACTCCCCTCTTTACCAGCCAACACCCTGATAGCCAATGAGCACGGAAGAAATCTCATTTCCCAGGCAGCAGAAGCCCCACCCCCTAATTTCCAGGTGCCATGTACATGTCTGTTTATCTCCTGCCCCACTGTTATTCCACTGAGCCAGTTAGTCCTGGGACACTGGTGGAGGCCAGAGGGGGAATGGTGTTTGTAACAATTCAGAAAATCCCCCCCTCCCCCCCGAACTTTCCTTTTTTTCTTTAGAGTCCTTGTCCTTCACACCTCGACTGGCAGGCACGAAGGTTTAGATGTGGCTCTGGGCCTGGGCTGGGAGAGTTATTCATTACTGTTTCACCCTCTTGAAATGCTTTCTGACAAAACGCAACCGAGTCATGACTAATCAGGTTGGTTGTGTTCCATGACTGTGACACTGGGAAAGACCTCCGGAGGGAAGATCAGCTCATGAAGGGCAAAGTGTTTGTGGCTATGACTGAACAAACTGTGACCAGTGAGGGTGAGCTCTGGCCCAGTTCTCCGATCATTTCAGTTCCCAAGGCTCTGGGCAAGGATGATGGGAAGGACATCATGGCCTTTCCAAGATTTTGTTTCAGGCTTGCTGGCAAAGCAGCAAAGGCTCAGCTGCTGCTGCTCATGTGGATGCTTCAAGTGCTTTTGTGTTAAATCAAGAGCTCTCTGAAAGTGTTGACAGATAGGTGTGTGTGTAAGATGTTCATAGATGCCCGAGATGAGTACAAATTTTAAATTTCTACTAAAGATTGCTGGCATTTATAGCTCAAGCAGAGAAATTGTACTGTACACACTGTATTTATGAATGAAGTCTGATTAGATGCATGAGAATAAAGATGACAGAGTGTTTTACACTTGTAATTCTTGATGGCATGCAAATATATTAGAAGCATTAAATTGATTTTAAAAAGGGTTTGCACAACAGAAGACTTCACTGTAAATATCTGCCCCCAAAAAATGTAATTATGTGACTATCGTCAATGTTTTTATCCATCTGGGCAAATAAACAGTGCGTGACTCATCTAAGATCCTAATAATCAGGACTGGCATTTAGTGGCATTTAGTGGAGAACAATATGGCAAAGGGCAACAGTGGTCTCTTCTGGGATTTACAGGTAAGCAAGACAGTTTCCAGGAAGAATCTGGCCTCCAGGGACAGAAATGTGACTGGCAGCAGGGAAAGTGGGTCAGAACCCAAGAAGGACATGGCTTTAGTCTCACGGTGCATCAAAGCACCAAAGCACTTCACTATGGCAAACTGATGCAGAAGGCAAAGAGCATGACAACCAAAGACTAGAAAGCACATCCACATGCACTAAAATTTTCTGCATGAGTTTGAGTTGTATCTCTGCTTTGATGTAGTTTTGTGAATCGGATGAAATTTTATGTGGCTATTGAGAAAAGCCTGCTGCTGTTTACAAGAGAGTTTCTCAAAATGATTGAGTGTTTGAGAAGTGACTGAGTAACCCTAAGTGCATATCCTGAAGTAGAAGGAGTCAATTTTTTAAAATTTATTTTTCAATGTAGACCTCTCCTACATTTACACACAGCACAATGACATGGAGCATATGGTTTCCTTTGAAAAAGTAAACTTGCACAAAGCAGTGATAACAGCGTCATCACTGTCAAAGTGGCAGTCAAGGGGGCTTCTTCCTCATTTTGGAGAAGACGCAGTTGCCTGAGGCATCGGGTGAAAAGATCAAGTGTTGCACAAAGGCTATGTTAAAAGCAGTTTTGGATTACCCAAAACAGAAAAACCACAAAAGGTATAAATTTCAAACTTTCTCTATCACTCAAAGAGCTAAACTGCATGCAACAAGAGCCTTATAGCTCATCTACGTCTACCTCAGGCCATTAATTTATCTGTCATCCCTGGTAGCTTAAAGCAAAGCTTGACAATTATGCAATGCAAAGATTTCAGTCTAAAGTACCAACATGGCAAATGTGGAAAAAATCTAGAGGAAATATAAATGTAAGCTGGCAATAAAACACCAGGAATCACACAGTGGTTTTGAAATCCAGACATTAGATTCTCTCACACCTTTTATCACCAGTTTGGAGCCCACAATGCAGACCAGGCTTAAATCTGTGGCACATGTGAACTGGTTGGGTAACCATCATGTGTCATGGATCAACAGCATGTTAACAAAAGGGTCCTTCTCCCTCTGTGTGACAGTGAGACAATCTGTCACTGACTGTGGGCTTGTGTGTCCATGTTCATGCAGCAGTGCTTTACCAGCGTGACCCAGAGCTTGGCTGTGGTAATCTCTATGTGTACAGGAAAGAGACGAGCTGTCCTGTCATCACCCTGGTTATAAAGCTAAGGCATTATTTATATTCGGGTTCAAGGCCGAGTGCAGCGGCCGGCCTGGATGAGCAGCTGAGATGAGCAGGAGCAGCTGTGATCACTTAGAGAAGGAGGCATCAATAATCAGCTGCTGCTACCACCTGTCTGAAGTCAACTCACATCTTTGTGCTGAAATAATAAAACATCATGACCTTAGCATTAACTTGATCTAAGTCTTGTTTTATTAAAAAATAACCAGGAGCAGTTTTATCTCTTTTCCTTCCATTTGTCTTTCAAAGTTTTGGAGGTTTTCCATTGTTTATTTCATCTGAAATATTTCTCCCTGCTTACTCGTGTAATTTATAGGGAATCCAAAGCAAGAACTGATGCTATCAGCACCAACATGTTTTATTGGATTTTAAAAATTACCACTAAGGAAATAGTAGAGGTTGTGAGTCCTGAAGTTAGACCACCGAGGGGAAACCAAGACCACCCAAACAGATCAGAGTCCCAGACAGGAAACAATGAGCTCAATAAACAACAATCAACAACGCTAAACAGGAAGAGTTTATCAAAACTCATGTTACAGTGCATATTGGCTAAATATCCACGCGCTCTTCTTGTTATGATGAACGTACACTATTTTACAAAGGTTCAAAAATCAGCTGCCATGAAAGACTGACACAGTAAGAGAGGAGGCTATGCCACTGTTTTCAGTGGTGGTGCCTTTTTTGCTTTTGGGTTGCAGAAAGTCTTCCTGGCAAATAGACATTAATTTGTATGAAGGGTTTGCAAAAAAAATAAACTTTTGTGTTTGTGGAACAAAATGCTGTACAAATGTTAAACTAGTCAAAAAAAATGAATTCAAAGAAAAAAAAACAAAAACAAGAATCTAAAAGGCGCCAGTCACCTGCAAAAGGAACTGGAAGCCTAAGATTAAAATCTGTGCAGATTTGAATGGGATGTGATGAAGTTCACTAATAATTTGGATCATTTACACTTTTCTGAACAGGAGAAAAACTCAGGTGAAGTGAATGTGGGAGAAAAATGACATTGACTTAAGGGAAGTTTTAATCATTTAATTATTCCTCTTTGGGGCCAAAACTATTTCAGATAAAAAATAACATATTTAGTGTTTGAGTTAGAGTATCTCTGTGTGTTAAGAAATAAAGGAAAATAAAGGAAAGAAGAAAAACGAAGCAACAGCATGATAAGAGATTTATATCAGATGATTCCTTACATTTGAATGTTAATGTATACACTAGTGTCAAAAGGGAAATTACATAAGCTACTTTTCTATGAATTTCCCCCCTGACATGTTTCCTCTTCTCACACAACCTTGAACTCTGACAGCAGGTGGTCTCTGATCAGTCTGAAAGCCTGAGGCTTAACCCTCAGCAGTTATGATTATCAGCAGAGTTACCAGGATAATAAATCACATTTAGTGAAACCAGACAAATGTTTGCACTCACAAGAGGACATTGCCTACATGGAGTTACGTAAATGTTGCCCAGCACTCAGCTCAGACAAGTATAAACCTCATCTCCTGTAAAATCTCTGTCCTCCTCCTGGAAAATCCTTTTTCTATCAGACAGACTCACCTGTTGTATTCTTAGTTTGTACCTGCCCGTGTGTTTGTGTTTTAAACAGGGCCCTAACTGATAGAGACGATCTCATACCAACTCCTTAAATCCAGCCAGAAGCCCTGAGGAGCCTCCTCCCAGCCCTAATTAACCAGCTCCCTGATCCCATAATCAGATTACTGCTACGCTCGACACACAGGGTGGAATACACAGCCATTAAAAAGTAAATGGGACACCACTGCTCCTCTCCTAACCCTTTAGATCCCCACTAACCATTCATGGAGGAGCAAAGAGGTTAAGGAATAAAGAAGATGGGAGTTTAGCAGCTCTTCTTGACCTCTGAGTTCACTGTGGGATAGAGGATTGCTTTGAACTCTCTGATCATTTTGACAGCAGTCACTTATCCATCATCAGAAATAGATTCTGACCACTTTCAGCCTATTAGTGCGCACAAACTAGGATGCGAGAGTTGCATCTTTTGGTTTTAGCCCCTTAAGAAGAGACGTGATGAAGCACTTATGTCAAAATGTGCTTTCATGGTGTAATTGTGTGGATAAGAGACAGGCAGACGTGATTTAGGAAACTTCTCCAAGATAAATCTCAGTAGGCATGGCTTGCAGAGTGAAAACAGGGAATGCCCGGAGCCCCTCCTCCCTCTCCCTCTCTCTCCTTCACATACCCTACAAGGACAGATGTGACCAGCTACCCACTCTGTGTTTGATAAACACTGCTCTTCCCTCCTCTCCCTCCTTTTCTCACACTGTCTTTCTTTCACTGTCCCGGCTCACTTGCTTTTCAGGCCTTTATAGGTGATTGTAATGATATGGATAGAGCAGAAACACAGTGTAATTCAATTAAGTCAGCTGGGACTGAAATAACAGAAGAAACTAAACATTCATCTTTTATTGGAAGGAACTGGGACTGTGTCCTAATGCATGTTTGACAGGTTCTGTCAAGATTCTGGAAAGCCTCAATGTTTTGATCATCTCCCAAAAAATAACTCACAAAAGCAGACTGTACCTTGATGGAGGATCCGGAGGAGAAGTTGGAGGAGGAGATTTTGAATGGCGTCGCTCTGAGGCCGAGGGTCAACTCTGAGAAAAGAGATAATAAAGACACGAGTTTAGCTAATTTTCAGTATAAAACAGTAAAATTCAAGTAGATAGAGACCACAGATATGTGCTGTGTAATAACAATCTCAAGAAGGTCAAGAGAGGTCCTGGCACCCATCTGCATGTGAACAACTGAGATGTGTGAATAGACATGCGTGCATGGAGATGCGTGCAGGGTCTCGCACTTTGTTGGTGGTGGCCATTAGTCAATTACATAAGCTGCCACAGTGTCATAAACAAGGACTAATGTAAAAAAAAATGTGGATGACGCCACCTTTAACATAAACAGTCTTCTTCATTCGCCTGCAGGAGTGCACACACACACACACACACACACACACACAAGGATTTCTGGTAGGTGCTTTTGAGTAAAATTGGAGCCAGGGTCCCAAACTGATTTCAGTCAGGAGACGGGCAGAATCAAAGAAAAAGGAGCCCAAAGCCATTAAAGCAAATTTAGTTGAAAGAAACCACGTGCAAAAATGTCCTGGGGGGTTGGGGGTTTGGGGGGTTGAGGGGGCTGTAATTGCACAGCTCCAGCTTGGGTCTAAAATAAATTGTTTGGGTTGGAGGTCCCGGTTGCTGGGAAGAGCTGACACTTGAGACATCTTGTTTGGACAGACGGTAACAGCAAGCTGCTGCAGCAGCTTTGCTTCTGAAACGGACCAGGATCCATGATAATCATGTGCATGTTTGCACTGTGCTGAATATGTACATCACCTTACAGGAACACTGCGTTTTTAGGAGACTGGCTCACTGCCAAACATGCTTATTAAAAATTCGACAACATAGAAACTTGCATATTTAATGATGTCTTAGAGTTTCAGGTGATTAACGGTGTTTTAATCTGCCACACAATGATTTTATATATTTTCTTCATCCACCAGCCACCTTGTTAACTACTAAACAATGAAAACTACCATGTTTTGTCATAGTGGCCAAAAGGTCAAGCCTCTGACTATAAATGGCATCATTTATGGTTCTTTTGCAGCTCAGAATCTCTATTCAATGTCCCTTCACATCCCTGTTTCCTGTTATCTCTGTACTCTACATCACTGTTTCACATGTTCACTGGGATCTGTGGTGTTTATGGTTTCCTCACTTTTGACACAACACTTGTCATCTTCTACCACTGAACAAAGCATATGTTAAAGTGCTGCTTGGAGCATCAAGACACATGCAAACGCAGGATTTCACAATGTCTAAACTTGCTGGATGACCACTGATTGACTTTAGATTCAATATACTCATCTCTAAACAAAGTGGTCAATAGAATTTCTCATTTAAGTACAAGTCCAAAGAAAAAGATGAAAGCAAGTGTGTGTCGTTACAGATAAAAGGGTGGCAGGCAGTATTTACAGTAAGTAACAAAGAAAACACTGTACTGTGTGGTTGAGCAGGCTCATTCAATTGCACTGTAACAGTATTACCATTCAGTCAGGCCTGAGACAGCCAGTTGTTCTTTCCTTTGTCCTGATAAACTCTCTGCTACCACTGACCTCACCCCCGTCCATGCTGCAGCAACATGCCCACTCCATAACAAATACCCTTCAGTGCAAACATACTGCTTCATATTCAGCCTTAACATCAGTCCCCACTCATCCATGTCCTCTGCTTGTTTAGCCTCACAAAAACCATTGTCGTCATCCCACTTGTGACCGATTCCTTGGTGCCGGTCACCTCCCACAACAACTGCGATTCAACTGTGATCTAAGGGTCGATACCCTAGCAAGGAAAGACATATCGCTGCTAAATTAAGATTGAGAGCGCCTAAAAGACAGCAAGCTACAGCTTTGCACATTTATCAATCCCACAAAAAGCTTTAAAAAGGTCAGTATGATCAAGATTTCTCTTGAATATCTTGACAGTGCAGTGATAGATGGGTGAACAATAGATTATTTGATTACTGACTGAAATACAGTCTGAGTGACTTCGCTGTGTGGTTGATGCTCCTACCTGCTCTCTGCCCCAGAGCATGAGTGTTGATGCGTGGGGTCATGTTGGTGATGGGTACGATGTTGCCCCTCGGAGAGGATGTAGAGGAGGTGGTGGTGCGCCCATCCTTGATCTCGATGGTGAGGAAAGTCTTCATGTCCGGGTCTTCCTCTCCCTGGGTGACCTGCTGTCCAGCTGCTCTCCCTGGGGTCTTGTCTTCCTTTGAGTTACTGGAGGCGTGCACGTCTTTTTCAGCTGGATGCCTCGACCCACCCACGGAGTTCAGCCATTGGCCGGCTGAAGACAGAGGTTTGTTAGCCACACCTCTTGGCTGAGGTGCGGCGTGACTCTGGGATGTAACTGAGGTGTGAGACGAGGGGTCCACATGTGGCTTCCCTGGCCTGTCTCCAGATGTTCTGAGGGATGCTGCTGTGTGTGTAAGCTGCTCAGTAGCTCTGAAGATATTTGTCTGGCTGCTGCTGCCGGAGGTGGTCCCATTCCTCAGAGGAGTTTTCTTCAGAGCTGGGACGTTAGGGCTCTGTATGGGCTCTGTGAACTTGCGCATTCGATCACGTACAGAGTTGGTGCGGTTGAATTGCTCCAGTACAACATCTTTCTTCTCAGGTGCTGTGAAGACAGAATGCAGGAAGGGAGTTATGATCACAAAAATACAACTTTCAAAATCACTTCGCCCAAGACACAGAGATTTGATCCTTTCCACTAGTCAGGCTGAATTTAGCACCCCTCCTCATCTCCTCCTCCACCTCAAAATCCCTCTACAAAACCCATTCCCCTTTTCCTCTGCTCTCTGGGTTTTTGTTCCAGCCTCTTTATTTTGCTTGACTTAACCTCCCCTGTTTCACTGTCTTTCACTTCCTATTCTGTGGACTTTTCTGGACATGTTTCTTCCACTCATGGACATTTTTTCATTCTCTGATCCTTAATACTGTAAGATAATGTGTGCAAAGCTCATGATTTGGCACAGACACTCCAGCGGAAAAAAACACTAGCGATTAGAGGAGAAGATATTCACTGAGGTCATCCTAACAAAGGAAACAAAGATGTGCTGCTTGGGAGGAAACCCAGTTTATAGTACAGTAGACTCAGGAAAGAGCACTGTATATTGTATGTGTATATTATAGCATTTTAACTCTCCTCAGTGAGAGGCCCTCTTCAGTCACACTTAAAGCTGTGATTGTATATAACATCTGGTGTGATATTATTATTCTTAAGGTTAACTTAAGGTTCTCCTGAAGAAAATTACAGATGCAATGAGCAGTCTATCAACTAAACCAAATAAATCTGTGGTTATCGAGTTTAGGGCAGCAACTTATTGCATTTTTTGCAGTAAATCTATCATTTAATCCATTAAGTAATCAATAAATAGTGAAAAATGCAAAGCAAAATTTGCTTGTCCTTTCTAATCCATCAGTACTGAACCCAAATATGTTCAATAAACAAAGATTAAAAAGAGAGATGCGGAAAATTCTCGCATTTGAGAGGCTAGAAATGATGAATTTTTGGTATTTTTTCTCGATAAATGTCTTTAAAGATTATCAGAATTTCATGTTGGTTGACTTTCTATTGATTATGCAGTTCAGGACTACAAGATAGACTCGTTTCTTACCAGAATCCTTTGCTTTGCCATTGGTGAGGGCCACATCATTGTTAACTGTTATCTAAAAAAAAAAGGGAAGACAAAGAAACATGACCACAATGAACAGATGGAAGAGAGGATGTGAAGGGTTAACACACACCGTGCCTGGACTGACAAACACAGAGCTGCTGCACTTAACAGCTTCATGTTTAACAGGGCAGCAATGCACATTCACGAGGGGCTAGAGTCCGTATGCATGGCTGTGGTAACACCACACACACACAGACACACATACTCACACACAAATCTAAATACAGAATCAACCAGTGGTGTTTTCATTATGTAACATTTGTGTTTGGAGTGAAGCAGCAGGCTTCTGTTCTTTTTTTGGCAGTGGGGCCATGATGGACCCAGAGTGTTTACATTACTCTCAGGAGACTGAGCATGAGCGTGTACTGCAGGGAACAATAAAAGAAGTCCGGGGCCAGCCTTGGGTAAACACATTTAGAGGAGCGACATGATGGCGTCATGGTGACCAGAGCCCCCAAGATGGGAAATGCAGCTCAATAGGTAACACAGAGCACCAAGACAGCAGCTCTGTGTGTCCGTGTGCTTTCTGTACTTTGTGATGAAGAGAGACAGAACCTTTAACGCTGTCCATCCATCACTGACAGCAGGTGAGGCTGACACGCTGCTGAGGTGAAGCAGGGACAGTCAGGTGTACAGTTTGTTTGTGTAGCCAAGTAACAAAAGCTAAACATAACAGGAGCTCGGCAGGATCTGTTTATGGATGCCAATGTGACCTGGATGTCACTGAAGCATGAAGGATCGGGGTTTCTTGTCAGAGAAAAGAATGAAATGGAAAGAAGAGGAGAGCCTGGACTGTTGGTGCACGTGACTGTGGCCATATGGCTCAACACCCCTCTCTAGTGGTGCAATTATGACAAACACTATTATGTTGGTGTTGTTTTTCAGCTCCAACTGCTCTGAGATACAGGTAGGTGATATAACAATAAAAAAATGTCAATATAAAGTGTCTTTGTGAACATCCAGAACAGCGTCAGTGCTTCTCAGCAGAGACTCTACAAGTCTCTGCTACTCTTCTGGAGGGTTAAATCTTCCTTCTTCCAAGAGACTTTCCCCCATTCGGTGTTTTAACGAAGACAGTTAAAGATTTTTTTTAAACAAATGTAACTAGGATTTCTTCAAGTCCAACTGAAATCAGAATTACTTAAGTTTTTTGTGGTCCAGTACAATGTTGATGTGTTTCAAAATGAGGTGTCAGTATTTTTTCACTTTATTTCAAAGGGAAGAAATAGGGTCTTTGTTGAATTATCGGAAATGCTCCACTTTGTTCTCCCTGTCTGTGTTAGACTGACAGAAGCTCAAAGGCTGCAACACTGGTTTCGCTGTATTTGCTGCACTTGTTAACTTTTCCACAGTTTTATTCTGAATTTTCTTTTAATGTTTGACCTGTTTGTATTTCAAAAGTCAAAGACAACAAGCATTCATATGATACGAGGATACTGTACACTCTACCTTTTGTTTCTGGAGATCGATCTTTGCCTTGGCACTGCCGTTAAGCAGGCCATTTGGAGCATCTCTCTGGGATAAAACAGCCCCATCAGGCTGCTCCTGGTCGGACTGGAGGCTGGTTGAACCTTGGCTTTTGCCCTCGGTTTCTGAATCTGTGCTGTAGGTGGAGCCACTGGTGGCTACCTCAGCCTCCTCTGCTGGACCCCTCTCCTCAGAAGACACACTCACGCTCTGGTCAGATGTCCCTGAGTCAGTCCGTTTCCTGGACAGAAGGCCAATGCTGTCCGAGGCCCCGGAGCCAAAACGGGGTCTGACGCCGGAGTCTGAGACATCTGAGCCCAGTCTCTGTCTGACATGTGACTGGGAGGTGAAGCTTCGCTCTGATGCCCCAGAGTCAAGTCGACCACGCTGGGAGGGACTCTGGCTCCTGTCTGAGGCTCCAGAGTCCAGCCGGGCTCTGAAGGACGAGCCCAGGCTCTTCTCTGAGGCCACCGAATCCTGATTGGACCTGGAGAGCAGCGAGGTCACGCTGCGGTCTGAAGCTGAAGAGTCAGATCTTTGACGATGAGACAGGACCAGATCAGGCTCTGCGGTCACAGCCTCTCTCTGAGGCTGGATCAGCAGAGGTCCAGAGTCATCATCCTTCACCAGGTGATCCAGAACCAACACCATGCCTGAGTTGGAGCCTGCAACAGAAAACCCGTATGAAGAATGAGCAATAAAAGACTTTTAGTAGTTTGTGGCTTTTGTGAGTTTGTATAAAGGGATTTTCATGTGGCTTCTATTCTTCCTCCCACATCAGTATTAAACTAAAGTGAAGAAAGTGTTACTTTGTGTAAGAAAAAGAAGCAGTAGGTGGTGAAGTTTGATGGAAATGAAATACTTCTGCAGCACCGGGGCCCCATGAGAGGCCGGGCTAGAAAATATCACTGAGGATCACAGAGGAGGCACGTGGAGACTTGAGGGGATGTAGGCATTTCCTCCAGACTGGCCTCAGTTCCTGAGCGAGATTTGTGAGATTGTGTTGGTGGATACACGTAAAAAACAGAAGGAGTGGACCCAACGAAAGAGAGGGAGCATTTGGCAGAACCAGAAGTGGTATGCAAGTACAAGAAGTCAAAGAGGAAGTGGGGGTGAAATAGAGACTAGAACAAGTACTTCCCCTCCCTTCTGTCTTTCCCTGCTCCTTCTTCTCCTCAGGAAACCACACTCCAAACAACACAGCGATACCCACATCCTCCCCCTGTGATAGTCTCTACCTCTCACACCCCATGGTGCTTCTCGTGATGGAATATCTGAGGCCGTGTATGTACCGCGGATAACGAAAACAGAGAAAACCAAGCCTATATCAGATTTCCACATCCCATGTACTACACACCGAGGCATGAAAACACTTCTGTGTGACCTGTGTTTGCACCAAAGACGCAACCAAATGGGGTTCGCCAAGTATGCGCGCCTGTCATTTACAAACCAAATCAAAGAGGGACTCCAGTCTGACCGGCAGCCGCTGAAATCTCTTTCAACTTTCAACAAAACGAGATCAATTGGGATAATGAGACTTTTATTCCAAGCAGCTGATCTTCTTTTTATTGTGTAGAATCTTCCAAAAAAAGATGCCTGCTTAATTGTGCACAGTTGACTTATAAATTGCAGCAAGTTGTTGATTAAAACAGACTAGATGATTATGTAATAGGATGTGAATAGAAAATGTGATTATGATACACAATTAGGAAAATAAAAGGCTGCCGTGCTCACATGTGACATTATAAATGGTCCACTTGACAGCAGTGTCTGTATCTAACGATGCACTCAACCCTGACTCAATCGCTGGTCAGCTGTAACTGAAGTAAGAGCCAAAACAAGGCTGCTTCTTCTATAAACTCTCACGTTATTGTTCACGTTTTTGCCAATGGGAAGCTGTCAGGTCCATTGTGTAGCCATTTCTGGGAAAATCCCCACTGCTACTGGGTAATGAGAGGTTTGCTTTTTCTCTAAAATAGCTACAAAAGCAACTTGCACTCATGCACTCTGCAAAGGTCAATATATAGAGCTGGAACTAAGGCCAAACAAGGCCTTTCTTTTTATTTGCTTTACACTGAAGCAGTGAACCAAGAAAAGCTCACGTTTGTTGTTGCTATGAATGTTTCAACACACGTTCTTTTGACTCTGCCTCACAAGCTGATGACCTGTTTTGGGTTGTCACGCCTTATAAAACGATCATTGTATTGGATGAGACTTGAAGCTGAGGACTACGAATCACATTCAACCTTTTGCATCAGCTTTTCAAAGGTTTACTGCATAAATGCAAAAAGTATGTTCAAAGCTAAAGAATAAACAACAATAACAAAAGCAAAAATTTTAAATCTCATTTCTACAACAGTAACAAAGGTCGTCTGTCTTCAAACCTCTCTCTGCAGAACGAAGAAATGAACTGTCTTTGACCTGTTATCAAAGCCTTAATAAAGAGGAAAAAATTGGACCAGTGAACATCAAACTTGAAGTAGCAAACACCTGAATAAACATAAAAATCCATCAGCCAATTCTACCGACACAGATAGTTTGTAAACTGTTCAACTTTGATTAACTGGTCAACAATAGTAAAGTTGCAGTTTGAAAATACGTTACTATGACTACCTAAAATATTTTTATTATCAGATGACCTGCAAAAGAATGCAAACAAGTATAAGCAAGGAAAGGTGCAAAATAAGTCCGTCACTATATCAGACTATCATCGCATGATTATCATGACCTTAAGAAGTCGCAGTAAGGACACTTTCCAAATATCAGTAGAAAATTTAAGAACAGAAACTTTCAAAAATTTGTTGCTCAAATTCAAATGGAACTTTGTTTACTGACTGAAATTGAAGTTTACTGACTGCTTCGTCCCTTTTTTCCCCACAAAAAAATCACTCAGCTATGGGTTTAAGAAGCTGTAGAGAGAATCTGTAATCATAACTGCAGAAAAGATTACAAGCAGAACATCTATCCCGGCCCCAAATCTGCCCTGATAATCCTCTCATGACCTTCACAGGGTTTCTGTGTGAAATTGGCACGAGTGTCACACTTGAAGTTGAGTAATTTTCTCTCCTTTAGGAACTTCAGGCACGCAGCAGGTTCCACCGAGAGTCTCTGCAAACATTTAATTTCCTAAATCACAGCCTTACCAGCTAGAGTTTGGACTAGAAAGCAGCACAGCTGGACACATGGTCATTGAGGTAAGGCTCGTAAATATAAGCTTTTTGGCCTGCAAGGTGAAGGTATATGTTTGGTTCATATACCAAAAAGAAATATACCACTGATTGTCAATCTCTTATTTTCTGCCACTTTGACCACCAACCCACCCACGCTGCACTGTCCTTTCCCCACCACAAACATCTGCGTCTTTGTTGATTAGCGTCCCCTTTAAACAGCTCTTTCCTCCTTTGGTTTTCTATGGTGGTCTCTCTTTGTTGACCCCAGCTTCACCCTGCTTTAAATTGTAAGGCAGGGATAAATCAGGAACAGTGGGGAGTTTCTCGCCAAGTCGGGTCAAATCTAGGCCTTAGCTCTGTTCTGGTATCAGCTTTATTTAGCAGAGGTGTGGCTGCTGGGTTTCCCTCTTTGTTACTTCCCATAACACCACCTCTAACCCCAGAACCATAAGAAGGACACTGGGAGCCAAATTCAGGGTAGAGCAGGCCACACAGAATGACTTAATGATGGCCGTCGACCTCAGGCCAAGTTCAGGACAGCCAGGGTGGGGCTTGAATAAAGGACAACGCTTCCATCTTCAGTTAAGGATCAAAGTTCATTTTGGTGTCATGTGAAGAGAATAGTTCTATTAATAGCTTGTCCTGAGGTGTTTGAATTGGACAAGTTACAGGTTGGTTTGTACCTCCATTAATGACTTGTCAACAATGCACCCTTGACATTTTACAAGCCGTTCGTCGTCAGCTCTGAGCCTGCAAAGTTTCATGGATTCAAGTGAACGAAGCGCATTCATCCCCCTCCTGAAGGCCAGCATTCATGGTGCTTCGTTAATGGCTGGGCTAACAGAGTGGTTAATGAAATTACTTCACACTTCAGAGGCCAAAGTCATTAGGCCTGTGACTTTGAGTGACTCCAAACAGTTAATAAAGTTCAATAAAGAAGCTTAAAGAGCCTAAACTAATATGACCTCCTGACCGCCACCTCAGGAGAAAGCCTCCTTCAGCTGACTATTTTAACAGGCAGGGAAGAGGAAATTGCATCAAGGCGGATGTTTGCGCTCACATGCAACAGAGGTGGTCGGTGTTAGATATGAAAAGTAAGTGCCTACCTTAACCTGACCTTGAGTTGAAGGAATACGGTATGTAGAAGCTGTGTGTTTCTATTATTCCAAAAGTGTGGCATGGCTGAACATGCAGAAGCGTGCAAACAATCTGTGTTCAGCTTTACATAAAAAGACTCTGTTTTGGAGAGCAGGCAGGATCAGAACGTGGATCTTACCTATTCTCTGCAGCTCTCTGCTTTGTTGTGTCTGCTGGCCGCGTAACTCCCGGATCTGAGATCTGATACGTTCTCGCTCGCTGTGGCTCTCTCGCTCTGTCTCCTGTAAAGAAAAAAGAAAAGAAAAAAAAAATCACATATGTTCAGTTCATTTCCATTAAGCTCCAAAAGTATCATGTGCTTTAGGCTTTTTTTTTCAGGACAAAATGCCAACTCATTGAGTGAAAACATCAGTCCTGTGATCGTCTGTTTGAGGTCAGCTGATGATCACATCACTCTTTTGTTGTATGTTGAGGTCAAATGCTCCAGCCATGAAAAGCAACATGGCCTGGCCAGCTGGAAAAGTAAAGATCTGTTTTATTTTCCATTGTATATGTCTGAGAGAGAAAGTGAGACACCCTGAGTGCCAAAAGAACCAACATATAGAGCCAATGCTCAATTTAAAACTCTGCTATTATCTCCGCTATACAGCATGACTTTACTTTAGCAGCTCTAAGTCCTTCAAGTCTAATTTCAGCATCAAAAAAGCTCCTTCTGCAGGACTCTGGCCCTAACCTGCACAGACAGAGGAAAGTCCTAGCAGGAGGGAGATCTCAGAGGAGAGGCAGCAGTATTTTGGCATATGGAAAGGAAACAGGAGAGGTGCAAAGGGGAGGCAAGGGGGGGGGGGGATGAAGATGCCGGCACTACTGTTGGGCCTCTTGTGCCTGACCTTGAGCTTCTCCACAGGAGAATCAGCTGCACAAATAAGGGTCCTCTGAGCATGTGTGCACACACGCACTTTAAATCATTCCCACACATTCAATCTTAATCCATAACACTCCGAGGACAAACTGGCCTATTAAAAGGGCAAAAAGCTTTTGTGTGGAGCTGCAGGTGGTTTGCATCATTCTGTAGCTCATTACAAATGCTGAATGCTATCACGGCAAAAAATCTCCTGCAAGGTGTTTCACAAGAGGCTTCTGTGTAAAGAACAGTTCAACAAAAGTTAAGGTGGATCCTGAAGAAAATATACAGGACATAACCTTCCATACTGAAAAAATAATAATTATAATCTTTTTAGAGTAATAACATGGTGTAACTCTGTTCTGAAAACACATTCACAAGATTTCAAGCAAGTAAAGAAAGCACACACACACCCAACCACACAATTTCAACACGTCACAATCAGTTTTCCATGTGTAAACAATGTTTTCCTTCACAGGAGACTGGCACAGTTGTCAGCAGAAGCTACGGTAGGAGAATCTTATAAATACCTCCTTTGTGTTTTTAGAAGGTTTTTAATTAATGCACCGTGGGATCAGAGAGAAACCTCACGTGAATGTGGGACCAAACCGCCCGCTCGAGCTTAAGAACAAGTGAGAGGCAGAGGCGAGAAAGGACTGGAGGCTCTCTGCTCTGTTAACTGTGACCTTCCCCACCTTGAGCAGATTACAGGGCAGAGTCGCTCAATCGCTGAAGAGAAAACGTAATCAGATACTGTTGCAGGAGAGGGCAAACAGGAAAGGTGAATCTGAAATGTCACAGCTCTGCTTATAAACAGAGACAGCGCACCAGTGAATGTAGCAAATAATGCAGTTAGGTAAGATTTTAAAAACCAAATTTTAAAGGAAATAAGTAAAAGAAGTTCGGTTTTTAAATTAACGTGTGTTGAAAAATTTTTTCCAAAATTGAGCTAAAGAGCTGAAACATTATATGTGACATCGCAGCAATATAAGCCTACACAGAAGGGGCCAAAATGTAATTTTTTCCGTGCCTCTTTTCCATATGGATCATAAACTTAAGTGGGACCACAGATTGTGGGACATAAAAAAGTCTCCTCAGCTTTTCAGGGCAACAGTAAATGTTGCTCACACAGACCGGTGCACCGCAGTGGAAGGTGGATATTGAGTGGAACGCTCCTTTAATGAGTCATTACAGTGTCTGACGGGTTTGGAGGACACAAATAGTCTCCTGCAACAACACAAAAGAGTGAAGGCACCACAGTGTAATAACACGAGGGGTCACACACAAAGGGCACTCTCCATCTGAGTGGAGTCACTCAATCATAGAGTCACGGGGGGGGGGGGATAATTGTGTTTAAGCCATAAACACAATTAGAGAGGACAAGTCTCTCCTCACCCGCCCCTTCACTCCCTCTCCCGCTTCTACCAGGAGTCAGACAGACAGCCATCATTTCACAGCTCCCACTAAACCACAGGGAACATATTTCTCACAGACAGTGAGGCAGAGGGAAAAAAGGGAAGATAAAGTGGAACTGGAGATGCAGACCAGGGCTCAGGACCTGCTGCCAGCCACCGTGCTGTCATTAGCGGCTTCCCTCAGTGGAGAACTGACAGAGTGGAACCAAAGCTAACGCCGTCCCACTCCGATGCTCCTTTGGACCACTCATGACCTTAGTAGCTAGTCTGTGTCAAACTGTTTTGCAAAAGCTCAAACCGGTAAACACAAAAACAACTGTCCTCTCTCTCTCTCTCTCTGTCTTGTAACCACAGCCAGGCGTGGGCCATCTGGATTCCTCTGAACCCTCAAATCCGCAAAAAATAACAACAATAAGAGTGAGGCTGAGCCAGAGCTGAGGCGCACACCTCCTTCTCCATCAGTAAGATGAGATCAACAACAGATTAACACGCTGGCTTTTTAACGCTCCAGTTTTCCATGAAAGTTAAATCCATCATGACACTGGTGAGGTCTGAGTGTCCTCCATGCTTCCACGTGGAAGAGAGAAGAAACCTGACGGCTCATTTTCCATTACTGCAGCCGCACGCTCGGCTGACCTCCAACAACTGAAACACAGTAGTAAGTGAAGTAGCAATCATCTCAGTATCACACACTCAGTCTGGTGTGAGGGAACCCACAAAAAAACTCAGCGCCGAGCCTCATTCCCATTTTTGACTTAGTGCACATCATCATATGCCAACCCAGCATTATTTTCTCATCTTTTTTTCAGAGGATCTGCTGTACGTTTTTTCCCTGCATATCATCCTTAAAATCTGCCAAGCTGTCTCTACATTGGGCACAGCTAGAGATAGTTAATCTACTCTTTTTCAGGTCTCTTCTTGCAACTTATTTATGCCGAGATCAGAGCACAAACAAAACTTTGCGAGGAGATGCAACAACCACCCACCAAGAGCCCACCTGAAGCCCTCCAAACACATCTAGAGATCATGCAAACCTGCACCCTTATAGGCTTTAATCACTAAATGCAAGCGTAAGCATCAAGTATTCAAGATTTGGTTCTCACTTAAACCCTTTCAAGTAATATTGCTGCATCAACTTCACTGGATGTGTCACTCTTACACATCATTAAAGTGTCTCCAACATCCTCAGAGTTAAACTGTCAACCCAAGAGCAACAGAAATGATCTCACCCAGCAATAAACCATTAAGCCACAGAGCCGAAAGGTAAACACAGAGGCAGGCATGTCCCATTCTTCAGTCAGAAGGAAACAAGCGCAGATCGATGAGGAAAGATGTTTAAACGGTCTTTTAAAAAAAACACAAAGCTAAAGATTAAAGAAAGTCAGAGAGACGCGTTTGATCTGAGACGAACAGCAGAAGAAAAAAAACCTGAGTGACATTTACCTTCAATCCACTGAACTTCTCTCTCCCTCTCTGTCTGTCTTCAGTAACCCTCTAAGAGTCAGGACATCCGCAACTCTGTGCTGCTCTGCTCCCACAGCCACATCATACACACTCTCTCTCTCACACACACACACACACACACACAAACATGCACACCACCAACACCACACACACACACAATACCAACAGGCCACTCCCTTGACTTCCCCTCCCTCCCATTCTGTCTCCACAGGGATCTTAACCCCCCCAGCACACACACACACACTAACACACACATTTCTCACAGGTTAAACAGTCGCCTGGTTGACACATTAACTTCTGACACACTCTGCCTTTGTTTTGAACTATTTTTTTCATTTCTCTAACTGCTGAATTATTTGGGACAAGAGGTGATATTAACTGTATCAGAACCTTATTACATTTTTTTGGGATATTTCACACTTTTCTGTAATAAAAGAGAATACATTTCTTTTTCCCACCTTTTTTTTTTTTTTTTTTGCTACATACATATAATTAAAGTTTTTTATAAGCTGTTACAGTATGGTTTCCCTCAAATGAGCAAAGGGAAACTTTTACCGCACGTCAGCAATCCCTGCATGTTAAGAATTCCCATTAAAACGCTCATTAACAGCTAAGGAAATTAACAGCTACCTTATTGCTCTAATTGATTTTCCATTCCTAGTTTTTGGTAAAGAAGTTCTTGAGCTGGTGTTTGTTTCAGACTGCTGGCAGCGTACACATATTGCCTGTGTGTGTTTACGTGTATGTTTGGCTGCTGTGGGGGCCTATCTAGGACCTCCATCTGCCATGGGACAATTGCACACAGCTCAAAGAGATCCGTTGCTGTGATGTGAGTGGAAGGAACCCTGCTGCTGCTGGCTGATGTTGTTTTTGGCCACGTCTCCATTCCAGCGCAGACTATACTGCTGAGGCACAGCTGGTGGGCTGCCTGTCTGTCTGTCCAAACCCCCGCCCAGACCTCCGACCCCCCTAATCCATCACACCGCCTGTAACTCACAACCTCACTGTCATGCCGCTCAGCTGTCTAACAGGAAGTGAGGTAAAAAAGGCTTGAATGTTGGAGCATCCTGTGACGCCAACATGCTATCATCGCTTCCTACGCGAGGACAATGCGCACTCACACACACACGCACATACACACACACTCAAAAGAATACACGCAAGTGCAGCTCAGGCTTCAACAGACAATGGGTCCGATACAATTAATCTATAATTTTTCCCCTTTTGTATCAATGTGGTGTAAAAATGCGGTTCTTACATGAACCACCAGAATGTTACTGACATGAATGATTATATTTTCCTTTAAAGAATAAACATAGTATATCTTCCTACGCTGCCATCACTCAAAAGCCTTGGGTTGCAACAACAGTGACGACATACTTTTAGCATTAACTTTGTTTTCCTTTACAGAAATCTCATCCACTGGAAACAGAGCACTCATCAAAAACTGTGATCAAACACAGCAGATAAGATAACATCTGGCTCCTTGCAGACTCTCCCAAACAGCTGAGCCTGACATCTTCACATCTTGTTCACCACAACAAGCGCTTAATTCAATCTGTTTCGCTGAGAAAGATAAAAGTTTGGTTCAATTCTGAAAACAAAACGTGTTATCATCCACTAGAGGGCCAGTCAGCCGAGCGGAGACGTCTGAGGGGAGGCTGAGGTCTGGAGTTTTACAAAGTAAAGAGGGACTCAGATATATTTGATGTAGTCAAAAGCCATCAAATAACATCATTTAAGTACTTAATCAAATCAGATTAAATTTAGAAAGTTTTTGAATTCTCTGAACCTCCTGTGTCTCTCACACACCCTCAGTCTAAACTTTACATTTCAGTGTGTAGCCACCTCAAAGAGGGCAAAATGACAATGGCTGTGAAACCACCAACAACAATGTACTATATTCAGGGGACGTCAGGCTCAAAGTAAATTTTATCTTTCTTTTCATACTTGAGAATTTGAATGAGACTGTATCAAAAAAAAGCACATTCCTTGCCCCGTGGCAGCCAAAACCATGTGTTTCGTGTCTGTGTGTGTCTGGTGCAGCCACATTCATGACAGTGTGTGACTCAAGTCACAATGCCTGTTGTTGTTTGCTGCATTCTTCACTGTGGCAGCAGAGAAACCTTTGTGGTCACTGTTGCCATGCAAACACACCCACAAATTGGTCTGTGCCCTGTTAATTTTTGTAAATTGAAGCTGACATGAATGAGTTTTAAATTTTAAGCCGTACCCATCAGTTGTAATGTGATGTTCAAATTACATCAGGATAACATTTATTCATTTTTTTTCCTCCCATAAATGACACTGATCGCTCTGCTGTACTCACCCCAGATCCCATGCTGCTCTGGGGCTCCACACTCTCAGGCTCCAGGCAGCGACCAGGTGCTTTACTTCGCTCCACAGCCCCTAAAAACACACACACACAGCAGTGCAACAATATGTAGAATGAAGATAACAAGTCATTCTTCCAACTGATGCCAATTCTCAGGACATTTGTTAAATTACACAGATGAGACACAAGCTAAGGTGACTGAAGACAAGATGATCAGAGGTGTCCTAAAGGGGCCTCTGTAGGAGGAGGCTGGGCCGTCTGCATGCATCACCCTGCCCACACATAGCAGGTTTCAGAGTGACAGGGGCCTCACACAGACCAGACAGCGCGAAGGAATGACAGGAATCCACCATCTGATCCAGCATCATAGGTAGATTTGACAAAATAATATGGCGACAACAGACAGACAGCTATTTTCCCCACATGAATTATGCATATACACGTATTGAAAATATGCATTTACCCTCAAAGATTCTAAATAAACCTTGCAGTTAAGGAATTTTATGGTATTTCAGCACCCACATCCATCAGATCAGCAAATTCCTTTATAACTGCCAGGATTTGGTGCCAAAGCACAAAAGATCTCCAAATTTCATCAGGGTTAGAGGTATGGTGTTTAGATTACTAGATCAAATCTGAAAAAAAAATAAGTTCTTATCGAAGAAATTAATTCCTTTTGCAAAGACTCTGTTGAAAGGTTTCTGTGATTCAGATCCTAATTATGGCTTGCCTGTGCTTTTACAGCCCCCTCTTCAGACCAATCAGTGTAATTATTTAATCTGTCAGAACACAGTGACAGAATGAACCTTTCCTTCATTTACTCAACTGGTGTCATAATCCCTCAAAAGTGAAATAAGCATCTTTTCTCTTAGCCAGACAAGTTGTATCATATTTAGCAGGCACACACAGAAACAGCTGGACTTACCTTGCTGCTGTTCATCACGGATTTGTCGGATGGCTGCTCGGATCATCTTCCTCTCCTCATATTCGTTGGCGGCACGGAGCTTCAGACAAACAGAGCAGTAAAAAATCTAAGCGCACACAGGAAAAGCATGTGGCGTCAAAATATCGAATGATTTTTGTCTGTTAATACCATTTTAGTGAGCTCATCAATGTCCTGGATTGATTGCAGTTTCTTTGACAGGATGTCCAGGTTGTCACTGGATTCTGACCTGCGAGACAAACACAGAGACGGTAAAGTGGCGATAATGGCATCATTATGATAAGTGACAAACTGGGAGGAGTAATATCTTAAAAGCAACATGATACTGACTGTATCCTGAGGCCTCTCTGTGCATGTGAAAGGCAACAGAGGACAATTCCACGATAACTCACAGTTTTCTTGGATGGGAGAAAACCCATCAGAGAAAACACTCCCAAATCAAGCATGGAAAAAGTGATATACTCCGGCATAACAGATCTGACAGCAATGACACAAAGTTCTTGAAAAAGGCTGCTCATCCTCCCTCCTTTTTCACTCATATTTCTCCATTTCCTGCTCGCTTTTATGTTGGTTTTTATTACTCATACGTTCCTTCAGTTCTCTCATTATCTTCACTTTCCTCCAGTCGTGGTATTAAAGGATCTGTGGCACGATGGAGTGGAATATTTCACATTCCACCTCGGAAAGGCACGGGATAATGAAACTTTCAGACAGGTTCTGTGCATGTGTGTGTGTCTTAACATGTGCACACAGTGCTACAGTAGGTATGCCTCCTCTAGCAGCTTCTAAGGCAACTCCTTTGTTATTGCAACCCAAGTAATCTGAGGAGCGGTGGATGGAAATGATTAGGACCCAGCCACTGGTCTTAATAGTGATGCAAAAAGAGAGAACGGCAGCAGATGGTTGGGTGCCTCCTCCAATAGTGTTAAATCTTTGTCCAAATCAGACATTAGCAGTCATTAATTATCACCTGTAATAAGATTCAGCCAATCCTGGTCTGCAGAGCTCAGAATTTCATCGGCACAGAGAAAAACATTCAGATTTTCTCAGCTTTGAGTTTCCATCCCATCTGTTTTTTTTTGCGATTTGGGTTTTAAATACCAAGGCTAAGGAAAGAAAAAGGTACTTCGTGCTTTGGTATGTGGCTGATTGGTTCACAGCACCTTCTGAGGTTTGTAGTTTAGATTAAATGTCGCATATTGATATTATTTGACAGATTTGAGGGGTTCTTTAGTTAGCAGAGCCGATCAATTTTGCTCATATTTGTCAGAAAAAACCTGCACTGATCAGTCAAATTACATAAAACATAAATATAAATGTTTGTAGTATTTATCTAACATTTTTTATCAAATCAACCTTTAGACTGGCTGAAGACTTATATTCTTCTAAAGCTCTTTAAAATGCAGATAATCACAGTGTTTACAGTAACGTCAAGTTGTTCTTCAATGACTAAAGCCTGTTTATCCTGTTTCTCATTTAGTTCATCAGCAAAAAACTTGTTTGTTGACAAAATGGCAGAAGTGATTTTTGAGCTGAGTTATCAGTTTATCCCCTTTCTTCAGCTCAATGACAGGTGCTGGGAAATGTGTATTTCTGAACAGGAATAAAGCTAAGGAGGCTCTGTGTAGAGCAAACAAACGATAAATCAGACGAACAAATGATCTGAGAAAGTCTGCTTCAGTCTGACTCTCACAGCTCAAAATGCTGACATGCAATCTGGCGTAAGGACAAAGTTTTAAATGTGACAGTATTTATAGTGAAATGTGCACACACAATGGAAAACTGAAAATCTACTGCGGTTGCAGTTTTCTGTCCCCTTGGAATCCCTAATGTGACTTTTCCGGACTTTTCTATTTTCCCACCGGAGTTAAGAAATGCTGCATCCGAGTTTTACGACTGTTTTCACAGCATCTTCACAGCACTTGGACCAGTTTGTCATTAGAGCAGGTCTCTCTTTTGTGTGTGTGTGTGTGTGTGTGTGTTTGTGTGTGTGGGTTTTTTTGTGTGTGTGTGTGTGTGTCTGTGTGTGTGTGTGTGTGTGTGGTCATACCTGTGCTGGTTCTCCTTGTCTTCCTGCTGATTGAGGCGTGTGGGTCGAAACCTCTTGCTGGCCAGGGCGGCCTCCATGTCCTCGATCTCCCGCCTCCTCAGCTCTCGGATGGCTGAACGGATGAGACGCCTCTCGTCCAGATCCAAGGTTCCATCCAGCTGCACGTAACAACATGAACAAGGAAACAAAAAGAGGGCATGAAGGGCAAATGTAAGGATTAAAGGCTAAAAGGTTAGCCACTTATCACTCTTATATCTGCATCTTGGATCGAGTGCACAACAGGCGCACGGCGAGGAAACGGCCAGACAGTTATATAAGTAAAGGATCATGGGCTTGTTCTCGGTGTAAGTACAGGGCGGTGAATGAGCAGCGTACAGCAGCGTACAGTCGTAGATCTAACTTCTCTCAGTCTATGTCTCTTGTTCTCTGTAATTAACCCTGTTGAACAAGAACACATTCATTTACATATAAGAACAGGGCAGACTTTATGTTAACCTGCCTTCGCTCAAAGCTATCAAGCCAGAGTGAATTTGAAGAAAATAAAAATACAACAATTTTTTGGATCTTACAGCCATGCTAGCTAGCAACTTTAGTCTGTCAGTAGGTCAACTAACCATTTTGGTCCAGACTGAAGTAACTCAAGAACCACTTGATGGATTGCCAAAGTTTTTGAAGCTTTCATGGTCCCCAGATTATTATTGCTGCTGACATTGGTGATCCACTGATTTTAAACGGAATCAACACAATTATGACATTTGTGGTTATTTAGCAAGTTAGCACTGTTATTGTGAGTATGTTAGCATGCTGACGTGAGCATTTAGCTCAAAAGCATCGCTGTGCCAAAGTTCTGCCTCAAAGAGCTGCTCGCATGCCTGCAGACTTTTTAATTAGGTCTGTCTAATCAGATTCATTAATTCGCAGCTGACAGATAATAAATCAGAGCATCGTTCGGGTGAGTGACAGTCAGACGGTATCAGACCCAACAGCCCCGGCTTGGATTTAAATGTGTGGCAGAGAGTTACAGGGTCAGCAGGGTCGATGGGCAGCTTATAGATTGGTGATGACAAGTGACTGGACTTTACTAATGTAAACAGACAGGACCACCTGAGCAAGGAGCACAGGATGAGAGACAGGCACGGCAACAGCTGGTGCACTGAGCTCTTCAGGTCAAGCCATCACCCAGGTGTCTTCTTCTCTGGCTGTAATTCAGCTTTGTTGAACTTGAGCCAGGCCACATGAGGCTCCAGATACTCAGATGTTGAAGTGGCTCACTTGGAAACATTCCCTGAGCCATTTCATCGCTCTGAGTGACTATTAGCTAAAGAGTTTATTTTTTCAAGCAAAAGAGGAGTAAATTAAGTATTGTGAGTATGTGTTTAAAAGCAAGCCCTGCAGACAGAAACGCCAGTCAGAGAGCTGGGTGCTTTCATGTCAGAGACAGCCATGAGCGTGGGAGGGTGGAGGGAGCCCTCTCCTGTCATATGAGAGACAGATCTCTCTTTTTGTTGACAGCGGGAACCTGTCAGCACATGCAGAGATGAGCTGATACACCTCTCACACAAATGCACACATTGAGGTTTTCTTGCTGCAACTGTTAAAACCTGCAGAGTCGAGACACAAACCCTTGCATGCCAACTGGTTTCTGCTAGAGGGAGCTGCATGTGGAGGTTAAGCTAAAGCTTTACCCCCCCTGATGGGTTGAAAAGGGGGTAGATGTGCTTCCCCCTGCTGGGTCTGGAGGAGGGAGGGGGGGGGGTTTCACAAGAGATGAAGAGGGCAATTGGTTTTGAGGTCTCGCTGTGGTTTGACAAAATATGCAGCCCAGGCTGCACTAGCTCAGAGGGGCTCTCCTATATGCTATAATTTGCGGACATTTAAAGTGCTGAGCTGACTGAAAATAATGGGTAAGAGGAGAGAGTACTCAGAAAAGAAGAAATCGTATGAGGGAAGAAGAGAAGCTTAAGAGGGGAAAGGAAAGCGGTTAACAGGGAAAAAGATGACAAAGTGAGAAAAAAAGAGAAAAATGAAAGAGAAGCTGGACTTGGGAATGCCTAAAAAAGGGCAGATGAGAGCTGGGCGGGAAAGGGCCAGGAATTGTACAGGTCATTCCTCACATTCCTGCTGACTCACAGGGAAAGAGATCATCTTGAGATCTGCCAATCAGGAACTGGGTTTGGGTCCAGTCTGGGAGTGAGATGATGATGATGAAACAGGAAGTGATAGCTGAGGGTATTTGATTGTGAAAGCGTGGAAATTGTGAGAGGAGAAAGGAAATGAGAACACACTCGGTCATTTCTATCATCATTCCGTTTTTTCTTTCACATGCCTACTCACACATCAATCAAACACCCGAGGGAGCGGTCTGTTACCGCACTATCAGCTTAGTGTTGAATGAATGTCATGACATGATTAAACAGCCAGTAAGCTGCCAACTTGGACTGATTTCTTTATTCATTATTGAGATATAACAGAACACCTTCATCCTGGGCCTCCACTCAAAAACACTAACTTCTGCCTAAATAGGCTGCATCTTGGCGTTTGTGCCGTGCATATTAGTTTAAACATGAATCAAAATATTCAACAGTCATAAAAAAGGGCCATGGACGTCTCCCAAACTCAGAGCATGTGATAAACTGCACATCTGTCCAAATCAGCCGCAGTAATATTTCTAAAAATCAAGTACAGCGAGGGCAATTAGAGTCATAATGCCGTGATAAGAGGAGAAAAACAATTCCTACGAGCGTGTCAGCACTTTGTCTTTTATCTGCTCCGACACAAGGAGTTTTAAATGGACCAATAAGTGCACAGAAGCTGCACTTTGGGCACTTTGGATTGGTTGCAACATGTTAATGCTAAGTTCAAACTGCCAGTCCAGTTGGCATAAAGCCAGCAACTGTAACTGACTTTTCCTTTATGGATTTGAAAAGAGGAGGAAAAAAAAACAAAACAGGGGGCCAATAACTTCCCTGCACAGGAAGGTAATGAGTGGGCGTAGCCAGAGCGAATAAAACACACCTTAAACTTGAACGCCTGCCAAAGAAAACAGAGTAGCCGTTGTAACACCAGAGACGGAAACACACGCTCATGTAGAAACAGAGTCCGTTTGACCAAGTCCTCACATGACAGTGGTCTTTACAGGGACTGAACTGCGTCACTGGCAGCAGAAACAGAGAAGGGGGAAAAAAAATCAATATATTTACACAGTGACAGCACCTTACACCGCTGACCATCCCCAAAGGCATTTTTCAAACCAAAGCCACAGAATTCTGGGTAACCAACCGTCAACTCTGACTCAAAACAACAACAACAACACTGACCAGAGAGCAGCTGCTACAGCCAGACAGACAGAAAGCTTTTACTGCTAACAGACATATGAGTCAGAAATAAGACACGACGCACAAACATGCTTTACTGAAAACAATGTCGTCATCGAGACGTCGCTAAGCTGTCAGCACCTTTAATGACGGCAGGGGTGAGGGGTGGGCACGCTACAGTCTGGTCTGTGTTGCTAACCGAAGGCTCACTCATCAGCAGCTCTGAGGAAGCTGCCGTCACGCCTGTCGACATCTTCAGTCACCTGACTGACTGTTAGGAGCATGATGGAGAAGATGTTTATGACCAGCCTGATAAGAAGAGAGAAAAAAGTCCTGTAGAAACTGAAGCAACTGCTTCAGGGCCATGCTGACAGATGGATAACTTTTATTATGCAAATGCACTTACTCATTGATATAAACAAGGACATAAATACCTTATTTGGCCGTAATTGTATTATGGTGAGGAGCAAGTAACAAAAAAAAAGTTTTAATGTGTCATAAGCAAGCCTGCTAAAGCTTGTACGGCACTGTGGGTCACTTTTGAGTCACTTCCTGCCGAGCAGCAGCTTTCTATGGAGTCAAAACCGCAAAACCTACCCAAAGACATCCAACTGAAGCAGCTCAATCAATCACAGCCAATTAGAAAGCGCTCATGGTTTAGAGTTAATCCAGACCAGCTGGTGACACTCTGCTGAGGATGGCAACACCCTCTGAACTTATCTGCTACACATGAGAGAAAGAGATTTAATTAGAAATTTTAAGCTTGTGAGGTTGGTGTAATTTATTGTGTTTCACATGACTTCAGAAGTGGTCAAATATGGCAAAAACTCGAGGTTCTTCAGGTAATTAAAATATAGCAAGCTACTATTTAGTGGGTCTGCAGTGCAAAGCCGAGCTAAATGCACATGCAGTAACGACTACCTGTGAGTGCAGCCCTGAAACAGGATTAAGTTAAACCTGTGGAAGTGAAAAGAGCCAGACCACTCAGCTAAATTACTGTGCAAATAGAGAGAAAATATCTTACAAGTTCAGATTTGTCTTAATTTGCCCCCTTCGTTCTTCTGCCTTTATTACAACATTTTTTAAAAGCTGGTCTAAACAGTCTGGTCTTTTTTCTTTCTTTTTTTTCTTACCGCTGTGTGGATTAAGTTGCCTTGAGATGCAGCTGGCTCCATCCTGCTAAGCTTCAATTAATGCCCTTTTGTTCCAACCACAGTGGTTCAAACCAATCAGTGTCATCTTGGGAACTACAAGCAGCTACAGGCGTAGTTTATCTGTGACGACCAGCGATAATTGTGGCTTCCAAAAAAGTTAGAGTAGATGAAACTATAGTATCAGTTACATCAATATCTGGCATTTTTTCCAAACTGCTTGCACAGTTTCTGAGCATTACTTCTGCATAACAAACTATCTCGTGCATCAGCCTAATCACTAACTGAGTTTGGTTTTGAGTGTTTTAAAAAATTTTTTTAAATATTCCACTAAGAGAGATAAAGAAAAAGTTTTTATATAGGAACTCAAACACTAATTTACAACTCCTGTATCTGTCCAATTGTGTTGTGTGCTGTGGTTTTCAAAGGTCAGGTCAAACATCACACACCCAACAAGCCCCCCTGAGAGCACACCGACCCCTCAGGCCGAGTCGCGACCCTTTGACTCCCAGAGGGTGTGCATGTGCTTAGGGGTTTTTGTACTTAACACTTTCTACTCTTGTGAACTGTGACGTGTTGAGAAAATTCTCGGACACAAAGGAGTATGTGTTTACGTTCTGCGAGCAATGTGTGTGTGTGTGTGTGTGTGTGTGTGAGTGTGTGTAAGCCCACGTGTATGGGTATGAGTGAGAGGTGTAGGGGGGTACTGTGTGTTTGTGCATGAAATGAGGGCTACAGTAATAACTTCCAGAGCAGACTGAGGTTAGAGTGCAGCCAGGCAGCAGATCGGATCAGTGCTTTAAACTCACTTGTGTCAAGCCCACAAGTGAGTTTGCCCTTATAAGGACACACGGGACACTCCTGGTAGCTGAGCTGAAGTGGATTACCAGCTGCAACCGAGGAAGCCGGACTTCTAGAAACACTGAGACAGACACAAACAAACAACTAAGAAAGACTGAGAGGGTGAGAAAGTTCAAAAAACAATTTTGTCACCCTTCAATCTCTTTATTGCCTTGCTTTAGGGCAAAACTCCAATCTGAATTAAGTGGAGGCCTATAAATCATTTCTCAACGCCTCAAGAAAACAAAGCATGGGTACAGCAGGCTGACATACACACACATAGACACACCACACCCAATGAAAAACTGGTATATAATCGGGATACATGAGAGCCCTGCGAGGCATGGGACTCCTGGCTTTTCAAAGGAGGGAGTTTCAGTCACCTCTCAGCTGAAAAGTCAACAAAGAAACAAACCAGATACAAGATTAAACTCACTGTGCTGCAGTGCACACTGAGCCTTCATTGTCTAGTGTTAAAAGAAAGAGGAAGAATCTGTGAAATACACAAGCCAGGGACGAGAAAAAGTTACTGCACATGTGGCAACATGCTCTTTGTGAGTGCAACTACACGTGTGGGAAGGCTTAACCTTTATGAGTAACCGGATGGTAGGACAAAGGCCCACAGCAGACCTGGGAAAACGGTGTCCCCTTTACACTTGAGGTAGCAGGCATAAAGAACGATGTACTGAGGTATGCATGTGGGTTAGGGGTGGGTATAGCCATCATCACTAGTTTAATAGGACTGTTAATGATGCATTGAGGACAGATCTGAACTTGTGTTGTTACTGATTTAGAGTACAGAGTCCGGGATTAATGCAGTGGACTCGACATGCTGATGGATTAATCTGCACTCACTCAAATTTCCTATCTTGCCCCATTGTCGCATGTCTCATCAGGCTAGCCTTTCAATCGATCAACCACAAAGGGACACATTTCTCTTGGGCTTGATCCACCACCCACTTCCGTGAGACATTTTGACCCATTTTGCCTGTCTGGCTCCACAGTCTTTGTGCGTCTCTCTTCAGAGCTGCAGGTCAGGTCACAGGAAGGGATCCAGGTCAGCTACAGCCAGCTCAGGGCAACTGTGTCCCACATTTGGGAGCTGGCCTCATCATAAGGGTTTTATATCAGCCAACGTAGGCAAAAAGCTGTCTCATTAATCTGCAACAAACTGCCAGCGCAGCACAACATATCAATAAAACCCTCTCAACAAGTGTGAACATTACTTGAGCATCCGTTCACTTTGACAAAGATCTTTGTTTGAGGGACTTTCACCGTGTGATATTGGGTCAAATGTTGGGTTTGTTTGGCACAAGTTTTGGTTTTGTTATTCTATGGACTCAATTTCCCACAAATGAAATTGCAAGTAAAGGAAATCAACAGAGAATTTTGCAGAAGAGCAGCTGCCACTATCAAAACCGGTGCCTACATGAATCCAAAAGCAACACGACTGATGATTGCTGAGTCAGAATCAGGTGTATTATAATCATACAGTCACGCCTAATGTATCACTAAGCTGCAGATAAGTGACATAAATTGAGGCATTCGGGAGATTTTACACACACAGCTCCCTCTGAAGTCTCGACAGGCTTTGTGCAACTTTTTTCACATGTGAAGTAAAAAATTCTCCTAGATTTTTCTTTTCCAACTATAAACTTTCCGAGTAGTCAAAGAATTGGAACCTTTGAACCAGCCAAGGAAAAATATTTTACAAATAAGCAACATAAAGAATGTTCCCTTGCAAAATATACTGCATCGCCCGTGTGTTTGGATGCCAAGACGTCTCTGTGTCATTTCATGGAATCTGCAGTGCAACTGTGTTGGTTTTTTCAAGTTAAACTTAAAGGATTTTGCTCTTTTTACAGTTTCTTTTTTTTTCCAAGGTTATCATATCTAATCATAGGATTTCAACAGAGGAAGGGAGCTGTCCACAGTCTGTTAGTACAGTCAATTCTCTCAGTGGTCAGAGGCAGAACATCAGATACAGAATGACAGATTTCAGCAGGATGGAGCCTTCGTAAATAAAGAGATAAGACAGACTGCATCGAACTTCAGCTGGCCTTGTCCTGCGAGCAGACCCAGGTCATCACAGGAGCTGCAGCACCATGAATCTTCACCAAATATGGGACGTCAATGGTCAAACTGAAGACCTTCATGACCAACTGTTTTGGTTTGATAAAGGGAAAGCTAGGAGGTGAGAGGGGTGTCCCACAGCAAGAAACAGAGGGGGAGTTAAAGCACTTTGGGGGGGTTTCAGAGCACAAACAGTTTGTTCTGATAGAACAACAGGGAGAGTCGCACAGTGACGGACAGACAAAGCTGAATGAAATTTAACAGATCAGCTGTTGCATCTAAAAAAATACCACAACATGAACAACAGTTGGCTGGAAAGCAAAACATCAACATCCGCTGGACGATTCCTAGTGGATCTCAGGAAATGGCTCTTTCCTGGGGGAGTCAACATAGAAAACACCAAAACCACAGTGTTTCTCCATTTTTTCCCTGCCTTCATCCTTCTCTTCATCTTTGCCTTGCTTTCATCTGTCTCTTTTCGTATTTCTAAAGTACCATTCCCAAGCTGGTGTAATGTAATAGATTAATCTTTTTTTTCTGGTTTAATTGAGCATGTGACTAGACAGAAAACCCCAAACATTTCTGATCCTGCAGAGTGCTGCATGTTGCTTCCTGTATTCTTCTCTATAAACAGAGCCACGCCTTAATACCCAAAACCAAGGACTGCTGAAACTGCACCAAAGCCCTGCTATTGTAGCTGAGAATCTGTGTTTGGGTAAAGCAAACGATTGCTGAACATCAAAAAGCATCTTAATAACATCTTGGCAATGATAAGAGTCATAATTGTCTCGTCCCCTGAGAGGAGGACAGCTTCCTCATTTCCTCATCATCATCTAAAGAGGACATTCAGCAAGTTTTGCACAAACTAAACACACAGAAGCTTCATTTTGATCTTCAGATGCTCTTCACGTTTGATGAGATATTACAAAATGAATGAAAAATGGGGAAAAAGCTTGTTTGTAATTGGAGTTTAAGCATTAAAGCAGATCAGACACATCTGGTCAGAGTTTCTTCTGAGTATAAAACATCTGAAAAACTGTTAGTCAACCTCGACACAGGAGCTCGGAGTGTTTGTCGTCCTCTGAGCACCTACAGCATCGAGGCACAAACTGAGATTTCACAAACCAAGAGACGCCTGGCGGCAGTAAAAGGAGACAGAGGATAAAATGCACACCTTCAATCTATTATCCAGATCTTTTCCATTTGGCAGAATGATGATCCAGACAGATGGAGATCAGTCACAGTGACCTTCTCTGCTGGATCACTTACCACACAAGCAAAAAGAGCTCCAACAGTCGAGTCTGTCTGATGTTTACATAAATTTGTTCACTCCTTGGTTGACGCTCCCATTAATCAAGGCAGATTTCGCTGATTTAATCGATTGAGTCAATGCAGCATGGATCACTTGACTGAGGTCGGTTTCTTCCAGCAGTAGCAGCTGGCGTCTCATCTCTTTTTAATCCAGCTGTAACTCTTTGGCCTCCCTCTGTAACCACAGGTTTAAAGCAGTTGTTCTCCTTGCTCAGTATCTCACCTCTGACTGACTGTATATACTAAAATTTAAGAGGTGCCCTGTGGTGGTTTTGACCACCAGCAGTGCCTTGGTGCAACGCTTTCCCAGTTTGGCCTTTTTGCTTTTTTTTTGCAGCTCTTCTCTTATGGTCTTTTCTGCAACTAAGCAGCAAACTCCCTGCTACCAGTTTACAGCGACACAGGCATGCAGTGTACATGAATGACTCCATGTTACACAGTTTCAGACATGCAAGTATGAAACAGTGCTAAAACTATCATCTGGATGAAGAAAGCTTAAGTTTTAAAACACTGCTTTAGAACAAATACATTGTAGTGTGAATCAAGGCTGCTGGGAATTAAGCATCTAATTGGTCATGAGGCTGTTAGCATATTTGTTTAATTTTCTACATCACAAAAAATTAGATGATGTAATGATGTATATTTAATATAATGTATTTACTACATAATTGCATGACTCATTATCCATGAGCACAAGCAGTAAGCCATATGATTTACATCCTCAGACACTTGCTCATGCACAGTTTATTCACTCACTGTTAGAATGTAATCACAATGCCTCACTAAAACAAGCTTCCTGTCACATCTGTTTGTTATATTTTGTGTTAAACTGCCACATCATTATTGTTATTTTATGACATTTTTCAAAAGATAATAACAGGCCCGGTTTCCTCTTTGTTAATATAAAACTGCTCTTTTTCAAATGCCAGCTTATGTTCCTAAAGTATCAAATATTTTTACAATGACAAAACATTTCCAATTATCCTTTTAAAAGGAAATATGACACACTGAACTGAGTTTCAACTTTAAAAAGGAGTAACTGTTAGCTGAAATACATCTCAAACTGGGTTCCACTTAATCTGAGTTATTGTTCCAAAGCAACAAACTTAAAAGGTCACAGACCAAAAATAGACTCTGATGGAGTTTTTATGCTCATCATCTCAAAGTTCACTGCTTTTATTTTCTCATCCTTTCAGAGCCAGAAATGAAGCGCTATTTATAGCAGAGTCCAGTAACAAAAGTTTCCTGTTTTATCAAATGAGCCAGTGACTCCTTATCGCCCTGCTGCCGGGCCGTGTATTTGGATATTCACTGTGAGAGGCCGAAGTCTGCAGGCTGTAACTCAGCCGCTTGTGTTGGTCTCATAAGTGTCACTGCAGCAATGTAGATAACACAGCTTCTAAAGTGTCACTTAAAGAAGAAAAACTGCCCTGCATGATGAAACGTTCACAGCCCATTCCTTCATTACCTCCTCACTGACACCCTTGGAACTTAATCATACAGGAAATGTGAGGGAGTAAATACCTGTGAGAATGATGACAGGCTCAGCAGTAAAAAAAAAAAAAAAGAAAAGAAAAGAAAAAAAATCAGGTGTGCACCGTGAACACTGTTGTTTGTAGTTTAGAGCCTCTTCGGGGGGGGGGGGGGACACACTTACAAAAACACCCCGTAAACCTTCATCCAGGTCAAAGGCAGTTATGTTCACCAGCTGCCGGCATGAACACAGAAGCAGCAGGTGTTATCAGTGGTCAGGAGCATAAAACACTGAAGACTCCCTTCTACCTGTGAGGGTGTGTATGTGGCAAGAGGTGGGGGTGGGGTGGGGTGGGGGGGATTTGCATTTAATAGAAGAGCTGCTGCATGCAACAGCTTGTGTCTGAAACAACCTGCAACCGCTTTGAAGACAGAAAAATGTTTTTCATGACTGCTGATGAGGCTCAGGTTACATCTTGCCGAATCATGTTTCTGCAATTTAAGACTTTATGTTGAAACTTTACTTTAGGGCTCGAATCGTCAGTTTTTAATTTGATTATTCTGCCAATTCTTGTCTCAAGTAATCATTCTGCATGTTAAAAAGTGAGAGAGTCTCTTCTCTTCTTACTTTTACTTTGACAAAGAACATTCAAAATAAAGAAAGCAGGTACTTTAAATAAATGCAGTGCGGTCATGATAACGTGATGACATTTGCATCAAATGTTCGACAGTAAAAAAAAAACCAAACAAACAAAAAAGAGCACATATATCAGTAAATGCCCCAGACGGTTATATAATGCAGCATCATTTTCCTGATTTATTCGTTCTTAATGATGGGGCTGACATTTTGGACAATGTCTCTGGGGGGGTAAGGACAACCTGGGACTGCACTGAGAGTCAAAAAAACAAATCCATTCTTCCCCTCCAACTGTAACCGTTGAGCCCTTGTCAACGCACAAAGGGTCCAAAGAGCCATAAAACGAAGGCCCAGGGGTCCCATATATCTCCACAGCCTGACCACAGAGTGAAACTGGCCTATTTTAAACATGCGTGAATGCTTTTCGCTCACCAGGGAGAAAGGACGGTCACAGGGCTGGAAAGACAAGTTACAAATCATTACATGAGACATCCAGCATGTAAAATCAGCTCAGCAGGCGCCACAGCCTGAAGAGCCTCCAAGCTGTCATGTCAATTCAAAAAAAAAGGAAAGGAAGATTTGTGTGTTAGCAGACCACAAACTGTAAAAGACAAAAGAGCAGTCAGATTCCATGCATGCATTGACATTTTTATGCATTTTTGAGCTAACAAGGTGCCACATTTGGACTTTTCCTGCAAACAAACAACGATGCGGTGCAGCAAAGACTCCTCTTTTTCAGAGATAATTAGAAGGGAGATCATGGTGCGGCTGACAGACACTCCAGTCCAACCTTATTCTTAGCTGAGCAGACAGGCGAACAGGTGCACATCAACAACAGACACCTGTAAACCCGGCTCGTCCTGCAGGTTTGACACATGCACAGAGGAAACTATGGCCACACGGCAGATTCAGAGGTAGCACAACTGATAATCATCACCCTGTGAGCTGGCAGCCAGCTGATAAAATCTATTTTTAAATGATAGCGGTTGGAGTGGTTTGGTTGGAAGGAGCTTTTTTCTTCAACTGTCCTCAGCAGCTTTTGTCTTTTGTGTGTCCACAGATCTCAAACACCATTCAGACAGATGACCCACAACAAACATCCTCTCCCAAGGAAACTCGGACGCCAGCTGATTATTCTGTGGATATTTAAATAACTGTGGTGGCTGAGAGAAAAGAAAAATGCTTTTCCTGGTTGCCATGGAGGGGATTAAATGAGCAATATAAAAGGCAGCCAGGGCTCTGAATAGAAGGGTAGAGATGGGATTAGTGGCGTTAGAGAGGCCGCCATATGACCTTCTGACTGTTTAGTTCATTAAGTACAACACAGGTCTGGAGTTTGTGTTCGTTACCCGAATGTTGTTTAATAGAAGCTCCTCCACCCGGCTTTTACCACCAGTTTAATTAAGCCTGCGCATTTCAGAGCGTCCATCGTCTTTTTTTTTTAAGTGTCCTGAAAAACAATTCTTCATTCACAAATTCCTCAACAATCACTGAATATAAACACCGCAAAATATTTAATGGAATCCAAACACAAAAAGGCTCCATTCGTGTCTCAGTGCAGCAGAATTTTAATTCCATCACAACACTGCATGAAGTTTAATCAGAGTTTGTTTTCCTTTAGACCGAGTTTACTGCGGAAAACCCTGACACTCGAGTCACCACAAACATCATCAGTGAAATTGTGGGATCTAGGTGACCTTTAGGCTGCTGGTCATGTCTGAGGGAAGGAAAGCTGTGGGGAAGACGCTCAGCACTAAAGAAGGGGAGGCATTTCAAATCTACCTCAGTAATGTGCTGAGCGTCAGTGTCACATGATGACAAACCGCACGAATTCCAGCGTCTGCGTGATACATGCTTTTTTATTCTGCTGCTGCAGCTCTGCAGACAATGCCAGTACTCTTACAGCGATAAAGGCCACACAGGAAGATTCAGACAATAATAACATCGAGTTGAGCTCTGGACTAAATGAAATTACAGGAAAGATATCACTGAAATAAAATGCTGTTGGAAAGAGCGGTCAATGATTCACATACACCTGTAAATCTGGATCTCTACTCAATTAAATATTAAATTACAATAGTTAATGGAAACTTAAGGAAGTTGAAAAAGCTTGAGATGTCCTCATTCTTTCCACTTCTAAAATATATAGCAACTATTTTCAGTCATTCCTCCTTTATATTCGTTTAAACTCCATCTTTCTTGCTTTGTCCCTATGTAAATAAAGTCATAAATCTCCTGATCAAAGCAGCCTTTGCAGTAAATCGTTAGACTGAAAGAAAAAATATTATTTCCTCAATATCCTCCTGTTCTCAACCTATTATAACGTCACTTTTGATACAAGTTCGTTCTTTCAGTGATTTATGAGAAACAGGCTGGCGAGACGTTGGGAAAAAAGTGGACTGGCTGTCTTTGTGCAGTTTAAATAGTCTCAGGCAGGTCAACAAAACATCACATTTATATGCTGCCTTGTTCCAAAGTAAACAGTCTTTTCTTGTCAGGTTTAGTGATCTTAAAGAGAAGAAAGCGAAATGTTTTACTCTCTTTGAAACGCAGAGCCTTCCAGAGTTTGCATAGTTTTTTAAGAGCAATATTTAAAAACTTTTCAAGCACTTCCAAGGAGCTTAAACCAAATATTTCCAGGTTTTAAATGCATATAAAATCTTATCTAAATTTTAACTATAAATGCAACTGCATATAATATAGTTTACAGGATTTCTTTGCACCCACAGCAAACAATGTATCGTCACTGTGTTTGTTTTTCCAGCCGCTCATATGGATTTGAATTTTATGTTCTAATCATGATCATTTAATGTTTTCTATTACTAACGCCAGGAGACAACAAATACACACAATAAAACAACTGACAACTTGAAAATATAAAATGATTTTTGGTTAACATGTTTGATTTTGTGGACAAAACACCAGAATATGTTGAAAAATCAAGCGGTTTTTTTGCAAAATGGATTCAAATAGGAGCATGTTCCCAAAACTTAAAATATTGCTGATGAAATAAAGCATTTTCCAAACTTTCAAGACTTTGTTTAAAGCCGGCGGTGAGGATAATAACTTTAGAAGTCAAGGTAAAATCATTTACTGTTGTTAAAACTGACAGACTGACAACCCAGGCTTACCACCATTTAATTCCTACTAGCTACTACTCCTAATTACACAAACCTCTTTATGTTTATATCAGTTACAATTACAGAATGAAAAACATGAGTGAGGACAGTATCGTCCAGATGTTTCATGTACTTCTGCTGCATCTATGACTCACGCAGACCTGCTGCCTCAAACCCGGACAGGCTGACTCATGCATCCTTGTACATGTGTCTGTGTTTCAGGTGTTTCATGTGTCTGTAATAAATCTCAGACATGTTTCACCTTCCTCTGCCTCAGGAAATAATTATGACATGACTAATGTCACTGTGAACCAGGAAGTTTCTTTTGTTGTACATGTTCGCATTATCAGTAATGATTTTGCTGCTCACACTTGAGACGTTGTGTCTACTTCAGTGACAGACATATTGTAACATACTATTGTGAATCAACTGCAGAGGAAATTAATTTTACTTTCATTGATTTGTAATAGAGATATGCCTGCTGTGCGTCACCATGAGCAATTATATTAAAACTGAATATTTTCTAGAAGTAGACTGGGCTTCAGCTTAGTATTGTTTTCTTCATGGAGCAATTTGTCATTTATTCATTTGATTAATCAATTTACCATTTACTACATTGTGTCTGAACCCAGTAAAATAGCCAACTAAAGTCCAGAGCCATTTTTAAATTGCTTGTTTTTGCCAAATAATCAGTCTGGAACCCAGAGATTTTAAATTTACACAAATATAAACACCCAGTAAAACAATAAATGTACCTAAACAGATCATCAATTGTCAAAATTTTGGCACGTTAAGTTGTCCTTTAATCAACTTCTGGTTAAAAAAAAAAAAAATCCAATTAATGTTTTTTCAAACCCAAGGGGACCTTTGCCCAATCAACACTCAAAACCCCAAATATATTCAAAGATATAAAAACGACACAACTAATTAAAACCAAATATTTGCTTATTCTTTCCTAACCAGTTACTCATTTTTTGAGCTCTACAGTGAGGATGTTCTGTGGTCTGTATGTGTGCAGATCACCTGTCAGGATTCATTTTACTGTCATGTATGAACTACCACAGGAAAGAGTTTGTCATGCGAACAATAGTAATTATGAGAATGAACTGAAATAAGTATGTTACAAAATTTTGTTTAAAATTTCTTATCTATCAGTAATCGAGGTATTATGTTGCACTAAAATATGAAGTAACAACAACATGCCTATACTAATATAATGAGAAATAAAGTCAATTTCTTCACTTAATAAGAGACCTTATCCCTTTATAAAGTAATTAACAAGTCTGATGTAACTTCATATAATAACATATATAGTTATGTACTTGATTGCAAAGTGTTACACCAGTATAAACTCCCTTGTCTTTACAATCCAGACTGCAAAAACACCTCAGTGGTGTGGCTTCATTTCCATCATGTACCTTCACTTCAGAGCATCTCCTCTCCTGTACTCACCAGGGCTCGCAGGGAGGACTCATCCAGCGCCGAGTAACTCTCCACAGACATTTTACTCTTCCGTGTCGGGATCAGGTGAGAAGAGACGGTCTTACTGAGATCTGATTTCCCTGCTCAACGTGTGGTCTGCCACCTGCACACGACTTCTGGTTGTTTTCTGTCTTTTTTTTCCTTCTTTTCTTTTCGATGCTATTTGTCTTAACCTTTAGCGCGGTCCAAGTCAGAAACTTCCTCTAAATCAGCGAAAACAAAGTCGTGTCCCGCTGATGGAAAAGCATATTTCGGTCCTCTTTCGTCGACTCTTGAGTTGCAGTGAAAGCAGAAAGCAGGCCCACACTCTCTTGCAGAAGCCGTTGGCAGCTTTTTGAACAGAGGATTCCCACCGAAAGGTGTAATCCCGCCCCCTCTCCGTCCACCGCTTCTCCCCGGCGCGCGCTCTGTGGAAAGACGCGCGCACAGCGTCCTCTGTATGGCGGATGATTTGTGCCACAGGACGGGCTATTACAGTTGTGTGTGGGAACTTCAACGTGAAAAAAAAAAATGCTCAAGATATTCATGAAATCTGGGCATTTTTTTATTACTACTGTGACTTTAGCTATTCAGTATATTTATCTTTCAATATGCAGCCTTGTAGTTTTCATTGCCACCATTTAGACACCAGAATCGGTTCTGATAAGCCAATGCATGGATGCCCCTGGCAATAGTGTGCTCATGGCAAAATATAAGTGGCTTATGAACTAGGAAAGTGTTACATATACTGCGAGTAGTCCATTTATAACAAACCTAGTCTTAACCACGGAGTGACTGAAATGGAAATGAATCAACACTATGATGCTTCCTTAAATACAAGATTCAAAACAGCAGCATTTTTGTTAAAGCTCTTTCTGCTCCATTACCGCATGTATTGTAGGAATAGAACAAGGAAGGAACAAAACTCATTAATTTGTTCAGTGTTTGTTGGAAATATAGAGATTAAGTAATAGATGTTTAGCATTATAATAAACCTTTCAGTAATGTTTCTAGCAGGGTTTTGGTATCATGACAGGAACTGAGGTGAGCTAAGTGTGAAAAGAACTATGAAACAAGACCGACAAAGTACAAACTGAAATCGTGAATGTTCTCGTTAAACATTTAATAGCAACACAAGACAAAGATCATCAAGATATGTGTTCCTAAACAGGAACAGTCAGCCATGTGCTATGTGAGCCTTAAGTGCATCCAAACAACACACCAGGTGATTTCACTGACTTTACTAGTTGAGCTCGTTGATCAGGTATTAATTAGGAAAACACTGCGGCATTGCCTTTAGTTAAAAGGAACATTTTTAAGACTCACTACTGTCTGTGGCACAAGGTTGCCTAATTTATATGTATTTCTAAAGAAGACCATGTGTTACACACAAAATACATCTTATCAATCTTAAATCCTTTAAGAGGAGCACACAACATTTTTTTTTTCACAACTCAAAAAAGAAGATTTGACTGGAGACACAGCTTCAAAAGCAATCTCTCCACAACACTTCACACCAAATATAATTCTATAGTTATGATTAGAAAAAGTCTAAATATTACTGAAGAATATTAAATACAAACGTTCAACAGTATAAAAAGACAAATGTTCAATAATCATATTTTTTTCATATCTTGGTCAAAGATGCATAAATTTATCAAATCTGTTCCTCAAGCCCTTTTTAAACAAAATAAACTATCAAAGTGCTTCAGGTTACACAAAGATGCAGAAACCAAAAGGAACACTGAGAGAGAGGAAAGAAAAAACTGGTAACGACAAAACATCCTTGGCAAAAGTAACAGGGTTATGGTTAAGTTAGACAAATGCACACTGACAAATTGTGTGTGTGTGTGTGTGTGTGTTTCATGTTTTCAATGTTCTTAATGCTTTATAAACACAATTTATGCAGTTAAAGAAAAAAAAAAATCAAAATACAGCGTGAATATAAATCAAGTTTATAATTTAACTTTCCAGGCTAAATGTTAGACATACAAACACTGGAAACAAATCTTTAAAAAAAAAAAGGCAGAATACATGTGGATAAACTGGATTACTTGCTTAGATTTAAACAGTAAAATTCAACAAAATATAAGATACTACTACTCACACAGGCACTTATCAGATAGGTATATGCTTCATTTCAAAAGTGTGCAAAAGGATAAATGAAAAGCAGAGTAGGAGATTTGGTTTTTCTATTTCTCCAGATGTTCCTGCTCTCACTCTTCCTGCTGCTCTTCATTCTGCTTCTTGGGCAACTGCAAATGGAAAAAAAAATTAAAAATACATTTAAAGACACTTAAGTATGTTGAGTGGCCTTTAAAGGGAAATCCCCTTTTAAAGCAGAGCTGACATTGTCTAGGTAAACCTTTGCGGCCCTGTGCTAATATTAAAGTTCTCTTAAAAATGAGACTAAGAAAGAAAAAAGAAATACACTGACAAACACTAAGATGAGGTATCACAGTAAAGGGTCATTATTTTACTATCTTCATAATGCACAGAGGTCAGTATTATGTTTCCACTTTGATCACATAAAAACCATCAACCCTATGGACACATTCATTGCACTGTCCATCATACACACTAATCAACACCATGTGATTAAAAAGAGAAACCTGAAATGTACCTTTGTTAACGGATTCCTTATGTTCCCTCTCCCTTCTTTATTATCTGGTGGATGTAGTCTAGTGTAAAAAAAAACCACATTTAAATAGAATATTAGTTATCTACTTTAAAAAACACATCATTTCATTTAAAAAAATTCTAAGTGAGAAAAGCTAAAACAATTATAATTAGATTTAAAAAATATGTTTCTGTAAGTCCTGATTATTTCTTTTACCCCTTTAGAGATGCAGATCCAGACTTTGCAGGGTCACAGAAAGATGACTGAGCCCCTTCTGCGTCCCTGCCGTGCTGAACCTTGTCTTTCACAGAAACGTCACAGTTGGACGTCTTCCTTTGACTTGGCGGTCCAATGTAGCCTCTGTGCCATTCCCTTAAGTTTTGTGCTGGTGGCGTGTCTCTGTCCAATCCAAAGTCCTCCATGAAGTCAGCTATGTGAGAAACAGGACACACAGTGGATATATATAAATACAAATACACAGCGACCAAATACAAGCCCCTGCACACATCAGAAAAAGCAATCAAAATATGATGCACAGAAATGAAATAGCTATACTAACTTGTTTAACACATGTAATGTTTATTTTATGCCACTGCTTGTGCTTGTGTTAGAGTGGACGCTAAATACTGTTATTTTCTGAATATTTAGTCGACCCTAATTATCATAAGAGTACTTATAATAAACAAAGACCCTATGGCATGTTTCTACTGCAAATTATATAATCTGATTCTCTATGGACTTTCTGCAATATATATTTTCTTCTGTATATTTTTTCCTAATTTTTTTAATATTTAAAATAAATGATATACATTACCTTGGTGCTTTATTCTTCTTTGAAAATCCGGAGATATCTGTCCAAAGATGTCTTTGGCTGGGCTCAGTGGCTTTCTGACAGATGCTTTTGTTAGATTGTTCAGCGGATGGGAAGTCTGAGGACGCATATCACATTTGTCCTAGGTATAAAAACACACACACAGAAAATTGCAAAACATCAGAACAAATTTTTGTGCTTTATTTATTTTTTACATATTAATATTATTATTCAAAAGCCTTGTTTATTTCTATGTTAGCCAGAAAGTTCATTTCAGTTTCAGTCCCTTGTTCAGATATTGGATTAGCCATTTTGCATTACAAATCTGAAACAATCTGTATATGCTGGTTGTTCAGATAATGTGGAAATCTCTACAGAAAATATATTCGAATAATATTTAGTTGCAGATAGCACCTTTACATTTTTAAGAAATTCTACAGAATAATTTGAAAAAAATAAGTAGTTTTAGGCTGACTACCTTGAGTAGTCTCATACCTGATGGTGAAACACAACAGCCTCTTCTAGAGCAACGCCACAGAATTCACATGGAATGACCACGTCGCCCTCTAGTGGACTGGCTGGAGGACTATAAGAGGCTGGGGAGACTGATCGAGGGAAAGTGGGGATGTTTGAAGCGAGTGTGTCTGGGAGGCTGTGCATCACTTCTGAGGCATTCCTGCTCATCCTGTCCTCTCTAAGTGGGGACGCAGGCTGCTTGCTGAAAGATGCAAACGCGGAGGCTGGGCTGCACCCAGTCTGAAACAAAGAAAACAAAGATTTAGTGAAAAAGAGGCTAAAATCTGCATTAAAAATGCTTAAATGGTTGTGATGGATGGAGATCAGGGCCAAGTTTTTAAACACTTAGAGGCTGTAACTGGACTGTGAACCCTGTGAAACGAAGATAAAGACGGATAAGCACATGTCTGCATGCCATGTGATGTCTGACTGCATCTGGGCATTTTACTCTGATTAGATGTATTCATGCACTGGTTAGTGCTTCCAGTGAGGAATCCTATCCCATATTTCCAAACAGAGACAAAAAAGTGGGTCACAGCGAGATTTTCCAACAGTTTGTTCACTTAAACTGAAAATGGGTCTAGAATAAGTTTACATTATCACAAAATATCAATGATTCCACAGGCAGAGTGAACAGGAAGTGTTGGGTTGATAATATCTGTCAATCAGTTTCTCATAACATTTTTAGTTTTGTCATGACGTCATGCATGCAAATTTAATGAACTGACCTTAAATTAACCACTGAATGCCCTCTTTTTCTCTAGTGTTGCCCTTTAACGTGTAGAGGTGTTCAGTTTTTATCCTCAAACATTGCTTTTTTTTTGCTTGATTTTTGAAATGAATTCTTAAAGCAACACTAGCACAGACACTGCTCACAGACTCTTTCATACCTGGATAAAAACTGAAATTACTCCATTTATGAATGAACAGAAAACATCACATAAAAACACAGAAGTCCTAATAAATCCATCATCCAGGAGACTATGAAAATAAGAAGAAACTAAACTAATTAAATAACTGAAATCTAAAATACTGCAATTCTATTAAGTTCCACTCTGCATTCTTTCTTGAACCACCTCTTAATTTTTTTGTGAATGTTATGTCTTTGTTTATGTTAGGATTCTGTAAGCACAATGACCGATTTTCTGAAGGGTTGATTCGTTTATTGTCATGCTTTTTACATGTTTTAATCCAACCAGGGTTGAAAATTAACTTTTATGTCTACCTTCTGATGCAGTTTGTCACTTCACGAGAAAAAAAAAAAAATCATAAAGCAATTTTATTTTGAAAGACAACTATGTAAATTCTGATCAATTTTCGGCCATCTATGGCTTCCAATTCCAGGTTTATGGTCCTAATTATGAAGCTATTAATTTTCTTATCTTATCATAGGGAATGTTGATGACATACCATTCTAGCCAATCATGGCACAATTGTGATGCTGTGTAACAACACATAGCTCTTCTGTGTTTCTGCATTTAAGTGTCCTTGTGAGGGAAGCAGACTCACTAACCGAATCTGCACTGTGGAATGTCACAAATCGCTCTATAATGTTACAATTATTTATCTACCACTGTGGCATGTGGATAAATGGTAGGTTGGCTGGTAGGTTTAGCAAAGGCGGAGTCTACTACATAAAACACTCGCACTTGGTGGGTTGCAGGCTCTAATTTCCAATCTTGTATCCCACCATTTTTCAGTTAAGTCCTTAGCTGGCTGACACAAAAATCTAGCATCACAGGTCAACCCCATGAGCTAAAGTGTACCAAAAAGCATGGAATTACTCTCTAACCTGATGCAGAATAAGGTCCTCTTCAGGAAACAGCTCTTCACAAAACTCACAAGGTAGCATGGTATCTGTAAAGATGATTTTAAATCATCAATAAATTGACAAAAGAATAACTTGAAGTAATTGAATCAACACTATTTTACCATTTACCAGTTTGATCATGGTCCTGGACTGCACTTGTGCCTGTGCTTGTAGTGAAATTGGGGTAGTTGTTGTTGGGCGGAGAGAGTTGAGAGGTGTTAGACGTTTTCCCAGTTGTGTGGTACCAGATACCACTCCAAGGGTTGCCTTCTACACCTCCAGCTCCTGATTCTCCATCACTCTGAAGGCTGAGAGCCAACATGTAGTCAAGGCCTGATGAATCCTCATCCAGTGCAAGTTCACTTTGTGGCCACGTACTAGTGCTGCTGCTGCTGGTCAGAAAATCACTCTGCCCCAACACTGGAGAGAAAAAAAATTATTTCAATAACTCCAGTTATTTCATAAAACAATTACAGCTGCAAGCAGCAGCACTGCTACTTAGTTTCAATTATATAATTGCATGTTTTAACAGAAAAAAAGACCTTTAATGTTGTGAGATTTGTTTGGATTGGATATATTTCTGGCCAACATACAATTAAATAAGACTGGTGGACACCTTTTTCTCCAAAGAAAATGTAATAATCAATAGGTTAATGATAAACTCACAGTGGCTTAATGGTGTATTTCTTGGGGCAGCATTCTTCCAGTCTCCTGAGCTTTGAGGTCCCCTTGTAGTGTTATAAATTCTGGGATCAAATGGCCGAGGAAAGGCCCGGTATTCTGCTGCACTGATGTTATTATTCTTTGGGCCCCTTTCTTGGGCTCCCAAAAGGTTACGGATGGAGTGGGCTTCAAAATATGGTCCAGGTGACATTGGGTCTATCGGACTTCGACTTGTGCGGCTGTTGTTCCTCTCCTGGGGTGGCGTAAGGCTTCCACATAAGACTGGATGCACAGATTTTTCCCTTAACATTACATTGCACTTGCAGTGTAAGCAGGGCTCAGTGCGAGTGCCGCAATACTCTTCATGTTCTTTGGACTGACTGTAAACAATCTCCAGTTCACAGTATTGGCAGGGGACCAACCGCTGAGAACATTCAGATCTCTGAAAGAGACAACAATTGTGAAGATGCATGAATTGAGGATTTAGTCAAGAGAGTTAAATGCTAGAGTGACAAATAGGGAAAGAAATGGTTCTATAGGGATACCTCATGTATATCCATATGGTTCCTCTCAATCTTCGAACCACACTTGCATGTTATCTAAAATGAAAAGTAAAAAGGCTTTTAAACTGCAGTCATCAAGTTTCCGTCTGACAACTTGAAAACTTTGCTGTTAGTCGTTTCCTTTGTGGTGAATATATGAGAGCACTTATGTATGCAAAATGTGGTCACTCTAACGTTGTTTTTCACCAGGCAGCATTAGCAAGCTTATAGTTAGAAGTTAGAATGAGAGTTGTTGATGTAATGTTGATAATACATCTACTTTGAGTAAAACAAATAGCTTTTTTAATAACAAAAAAACAACATAATGTAACATGGTTATTTAATAAAGGCACAATAAAAAAAATCCCACCACAGATTCCATTGTTTTCGTGTCCTGCTGTGATATCATGTTTATAAAAGGGACACCTGCTTGACACTAAAAATCTCGAAAGGTATTGAATTGATTCAACTCACAGTTCAATGTTCCTATTATACTGATTAGCTGTTCTAGGCTATGCAAATAACAGACATTTGCCACAATTTTTTCATTAAGTTCACCACTAAGAGCAGCACTCATGTGTTGCGAGAATATTGCTGACATCTCCGTACTGCTGCTTAGATTTCACCTGTGTGTGTTCCTGCTGTTTGTGCTCCTGCAGATCTGATCGAGGTACTGGCTCCTGACATACATCACACAGCGCAATGTTTCTTCGACAGTGGATCTCATGGGTAGTGAAATTAGCCTCTGGTATGTCATGTTTACTAAAAAAGTAAAGATAGTAATAATAATAATAAAAATCAATTTAAATCACCACAATGTGCGACCGATCTCTTCATTTACCTTATTCATACTCACCAGTTCCCACAAAACTGTGTATTTTCATCTGCCATGGCTTATCCAAAGCCTGTAAACAAATTACAACGCTAAGATTGAAATAAGCAGATAAAAATAAGCATCAATAAGTAGTGAAAACAATAAATATTAAATAGGTAAACGAGCAACATGAACAGAAAAGGAAACAATCAGAAAACAAGAAATAATATGCTCAGTGTAAATGAGCGTCTGACTCAAAATAGTCAAATAAACCACCTGGATTTACCTTAACCCGGCTCTGTTTTTGACGATATTTATCTTTTAATAACACATCAATGTACTTTTTAACTAAGGAAGCTTGTTGATAGCTATGTAGATCAACAAGTGGCATTCAAACCTCTTGGGCATATAGTTATTAAACTGGCATTAAGATTTCTCTATTTAGCCAATTTATAAATAGTCCTATTGATAATCAGGGGGTAATGAAAAAAGTACAGGTAGCTACCACTGTCGTTAGCAAATGAACTGGGTGACATCCCTTTCGATTTGCTTACCAAATGTTTCCAGGCCGGGTAGCTAACCTTAGCTGTAAAAGGTGGCTTGGGTCAACCAAGAGGGTCCTCGTCAACCTTAATCAACAGGCATCTTGAGTCACCTCAACAAAACTGGACAATATTAGCCGTGTTGTCTCAGAGTAGCTAAGTAGCCTAGCATTAAATACACTGTTAGCGACGACCACGTAGCCTTGATTATGCTAACTAACTTTATATGCTCTTAACGAAGAAGCCGTGAGGCTAATGTAATAGCTAGTTATGGGCTTCTGTTGCCCGGTCCAACCAAAACTTGGACAGCCGATTATTGTTACCGTTTGTCAGTAAATTACCCACCGGGGAATGGGTGACAAAAAGAAACCGTAGATGACAGCAAACTACTTGATGGTAGCCAGTAAAACCTTTCGTTATTTCCTCCTTTCTTCTACAAATGCAAGTCATTCACCCCGAGTGCAGTCTTACAGGCTGTCTACTACTCTGCGTCTTGAACCACTGGCTGGAAAAAAACAAAATCCCACCTCAGCAGTTTACAATGTTGTGGATAGCATTAGGTCGTAAATATAATCGCGACCTGTTTTCGTAATGGGGGTACAAATCACAGAGGTTAAGGGTTAAAGCCAGTCTCTGCAAGTCAAAACACAGAGCAAAAAATCCCGTAGGCTACTCCGGACCGCTCCGGACTTGCATTTGATTGATTAAATAAACATCGCGCGCTTGTAAAAATCGGCTCGAGCTATCTGATATTACCTTAAAGATTTATTTAAAAAATTAGAAAAATATGTCAAAATATAGAATTGATTGGTCTCTCGAATGTGTTTGGACAAGTGTAACCCCGTGACTTTGCATTAAAACTTCCGGTCTGTACCGGAAGCAGGAATGTAGCCGCGGTGGTTAGACAGCTGTCACTTGTTGACAAAAAAAAATGATCATGTTTACCAGAAAATCACTTCCATTCCAAGAGCAATGATTCTTTTTAAATATAAATAGACAGACCGAGCTCTTGATATTAGGGTATGTAATTCTGTATTAGCTCTCCCCTAAAATTATGTGTTGCTGAACATTGTCAATGAATTATTTTTATTACAAATATTTCCATTATTTTTACGTTTTGGCAAATGACTTTAAGTGAGGCAAAAACGTGGTCATTTTTTTTTATTCACTGACCCAATTTTAATGTGTACCCAGTGTATATGGAGAGGTCCCATATGCTGTAATTGTGAGGTTTTCTGATTTTCATGCAGTCAGCCTGAGTTTGACTTCATCTGAAAAACGTTTGGCTTTCAGGCAACATTAATTATGCTGCTGTACACTCATGTACTTCCATAGCATAAAATAAAACTGGGTTTAAACACAAATTTAAATAATTTTAAAGTTGTGCAATCATCTGATGTTTTCTTTGGCATAAATCAATGTAAATAATACAAATACAAAGTCCTAACACTGTATCAGTATCATGTTTGTGAAAGGGAACCGAAGGAACAAAATAATCAGTACTGCTGAGCCATCATTCTCTACTGCAAAATTTTGTAAAACCCTCAAGACATTTAGTAGACAAAACATAAAAAACCCTTCATACGGTATTTTCAGTCAGTGTTTATTGAGCTCGTGATCTACCAATACTGTCATATCAGACAACTTTATTTTTGTAAGGCACAGTTTTGTTCAAATAAAACACTTACTTTATTTACAGCAAATGTCAGGATGCAGTACATACATCCCCACACCTCCTCTCAGTCAAAATGACCAGCCAATGATTGGACCATTATTGTAAATATATAAAATTTTTAATTAATTTTAAAGCCCTTGTCACTTATATGAAAAGGTAAAGTCAACTATTTATTTTACAGTTGGTTGTAAAATACATACAAATGAAATGTAACACCATGATAAAAGTTCAAAAACAAAATTGTGACAAGAAAACATGTGATGAAATTGAAAGAAATTGACAAGTGATTTATCCAAATTCATTTTTTTCTGCAAATTACACTAATATGCCTGTCAATAAGTTAATAATTGTGGCCTGATTTTTTTTCAAGCAATTGTTGAACCTAAAATGGGGGAACTCACAGTTTAAGTGAATTGAACACATCAATGACTTTGTTTAAACGTTTTTGCCATTTTATATTGCGGTACATTATAAAGGGAATATCCCGTTGCACCCGCTCATGTTAGTTGGTTCCTAGTGATGCATTAAGATATCTAACAGCTCCTGAATGGTCACATGATTGTCTGACATGAACGTAGGTCCAACATGAAGACGGTTATGGACCAATTCCCTTGATCAAAGTTAGCCAAACAAAACATTCATCAGCAATAGTAGCTGCATCAGTTTGTAAAAGAATAGCAGTACAAACAGCCCTGCTGTTGTAGCCAGATATAAAGATAAAATGACCTTATGCAGCTAGACTAATAAAAAAAATTAAAATTACAAATATCTCAGGTCACTTCTCTTTAACATGCTCAGATGAAATAGTTATTACTCCATCTTCCAATGGAGGGGTGGGGCTCCAGCAAAAAAAAAAAAAGTACCACCACTGAAAGATCAAATATGCAGGGTTCAAATTCATCTATCAGTCTGCACCACAGAAATGAACTAAAATGACAGTAAAACTAAAATTTCACATTAGACTTTTTTTTAGACAGGATGATTTCTAGCCAACCAGACAACTTCTTCATATGTTAATGATTATAAAAGATTCAAGTAGCCATTAATAACTATCAAGCAGATTAAAGGTATAAATGGAAGCACGATATATCGCATTTTACTATTTTGAATAAGAAAATAGCAAAAAATGTGCAAAACACAATATTGCTTGACCAAATTGAAATAGCAATAATGCAGTCAATGGTGTTTTTTTTACAGGGCAAAACTCAAGATATCTCACAATAGTCAATCCCTGACTGTGTCAAAGAGCATGACAATAGGAAGCATGTTAACATACCTGGGATGTCAGAAACATAATAAGTTTGTGACAGAAAGCTATATACTATCTGCAGAGGCATTTTTGTGCCCTCCTCTATGTCAGACAATACCATCTACACACACTCGTACTGGTATAGCTGCAAAGTCCATCCAAGACGTGTATCATGTTACTACATTTTTGCCATCATTCCTGTTGGTCCCCACTGTACATTAATGACAGACATTTTAAAAAGTACACTAAAATTGGGATATTTGGTCAGTCACTTTTAAAACAATAGCTAAAAGTTTAAGAAAAGAAAATTGCCTTTAAAAAACCTAAAAGTCTTTAGACAATCATAACAACATCTGTCAACTTCTGAAGGAAAGAAATACTGGTTTTCACTTTAACTTCCAAATGTCCTTGGTCCAATAAAAAATTCAGTAGGCTGCTCTTACAGAGTCATTAACCACAGTCGTGTGAAAAAATACTCTTTCTACTCTATTTTATATGTTCTAGTGGCAAAATGAAAAAGGCTCGAAGACAGTTCAAACGATAGGAGAAGGAATAAAGGAAATGTACAGTACAAATGTTCATGATATGAAATGAAAAGAAGGCACAGAATTTAAGAGTTGAAACCAGAAGTCAAAGAGGTAGCAGAGGTCACAGAGAGGGACGAAGGAGAAAACACATTGTTTAAAAAAAGGGACTTGTGTGGTGAAAGGTCTATCTGTCCTTGGATCCAAGCTTCTCAATCAAGTCCTGCAGGGGAGCAAGTTCTCGCCTGTCGATGAGGTTGAACTCCTATTGAACAAACATTTAATAGCCAGTTAGGTTATTTAGGTCCTTTTTTTTTAATTAAGACAATTTTATGATATGTAGTGCAATGTGATGTCTAACACTTATTTTTAGCCACTGACAAATAATTTATCACACCACACATGCTACAATCCTCCATACCATGTCTTATCTCTTCAGCGCCTTTAAGAAATATAATCTGGATGACTGATAGCTTTATCTGTGTTTTAAAGACTTAAACTTTGTGAAAAACGTTTGAGTTGACGCTGCTCAGAGTTGAAGACAGTGTCAGACCTTACATAACAGTTAGCAACTGGACTACACTACACAACACTAGGCACTGCAAGGTGTGAGGTGCAATGTGTGAAACAGGAGAGATCTTTTACTGCTACATCCTGTAAAGACGTCTTGTCAGCTCTTTCTTAGAATGATGAGAGAACAGACCTATAGTACCGGATCAATGTTTAGCCATTAAAAAGCAGCATTTAAAGATTTATTCCTGGTCCTACTTTACTTGGACACCAATGCCTATAAATACAGATGGATCTTTACTCCCTGGCAATGTACAGAAATGAAGCCAAAATATCCCTAAAATAGGTGCTACCATCTTGCACTGGTGACGTCACTGGGGAGTCAGAGTTTGTGCAGTAGTGATCAGCAGATGGAGCTGTGGTACTGGGGTACTGCCTATACAGCTTCCCAAGTCAATTGTGGGTTAGTTTAGCTGTCAATCATGAAGCCCCCCTGATACTCCTGTGCCAGGACAGATGCCTTTCCCAGTATGACTGTTTTTATTAACATTTGAACTCTACAGATATTTAAAAAGCAGCAATAATGTTACTAGGACTAGAACTTCAGAACCCCTTTTCAAGCACATATGAATTACAGGACTACATCTACACTATTGGTATGAGTGGTATTTTAGATACACAATTTAACAGTGATTGTAGTAGGATAATCTTACCTGAACAAAGAAAATGAAGTGCTTGAAGGAAGTGTTGAGGTGGGCCTCCTCCTGCAGCTGCATCACAGAGTCAAAATGTTGGTGGTAGATGTGAGCATAAACCCTGAACAGACGCTTCAGGATGGTTTTGGCCACAGACATGAAGTTCTTCGGAAATGGGACTCCTGTGGGACAGAAGATGGTGGAAAATGCAGATGTAAAGAGAAAAGCATGTGCTGTTTTAACCTCTACTGAACCTTTCTGCTAATTCAGGGTGAGACTAAAATTCATCTAGGCAGTGTAGGAACTGTACGCTGCTTTCTTGTGTCAGTGTGCTCTTTAGCATGTGAGACCAGCTGGACTGAAGTCAGGTGACTGGCATTTAATAACAACTCTGACTGTGTTTCCTCTGTATTTCACTGCATTGGGTTTGAAATTAATCGATATCAATGAGATTTAAAGTACTCACTTTTAAAGTCAAATAATAGAACTGTAGTCAATTAATACAATGTCATCCAATTTTAAAGGACCAAAGGAGTATTAAAAACTTAAATGAACTTTTATCAGGGTCATTAAGTTTTGCAGTCTGTAAAAAATATTTTCCAGTCAAATTCTGCCTTAAGTCTGCACAAACAGCCATTATCTTCACTTCTTGTTTTTTTTGGAGATTTTCTTGCTTTAGGCTTCTCTTCAACATGGGAGACAAATGACCAGCTGGGCAATAGTCAGGTGATTGGCTTGGACGGTCAATATATCACACTGTTCTTGCCCTTAGTTCACCACGAAAGAACATTTATCATAAACCAATGTCAGTCTAGGCTGTTGGAAGGGGAAAAAAGCTTATTAAAAAAGCATACAAGCAGACAATGTAAACTTATTCCCAAAGGGTGACAGTAAAGCCAAATAAATTGTCAACTCTGGCAGAGGAAAGATTATATTGAATTTAACTTTAATGGGATGCATGCAGTTGCTTGGTGTGTTAGAGAAAATGTGACTACCACATATTTGGAGTTTTTTTTCTCTCTCTGAGCTGCACTTTCACAAAAAGACTATCATAAACAAGTCAAGGAAGGCTTTTAAACGTTCTTTGCAAATCATATTGATCAAACTCACCAATCTTGGAGGGAAAAAGTGTCTCATCATCCAGTTGATCCTGCACCCAGGTCATCAGGTAGTCAATGTATTTGGGAGCGGAGCATTTGATAGGCTTTTTAATATTTGTTCCATCAGCCCAGTGATACTCATATCTACAGGAGGAAAAATACATGCATTATTATTATCAACTTGAATTCTAAGCTGTAGAAGATCAATATATAAGACATGAACATAAATGCACTACATATAAAATGTTGTCACTCTGCCTTTCTGTCAGGTTATGAAAACATCATCTGGTAGTTGATAAGCTAAAAAAAGAGCAGAAGGGGAAATGCAAAAGTATCGACAGTCACGTTCTTGATGGCGGCTATGTCAACAGGAAGTGAACCCTTGGTCTCTTCCTCCTGATTACAGACTGAACACAGACAGTCTTGGCAGGAGAGAGGATAGAGGAAGTGCCACATCGAGATTCTCGCTAAACAGTTTCTACAGAGACCACATGCAGGGTCTAATTTCTGCTTCCTGCATGTGACATTCAGATGATATATTTTCAATTTTTAACTAGGTCAACCTTTGAATCTAAATTACACTTGGTTTGTTTTACAGACATTGCACAACATCTCCCAAAACAGTACAAAATAATGTTAAGGGGGATTATATCTTTGATTTAGTGTCATGAAAAAATAAGTTTGCAAGTATGATTCAGTTGTTACTGTTACTACATTATGGTTCAGTAAGAATTACTTACTTAAACTCTTTCCCCATATTGAATAAATGTCTGTGATCAAAAAAATCAAGTTCTAACCAGGGATTCATCTTAAGAAAAAATCTTCACTAAAACAGGTGAAGGGAGTCTCTCATAGCCCATAAACACAGTAACATACAAAGCCTCATTATTGTTAAATCTGGTTCTTTTCTTTTTTGTGCGTGTATTTTCTTTTTATATAAAAAAAAAAAGATTTATACTTTTACTGTAGCTTTGTTTTAAAAATCCAATATAACTGTGCTGTAAAGCCACATATCCCTCATCATTCATTATGTTAGTCATAGAGTTTTGTAATGTTCTTTAAAGCACTCAAACTTTGTGACTCATCTCGTCACTGCCAACTAATGGGAAGTTCCTTGTTTGCTAAAATTTCATAAACGCATACATCAGCTTAAATATTTCCCTCATTTTAATGGAACTTACCAAATGACATTTTGGCCTTTTTTGGTGGTATTCACGGCATCACAGTAAGGCAAGTTTTAGATAAGACTGTATGTTACATGGTTAACTACATACATATATGTAGGATGCTGTCTTGCTAAAATAGATACACTAAGTGAGAATGTAACATGTACATGTTTAAATTTTGTCTTCATACCATCCAGATGCAAAATGAAGCACTTCAGGTGCTATTTGTGCCTACTGCCATCAGACAACATAACAACAGTGTAGACCACAGACTATGCCAGTCGCTTTGACCTGCCAGCTGCATGTGTAAAAAGGATAGTCTGCTGTTACCTTGGTCCAGCAGACATCACAGAGCAGCTGGTCTCAGTGCAGAACTCTGTGATGGTGCCATACAGCATGTTGATCTGGTTGAAAAAGTCCACCGCTGAAAGAAAGGGTTCATTATTGTTTCTGTTCTTTTCATGCTTCAAACAGTAATAAACTAGTTTCCCTTTTCCATACATACACTAGTTTTAGCTAGTCTTTTTAGACAACATGCAGTGCATGACTTTCTCGTTCAGAAAACATATCTATAACCATTAATGAGTATGTTAATGAGGAAGTGAGTTATTTCTCTCTCAATTTCTACATGTGTATGGTCTCCTGTACATAAATTATGAGAACTTTACTAAATGTAGTCTTGCTGTGTGTACGCTGCATTTTCATCTGCCCCCTTATTCTTAATTGTCTAAGATACAAGATTCTTAACCAAATAGTTTTATTTCTGTCCTTCAAAATCTGTTTCAAATAATTGTGTATTTACTTCTTACTTCTAATGCTTACTCTGTAAACAAATTTTGATTCTGTGATGAATCATTTACCAGTTTGGTTGTGTGTCTTTGTTTAGCTATAATTATCTTCTTTCTCCGTTTGGTGATGCAAATGTTCAACCTCTGTACTTACAGTGGGCAATATATAAATATCATAGCAATATAATGATGAGACTTGATATTGGATTACGTTTTATTGTTACATGGCACCAGTATTCCTGACTTCTGGTTTAAAAGGCTACTTTACCCATTTGTTATATTCAAATTAGTGATGATTATCCATCAAAATATCATTGTGTTTACATTTTTTAATAATATATTGTTGCAATATCTGTATTATGGTATTAGGTAAAATATTGTAAGATTTGATTTTGACCATATTGTCCAGCCCAACTCTGTGGGATTATAATATTTAGAAATTTTAGATGGTAACTTATGGACCTTGTGATGGTTTTTTATAAGTGGGTGAATTGTATTCATCAGCTTACTGTTGACAGCAATCCACTCATTAAGATCCTCTCCCTCAGGCAGCATGACAGCCTGCCTCAAGTTCCCACTGCCCAGTGTTGCCTCAGCATGTTTCAGCAGCTCGTACTGGTGGGAGCCCTCTGGGATGTTCTTCTTCGGCCTGAAGGTCTTGGATGAGCGATTGCCACTGTAAAGAAACAAACGTGGGGCTTAGTTAATGTTTGAGCGTTGAAAGGACAGTGACATTTTTAAAAGACTTATGGGCGAGTATATGCTCCTCTTGGGCCTTCATATATGAGGATCCATCCTGTCTGGTGTGTGTGAATAGCAGCTGCTAAAGGCATTATTGTAAACATCTATGAACTTGATGCTGGAACGATACTAGTGATGGGTAACCTGCCATGCCAACGTTCAAACGCTTGCAAAGTCAGCTTATTTTGATATGTGCTCGGTGTGATTTATAATCTATGAAAGATAAATGAAGTTGCGGTAATCACCCACTCAGTGCAGCAGACAGGAAATGTGACAGTATCAGGACTGTGACTGTAATCACCAGAACAGTTAATTATGCTGCGCGACAGTTAGCAACGAGGTTACGCAAACGTGTGGGTAATAAAATATGATATTAACATGTGTAGTTTTATATAAATAAAGTAAAAAAATAATGAAAGTTGTTTCTGATAAGTCGGCCAACCAACCGTAAGCTAACCTAAATAATCAGGGAGTGAAATTAGAACTTAACAGAAGGTTAAAAACAAAAGTTCAAGTTGGCAAGTGCTGGGGATCTATAAATAAACAGCGTACAGATGTTATGTCGAAGAAAGCTTATCCTAAATCAGAAAATGATGTAGAAATTCGACCTAAACTGATGATAATAACGATGCAGTTTGCGGACTCTTTTATATAACGGTGCCTTATTTTAACGTCAGTTACTTCCCTTGATGGAACTTCGAAGAAGCGTAGCTAACTAACGTTAACCGCAAGCGTCGGCTCTAACTTAGCAAGCGAATGCTAACTTTACTTACAACAGGAAGCTCATCTTGGCCAAGCGGTCGTCAGAGCGCCTCGTTTACAACTCCTAACCCTGGTTTAACAGACAGAAATTTATTTTAATAACCAGAGACTAGGAGGCACTTGTCGGCGATGCCTGCTAACAGCAACGCTTCGGCTAACATGAACTGCACCCACTGAGGCTCTTCCTCTATCGGGTCCCCGTCTCGGCAGGCAGACTGTCGCCCCCCTAAGGCTACATGCCGCTACTACAACTCTCCATTTGGATTGAAAACTAAATATAAAACTTTGTTTCCGCCAATACGGGTTTTACACTGATTTTATTTAGAAGTAGTAGTCTACTTTAACCTACATTTTTTGCAAAAACATAATTTGTTTAATAGAAACAAAATACGGCCTTTGATGTGGGTCTCTTACGGTCTAGGATCAACTCAATAGACAGACTGATTGTAAGTTGGGGGCTGGAGTTAGCATCCACTTCAGACAACTTGGTGTTTTGGTTTATAAACTGCTCACATGGCAGCATATTAAACCTAGGGTTGTGTATGCCCTGGTGTGTGCACTGCACATGCAACAGGTTACGTGCACAATGAGGGCTGGAAGTCAAACATCTAATTATTGCCCCGTGGCTCCCAAACAGGTTAATTCTACCAACAATGGTAAGTAAACAAGTACATTTACTAAAGTACTCTCATTAATGACAGTTCTGTGAGTACTTTACTTAAAGAATTCATTTACTACCTGACTGAATCCCGAAAAGCCAAAAAGCTATGATGAACACATATGGAAACTATTATAATTAAATTCTAAAAAATAATTACATATTAAAATAAAACTTCAAAACAGCATGGCAGAAATATATGAAATACTTACTACATTTACTATTCTTAAGTACTTTTAGCTTAAACTTCTGTAAAATGTTGACCTAAAATGTATGTCATCATATATAAGCAAGACTTTTACACTTGATATACATCTGGCTAAAAATTGGATAAAAATGTATGTATTGTTGATAGACTGAGACCTCACTGCTGTTACTGTCGATCTTCATTTCACTGGAAAATTACAGTACTATCTGTGCTGAAGAGGAGTGGCAGCAGATAGGAGTGACGCACGGTCTATACGTCGCGGGGGCAGGGCTTTAAAGCCGCTCTGCCCCGCTCCCTCCTGCACAGACGTCGCTCTGTCAGCCCGGGAGGTGGTGCATTTCGTAATCGGACGTGGTGTCTCTTCTCCTCTCAGCCGGTCACAATGGCAGCGGTCAGGACTCTCAGGAAACTGTGCCAACACTCCCAGCATCAAGTCTGTAAGCTACACACGTCCGCCTTGAGGTGAGAGCAACAAACTGATCTGAAATCTGATTTTATTTTGGGAACATCTAATCCCACTTTTACGGCAGGTTACGCGCTCTTTTTTTTAATCAAAATGAGAATAACATATGGTCGCTTTAACATATTTCATAACTGTCCGGTCCTCTCTAATATTGTGTGTACTTGGACAAGGTCGTTTGTTTAATTATGGGGTTTGATGGCCGATATTATAACTAAATGTCCGCAGTTGGTCACATTTTGGGGCGCCCCTAGCGTTATGCCGGTAACATTGCAGTGGCAGGCTGGCTGATGAAATCGGCCTGAATGCTTGCACCCTTTGGTTGGAGAGACAAGTCTCAGCTGGAGATCGAGGTGCGGGTCTGCAGACAAAAAAAACGAGATGCATATGTATTAAGGTCACTCCATCTTGGATAACACACGCGAAAGTAGTAAAGAAAAGAAAAAGAAAAAGTAGAGATATCTTGTTATAAATAATTGCCTTTTCTGAGGGGGAGATAGCAACATACAGAGGGCAGATTTGCAGCATCCCGTGCATGTAGTTATTGAAAACGTGCGGAGTGCAGCATGACTTAAATAGTGTAACGATCTAATTTTATACACACGCCTTAAAGACTCAAATCTCGTGTGGCTGCGCATGATCTGCAGATCAAGAGGCACAAGATACATCATTCTAAGCATGTCCTGTCATGCAAGACTTATTACAAATCACAGCTTCCATACCACTTCAGTTTCACAACCAACTTTGGGGGCTTTTGATTAAAATGCATACTGCAACAAGATATATGCACAAAAGAATAAAACACACACAAACACACAAAAAAGAAACAATAACAAAAGAAGAAAAGCATATAAAAAGACAACACTCCACTGAGGTGGGTTTCACTTCAAAGCTGTTTAACACGGGTATGTTGTTGTGCATTTGAAAAGCAATTTTCTTCTCAGTAGGCCTTTTCTAATTTAAAGTGGTATGTTAAAGTGCAGTTTGCTGCCCTGTAATCTCGACACATTTTTTCTCTCTGGGGACCTGGTACACTGGCCCCATGGTCTCACCCCATTTTGCCCCAAGATGTGATACTTTTCTGTGAGATTTAATTAGTTTGGGCCGAATGAAAGGGTGGTTACATCACTGTGGATGGCTCATTACTCTTCAGTTATTAGCCACCGCTTTCTGTTTGTTGTTATATAACTCAGAACCCATCTTGGTGTTTTTGAAATTGGGGCACGGCAGTAGAACACATCAATCCAGTTTATGTAGTCAAACACTGAGAAACTTACAGTCGGTATTAACCGTCAGATGTCTCTATTCTGTTACACGTCAGTCACTGTGACCTATAAAGGATTTTCAGGGTTAAGGGTCCTGATGGATCACAGACTGCACCTCACTGCACTTGGGGATAAATAATTGTAAAAGCTGCTTTTCTTTGACTTCTCTTGTGCTTTGTAACACCTCTGACTGCGCATGGTGATTCAATGCTTGTAATCAGCCATTTTCCTTTGACTTTTCCAGCCTGTTTGTACTATTTGTACACAAGCTGCAGGTTTTCAAATGCTGTAACACAAAACTGTACTTACAGTTCAAGTGTTCATAAAGCATCTGGCTCTGTCAGATAACCACATGCTGTGTCTAATTATAGAGGCTGTAGTTGGTACTTGTTCAGTCTGCATGGTTTAAATTAGTTACAAGTTTCAAGTGTCAAGTCCTTTTAGCAACAATCAAAGAGACCACTTTTCGTAGATAAGTGAGTTAGGAATAGTTTTTTTAAGTTAGAAGTTAAGTTAGAAGAATGGTTGATTATTTGTTAGTTTACTTTGTTATTATATGTAATTTACCATTTTTTAGTTTCCCACCACAATAATAAGGATTTTTTTTTAGCAAAATTTGGACTCTATGTGAATACACTAGGTATAGAACGGCGTATTTATCCCTCATTTCTTTATCTAAATAACAAGATACCCAGTTTGTTAAAATGTAAGATAATATCAACAGTTTTTCCTCTGACTCCTTTATTTTTACATTTCAACTCTCAGACAGGAGGCGGTGGTCATCTCAGGAAAGAAACTAGCCCGGCAGATTCGGGAGGAGGCCCGGGCCGATGTGGAGAAATGGGTCTCAGCTGGACACAGGAGACCCCATTTGAGTGTGATTCTGGTCGGAGACAACCCAGCCAGCCATTCCTACGTACTGAATAAGACACGAGCTGCAGCTGATGTCGGTAAGGAAGAGAAAAAAAACCAAAAACACCCACAGTTCTCATACGTATGTGTAAACACACTTCTTCTGCAATATGGCAATAAAAGAACAAAGGCTTGCCTGTGTTTTAAAGTTTTTTCTCACTTTAACCTCCCACAGGAATCTCTAGTGAGACAATTCTCAAGCATTCAGACATCACTGAGGAGGAGTTGTTGGATTTGATTGACAAACTCAACACAGACCATCGTGTGGATGGCCTGCTGGTCCAGCTGCCTTTGCCAGGTACAAAAAAAAAACCATAAAGGAGTGGGATAAAAAGATAAACAGAGTATAGAGGAACTGTAGAGTGTATGTGTTGTTTGCACCTGCCGTGATAAACGTAATCTGTGCTTAAATATGTAGTATTTTTGAACTTCTACCAGCTCATACTGACCTGAATCCATCTTTGTTTTCTGACAGACCACATTGATGAGCGCACAGTCTGTAACGCAGTGTCACCTGCCAAGGACGTGGACGGCTTCCACGTAGTTAATGTGGGCCGTATGTGCCTGGATCAGTCCACCATGCTCCCTGCCACTCCCTGGGGAGTCTGGGAAATTATTAAACGCACAGGTGAGAGGAACAACTGCTTATTTCCTTTTTAAGAGTTAAAATCCTGAATAAACTAACTAAACTAACTATTCATATTCTCTTCTTTCAGGTATTCCTACTCTTGGGAAGAATGTCGTGGTTGCAGGACGCTCCAAGAATGTGGGCATGCCCATCGCCATGTTGCTGCATACGGACGGCCGTCATGAGAGGCCTGGAGGTTGGTGACAGTGCATGTGGGTCTATCTGAATGTTTAACCAAAGGGGGTAAATAAATTGAGTATGAATACTGAATGGTATTTCTGTTGCAGGTGATGCCACGGTCACCATTTCTCACCGTTACACTCCAAAGGAGCAACTTCGCCAACACACTAAAATCGCTGATATAATTGTGGCTGCTGCAGGTTTGTGTAACAGTTATTTGTCAGCTGCAACTGACTGAAGTGCTCAAATATAGAGATCAACTTTTTTCATTACAATTCTAACTGAACTTTGTTGAATTTTCAGGGATCCCAAACCTCATCACTGCCGACATGATCAAAGAGGGAGCAGCTGTGATTGACGTTGGGATAAACAGGGTGCAGGATCCAGTCACTGGAAAGAACAGACTGGTTGGAGATGTGGATTTTGAAGGTGAGGCTGAACACTGAACACCATCACTCTGCATGGACATGCCTGTCTTTTTGTTTGTGTTTAACATAGCTTTCTGTCGACATTTAGGTGTTAAACAGAAGGCGGGCTTCATCACCCCCGTGCCTGGAGGCGTGGGACCCATGACGGTGGCCATGCTCATGAAGAACACTATCAAAGCAGCCAAGAACGTTCTGCTGTATCCCCCAGAGAGGATCCGCATGGCGGCTGCGTCCTAATGGGACGAGGCAAATTGCAGCGACAGTGACACATTCCAGCCCCCCTCCCCAACACCAACCGCCCCCCTCCCTCTTTTTTTTTTTTATTTTTTTATTTTTTACATGGAGCTACCTGACGCGCTCCCCTTGCACACGGACTGGAAAGATGATAGCTTTAAGGCTCTCGTCCTGCTGACATCCCTAACCTTCCCTAACTTTAAGTCCAGCCATGTTTAGACTGTTACATTCACTCATGCAGCTGTATGTTTTATGTAACAGGGTTTTTAGTATTTATCCTTCGCAAGTTTATTTCTGTAGAGTTTTGGAGTGTTAAGGACTCTTGAGAGATTGTTTTATTTATTGCTAAAGTGACAATATTTAAACATGAATGGTGACAGGTTACAGTATTTAACTCTAAGTTGGTGAGGCAGTAAACGCGGAGCAGCCGAGGCCTGTTTTTTTGATGTTTGCATTAGTTTAGCCTTATGTACCGAGAGTGATAAGGGCTAAAATCATCAGGAACGACTATGTTTATCAACATACAAGCTTTAAAAATTCACAATTGCCTTTGTAAAAACTTTGAAATAAATATTATAAATGTGTTTTCATGGTTTTCTTTTTTGTGCACACAGTCTCCTCATTGATAGTGAAGAACCGTGTCCATTATTTTGTTGGCTTACTCATTACAATATTATTTCCACACTAATGCATTTATACTAAATATAACTCCTCAGGCATTATTATTAGAAGTAATTAACATTAGCGGTGGTATTTATTAGAATTTAATTTCTGTCTTCACCCTCTGATCCAACTCTCTGTATTCGGTATGACAAAGACACCATAGCCACTTGTCACGAGTTACTGGTGTCAAATAGAAATTAATCTCACTGATCCAAAGCAAATCCTGGAATGCAAACTGACTCTCTCCTCAGATACCTATCAAAAAAAGAGTCCTCCCCATCACTTCACTCCATTTCTTTAACGCACTGACCTACTTTTACATGACAAGAATGCAAGAGACTGTAATGATTAGTGTGACCGAGTATCTGATACACTTGGAACTTTTTTAGGGGCAGATTTTAACCCTTCATTCACAAAAAGGTCAAATTCTCTCAGGTTTATGGGGAGGACCCATGGAGGGTCAACAGGTGGTAAGTTTGTGAGGTCACTCGGTCCACTGAGTTTGTAGGTGTTTCATTGCATCCATGCAGGATGTGAAATATATTTGATAGGCCTTTGCAATCTGCTCTTTTTTCATTGCCTAGTTAAGGACATTAAAAGCAGTGAAAAGTTTGAGAGGACATATTTCTACAATGGATATTCTCCATAAACAGCCAAAGGGATTTATATAATGAAATGCTTTTCGATATCCTTTAGGACAAAGCAAAGTCTGCCTGTGTTTCCTCATTACATATGACAAGTAATGGCCTTTTACGTGGATTAGCTAAGAGCAGTTGCCTTAAAAAGTCACTCTAACATTGCATCAGTAAAAGGAATCCCTCAGATTCACAATAAAAAAAATCCAAAATTTTTTTTATGACCCATTTCAGAACACTATTCATTAATGAATAATGAAATAAGAATTAAAATTGATGGTACAATATGCATAAGACTTAAATGTTGCAGCTGGTAGAGGTGAAGCTCTTTTTTTTTTTTTTTACTAAAGAGCCTGAACTGCCATGCATCTTGTAAATTTCACCAAGTGATCTGAAAAGTCTTTCCCTAATCTGTAAAAATTAACCATATGTTGATCTTATTTTCTGTCATTGTTGTGAATCAAAAACTACCAGAAACTAAAGTTATCAAAGAAATGTAAATAAGTTCAAAGATATTTGCCTTTAAAATATAATGGAATTCAGGTATATAATGGAAATTCTCAAATTAGTACAAGTAGCCTACCTTAAGCTTTTCCAACAGTTCTTAAATAAATACATTTAGGTTCTTGGTTACCTTGGACTGTGTCTACGTGTATTTAAAATATGTTCAAATGCTCAGTAGGAACTAGGAACCTTAATAATGTGGTTCCCGAGGCTGACGGAATAAAATTGAAGACGAGCACACTTCCGTAAACGTCACAAGTCAGCGTTCTGCACAACACATTTGCTGTTGTGTATGATTTTAACTCAGGTTTTCCCTTTCGATTTATACTAGTTTTTTTCTGTGATGGGTCGCAGTCGCAGCAGATCACCTGACAGAGTTGGCAGAGAGAAAAAACAAGAGAAGAAGAAAAAACGGAGACGATCTTCATCCTCTTCTTCTTCTTCATCGTCGTCGTCTTCCTCCTCCAGCAGCAGGAGCCGAAGCAGATCGTCAAAGAAAGCATCACAAAAGTCTCAAGGTTTGGACTTTTGAAATTGATAAAAGCGGTGCTTGATAACAACTAGAGTCGGATTATACTAAGCGTCATTTCTTTTCTTTCAGATGTAAAAACACAAAGAAAGAAACGCAGAAGAAGCTCTTCTTCTTCTTCGTCCACCTCTTCTTCCTCATCATCTAAATCCTCCTCTAGCTACGAAAAGCCTAAGAGGAAGAAAAGTAAGGCCAAGAAAAAGAAGTCTAAGAAGAAAAAGGCGAAGCTAAAGAAACAAAAGAAAAAGAAGGAGAAGAATAAAGAGAAGCTGAAGAAAAAAGAGAAGAAGAAAGCAGAGGTGGTGCTGTCCAGTCCTCCCGCAGAGAAACCTCCATCTTACCTGGAGGTGTGGCAGAACGATGATGAGGCAGTGGAGCTCGGACCTGGTGGGACATTACATTACTTCACCCTGTGTCTCATGTAATTTTACAGATCACACATATTAACACGTCATCTGAATTATCAAAGTGTATAAAAGTATATGAAAAAATTACAATCTTTTTCTGGCAACAGCCTCTAAAATGTGAGGACTAGCTGTTTTTCTCATGTTTTTAAATGACTGTAAATTGAATTGTGAGACACATAAGAAAATAAGAAAGCTAAAGTGTCTACATTTTAAGGTAAATTTTTTTATGCCAGTGTGCAGTCTAAAGTACTAATACAGACTGTAAATTATTGTTTCATCCCCATTTCTCATTTAATAGAGAGCGAGGATTTGGTATATATAAATTTTTCAGTATATCACATGTAGTGTCCACTTTATTAGGTACACATGTGCAGTCTAATGTAAAACAAGCATTTGTTTCCCCACAAAGTTTCTGCTGACACTGTCACAGAGTTGCTAATTATAAGTTTTAGTCTTGATGTCATACTGAGTCATCGTGTAGTGCCGATTGCGGGAAATTCAGAGGAGTTTCTTTAGTTCTGATCCCCTCATGGATATAAATCAGGAAGTGGAAAAAAACAAAATATAATGTAAAGTGAAACACCACATTCAGTAGAAGAAAGCGTGAGTACTATTAGCTTCATGAAGATAGATGTATGGCAGCAGAGCTGTTGCATTAACCTGCTCTAATTTGCACAGGTGTTTAAAGGGGCCACGGAGTCTTTGTCATGATATAGTAAGTCAGTCAGTCAATAACAATCAGAATTTTGTTTGTGAATGAAACAGTCACTAACTAATCCAATAAATTCAACACCTGATAATAATCAACATGATAATGAAGTCCTCACTCATTCCTTTCTTCAAGATTGCTTACAAGGGCTTAATACACCTACAGGTATTAAAAGAAGAGACAACATGATATTAAAGTTGTGACAGCTTATAAATTTGTCTTTCCTCACAGTATGTATCATCATATAACCTAATGTGACAAGAAAATCGTGTCACTGTGTTCTATTTTGCACAGTTTTATTTTTTAAAACCATTGTTGATCAGAAGTTAAACTCCCAAAGCATACAAATAATTATTTGGTCATTGTACCCTGTTTTCCTCTGTAGTGATGACCGATGAGCAGAAGGCTCGACTCTCCACTAAGAGGCCCCTCACCAAAGAGGAGTATGAGGCCAGACAGAGTGTGATCCGGAGGGTGATGGACCCAGAGACCGGACGCACCAGGTAAACCAGAGCTGGTCCTCCTGGTTGAAAATCCAAACAAGCCGGCGTAAAGAAACAGCCAACCTGTTCAAATGATTTGGCTTCTATGCATATTTTATAAAATTAATAATTATTACAGCTCAGGTCTTTTTTGCTGTCTGAGAAATGCTAACACCTGTGTGTTTTCTTCCAGATTGGTGAGAGGAGAAGGAGAGATCATAGAGGAGATCGTCAGCCGTGAAAAACATAAAGATATCAACAAGGTACAAGAGAAACTTTTTGTTATAAATTAGTGAAATAAACAGAGTTCTTTTTTTAATCTAACTGTGAACTTCCATTCATCCCACAGCAGGCCACCAAGGGAGACGGGAATGCCTTCCAGAGGAAACTGGGAATCAACAGGTAGAAGATGCCATGATCTGCCTCCATAAGCTGAGTTTACCATCATAATTTCAAACAGTTGCCTGTAATTTAACTGTTAAGTAGTGAATGTACATCATGAGAAAGTCTTAATATAAACTAAGGAGTTAAATCCAGGTAAATGCCAGTTATCTACTATTGATTTGCCTGTAAATTCTTGTTCATCACAAAGGAGATTGCAACATAGGCAGATGAGTTACAGTGACTTGAATGTTTAGAGTCAGCTGAGATCTTAAAAAAGGAGGTAAAATGTCATAATAGTTTCAACATTCATTGTACGTTAACACTGATTAATGCATGTTTAAGTATCTCAGAGAACACATTTAAGGATCCTGAATGGACTGTGAGTTACACTGTTTTCTATACACAGATCACGTGTAACTTTTTAGAGATGTGACTGCTAACAGTCTGATCAATCAGACATTTAAAGTCTACAATTGCTTTTTTGTGGGTTTAAAATCCAAGTCATTAAGATGCTGATTAAAGTGTTCAGTGTCCTGCTTGACTCTGCAAACATTGTTTTTTTATTTTCTGCATCATACTTTACACCCACTCATAGATGTCTTCTCACCTTTGAATCGCACATTTGTTTGTTTTTGCACTCGTGTGAACTGGAACCAGAACAATAAACAGTTTGTGTGAACTGCTATTATTTCTCCTTTATGTGAATAATCTCTGCTCTTAGAAGACTCTGTCCTTCTCATCCAGCTGAACCGTGTTCTTCATGAAAATGGTACCATCGTGAGTGTAAATTAAAAAAAAAGGCCAGAATGACATAGTTGTTCTTTATATGTTCTTTATACACTGTACATAAAAACACAAGGGAATGGATAAAATAAAGTTATCCAAAACCTACAAGATACACACCCTGTACAATGAAAATATTTACCAAGGTATGTGGTGTTTATATACAGCTTATGGATGCTTACTGTTGATGTAACAGTTGTGGCATTGCATTAACCCAGGAAAGAGCTTGAGAGAGTGATAGGTTGCCTAATGTTGGTGATATATATTAAATAGATTTCTCTTTTGTGCATTTCCATTTAAGTGGAAAAAAGCGAAAGCCTTTGAAGAAAATATGGCCTCTTGTTATTGAGCAGTCTGTCCTTTTCCATGAAGTCAATTTGAGAATGAGCAGCATTCATTCTAGGCCTTGCAACACAATGGTCAATGTAAGGCAGAAAAGGGGGATGTAAGGCCTCTGTTAATGTGTGTATCAGTAGCAGATTTGAAGCGATTGTTTTCCCAGAGGTATCCAAACTTAACAGATAACCACAACGCTTCATCTTTACATTCTCTGGACTTAAATATCCAGGTAGTTCTTATCTCTGAGGAAGGGAATATGGTAGAGTAGTTGTCAGCTTTAGATGAGTGCATGTTTTTCAGCAGTGCATGTCTTTTTTTCTAATTACTATAAATGTACAAACAGCGTTCCTTTAATCATCAGCTTTCAAAAGACTTGTAAATACTGTGTATGGCTTTAAGCTGAATGTCTAAATGGTCAAAATGAGGAGGGGCCGTGGAATGAAACTACGTTTTTTTTCACCAGGTAGCTAGAAAACAGTCCTGTTTAAGATAGAGGTACCTAGGCATTTAGAAATACACTTAGTTATCTAGAGTTAGTTTTCCACTATCGATTGATGTAAAAAGGGTGGACAAAATATTAGAAACAACTCTCAGTATAACACAATACAAATCAACAGCACCACAGACTACAGCCTCCAAAATGACCTAAGTTTAACTTAATGAACTGGGAACTGTGTTTTGATTTGTGAATCCCTCTTAAATGTAAGTGGTCCCATCTAGACCTACATGCGTATGAAATGAAAATATATATATAAATATATATAAATAAAAACAAAGTTAAGACTGAGCATGTCTGTCCACAGGAGAAAACCTACTGTAATATTTCATGCCATGATCAGGTCAGGGGCACTTTTTTTGTGCAAAATCTCTACTTCTTCTAGACGACTCCACAGATGCTGCATATGTACCTGCGCATTTGTCGAGTGCTAAGATGTGTTCAGTTTCCCTCTGCAACTTGAGGTCTGTAGTATATGTGCTTTTTCTTTTTTCTGGCTCTTCAACAACTGGGGATACAGGAGCCAGTGCATTCCTAATTGCTCTTGCAATAGGCCTGGATGAATGGGGAGGGTTGCCTCAGCGAGGGCATCTGTAAAAATCATACACTAAATCCAATTATTGGATCATAAAATCTGATATTAATGCCATCGAGCAAGGCAGGTCAGCCAGCAAGATGGAGATAATCCACTGTAGAAACCCCTCACAGGGAACAGCAGAAAGAAGAATATGTGCCTGTTGAACTGATTGTCAATGCACTGTGACATTCACTCAACACAGTCTGTTTGATCTTGCGGTGTGGTTGAGTAATATTGCACGCTTCCCCTTACATTAAGCCTATACTGGTCCTTTGCAGACAGGCTCTGTGCATGCCTATTAGAGGGACAAATTTCATTTGAATGAATAAATCACAAATTTTTACCCTTTTCAGAAATAAATGGCAAACAGCATAAAGTAAGTCTTCGCTTTGTGTTCCTACATCTGACAGCATATTGTACAGAATTTACAATTTGCAGATTTTTCTTCCTCTAAAGGCGCAGCAAAACAGAGAAAAGAGACCTTGACCTAAGAAGGATTATCTATGAGCACATTCAATGCCTCATTTACAGCTTAGGGATAACCAGAGAGAAGCCATATCCCAAATTTCCAAAATAGATAATAACAAACATACAATATATGACACAAGATAGCAGTTCTGTCGATACAATTCAGGTGATCCGCAAGATAAAATAATAAAAATACAATACTGTGCCAGGCAAAGGACCTTTTTGAGTTTTGGCTGCTGCAACTGAAGTTTGAAGGAAAAATAAAAACACAGAAAAGCTAAAATAACCTTAAAACACATTTTGTTCACAAAATCAATACATTTTAAAATAGCTATAATCTTAAATAACAATAATTATCATCATTGATCAATAGAGTGTATCCTGAATGAGGCGGTGTTTACCCCAGAGTTAAGAAGACACTTGAAACTGGTCTTCAGTGGACCAGATACCAGATCTGCACTGTAATATAACATTTATATACAAGCCTTGTGAAGGCATAACTACATACTTACACAATCTATTCCATTTTTACACAAGAGACACTGATCATTTCTCTTTCTTCATGTACAGCATATCATTCTACACTGTTTACTTTGGCACATTAATCGTACAGTAGTAGGAGTTTTCCCCACAGCTGAGTCATACATTACTGATTCAGGAAGGTACAGCAGTGCACAATAGTGAGAGGTGGTGAAATGCTTTCAACACCCAGCTGCAACCATGGTTAAAGGGTAACTTCGCAGTTTGCGTCATGTGATATTTGGGTGGTTCTTTGGTCTGAGGGATGAGTGGAAAACAAGAAAAACTGGACTGTATAGTTTTGTGAAATATTAGCAGTCAAAGCTCTTACTCAAATATGTTTTACTTTGGCTCCCATCACACCCAAACGTTGTTTTTTTTAAAAATGTTTATAAATGATTATTCTTTTTCCTGAAAAATTCTAAAAAAGATCTGTTTTGGCTAGAAGACTGCGTTTGTTTGGCCAAACTGAGAAAAGAAACACATTCAGTCCAGTTTTACCCGATGCTCAGCTCTGCTCTCAGACGTGAAACTTATCTGATGATCACATAAAAAAGTAACTGTTTTAAACTATTGTGACCAAAGTTGATCCGTGTAGCAATTGTTGTGCTTGTGGCCACAGCAGGCAGCTACAGTGCAGTATCAGCACTTGGACCTGATACAGGCTGCCTGTAACCACTTTGTGTTGGTGCACGGGGGCGCTTGTATGTGTAACTGTCTCCAATCTAAAAGCCTGTCGTAGGAGGAAAAAGTGACCATGTATTCAAAAGACTGATAAATATTTACTAAACAGCAGAAACAGTCTGGATTTGTACAATACCAGCACTATCTACTTGTGTACATGTTTGTGTTCAAAGAAGATGCTTCTTTAAATGCCTGTTGAGTTGTGTGTGTGTGTTTTATAATAAATAAAGCCACAGCCCCTGTCCATAGATGTTGGTGTTGAGTGTGACTGGCATTAGTTTTATAAAGAGTGGTTTGTAGCACCTATTGTTTTCATTGTGGTATTTATCATCTGGTGCAAGTCAGCTGTTCTTCACTCTCTGCATTATTCTTTGTCATGAGTCTCTCTCCTGGAGGTACTCTAACTTTGTCTTTTTAATCTCATTTTGGGCTGAAAATGCCTGGCTCCAGCTTGGTGCTGCTGCTGCGGCCCCAGCAGCTGGCTGTGATGCTCATGCTGCGCTGTGTCGCTCCCTGGCTGTGGCTGTGAACGCACTCCAGCCGCTCACCGTCTGATTGGCTCTGTGTGCGCTCCGGTCTGTTGTGGATGCTGCCTGTTGGGGAGCTTGGGGCCGGTTGGGAGGAGATGGTGCGTAGCAGGTGGTTCCTCTTCCTCAGGAAGTCGCTGTTTGCCCCCAAGCCGAAGCTGCCTTTACGTAGCACCATGCGTGCGCTGCTGGACTTTGCCGGCCGGGAACGGTGGTTGTACTCCAGCTGGGACAAATGAGCCGCGTATCCCTCTGTGATGAACTGTTGAGAAGCCCAGAGCAGAGACATGCTGTCAGCAAATCAGAGAAGTTTTTTCATTCTGGTTTAGTTTATTGGTATTTTTTCATTTAGGCTGAGGATGGATGAAAAAATGGTAGCATTACATCCAACCAGTGTCAAATGCTGAAAAAAATAAATTGGACTACTATCAGTAAATATCAAATGGTACCTGACACTGGTGCTGCATTTTCTTGGAAGGTCTACCAACAATGTATATTTGGGTGGGTGGGAGACCAATGGAGGTGTAGACTGAGATGTCTTTGGTTGATCCATAGCCAGCGAAAATCTTCATGTGAGCCTGGAATCAGTCAAATAAACAAGAGAACAGTTTGGCTCTGTTTATTTTCCTTGACAATTAAATTAAAATTTCACTCATATGAAAACCCAGACAGCACTGAGCACTGTTGTTTTACTTTCTTCTCAAACTACATCTTTTATTCTTTCCACAAACAATGAGAGCACATCAACAAACGTAATCAACGGTACATCGACGGCTCACAACCCTCCCAGTCTGACCTCTGTCAGGGTCTTGAGGAAGTTGGCCTTGTGTCTGAGCGGGTCATGGACCAGGCCGTCGCAGAAGGAGACGATGCCATGAGGGAAGTTGTGCTGAGACAACCAGGCAACCACCCGCTGCTTCTGCATGTCTGGCCGTCCTGTCACATAGATGATCAAATAGCCCAAATCCTGCCAGTGCCTGCAATGAACAGGATCAGGAAAACAGATCGTAAATAACAACGACACGGGAAGACTGGTTTCAAATCCATGAAAACAGGAGAAGAGGAGCAGTCAGATACCTGACAACGTCCACGGCTCCTGCTCGCACTTTGGGATCACTGCCCATGATTGACACGCTGGCAGCAAATGACCCATCAATGCTGAACACCACGAATTCTGTGCCGCGGGGAATAACTGTTAGGTAGCTGTCTGCAAAAGTGTGGTCGCCTCTGGGGAATGAAAAGAACAGAGAGTTAAGAAAATGAAAAAAGACAAAGACCAAGTAAAACCGTTTTTTCCTGCCATCGCCCTTGAGGACCACTGACGGACCAGGCATCCTGCTGCTTCCCAAAGGATGCTCTTTGGGAAGCGGCCCTAGTGAAAAAGGTGAAACCAATCTCACCTGACAACCATTTTGACTGGGTAGACTCCAATGCCCAGGCGTTTGTCCTCTGGGATGACAAAAGACACACGGCCACTGCTGTTGGTCACCTCTGTGTTGAAATACACCCATTCTCCTGATGGAGGCTGGGTCATGATGTGGAGGTCAACCTGCAAAGGATGACAAAACCATGAGCGCAAATTACACAGGCTTTACTGACAGCGGTCCACATGTGCTGTGGTGATGACAGAGGGAGACAGCTCACCTTCTCCCCGGCCAGAGTGACCATGTCCAGAGGACCGTACATGAAACGGCCCGTCACGACCTGCTGGGAGTCCTCCGTAAACACAGCATCATTTACACGGTGGTTGGCAGTCACGTTCTATCAAAAGAGAAAAAGAAACATATGTGAAGAAAAGTTTGTTGATAATGATATGGACTTATTCACAAGTTATCAACTCTGGTTTGATGGATGAAAATAAGTCCCAAAACAAGAAAGGAATTGTGGACTTTCGGGAGTCACTTACTTTTCTCCTTTAAGCTGTTCTAGGTTTGGATGCTTACCCTGATCTTCACATGAGTCCTTTTACGGAGCCACTTCTCTCGAGGTTTGGAGGGGGTGAATTCAGAAACTTCTTTGCCATCGAGCTCCAGGATGCTGGAGTTCTCATGCCTCATGACCTTCAGGAGACATTTCAGTGAATCATCCTCACTATCTTTGAACGGGGATTAACAGCCTGCTGGTTGGTCACATATTAACAGGTCCTAAAGAGTGTCAGATATTATAATGTTGACTCACCTGTCTCAGGAGAAAAGATACAACATCAGTGGACTCCCAGTATGATGCGTGGAAGAGGTGCGGCAAAGCCACGGTGGGGAAAGCAGTCAGTGCATCGGGGCAGTACAGGGCAAAGTCCAGCCGCTTTGTGCCCCACCAACGGGCTGCAACTGTGACGGGAATGGAGTTAATGAGGGGCAGGTATGTCAGTTGAAGCTGTAAGAATCAGTGGGAGGTATGTGATGCCACGCAAAGGTGCAACACCCTTGAAGCTAAAGCAAAACAAATGATTCATTAAACCACAATCATCACCAATCCCAGCAGCCCTTCAGCTAGAAGAAGGGAATCAGCTGTTAAGAATTGTTATATCAGAAAAATCAAGTGCTGAAATTCAAGTGAAGGAGGCAGAAAAAGAGTTAAAACTGATGCATGATTATGTGAGCAATTGAAGAAGGTTATTCATGTTAGTATGGACATGAAACAAGATGAAGGATTTGGGAAGAAGGGGTAAGGTCTGGATTCATACATTATTCCTCATCAGCAGAAGTGACTGTCTTGAATCCTTGAATCAATTTTAAAAGAATACAAGTAAAGGGAAGGAAAAAGAGCAGCATTGCGTATTTGGATTGTGATACAGTAAAGAACAGCTCAGAGAGAAACACTGTAGCCTCACACTGATTTCAAAACTCCCCTCCCTTTGAAAAAAAATACCTTGCTCCACTTCAGCCTGGGAGTCCAGTGAGACCAGATCAGATATAGCACAGTCCAGCCCAGCTGACAGGCAGCTCTCGTACTGACCAGTGGGACTAAAACTTTCACAAGTTTCTGCCTCACTGTCCAGGTCTGCGTCAAAGGATCCAGCGGCCTGGCCAGCCTCTGCTTTCTTACGCGACTTTGGAGGGCTTTTCAGGAAGAATTTGTTTTGTGATGAAAGGGCGAGTTGGGACAAAAGGCTGAACTTTTTGGATTGGCTAATTTGACATGATTTGGCTATGGGGAGAAAAGAAAGAGAAAAACAAACAAAATAGATAAAATGAAAAAAAATGGATGCCTGTTGGTATGTGACAGTTTATGACAGGTTAAACAGTTTCAAGAGTAATGTTGTGATGTGTCCAGTCTTTCTTAAACAGAACTGTAAAAAAAAGACTGAAAAAATAATTGTTAGTATAGAAAAAGTTTAGAGAGAAGGGTTGGTTGAAGCTGCTGAAGTCCCTTTGGTGCTTTGGTGTCAGAATTAGTTAATGTGCATCTCCAGGGCTGCACTGTAGGTGCTAAAAAAAAAACAGCTGTGTGCAGCACAACAAAGTGAGGTACAAATAAATGCTCCGGGAACAAGAGTGAAATAGAGGGGGAGGTGGGGGGGCACTTTGAAGGACAGTCACATAAAACACAACGGAATACTGGTCATCTTGCCAAACACTGTGCTAGGGAGCAGACAATGCAGGAATGGCTGAGGGAGGCAGGTGTCTACATGCATTGCAACATTAGATAAATGCAGCACTCGTCCATTGCATTTACATTTACATTTAGACAGTGGATAAGAGTGAGACAGACAGTGAAAAGTGGCTCTAAACTTGCTGTTCTTCATCACTCTACTCGCTCATCTTGGGACTTTGGAGAAAGCATTCTGCGTGACAGCCTGGTTATAATGCACTTGTTATGTCTTGCTAAGCAAAAGTATAAAAAGGAACGGGGTATTTCTGCCTTTCTGGCTGGCTAGGCTGCTCCAGCTGGAGTGCAGGGTGTGTGTAGAGTCAGAGTTATTGGGTTTAGAGAGTGAGGGAGAAAGAGGAGATGAAGGAGAAAAGTCAAGAAAAAACAAAAGAAATTAAAAGAAAATCTAAGAGGAGGAGTAAGAAGAGTTGGACCAAGTTTTGTGTGAGTGGAAGGAAGAGAGACATAGAGGCTCGTTGGTATTGGAAACACTTACTGTTGGCTATGTTGGTGGCAGTGTAACTGTCTGCCATTCCTGAGACCTGGCTGGCAATGCTGACCTCACTGGCCCTCCGCTGGCCCCGGGAGAGGGGGCCCGTTACGGGGGATGAGGGGTACGAACTGTCCATGAAGACACCACCATGAGACTGAACAACATCCGCTATTGAGCCGAAACAAGGAGAACCCATTAGACAGAGACACAGGTAAGGGGGAACTCACAGTGATGAGGGGGAGGGAGAGGTGGGTTAGGGTGGCAGGAGAGAAATGTGACAGCGGGCACCATGGTTTCAGAGGACATGTGAAACCAAAATATAGCCACATGGTGGCCAAGGTCAGATTTCTGTAACCCACCAAGTGAAAACACAGGTGTGTGAGTACATAAAACACTTCACATGAAGGTAAAACCACAAATGTCCACATCTGTTACAGTCACACACAAGTGTTGGAATCTCCTCTGAAGGGGATTTTTTTATCTAATAGCAGGTTAATATCATGTAAAAGTCCCTTTGTCCTTGTAGACATAATGGAGTAGTGCTGGAGATTTTCTCAAATCAGATGACCTCTGACCATTATCACAAGGGGAAACATAAGGGTTTTCTCCACAAGTTCCACGTACATCACGCCATGTAAGCACAACAGCACAAGAAGCACAATCTCAACATCAAACCTCTCAGAAATTCAGATGATAGCAGAAACCCCCTTCTTTGACATCAATGATTGGATAATATTGAAAGGATGCAGACACAATAAAACCCAGCTAAAAATCACAGCACAAACACAAAAAGTTAAATGAATGATGAGATGGCAACAACAACACGCAACACCATATGAGATGCTTATCAGATTTTCCAAAGTATTTCCATGGCAAGTTGTGGCAATTTTTACTGACTGTATTTCTGAGCAGATACTGTTGAAAGAAGAATTCACCCAAGAAATTGTTTATAGAGAGTTAAAGGACTAGATGCCATGAGATAACGTATATAAGCAGCATGTATCCTGGTCTGTCAGTATAGTTTTGTTTGAAATGATCAGAAACATGGCTGCAGCTCCTGACTGAAACCAGAGCGATGGGAATACTCAGAAGGAACACATGGTGAGTATAAATCTGAGCATCTTGGACGTGACAGTAATGAGGATTGAACAAACAGAAAAAAGAAACACAGTGAACGAGGGTGAGGACAGATGGAGGTGAATGGGAGAGGCTACACACACTCCATAGTGGCGGGTGTGGCTTTGAGGGAGCCCTCCTGCCAGTTTAGGACAGGCACAGGGATGCAGGTCTCACTGATGGTCTCCTGACAGCGAGAGGACAGGGGAGGCCCGCTGTCAAGTAGCAGCTGAGCGTTGCTCTGGACTGTCTCCACTATAGAGGGAAGTGGGGTGGGGGGGACAGAGGTCAAAAGGGGGTTTTGGAGGTAGAGAGACACATATGCAGATATGGGGACAGGAGGCCGAGAGAGGAAGAAAGAAAGAAGACAAGGAAGACACAAAAACATATGAAGCAAGAACAACTGAACATGAGACAAGAAAAGCAGAGTCAAGCCCTTAGTTGAGCCCATTTCTTATGAATTTCAGCTGCTGGTCAGTCCCGTTACACTAATGTAAGACTGTGAGTGCAACAGAATCTGTAAACACAAAAATCTTTGCAATTTCTTAACACAGAAATTATCTTGAATTTGATTTGAAATGTTATATGTATCAAAAACTTTAAAAACTAGCTACACATGGCAGACCTGATGTTATGCAGTGACAGTTAATTTGATGACATCTATTTTTTTTAACCTCAAAACCTCATCTGAAATCCACAAGAAATATCTTCATGACTGTGAACCTCATTACTCCTCATACTGCTCTTAAATAAGCCCTGACTCCTGGTTCAGTGGAGGAAGGAATGTATATCACCTGAGAAATAAAAATAGTTACTAATACTAACCTTACTTTTTACTGTAACTTTTGTCCTTTCTGAGCGGGGGTGTGGTAAATAGAATACTTGTATAAAAGCGGGTTGGTTGAGGCTCTAAGGGTTGCTCCACTATGACCGATCCAAACCGAAACCAGCAGCAGGACTATGACCACATTTAGATGAATAAACTGCTTTACAAAAGATGCCAAAGCATGAACAGTAAAAAAAATGTTCCATTTTTCTTTGAGACTGTGTTTACTCTGCGTAAAAGAACTCAATGAGCTACTTGGATGTATTTAAGACACATGTTGTCTGTAACGTGGATCCAGGGGAAACTGGACAGTGGATAACAATCAGTGTCTGTGCATGGGAATTCAAGTCAGAGCTACATCAGTTATACTAAACTATGAGTCAAAAGTGAATATTTACTAAAATTGATATAAATTAAGCTTTTTATACATCATCAGTGCAAAGAGCTCACCCAGAAGGGCAGAGTTTCCATCTCCCAGGGGAAAGCGTTGGTAACGGGGCACATTGAAGGGAGGCAGGAGGTGAAATTTCCTCTCAAGCAGAGGCTCCAGGCGGGAGGCTGATGGATCGGCTGGGTGGAACAGGTTATAGACCTGCTGACAGGCAGGCCTCAGCTGGGCCACTAGGGGGAGAAATCAAACCAAAGACATGAGAGAGGAGAAGAGAAAAATCTATGGCCCTTCTGCCTTAATCAGAGCAGATGTACAACCCTAACTTTCTTAAGATATATTCTCTTAAAAAATTATATTTACAACCTTATAAGTCTTAGTGAAGATGCAAAAATATACAATTAACATTTTTCTGATGAAAAAGACGTTTGTAGGAATGTCCTCTGAAGGACATGTTGCTGATTAGTGCATCTCCACCCAAAGTAATTTTCTCTGTGCTCTAGCGTCTTGTGTGCAACATAAACAATGTTTGCCTTCACTGATTTATAAGAATCGTTACTTTATAAGAACCACTGCAGTCTTCCATCCACATTAGCTTACCATCAAGCATTGGAATGACAGTCTTTCTCAGGGCGAGAACCAAGCCCAGTGGAGAACCAAAGAGGAAAAAGTCGGACACCTCAAAGTCAAACTTCCCCAGGGAGCCTCCATCCAGCATAGTGCTGCTGCTCGACCTGCGTGACGCTGTGTCGTTCCGCAAGACGCTGGAGTGTAAGCTGAAAGGACAGCACAAAGTCAGTTCCTCCTAAAAATACATACAACCTTGATTCAAAAACAAAATTGTGATGCTGAGTAAGACTCAAAATGGATTTGAATAATTTGTAGATTCTTTTTGACATGTATTTAAATAACACTGTATGAAGACCAGATATTTAATGTATAACCTCATCACTTTTAATGATTTTTATAAATATCTGCATATGCTCGGGAATGATTCATAAAACTGCTGTCAATAAATACAGTTTGTGTTTTAAATGGATTCTGGTTATATTTGCTTTCTTCAAAGCTTTGCAGGTTTTTCGAAAATGCAGTTATAGAACAAGGACTGACTTCTCTCTTTCTTTCTTTTCACCAGTTATGGATTTTGGTCATCTCACACTCAACACACCTGGACAGGAAAGCCTGGTGCTGTTTTATGGTGTCCAGTTCGTAGGTGGAAGAGTCACTTCTCTTGCGTGGCAGTTGCCTTTTGGTGTCGTCACCTGCTCCGGCACGAGGGATGTCGATATTACTGCGACTGAGGTGGCGGCTGCCCTCCAGGGTCGGAGAGGCTGACCCCTGCCCACTGTTGACAATGATGCCAGGAGAGAGGAGGTCCTGGTCCTGAGGGGATGATTCAGGAACATTTGATATAAAAACCTACAGCACTTTAGAAAGAGTCTATATATTTTGACATGATGGAATTAAAAGGTGTACATTGCACAAATTATAGTTGCAGGGTGTTCTTTTACAGCTAAACTGGAAGCTTATAGGCTCTTTTATGATAAGTTAAAACATATTTTTTAATCAAGTATTTATGCCTCTGAATGTTCTGTCTCTTACCTGCACGCTGACCACGCTGCCCCTCCGACTGCTGTTCTGGCTTTCATTAACCGTCTGATTGCTGCTACAAAGTGCATCAAAGCCCAAGATTCCTCCTACACAGTCCCCAATGAGACATACCTAGAGGTCAAAGGTCACAGAAAAAGTTAGTATAATAATCCCATTTTTCAAATGCATTCTTAAAATTCAAGTTTACCTTAAACATCTATACATCTGCTACAACACAGTAAAGTCACACAAATGAAGTGTATGCGCTCACAAAAAAAAGCTGTTTTCCAGGAAGTGAAAACTATAATAGGACTCTAACAAAAGATGCAAGAAAGGTTCATATCAACTGTAGCTTAATTCAGGCATGTGCAGGCATGCAGTTTACTGATTACTGAGTGCTCTTGGATAAATGACGAACCAATGACACAATGAGGGAGGAAAAGGTCAATAAGGCCTGAGAAATGATGCAGACTGCTTCACCCTGCCTATACGTGGCACATTACACTCCATGTGTGTTCTGCCACAACAAAACAGACTGTTTGCATTTTCCCAGACAAATCTAATTGATAATTGATTGGCACCACAACGATGCCTAGGCGATAAGCTTGATGTCGCTATTGTTCAAATGTACCATCAGTTTAATACACATCAGTGACTCACCACTGTAAATATTGCTGTTATGCTGATATGGTGTTACCTATGACTTACTGATTAGTTGTAGATTAAAGATGATTAGCAAATCAGTTTCACTGTGAGCCTTTAAATGATATGATCTAATTGTAGACAAACCTGTATGTGCCTTTGTTATCCCGAGATCCTTTTATCTTCTATGTTAAGGGCATTAATTTATCAGGCATTAGTTTCACCTCTTTTTTCCTTTTACCTCCTGTACTGGTAATACACATGCCTACTCTGAGCTGGTTTTGCTACACTATTGAATTTTTATTAGAGACTGAAGGTGATTGATCCTGACTTCCTGTGTTTTGACTCACTCTAAATTTTCTAAGTATGAGAACCAATCTCTGTCTGTCTGTCTATCTTATCTTAATTACCCTATTTTAAACTGAAATCCAATTTTTTTTAGTATTTATTGTCATATGGGTTTATGTCATGATATGGAAAATCAAATTATAAAGTGAATTTTATATTTAGCTATAAAAGGTAACAATCCATACTAAAATAATGACCAGGCTCAGCTGCGATACCGTGATAATGTGCAGATATCTTTGAAAACAATGACAGCAAAAATACAAAACATCGGACAAAGCTGTTCGAATCCAACAGGATAGCAGCTAACCTGGCCGGAGAAAGCTGCTCCATCCAGGGACTTTATGAAGTCTGCATACACCTGGTTGGCTCTGACGATGACGGTGGCCATGGCCTCCTGGTACTGTGGAGCAGAGGTGGCCAGGAGGGGGAGTGCTGCCAGGGGAATGTGGTCCTGGCTGCTGGACAGACAGCCCTCATCGTAGCTGTATGGGCTCAGGCTGCACAAAAACAAAAAAAGAGAAAAAAGGAAAATTGACACAACTAAACTATAACTATGTTTAAAACATCAGGGGAATATACGGACGAGAGTGAAGAACACATAAACATTACATAAACAAATGAGGAGGGAGTGATGGTCATGAGCTGCACCATCCACAGTTAACTGCAGTAACAGTAAATAAACAGAAACCACCCATCATTACCCACAGTGTTGCATCACGTAGAAAGTGTGTGCATGTGTTTCCTCTTACTTGGACACCAGGGAGAAGGCCTCGGCACAGATGGCAGGGCAGGGCACCAAGCGGATGGCGATGCGCCCCAGCGCAGCAGGGTAATGGACACGCATGACTGTGTCAAAAGCCGCAGTAATCGTGTTGACGTCGGCCTGCTTGCTGTTCTGGTCTCCTCCGCCTGTGTCCAGGATGTTCCCTCCGTGCAGAACCAAGATCAGCACATGGATCTTGGAAGGCTGCAGACACTGCTGGGACGAGCTCTCCTGAGAACAGAAAAAGAAAGAAAAAAGGGGTTTGGACAGTGGATGATAAGGAACAGTTCTTGGGAAATGCTTAATATGTTATTTTAACTTCAGAGAAAATCCACTTATCAGCATGACAAAAGACAACATGCTTACTGAGTGGGAAAATCACAGACAAACAATAATGCCTTAGCCATTATGCATCAAATAATTTGTGTTTTTTAGATTTGTGTCCATCTTTTTAAATATGGACCACGTGATAAAATGTTTGTACAACTTCTTTTTACAACCAGAGGGGGTTGGAGAACCATGAGGGGAAACAAAACAGAGCCAACCTACAATCTACCCAGACAACTGTTCAACTAACAGCAGACAAGATGAAGCTTCCAGAGGACAAGTCACACTACTAAATCCAACATGTTTAGTTTGGTCTTTTAAGCCTGATACAAAATGTTTTCAAAAAAGCACCACATGTAAATTCAACATCACAGCTGCAAGTACACAGGAGTTGAACAGAGGGCAGTGAGGTTGAGGTGTACAAATGGATTTGGGTTTAGGCGACGATGGGGAAAAAGGGGGCGAGGGCTGTAAATACTGGGTTTGTTCAAAGGGACCAAGGGTTTCTGTTGAGCTTCTGTAGCTCACAGCGCACTAGGGCCAAAACGTTTACTTACTGACTGGTGCCTTGTTACCATGATGGTGGGAATGGGAGAGTTAACGGCTCGGCCGCTAACAGAGCCACGCATCTGAACACAAGAGGACAGACAGGCTCAGGGACAAACATCCCTTCTTTTATCTTCCACACTGTAAAACCTGATGCATTTATTTATTGACATGAAATGAAGTTAAGCAGAAGCTTTTGGGGTCCTGGTGGGGATTTTCTGTAGGTGGTTCTTTAGGAATATTTATTTCAGACTTGGTTCTGCATCAGACAAAGTTGGTTAGGCTTGTGTTTAGTGTTGTTTACCTCATCTAGTCTTTCCTCGCTGGCTGCTCTTTCATAGTCCACTGTCATTTCTTTAAACAACTCGCCTGCAAATACACACACACACATTTTTAATATCATGTTCTGAGGCAGTGTGACTGTCCATGATGAGGTGCCCATGGTCTTCATCATACCAGGAGCTTCCTCTGTGTCTGCTGCTTCAATCTTGTCCATGAGGTCGTTGGAGTTCCACTTGGCGATTTCCTTTGGTAAGACTTCTTCGCTGTCAGAGAAGTCCTCTGCAGGGGCGACACAAGATAAATCATGATCAGCTTTGGTAAACTACACGCGCCATTCAGAGTTTTTATGACCAACAGGTCACATTTATGTATTCAGCTGTATTATCAAACAGTTGTTAAATGTCAAGGAACTTAATCAAGCTTCCCCACAAGATATTTCAATTAAATCACTATATGGATAAAACTTATAACTTATTGGCAATCAAAGACATGTTATGCTGAGTATTTTCATGTCAAGTATGAAAAGTATTTATCTGTCCCTGATTAGCACAATTTCAAGTCCAATGTGTGCTGGAAGACAGTGGATAAGAAGTGTTGTGGTTTTCTTATCATAATTGAATTTTTTTTAAAAAGAAAAAGAAAACCTTTTCTTCTTAAATCACTATCTACTGAATAGAGGTTTTTTTTGTATCTGTTGAATTTCTAAAAAAAACAACATGTTGATGGACTCTGTTATTCATACACTGACATTAATTTGTGATTAAAGAGGAAGGTTCAGGATCTAAAAGGGAATATCCTATTTTATCCCATAATTTCTCTCCTGGGACATTTTTGTAACACTGCCAATATATTCATTTCTGAGGAACAGGCAGCCACCTCCTGTTCACTTCAGTTTGCGCTAGTAGACTGAAAATCTAATATAAAATAAAGTGTAAAAAATCAGTTTGTTTCACTTTCTTTCATAGCAGTTGTACTACAAATAACACAACCTCTGTAAAGAAACGGTAGTCTTTATATTTTAGTGCGACTTGCTTTGCAAGCAAAAACTACTGCAGGTTGCAGCCAGTTTCCCATAAACACAATCACCAGATAAGATCAGTTTTATTACCTAAAGAAAAGCCTTCTGCCGGTAATTGTACAAGTTTATATGGGATAATGTGTCCTGTACAAGGTTCAACATGAAGCAACTTTTGCCTTAATGGCTTTTTTTTTAAAAACTCAGTTTCATCAACTTCTTTCAGTTACAGGCATGATTAGCAACCTTGTGCAACAGTCTAAAAATGAAGGTGTGCAGGTAAAGAGGTATCTTTATTTGATCAATATACTTATAAGTTATTCAAGTCCACATTCATGTCAAAAAATAACATTTTATTTCAGCTTTATTTGCAAGGTTTGTAGAAGGTCTTAGACTCTAGAAATTTGTAACTGTATCAGATTAATTAAACTGTTATAAAAATACTGCAATACTGGCTTTAAAGGACCTTAAGAAAGTAAGTTAAGTGTGTGTGTCCTCATTTATAGATTCATGTTCCTTTTAATAAGTTATAGTAAACCAGACACACTAAATGCGAATTCTTCTCCTGAAACTTCTCTTTATCTATTCCCACTACAAAATAATTCTCTGTCACACAGAAAAGAGGAGTATGACAGTTATAAATAAACTTATATCTCATGTGTTTGTAGAAGATTATTTCTGCAGAGAACCATGACCACAAACAAACTTGAAAGATAGAAATTTAATATCAGAAGCAACCTGAGCCAAGTCAGTGTGTTTCCTAATTTAATTTGTGCACCACCATCATGTGATTCATGCAGTCGCAAAAGCAGAAAACCTTAGCTCCTATACAGCGTATCTCAAGTTTATTTTGATTCACTGACCTCATTTATTTATCATATTTAAATTACTGCTTATATTTATACAGGCTGTCTCTGCAACATCTTTAAATCATAAATATACTGAGATGGGCAAAGCACAGGAGGTATTTTTTAAGACTACATAATGTGCTTTCACCTCAGGCACCAAATATGAAATAAGTAATCCATATGAACATGAATATCTGCAACACACAATAAATTAACAGATGTCTGCAGAAATCAGCAGAATAATTTCCAGTTACTCTAAATGGCATGAGCGAGATTCATTAATAATGGTGGGAAACGAATGAGTGCAGCTGCTAGATCACAATCAGCAACATAAAAGACAGCATGACATCTTGTTTCACCATTATGACAAAATCTAATGAAACAATTTCACCACACAAACACTGATAGTTTATTTGCAAGGGAGAGGGGAACCTTTTATTGGTTGGGCATTGTACGTGTGATTGGACTGATGGAAGAGGTGATTGTGATTTCTGAACCGGACATCAGGTTGAAACACCTGGCCTGTGCCCTCAGCCAAGCTCATCCAGCAGAGAGAGCACCACACCCATTTATTTCAACTGCAGTCCCAAAGCATGCTGGGTATCTGGGAAGCTTAAGAACTGATCTGTGGTTAAAGAGATGCATGCAGAGTCAGAGAAGAAGGGAGCAAGCAGGTTCTTGGAAAACTGAACACAATAAACACATCTATTAGTGCATCTGTCAAATCTGATTAAAAATTAAACCCCAAAAATGAGTAAATAAATCAAACTCTGGTTACCATGAGCATCGAAGAACTCCTCATCCGAGCTGTCGTCTGAGTCTCGGGCTATGCTCTGCATCCTCCACTCTGAGATGCTGTGACGTGAGGGGCTCACTGAAAGACCACACACGGACAAAAATTAACTGTTATTTTGGGACGTGTGTTTTAGCCCACTCCCTTTCTTTTGAACACACACGCGCGCGCATACACTCCCGATGACAAAGAAATACTGCACAACCCCCCCCAGCCCACACACAAACGCACACACATAGTGTTATATAAACATGAAACAGTCTCCGTGGCGCATTACTTCATCACAGATGGAGTGCTTGGTGGTCAGGGGGGTGTCTGAAAAGTGGGGCCCAATGTGACACAGACAAGTTTAAGCGCATACCAAATGCCAGCTGTGGAAAATTTTGATGCTAAAACCAGGCCTTGTCTTTCGCATGTCTTCAGTCTATGCCTCATATATCATTAGCAGAGAGGAAGAGAGGGGGACATTGCTCTAAGGGGCAGGCTGAGAGAGGGAAGCACAGCTGTAGCTGTCAGCACACAGAAGGAAACAGCAGCCGTGGAAGGGAGGGTCGCTGCGAAGAGCGTCAGTCTCCTCTCGTCTGTGATGTCAGCACTGCTGCTAAAAATAGCCCAGGAGAAAACCACAGGGGGGAGTTACAGGGGTGAAACGAGGCCCGCTGGATGAGAGTCAGGGTCCAGGTGGCAGCTACAGTGAGCGCTGCCTTGAGGTAGAGGTGACACTGGAGATGGGTGTGTTCGGACATGTGGTTTGTGATGTCAAGGCTGCTGCTAAGAATAACCTGGGTGAGATCTCACGAGTGGCTGGGTTGAAACGAGGTAAGTTTAATGGTATAGCAAATGTGGAGGTGTGAGTACAAACAGTCAAGCAGCATAAAAACATTCTTCTTAACATCAGTCGCTGTGCAGAAAAACAAAGTGCTGTCCAAAGGCAAAGTCCATAAACTAAAAAGCTGCTCCCGGGGTTACTGTCTTTATTAACACTAGTTCATCAACTTGAGCTCAGGGCTCGTCAGTGGACTCTGATTCATGCAGCTCGAGCAACTTTTAGTGTGAGCGGTTTTTTACTATAGCCATTACAGCACTTCCCGTGGGGTTTACAGAGTTTTGTGACATGAGACAGTGAATTTGGCCATGTTTTAGCAACACATTGTGGGACATAGTGAGTGTGCAAATGGATTGCAGAGTGAAGTATGACGAAGAGGTGGTTTCTATGTACAAACATACATAAATTATTTCTTTCCATCTGAAGATTTGTTATAATAGGAACTAATGTAACCCACATTACTGAAAACCACAGTTGAAAGCTAAGAAGTTTTACCAGCCACCTTTTAGGTTTACAGTGTTTTAAACTCAAAAGGCTCAATTTACTTTAAAGTAAAGAGAAGGGGCAGACACACAAAACGGAAACAAAGAAACAGAAAAAAAACAAAGTGCTACTCTGACTTTGCATTAGCTTGACTGTTGTGAAATTCTTCACATTCTCGCTTTTCGGTGTGAACATATCTCAAATATCACAGCTGGCTCTGTTTGCTTATGGAACAGTTTGACTCTGTTGAGAGTGTACCTCTACCCTTAAGGTGAGTCAGGTGGCAGACAAACAAATTAGGCATGATGAGGTGTAAATATGGATGTGATAATGTGTGAAGAAAGTAGTATGGCTTGAGACAGTGTAAAGGCTGGAAATATTGGGGAGAGCCATGTAAATACCTAAAGAAATAAGGTCCAATGATAATTTTATATCAGTCTCAGTCACATACGGTATCATACAGAAGAACAGTAAGCTAGGGCAGTGCTTCTCACCTCCTCTCTTGGATGACCGGGAGGATCGGGATGAGGTGGACCACTGCTTGGTGAGTACACCACGTGGCTGGAGAGTATCTCCTCCTTGGCTGACGACCACCTCCTCAGCTTCAATGGAGCTGATCGCTTCTTTAGCCTCCTGGTCTTTGTCCTGTGACTGAGCGCCTCCGTTGGTCTCTGTGGCCTCCTCTGCCTGACTAAACTGGGCCATCTTCGTAGCCAGAGCCAGCTGGGTTTCCAGTTCCAGCTGTCGGATGTCCTCCATGGTCAGACCATACCACTCGTCCTGCCAGCACCAGGCCTGCCGGTGGGCACGCACCATCACCTTTCTCAGTCCTGGGGAGAGAGGATGGAAAGTGTTAAACACCTGTTTCTAAAGATCATGAGGTTTCTAAATTTAAGTGTGAATTAAATGACATTATTGTCAATCTATGCTGCTAGCAACTACATGAAATAATCTGACATTTGTGATTGCATACTCACCAACATCATGGATGAAGCGTTCAATCTTAGACTGCATGCCCCAGTAGCGAAACTCCACCTTGCAGAGTTTGTAGGCACACATGATGGGGGTCTTCCCTGGGTTATTGTTGTACTCCTCTATCCAGTCGTCCCGCAGAGGACCCCTCTGGGTCTTGAGTGACTTGAAGAGCCGTGTGTCCTCCTCTGCTTTGTACTCATGAGGGGGGATGGGATCTGTAACTATGTCGATTGGATCTGCCAAAGACATTTCAAATCCAGAAGGCAATGACTAAGAGCCATAAGTTTTTATTCTATTGCATGAATGATGTTACATACTCTATATCATGATGTGTCCTTTTGTGGGCAGTGGAATGTGTCTTGTTTAAGATTCTTATAATAACTGCATTTCAGGCCTGATAAGTCATTGATTAAAATTATCACAATCAAAATTGTAACTGGGTCACCGCATGCCCTCAAACCATTAATTTCTGAGTGGCTTCATGTTCAACAGGCATGCTACCAAACAGAAAAAAAAAAAAATGCAGTACCACTCAACAGCCACATGTGGGCCTCACCCACTTCTCATGTTCGTGACACAAGTGGGCAAATAAAACACCATTAGACTAACAAGCTAATTCTAACCTGTCAACTTAAATAGCTAAAGCCACAAAGGTAATAGTGCACTGGTTCTCTCATATATCTATATAGTAGATACTGATGAGAGCATATGAGTACTCTATGTTGTGAGGAAGACTGTGAAAGTTTAAGTAGCCTGATACACATCAATTAATATCCTGATATCTGAGTTTATGTTGTCCTAATGGTTTAGGATAAATACCAAATTGTCTCACCAATTGTCCTTTGCCTCTTCTCTGCTGCAGACATGTTAAAAACATCTGCTTGATTGCCAGCATCTGCTTTGTAGTAGGTCTCAATGTCAATGGAGAACTTCTCAACAAAGGGACAGGTGTATCTGAAAGACAAGAGGCAACAAAGAGATTTAAAACAGAACAGAACAACTGTCCCCACAAAATGAGAGTGCATTACGAGTTGACATTCCCCTTCATCAGGAGACTCGCCTCTCATCTGGATGGCTTAAGATCAGAACTGTTTTATCAAGAGTGACAACACCCTCTCACTGCTGAGGATAGAAGAAGTGTGAGCCTTGCCCATCTGTTGCATCTGAAGCGTCTGCAGCAAAGCTGTCACTGGTTGAATAGATGTGTCAACAGGCACTTGCAGTCTATCAATATCCTGACAGTATAGTCAAGGGCACATCTCTTTTCAGCACCTCCACGTCTCTGTGTTTGTCAGGCACCACGCAGACAAACACGCTGACACCCTGAGAATGAGGGGCCATCAACATCTGACAGCCTGGGAGCGCTGCTGGCCACATGCCGATCTGACGGCCTGCTTTGTAATGATCTGAAAACTTGCTCTGAGGTCTTTATTTGCTGTTGGCTGTACTGAAGGACAGCAGATAACGCAGGACTTCAAACATAACAATCACACTCACAACTAATGTTTTTTTTTAAATTTTTATATGCAGTAGATTAACTAAAAGCAGCAACTAAATTCTTACCTCTCATCAAAACAGGTAAGGGTTTAATTTTTGTCTTTGAGTCTTTGCACGCTTGCAGGCCGCAGCAGTTGAGACACCAAAGTGTACAGCATTTCTGTTGTTAGAATAATAGATTTCCAGTTTTGTGCAGCTTTGGCAGAACTTGATGCACTCTCACTCATGCTCTAAAGGGGTGTGTGGAGGTGGCCTTACTGCAGCAAACCTCACCTGGTGCGGGTGTAAGGGTAGGCGTTCCATGACTCCTCTTCAACCCTCAGAGCTGCTTTGGGCAAGATGGAGCGGAACCAGCTGGGGATGTGCATGCCAATGTGGTAGACCTTGTGGGTGTATTGGCCCGTCCCACCTGGTCCATCTGTGTAGGGCTTGTTCTCAAGGATCTCCACCCCACTGCCTTCACCACAGCTCTCTTCTCTGCTCTTTTTCTACAAGAAGAATAAGGAGAGGAAATTAAAGGTGTTCATTTTTACATATAAGCGGTGTGGTGGTGGTGCTGCTGCTCTTAAAAATATGAATACAAATTTACTCTAAATCTGAAACAGATGTTTAAGAAGGAACTGAAATGAATGAAGGGATATGATGTTTCTAGCAGATATGACTGAAGTCAGGTGTCACAGTTAGTCAACTGAAACACAAGACAACACATGCACCAAAAATAATGACTTCCTGAAGGCTTTGTCAGTGTGAATTGCAAATCAGGAAGCCCAAAATTAGGCCACACCTTTCCCATATTTACATTCCAGGTGCAACGAGGAAGACAGGCTGGGTGGAGCCTGCAGGTGAGGTTAAGCAGACTTACAGATGGTGACTCAGAGTTTCAAAGACAGGAATGTGTGGCATAACTTAAAGAAGAATTTGTGATTGTTATGAAATTGGTAAAAGGGAAAACCAAAACAACAGAGCATAGTCCAAGTGCTGACAACATTAAAAACACAGGGAGCAAAGAGCAAGGACCATAAACGTTAGAGACTCGTGATGTATCATCTTTTCCCTTATTGGCCCTTGTCAAGTGTCTCCACATACAGATCAAAGTATGCTAAACGCAGCATTTAGTGAAGCACTGGAATAATGGAGAGTCAGATCCCTCCAGTTAGCCTGGTGAGGAGTGGAGATGCAGGCGAGGCAGTGAATCAGTGGAGTAGTGAGGAGGAAGCCATGAGGCGCCCAGCACTCTGGACCTCATTACCTCTGACAGGTCATTCATTAGCCACCCGCTCTGCTCTCAACAGCTCCAAAGACACAGTACAGACGCCACGGCACCATCAAACTGGCCGCGCACTCAGCCAGTACACACGACAGCTTACACAAATGTCAATATTACAGTGTACTGTATGCATAGAAACACTAAAAAACATTATCAAGGATTAATAACAAGTTGTTTAAAGGAACAGTTCACTGCAAAATACAATACACTTGTCTTTCTAATTACACCAGGCACTAGTTATTGGTTTTCCAATTTAACTAATCAGAAAATAGGTCAGTGCATTATTGTTGGTATGATTAGAATTGTATTAAGAGAGATATATTGCTGGACAATCCCTTTATCCAACCTGCTGACAGGTGACAGCACCCTGGCTAAATGCAGAGTCACTTTTCCCCCTGGAGCAATGGATGATTCCTTCCAGATTACTAGGAAATGGATGACGAAATGATGGCAAGGGCTCAGTCATGCCCTTGGGGAAAAAGAGAAATACATAACATGCTAATAGTTTACACTGAGGGTAAAGTTAGACTCTTAATGAAAACAGCAGGATGTTTGGTTCATATGCATTGAGATGTACACTGTAAGTGTTGGGGAACAGAAATGAGGAAACAACTTTATAGTGTGTCCATGATCTTCACAGGAGAGGGAAGGGCTGTAAACTACATAATTCTAGCGTAAAATTATTTTTAGTACAGCATACAAAGTGCCGCTATGTTGTGATTTCAAGTCCTGTCCTTAAACTTTTGCCACAGAGCGCACTCTCTCTCTTTCTCTCTCACCCACCTCTCTTCATACAGCCGTTAAACCCTTGCAAATTAAAAGTTAGCACCATCAAAGGCTACTGTATGTGTTTAGATCTGACTGCTCTGACAGGATGGGAGTCACATCCTGATTTTTTCCTCTTACCATCTAGTTAGTTAGGCATGTTTCCTGTTTGAGATGCGGCTTTTCACTTCCCTCCACAGTTACAGTTGCTTAGTCAGAAGATGATGGATGTGTGCGAATGAATGAGACACGAGATCCTCTCATATTTAATTTCTCACACATTCTCCATTTGCTTCATACGTTACAGCAAATCTCCATGCGGTGGTATGAATTTGCAGTTAGCTACCCAATAAGGAGGCGGCGCTGAAAGGGCAAAGGAAAGGCAGTGAGAGTAGAGATGGGTGGGGCATTGGCTGCTTAGGTACAGATATGGCTACACTTTCCTAAGGCCCTGACTTCTTCTTTGGATTGCAGGCAGGCAGGCTTACATACTGCAGTTGCCCTGGTAACATACAGCGATGAAGCGAGGGTAGCCACAGACACCAGCACAATTTCTTCTCTTTTTTTTTCTTCCACCCCCTCTCTCATTTCTTCCCCTCCCTCCTTTGCAGACTCTTTTTATCCTCCATTTCCTCTTTTCATTCACTCCCTCTCTCGAACAAAACCTGACCACCGGCACGCTGCTGATGTCATGGTTGCCATAGTGACAGAGGCCTTACAGCAACGAGGCTGTGAGGTCAGAGGGAAAGGTAACTATGGGTCACTAAGGTAAGAATCCTTCTTCCTCTTGATTTGTTTACATGCTTGAGAATGCACATATGAACTGCTTTTTTCATAGCCTCTGTGCAAACCTGCTTTTGCCCATGTGATTCTGTGTCCGATGTCCTGTGTGACAAAATGTTATACAGTGTGTGCAGAGGCTTTGCAGCCGATTGTTTTTCATCATTAATAACTATCCATACTACACAGCAAAGGTGCCAAAGAGATTTTTAAGTGAGTATAAGTGCGACACAGGCAAGTTTGTGCTGTCTTGAAAGGTCTACTTGCTTTGTGGCATGTCCGCTGAGTCATGTTTCCAACCATCTACAGCTTGACTGGATTAACTATCTGTTGGATACACCAGGGGAATAAGAGAAGCAATGAAATAACTGACTAGGTTGCAAACTAGTTTGGAATTTTTATAGTTTTTTAAAGACCAATAAACTCTTTATGGATTTGTGTTGTAATCATCTAATATTTAAATTTTTACAAATGGGGCAAAGCCATTCCTTCACAATTATGCAATACTACTACAACTAATCCTTCAGGTTCATACTCTGACACAGTCAGAAACACTTTATGACAAACTGTTTTCATAGGGCACGTACAAACTGCCCTTCGAGGCAATATAGGCAAACAAAGCTGAGGCTTATATAGATAACTTTGTTAACACAAACGCTCACCGAATTTACATCAGCAGTTGTGGTAAAGGCCTCTCTGTGAGAAGGAAGACAGCTTAAAAACATGCTAGAGTTTCCTTTTGCAAGGCCTAAATGTTTACCTTTTTCAGTGGAGTGAAAAACAGAGCAGCTCTCATATATTAGCTAGATAAACTTATTTGGGTAAATATATTTTAGGATCCTTAATTTGTTTTGGTGTTTCTGTGAAGGGAAGTTAATGTAAAGCCACCATAAATTAACCAGATTTAGCTGCTGAGTTCCCTGGACAGTGCAGCTGTGACTCCTTCACATACTGTATTTCTCTTGTTTCCTGATAAAAGCATTCCCTCAATTACATAGTCAAAATATAAGTTCACTTAACAAACAAGACACTCTGAACCAAGAAAAAAATGCCTCAACCTGATCAAACAGGCCTGGAACTTCAACCTGTTCTTCAACAAACGTAAAACCACTTGTGATTCACCTTACGTAACCATGCAGCTCAAATCCCAACACAAGTGCTGAAAGTTTATTCAGCATGTGACTCAAATGATTAAACATTCAAACAGAAAAATGCATCTAAATGCCTGAATGTGTACAACACGTCTAACCAGTAACTAAATAATGCAGATTTATTGTACCACAGTCTAAGTAATAGCGATTTCTCCGTGTGCCTCTCCTGTGTGCTGCCGCTCACACTGCACCTGGCAGTACCACTGGATTAAATAAATCCTCCTTCACGTACACATGCCTTATGAAGACAAAATATGTTGCCACAGAGGAAAACTAAAGCAGTATAAACCAGCCTTTCCTACTTGGAGCTGCAGACCCTGAAGCTCTTACACACAAACCCAAACTCTAGCTAAGGGCCTGGTTGGACAACTGAAACTGTCTCACACAGACAGAGCAGTATGTCCATCTCCATTGCGGCAATATTTATGTGCATTGAGTCTGAAGTGAGAGCAGATGCCCCCCACCCTCCTGAGTAATCATGCAGACTATGACGGGTGGAAACAGCTTCAGAGAGTTTAAATTGGATAATCTATCAACACACAGGCTTTCTTTGTTCCGTTCCTCCACCAGCGTCAGACGCCGTGTGACCAATCATTTCATAATTGGGCACAGTGCAGGCGCGCTCTTGTAAATCTTCTGTGTTCATCAATCCTCTCTCTGACTGCTCATTTTTGTCCTCTGGCTTTTGCATCCTTTGGCTGTTTTTTTGGTCACGTGAGGGTGAGAATTTGGTCAGGAATATGATGTTGTGACCTCACCTGGATCATATAAAGCTGGGCGATGCGGTACTCCTCCACACTCATGGGCATGGGGATGCGGTACTCCTTGATAAGCATGGTGAATCTTGGAGGTGGGGGAAAGAGGGAGTGGGGAGAAGAATGACAAGGGAAGGGGGAAAGAGGGGGACAAAGGGAAGGGAGGGGGAGAGGGGGCAGGAAAGACTCTGGGGGCTCCTATACGTGACTTGTCAAATCACCAGCTGAAGTCCACATTGATGGTTCCTGTTGGGGAAAAAGCAAATGAAAGCATGAGGCATGTAAACTGTGAATATATTTGAAAATAAATACCTACATGAATCCAACCAGTAGTGTTTGTTACAGTCAAAACATGTTGTTAATCCTTCAAAAATACAGAGCGGATCTTCAAACAGGTCTCCATCAACATCCATCCTTCAAAGCAGAGACCAGCTTCAATCAGGAACGAAAACGCTCATCACGAGCGAAAGAAAACAGCACACAAACTATCTGCAGGAGCTGCAAAATTCCTCTGAACACAACCGAAGACAAAGATTCAGACTCATGGCTCACACGCAGATGAGGAGTAGAGGAGAGTGTCATTTGGGACATACACTCTCAATGTAGTTACTGTATGTCTGGTCCAAGCCTCGGCACTGCAGCGGAACATCAGGGCTGAGTCTCCATCCAGCGTCTCAGATCCAAGTAAGGCGCTTTCCAGTATAAACTTCTCTTCTTATACTCAGACCACAGCTTTGTGTGTGTGCGTGTGTTTGTGTGTGTGTGTGTGTGTGTGTGTGTGTGTGTGTGTGTGTGTGCTTGTGTGTGTGTGTGAGTGAGTGTGTGCTTGTATGTGAGTTGTGTATGTGGGGCGGGTGGCCAGAGTCTACAGAAAGCACCCGTGCCTTACCAGTGGACTCAACAGCCGCCCAGTCTCTCCCAACCCATCAGCACCGTCACATGGGGGGCTCACTCAGCATAAGAGGGATTACAGTTGAGTGGGGAGCATTACATAACATTGTAAGAGCCCCCCCTCCCCAGTGATTGAGGTTTCACAAATAGCAGCCTTAGACTTGCACAAAGCATTGTTTTCAAACCACTGGGCAGATAGGGGTAGGTGTAGGCTATACATAACCAACGCGTGGGTGGCGTGAGTTGCAGAAAACTGCTTTTGACCGCTAAGGGAAGAACAGCTCTCCAAAGCCAGGCAAGCACAAAACAAGATCATGACTGTACGGACCCCGAGCTGAGGTGACACATTAACTGAAGGGGATAAGGAAAGAGAGATATCCCGGGTTGAAGGAACTCTTCTGTGAAAATGAATAATGGAAAACACAAAGAGGTACATTATTGAATTTGTTGGGATGAACTGGTGATTTCAGTCCTTTGAGCAATAAACAAAACTATGACAGACTGAATCCTCAGTAATGTTTTTATACTCTCAAAGTGGATATGAAGTACTCTGGAAAAGAACTCCTCTCCTGTTAATAATTCAACAACAAAGATTTAAAAGGCTAGTTAATGAAAGGATGTAGTCAGTATTCAGATAAAGTTGGTAAAAGCACAGTGCATAGGATCTTATTTCACATACTTTCATTTTTCTCAATCTCCATTTTGCAAATGTTGAAGATAGATAACCACTACAAATAATTTCTGTGATACTTAAAAGTGAAGCATGCTTTTATGCTGAAACTGTCAATGTTGTTTTTGGACATCTTTGTACAGTTATGGTGATACACTCTCTTCATCTCCCTACACTTGTATTTAAGGCAACATTCATTTTCCAGAGAAGAGAAAATAAACTCAAGAATCATTATCATTATTGTTAATCTTTTAGGCCAAATGTGGCAACATCACATTGTATAAACCCTTATATTCACTCTTTTCTGAACTATGGCTGCAACTGGACCTCAGCAGTCTGGCACCCAGCCATTCTGTGTAATCACACTAATATTCCCACTGCGTCACTTATCCTGTGAACAAAGGCCAGCTTTGGTAAGGCTGTCTGATTTGCCAAGGGTCCACCACCTATTGACTGTTGACACCCACAACTCCCCACTGAAGACATGCTCCAGCAACAAGCTTGCAAAAACTGCCAGGACAAAGATGCTGAGTGTCTAACTTGTCAACCTAAAACAGGTATTTCCAAAGAGACTTTTCGGGGAGGGGGGGTTGTTCTGGTTAAAACAGGTGAAATCAGTCCTCTTTATATTTTTCATACAATATTCCTGCAAAGTGAACCCACAGTGCCAACATCTGACTGGCCAAATGTGACTACAGCATTACATAACCCAAAGAAAAACGTATGGACAAAATCAGAGCAGAATGCCATGTATTGCTGAAAATAACTACACTCATGGGAAAGGCTGGGATGAAACTAGGCTAGCCTGGAGAGGCGCAGAGAAAAGCCTGCAGCCCAGGAGCCCTCTACTTCTTAGCCCCAGGCTTTAAAGGCGAAGGTCACAGTGCTCATCCTTGTTGACAGTATTGACGATAAACAGCTTCCCTCGTACTTGAGACACAGCTCAGCAATGTGGCAACAGTTCGAATAGGGGTTGCATTTGATGCTGCAACAAAAATCTGAGTGTGTTTGAGAATTTCCTCAAGGCAGGCTAGGCTGAATGTGATGGCTGAACCCATTTGAAGGTTGTTTAGTGTGATATGGAAAGACAGAGTCTCTTACTGGCTGATTTTCTGCCAGAGAGTGAGTATCATATGAATTAAAGTGCAGCCAGTCGCAAGCGACTAGCAACCCACATGCAAAGAAGTGATACCAGGTATGTAAAGGCAGGGAGACTGACACTAACCGACAGAGAGAGAGAGAGAGAGAAAAAACAAGAGGCAGCATAACAGAGGGACTCCGTACAGTCATAGCAATGTTCTGCCCGGCAGGGTGTTTTAGGGACCTGAGGTGATGAAGAGGTGCAGGGATTTGTAGTGATGATGATGCATGTGTATTGTGTGCTCAACTGCCAAGCAGGATTATGACAGTTTTACTGTTGAACAAAGCTGCAGCTCACTTAACTTCAGCATGAAATGACCTGTTGATTTTTGTTTCAATTAGTTTACCTTTGTTTTTGTGTCGATTAAATGTCAAAATGAGTAAAAAACTAAATAAAAACAGTACAGTACAGACACACACTCACACACACACACACACACACACACACACACACATAGAAACTCACAAATGACTTGTGTGTCTTTCCGTCTCTGGTTCACAAAAGCTACAACTGAAGACAGACACCCCTCTACATATCTTCATTGAAAATATTGGTTACCTGCACACAAGCATCCACGAATACACACACACTCACACAAACACACTTCTTTCCTCTTCTGGAAGCTAACAGCCTAAGGCAGACACACCCAAACTGTCTCCCATAAAAATGTGTTTGTTACATATTTTGCATGAGTTTATTAGTCGCGTCAGTTGGGGATGAGGATACTTAATCCTGATGAAGTTGTAACACAGCATACTTGCATTGTGGCTGTGCCTTAGATTTAAAATACACTATCTTTTCCTTTGATGATACACTTTGGATTAATGAGGTTTTCTGACTTGACTGATTTCAAGAATCCATCTGCTCCAAAACTATAAATCAACATGTCTCCCTTACAGCAGTGCTGCAGACACAGACTTGTTGAACCTTTCTGGTTAAAACCTATGTCTCTCTGACTCTTTCTCTTGTAACAAATGCAGATGATGTACACAGCATAGGACCTGCAGCCTTGGGAGAGAGCTGGCACCATGCTTGACCCAGAAAAAAGCACTCTCACACACAGCTTAAAAATAGCCTGGTCACAATAATCCTAGCATACGCAAGCAGAGTGCTTGACGTTGTTTGTTCAGAGAATATGCTCATTCCCTTCTAAAAATATAGTCTCGGCCCCCCTCTAGGCGGTGACGCAACAGCAGCACACACCGCTGCACAGTGCTCGTCACAACGCAGCTCCAATGTTTCTGTTCCTGTATCAACAAAACTGAAGCCAACAATGGGCACAAGACACTTTGAGTACAACTGTGTTTTCTGTCTCTGCATGTGGTGAGAGCGCGCACCCTGATGCGTGTAACGCTGTGACTACCACATATGTGACCCTCTTAAAAGATGTGATGAATCAACAGATGAACAATCCTCCAGGCTAGAGTGTGTTTGTTTGTTAAAACATGTTATTCACTATTCTATCTGTTTCAGAATTGAATGAAACGAGAATGCTAAAAAGCAACTAAAAGCTTTCTTCTGAGGCCAAGGTCTGACAACCTCTCATCAGAGTCAATCTCTTTTTTCAGAAACACCCAGGAAGTGTGCCAGACTTTGAAGTCAATTGACATGGTAGCCAAACTGTTTAACGAAAAATCAAGTGATGCACATAGGCCCAAAAAGACTTTTTTAAACTAACATTGACAAAAAGTGTCTGTAGAACAGTATCCTTTTTTTAGTCCCACAACCCACAGTAACTAGCTTGTTGTACTTACAAAGGCTCTACTGGTCTGACAATGTGGAGGTGTGGTATATCGTGCTGTAACCTTGTGTGATCAGAAATGCTTCCACTGTGGCCTTGGCCGAAGGGAACAGATGTTTTATACCTTTGAGGCATTTTCCTGTTATCAGGAGTAGACGTCTTTATACCAGTGTCACTGTGGCCTTGGCCGAAGGGAGTAGATGTTTTATAGCATTAAGGCTTTTCCTGTTATCAGGAGTGTGATCCTTCAGGTGCAGGGTTCATGGAACGGACAGAACCTTCACATGTAGAATACAATGATTGGAAGGGTTCCACCTGCATTTTTTGGGTAAGATGAAAGCTTTGCCAGGCCTATATAAGTGAAACGTTTGAGCTGTACGACTGTGCGACTAGATTCTTATTGGCTTGGAATCCTCTCTCAGGCAAACCGGGATGCCTGATTGATACCGTACTTCTTTGTAATAAACTTATTTATATGCAATCAAGTCGTTGTCAACGGAGATTCCTTCATCATCTATACAGTATTTCTACATAAGATACTACAGAAGCTACTTGGAAGATCTAGGTAATTTTACACTGGGAATTCAAACTATCTGTCCTCTTGTGCCACTGAGTAACCTCTACATGGATGAACGGGGCCTCGCCTCCAAAAGTTGTATCCAGTTCCACTAAACACACCCATGGTGTAACTCCTATAACCGCCATAAACAAACATGGGCTCGAAGATGTGCATATGTGCACATCCCTGAACAGAGATGGGTGTCTGATCTAAACAGATAAAACCCGCTTGTTCCAAAAAGCGAAGCCTGGATTATTATATATTACAGGAGGCTCTCGCTTACACCTTCACATGAAATCTACCGTTCCCTTGCAGATCCATTTTCCTTGCCACCCCAGGCTGTTCTTTACCAAAATAATAGAAAGTGGCATTAGTGACTCTGTCTGCTGATGCAACGTATAGCTCAGGATTGATACAGCAGACAGGGTCACCACAGGACAGAGAGCAACAGCTGGGCCTTGCTGTTGACACAAAGCAGAAAATTGGGAGGGAGGTGTTGACTCAGAGGAGGCTTTTTCCACAATGGTGGTGCTCCTTTAAATTCAGCCCCTGTTTCAGAGAGCACCATTTGGAGGCGGAGCAACAGAGGGGATGGTGAATCCCAGATGAGTCGGAGGAGGGGAGAGTAGGGGTTCCCTCATGACTGACCAACGGCAAGACCCCTTTCAAATACAAGTGGAAAATGTTAGCCCCTGGACTGCCTAAAATACCATAGATCAGTTTCACACAGCGTTGCCCTAACATTGCACAGACAACTTACAGGCAACAGCTATGACAACTGCTGCAAACACAGCCTTTGCCTGTGACAAGAACCCTCGATTCAGTTGATGGGCTTACCCACCAATCCAGTTAAAATGTCAAACGGCTTAAGACAATGCTGTTAATGCTGGGGTGTGTTTGCTCCATGGCCAGAGCAAGAGAGTTTACTATTCACCTGCAATGACTTAACAGGCCATGACACACATGTCAAGCAGGCATTCTGTACAAATACTCTGTACCATGGAGTATTTATTACGGATAAAAGATGAAGCTTCATTAATCAGAGATATAAATGAAATAAATGTTAACTATGCAGCACAGACTACTGAAAACAAAATTAATTTACAACCTGCAAAATCTGCCCCCCTAAGGTGTAAAGAAGAGCAGGAACTGACTACTTTTATCATTATATATAAATCTGTGTTAAGATGTTATATGGTGATTTGGGGAGCCTCAACCTTCATCTTTACCATGTTTTTAAAAGTGAAGGGTATTAATCAAACATTTTATCCTTGATAAAAGATATACTAGAATGCTTCTTTGCAATATACAGGTGAAGTTTGGGTGGAGACTATTTGACAAAGACCATGTTTTGCTTTGTCTCTTCTGACTGAGCGCAGAATGGGAGAGCAAACATTTATCTTTTTCCATATTTAAAAACTGGTCAGGCTTTGTATGCAGTACCACACAATGCACAAGTCAAAGAACAAAGCGACGAGCAAAGGCTGGGAAAACATTTTGAGTGATCCATTATTTATCCTGCAAAATAGACTCACTTTGAACTGGAGCTAAGCTGACAAAACAGAGATGTAGATGCAATGTAATGTGATCTCCTAAGATCAGATCAGAGATGAGCGCATCAGAAAAAAGGCTGCAGTGTCATGAGTAACTAGTTTCACTTGCAGTTCCATTAGCCAGCAGGGTGTTATGATCATGTTAAGATGCAAGAATTGAAGAAAATAACCATCATCTTCACTTGTCATCTTGTGTAACGTACTGTAAATACAGTAAGCTCCCATGATACACTTTAAAACAAGGTCATCACTCGTTCTGTCCCTCAGGCCCAGGCTCCTCCACAGGCTAAGGAGGTAGGATGCACAACCTGCCCTTGTTCTTTACTCATCATCGCAGTACAAGGGGAAAGCTAAAAATACTTGACACCCTGTTACCATCAACTCCATTGTGTTCCTCCTTCTTCTTCTCGTCCTTTTCCTCCTACAGTAGAACTGCTTCTAAAAATGATCCTCAATTCCACAGAGAGAGAACGAACAAGAACCATTACCAAAAAACAGACATAGCAAAAAACATGGAGTTCTGAGAAAACCAGAACTGAGCAGAGATAATAAAATCCAGCCTCTGCTCACAGTGAGTTTCACACAGCATACAGATTAGGCGATGCATTCCTCAAGTTTATGGCAAAGGACAGTTCAAACCATGTCACCGGTCATGGTGTGTTTCTTTCAAAAAAGTCACACAGAGCAGCTAGATGGGAACTCTGAGAGTTTGGACCTCCACTAAGGCCTTTTTAAACTTTTCTCCCCTCTACTGGACTTTGAGATGTATGCCATTTATTCCGCTAAAGCTAAACACAAAGTAACAAACTGAATGTAATTTGTGTATCTGGCCTGTGATTCAGATCACTCCAAAATTTAATGGGTTCTTTCTTGGCCATGCTACAGCCTTCAACAGAGGTTCACGAAAGTAGTTCTTACGTAATTCTACTTACCAACAAACAAACAGACTGAACTGAAAACATAACTGGAGGTAATAAACAAATCTAAAAGAGAGCAACAACTGAAATGTAGCTGTTATAGTGATCAGCTATTTTTGTTTTTTCTAACTAACTCAAAGTACACACACTTGGATGTTGCATTTCATGAGCTACACAAAATCGAATGGCAAACGTGAGCTCACTCTAAGGCAGATCAGTAAGCCTCATTACATTTGAAGCTTCCAACCAGTGGAAAATAAGTAAAGTTTAGATTAGATACCCCCACAGCATGTAATTAAAATTCTACATAAATAAATCTAAAGCCCAGTGACTGCTGAGAACTTTAAGCTGCATTAATAAGCCGAGCCATTGTTTTCATATGCCTCAGTGGTGCTCATCAGCCTGCCGTTTTCCAAAACGGGCAAGTTACATACCAACTCTATCTCGAAACGCCACGCTTCACTCTGAGATCCAAAATTAGATGACCTTATATGCAAATTACACTTGGATTAATCAGTTACGTGCCAAGGTTAAATGAGGATCTCCCCTTGCTGTCATTCTCTCCAAGCGCTCAGACAGCCTGAATCAACTGCGCAGAGAGCAGTCTTACGTAACTTGGACAGATACAGAAAAGGAGAGCATCCCTACCCTAGCATTTTGTCCATTCCATTAGCCAAATCATGTAGCCTACAGTCCCTCGGGCAGGAAATACTTTGTAGATTTGGACAATCTCTTTCAAACATCTCCATCAGCCCCTCAATGACTGTATGGTGGCAACGAGATGTTGATTCAAATCAAGGCCCTTTTGCTTATGTGAGGCCCATTACTGAGTACTTGCTCATCACTGACAGCACAAAAGCTTGACACAAAGGTTTGGAGGAATAATAACTAATGGATTTCCACTGTCACTGCTACTATAAATCTCTCACAATAATGCAAAATGGCTTCGACTATGTAAAATACTACAGTGATGTGGCTGAGACTTGTTATCACAGTGAGACGACGCCTACATTGTCGGTCTACTGCAGAATGAAAGCAGGTTCCCATGGATCAGATATTGAAATGATTTGACTGACAATTTAAAAACTCAGAAAGAGTTTTGAGTAGGCATTTGATATAAAAAGTTAATTTAGGCGTAAAATTAAGTATAATAAATAAACGTCTGAAAACTGAAGGTCTTGGGTTAAGAGCTCTGACAGCTTAGGCTGCAACTAACATTTATTTTCAGTATCATCTGCTGATTATTTTCAGAATTAATCAATTAATTCTTATGTGGTTCAATAAATGTTGAAAAATTGTTAAAAATAAATAAATAAATAAATGCTCATCACAACTCCCAGAGTCCAAAGCGACATCTTCAAGTTGCTTCTTTTGTCCAAAAAACAGTACAAAACTAAAAGCCTCCACATTTATTACAAAAAAATACAAAGACAAGCAGCATATCTCTATGAAGCTTAAAAAGCTAGGACTGAAAATGTCAATCAGCTCAACAAGTTAATTACCTGACTAATCACTGCTGCTGTACTAACAGGAAAAGCCTCACACAAAGAAAAAGATAACACTGAAGTATCATAAGTCTATTGTTGAAAGCATGCTGTTATATAAGAAAAACAAAGGCAACTTTAGAAAAACAGGAAAAAAAAAAATTGTTGAGGATTTTTAGATTCGGAAACCAAGTGCAAACAGCAAACATATTGCCCTGTCTACTGTTTCTATTTATAGTTTCCCACATAAAAAAACACTTAATTAGCACTTCCATAACTGCCAGTACAACTTTTTTGAATAACTATGTCTAAGAAGAAAAATGAAATGGATTACACTCTACAAAACTTGTAAGGAAAAATGTTTCGCCTCAGGCAAAAACATATTCCCTTTCCTGCCCCTTCATTCTCGCCATCATTGCTTGAACAGGAGGTTACCATGGAGACAGAGAGGGCCCTTTCCTTATTGGTTGCCAGGATGAAGTCAGAGTGACGAGGAAAGTAGAGACCAGATGCTGCTGGGGCTGATACTTCTTTCTCCTGTTTCTTCTGTCTCCACTTTCACTTTTGTCATGTCTCTTCATCCACACCATGGCTCATTTTCAGGGCTCTCTGGTGTCGATCATCTGGCCACTGCAATTCACTGCTACATTCACTGATTGGAATATATTGTCAACCTGAATGTATGCTACAGTGAAATCTCTACATAGCTGAATGCAAGATACAAAAAAAAAAAACAAAACAAAACAAAAAACAGTGGTGGGTGTGACACACATTGGCTAAAGCACAAGCTTAAATAGAGAAAGTTACATGTGGGCTTCACAAACCTGTCATGCAGTGCTCAAAATAAGTTGTGTTATCTGCTTAAACTGCACTATAACAAAAACAAAAATTCAAGACAAGTCTGCTACCACTTGTATCACAGAGAGTTAAAATGTCCTATGCCCTGTGCAATCATAATGCAACTTCTCTTTTTAGTTTCAAATGGACAGAGTAGACCACTTAGTTTTCGTTTCAACAGTCTAGTGGTGATTCAGTTAAATGTACAGACACACATGAGATTTCCAAAATTCTTGGTATTCCTTATTAATGTTTTGGTAAGAAACAGGTCTTGGTGCCTTTAATTTCTCATGCTCTGGTAGCTGAGAGGAAAATGGATCCACAAAACTGAAGTGAATTGGGGGCAGAGGAATATAAAAATATGCATGCATCAGTTTAACAGTATATTAGATTAACAGTGAGAAATAAAGAGAGAGAGGACAGTTGAAAAAGTGTTTAACCTCTATTTTTATTAAACAGAATATTTCAGATTTTTAAATGCTTTGGCAAATCAGCTTTTATCCAGAGGGATTTCAGTTGAGGTCAGCACAGATAAACCCTTCACAGCCAGGTACGGTAACAGAAAATTACCCACTTGTTTAACTGACTGCAAAAGCTCCAGAACAATACATGGAGGAATGTAAAACAACTACAATCAGATCACAGTAATCTACACTTATCTTGGCTATTGCTCTCAGAATGAGTTCTCCTGTTAGTCTTAAGTTTCTGGTTGAAATGAATTTAAAACACTGAATCATCAGTGCAATAAGTAAGCCTGTGTGTTCATTTGCAGAACACGATGCATCAAGGCAAATGAACTGTCACTGATAAGAAAGGTGTATACAAAAAGCCTGCTGCTCTTTGGTGAAATACCTCAAACCCTCTTGTGCACACTGAATAACACTGGCTTCCCAAAAGTGTTCTACCCAGTGACCAAAGACAGAAACCATCTCTCATACTGACCATAAAAGGCCATTTTCTATGATGCTCATGGTCCTATGACTTTGGCTAACATTTCAATGAGTTCTGAGGTCAGGTTTACAGCTCTGTGGAAAACCAGCCTTTATCACCTCGGGATTTTCTTATCAGGGACAAAGCCTATAAAAAAACAGAAATCCTCTATCAGATTTATAACATAAAGGATTCTGACGTCTCTCTCACACAGAGACAGACGTGGGACTTTGTCTGCCACATGTAAGGAAAGAATGGGCATAACGCAGAGAGACTTCCCAATAAAAGCCTGTACACTGAGGGGAAAAAAAAGGGAGAGGTGAGGGGGCAGCGAGGAGGGGGAGTAAGGGTCTGAAGGAGTCTATTTTTGGCCTCAGAGAAATCAGGTGTCTGCGGCCAGTGGAAAAGAAAAGGGAGCGTGTGTAGAGTGACATGAAGCAGCGCTGTCGCTTTCATTTTGCATGATCCATGTGAGTCAGAGAACGCCGCAAGGGTTGGGGGTGGGGTAAAACAAACCACTAATAAATATAAAATGGCATATATGGTCCTTATCGACATGAAACACGAAAAAATAATGAGCCATTATTACTGAAGGGATGAAGAGTAAAAAAGCCTCACTAGAAATGTGTAGACTTCAGATGTTCACCTTAATAATAACAATACAGATAAAATTTGCCATATTTCATGAGGATGTCCAGTCAATCGTAATGGATAATGTGGTTAATTGAGGCAATAGATTCCTCAGTGCATGCCTTATTTACTAAGAAAGCGGATTTCTTCTGTTGCAAAATCTGAGGTTCTTCTGGCAGCAGTGCAGTCAGTTGGTGTGTACAGTGGTATGTAGTGTCAAGGAAGAACTACAAACTACATCAGCTTGGATTTTTAGACTCCACCTAAGGGAATCTGAGGGGTATGCTGCCATGTAAAAAATAATAATAATAATTTTTAAAAAAATGGTTCCCTTCTGTTGCTAATTATTTACATTACAACCAGCAAAGCAGGTATTCTAAGATAAGCGTGTAGAGGATGTTAAGGATGAGGATACATTTTATAGTGTTTTGGATGACTTGGTGATTCAGTTGTATTTATTTGAGCCTATGGCCGAGGATATGCAGCAAAGAGAGTTCAAGCTGTGGCTGCACAAAAGCAAACAGCGGCTCGTGGTGCCTGTTCAAATTGCCAACAGAAACAGAATTAGCCTGTTGCAATGAATTCTAGCGTGGGCAGATCTTTTGGATGCTGTCACCAATGCCAACCCCAAGAGCTTGTGTGTACATTACTATGTATTAATATTTTACTCACTTTAACTGTGGTATGCTGGAGACCTTGTTTAGGATCTTGAAGATGTTGGACTGATGTTGGGCTGTTATATTGAGGGACAGTCAACAGAAAATGTGACCATTTAGCCTCAAGCAAATATAATAATAGAAGTAGGTTGGATGCCAGGAAATGTTTTTCATGTTGCTTTTTATGTAAATTTACACTGCAGCGTGGGCTCATCAAGAATAAGCTTTACTGTTATACAGAATCCCATTCCGCTCCTCACAGTATGTACGTATGTGTTGCTATTTTATGGTAATTTACTTGATAGACATGACCTGAATGCAACGATATAGCTTTGTGTGAAAAAGAAAAGGTCAAACCATAGGAATTAATTTGCTTGGCAATGTTGTGTTAACTTTGATTAGCACCCAGCAGCTAGCTTATTCAGTGGGAAAGGGTGCCAGAAGCTACAAAAATGCATTCTTGAACATGAAGGCATTTTTATTGATTACATTTACCATCAAAACTGACTGGACATCCACATAAATGAAATTTCCAGTTGGTATGGACACATTAAAAAATTAGACAGGAAGAAGCCCACTAATGGCACTTCAATGACTGGGTGGTGCAAGCAGCATCTGTATTTTACAGTAGACTATTCTCCTATGTGCAGATTAGATTAGCCAGTAATGTACAGACTTTGCCTCACAAAAGCATATATTATTGCATCTTTCTGCCTCAGAAGTTTCCTGGTAGAGAGGATGTTTGGCAGGGTGTCAAAATTCCCCCTCTTGCACAACCTGGTGAATATCACCACAAACAGCTCTCCCTTTCCTGACAGGATGCACCAGGATGAACATAGCAGACTTTAATCCCTCTTCAGAAAATGCGACTGAAGCAGGGACACAGGAAGGTGGTTGAGTACTATAAAAAGATCTCAGTTCCTTATTAGAGCCCACCTATATTGCTAGAAAAACTGGCATCTAAAGGGACAGGGACACACACAGCCCGCACAAAATGTTTTGTCTTTGTCTCATTTCCCAGACAACACAACTGTAGAAGCATTAGCAGCCATGTGCCATTCATCAACAGGCTCATTTGGGATGGGTGGGGGCAGGTTGTACCTCTGTTGTCCCTGTCAACAGCTCAACACTAACATTTGCATCACCTGCTCTATTTAAGAGAGCGAGGTGGGAGGGTGGGTTGGGGAGGGAGGAGTCCATGGATTGAGGTGCAGAGAAAAACACAATGTTCCTTTCAATGGCTTGCATCCAGGAGAATGATGAAAGCTCATCTGCAACGCTGTCATGATGCCTGATTGTCATCTCAAAATGAGTTGTAAGAAAAATTCGGCCTACAGCTAGCAATGCATCTTTGTACTCCCCTAAGAGGACATCACAAATTTCAGAAAAGGTTAGTCAGTTAGAACAGCTTCAAACCCCTGCAGGTTCCCCCTACAGTCTAAAAGGCCCCATACTAATCTTTAGTTTCCACAACTATTTTCTGGGTAGGGAAATTGCTTAACCTTCATTTAAGCAGCTCTAAAACATCTTTAGCAGAGTTGGAAACTAGCACCCACAATCTGTCAAATGCAGGGGATTTCGTATACTGTTCTTGTGCTGACATCCTTTTTAGAATCTTGGTTTCACAAAGCGATGAACTTCTTTCTATTAACGCTTGTGAACAACTGAGCCTTTAAATAATGTTCATTTCAATTCTATCATGAAACTATTACCTGTTAGCAAGAACCTATTTACTTGTGAAATGTTCCAAACAGGTGTATTTTTCACATTCCACAACTTTTCTAGTCTTTTGTTGCTCCTATCCAGACTTATCTGAAAAATGCTGCTGGCATCAAACTCAGAATAAGCATATAAATCAATATTCAAATCAATTTTTTCATAACATCAGTGGTCACGTGATCATTCAGGCTGGTTGACTCACATTAAGCTTATTTACGTAGCTCAAAATTCACAAATTTACCTCTAGGGCCTTCATTATCTCACAGTTGTCTATTCTCAGACCAAGTCAGCACGCACCTTAGTTTAACTTGATCTACTAGTTTGAGTCCAGACGGTAAGTTATTATAATGTGACATGAAAGCAGATCAGTGAAGGAGATCAATGCACTGATAACCCTGCCTTTTTTGTCATTGTGTTTTAGAGAGATGCAACAGAGATTATTTGTGCTGCAGACTGCCACCACATACAATAGCCAAGGCAAACCATATCAACAAGATATCAGAACATATGGCTTACAGAATATCTGAAAATATATTAGCCCAAAGATAAATGACATCATAAAATATTCAGATGTTTTATTGATAACAAAATATTATTTTACAAATCATGTGGTGACAAATTTCAAATACAGAATAGCCTCCCTTACTCTTATGAACGAATTCACCATTAGGTTAAACTTCTTATGCAAATTATATATAATCTAACCTGTAATAAAATGTAGATTAAGATTCTTGCTTTATTTTTCCTTCTGCTGTTTCTTAATAGAACTAGAACCTGGTGTTGCACATTATTATCCCTTGTTTGTTAAAAGTGCATTTAAATGCAAACAGAAAGTAATGTTCCTCATCTATCCATCATCATTATCCAATTTCAAAGCAGACTTAAGGCTGACTATGAAAAATGTTTCACTGCCAACTGGCTATCCACAAAGTTCATCTGAATGGAAGCCTATAAAAAGTCACTTATATTTTCATAACTTCCTGTTCAGATTATATGCATTTCATGACTTAATATTCTAGTTTATCCTTACAACCACCCTGTCAAATTATATTAGGAGAATTCCACATATCTGAGAGACAAACTTTGAACAAGTATTGGGATCTTTACCTTGTGCCACTCTCTGCACTGGCAGTGCTTATCAAACAACAACCATGTCCCCTACAAGACAACAACAAAAAAAAAAATCAATGGATATTTAATAAATCTGCTTTGTTGATGAATGAACATTTACGTTCCTCATGGTGTTAAGTGTTTCTAACAGAAAATGTACTCATAACTCTTGAAAATGCCCTCTGGTGTTGTCAGTGCCCATAAAATCAGTCTCTACTGATGCCAGAGGAATGAGGGCCAACATGAAATAAGTATTTGTACCCAGAAGTTATCAACTTTGAGAGAAATAGTTTTGACTCTACCGTCCAAGATATCCTAAAGGGCATTTTTTGAATCAGGTTGAATCCCTTCAGCATCCTCCTCCAAGCTCATTTAACAAACTGCATTCCAATATTACATGCTAAGTTTTAGAATAAACTGTCTTTACCAAAATCCTGACAAAGCAATCACAAGAAACCAGTTAATGCAACCATGAACAATCGAGCAACTGAGAATGAGTCCAGTTGGTGAGATTATGGGGTTCAAACTTGTTTAGTTTATAGACAGAAATAAAAGAAGCAAAGAAGCAATTCTTTATAAAAATAAAATAAAAAATGCTGTTAACTCCATCTCTATATATTCCCACTGCATCTTATCAGCTGCCATTTATGATTATACTGCTACCTTTATCTTGTGTGGAAGTAACAGTGTTTGTATGGTGGCTGGAACAAAAGACACAGATTGGCATGCAAAAGTCCAAAACAGTCTTGTCAGAGAAAGAGCCAAGAGTCAAAGCTGAAGAAATGTTTAACCATTCCATCCCAAAAAACTGCATTCAGTGATGTGAAGAAATTACACATTGCAGCACCTAAGCTGCACAACAGTTTAACAGGTTTTTAGAAAATAGGAAATTACTCAACAGAAGGCAAGTGAATTTCTGATTCTTTTATAGTGCAACATGTGTAACAGCAGTTGAAGCAACACTTACTGCTCCTCAAAAAGCCTCACGTAGCTCATTTTACGGTGTTGTACCTGATATTTCTCTGCTCTTCCTGTTTCTCTTTAATCTCATCTGATAAGCAGCTCAAATTGTACAGACATTTAACCAAAAGACATGGTGAGCAGCAGCATACGTCATTCAAACTTTAACTGACAGGAAGCCACCCTTTTCTTGTTTCCTCAACTAAAATGTTCTTACTCAGTGGCCGTGCATTCAGTGACTAACTGGGTAAAGGAAAGTATAAGTTATAAGCAATAAGTTCTGAAAATTACATTATTACACGGTCATGCAGCCTCTAAAACCTGGAAAAACAACATTTAGGGCCTATTGATATAATATCAATTGTAGTGCTCAGCCATAGGTTGCAGTAGAAAAGTGGACCTGTCGTGTAAGGATAAAAAGCACTCCCTTACAACGACTATTCATGCTATGAATACTCAAACAAGGCTGGGACACAGAACGCACAAGCTACAGGCTCCTCTGTCAGGAATTTTCCACTCCACACTCAATCAGACATACAGCATTTATTTACATATTCTCCCCACGTTTGATGGTCAGAAGGTTGTCGGGCACTCCTGAAACTGTGTAACATTAGTCGAGTGGTGAGTAATTTTAGTCTTAGGAAAAAAAGAACTGTGTGACATGAATGAGCAAACATTAGCATAGTAACTCAGTGTGGATAGAGATTATTATTATTACCCTGATTTATCCAAAAGGCCACTGCAGTATCTCCACTTTGCAATAGCACTGGCTTAAAAAAAGAAACATCCAAACAGCTTTAATTCTAGATAGATCAAAACACCTTTATGAGCCACATCTAAAATTACAATGCAAAAGAAAATGGCATTGATCTATAATCACCTCCACTCGTTTTCCTTCTGTAATACTGTTTGTCTGATGTGCTGGATTCAAGAGAGGCACCTGAGAGTAAAGAGAACCATCAGGTTTCAGCCTTTCATCTGCTGTCTTGTAAAATTCATTGACTTACTGTAGATACATTAAAACATGATTTGAAAAACATGTCTCCTCAGTAAAAGCAATTGATCTGCAACAGAATTACACCAACCAGACATCAACCTGATTAAAACCAGACAAATAGGTTCAGGCCCATGTATGATTATCCTAAGGGTGAAAATTTAAAGTTCCTTTTTAGACAGGTTTTTCTGCTTTGACTAATATTTTTTTAAGCACACATTTAAAAAAGCCTTGAAAATTAGCTGGAGGCATATCTACTCTCTCATTTCTCATTGAGAAATACTGGATCAGTTAATCACAGGTCTAGGCCACGCCCACCATAGCTGTTTGTGCTAGGTTAAATGCTGAGAGGGCCTTGGACAAATTCAGCCATTCATATTAAGGGCTCAATCTGACCAGACTCAGATGTGGAGTCTGATATGGACCAAATTCAGTGAGTAGCAGGGGTTTTAGGATGGTAACTGTAGTTAGCATCTTTATTTTGTTTATGTTGGTTGTTAGCTCCTTAGCTTGTAACAATGACTGTTCAGGATACAAGCTAAAAACATGTGCTAAACTCTCACTCTCTGTAACGACAAATCCGCTTTGCACTGAGGGTTTCAGGTTTTATTACCTTTGATTGGCTGGAATATCTAACAAACCAAATCTAGCTTGTCAGTGGTACATCTGAAGCTAAGATTTTAGGTGTTAAACTCAAACACATTTTTGAGGGGTGGGAATGTTTAACTTTTCCTAAAAAACCAAATGACTAGTGTTGTTTAAATTTTACCAGCCACTTAATGGGCATTGAAATTACTTTTTTCCCTGGTTTTCCAATGCAGATTTATCTACAACAGTGAGAAATTATGAAAAAATCCTTGTATTAGCTCTAAAGACTTCAGCTTTATGCCCCCTTTTGCCCGTCTGTAATGCCACAGGACTTGCTTGATAGAATTACCTGGTTAGAAAGTGTGCATCGGCCCAAATTTAATGAAACAATGTATGAAATATAAGGCTTGCTGTCTGGTCCAAGTATCTGGATTGAACAGTGTGAGTACATCTACCTTCATGCATTTGCACATTTTTTACTTAGCACACAGGTGATGTCAGTTCAGCATAAGAGCTCATTTACAATGTCAAAGCAGACGCTTTCTCATGCCACATGTGCATTGTGTGAGTGCCTTTGTTGGGGGGAGGGAAGGAAGTCCCTCATCAGAAAACTGGTTAGGCAAACATCTCAGGGAGCTGCTATGTTTACAGCAGAAACACCTCCACAGTATCTTAGAATTTATAACTGATAAACCTGGTAAAGAAGGCAGTGCCCAGACAGACTAGGAAGAATTCTGGGTCATTGGTGATGCTACTATCAATGGCCTTCACCTCAAGCAGTCTGTCATTCAGCACCTGAAGAACAGGCATCAACATCAGAAGAGTGAATATCACCATTTCAATTCTTACTTACTTAAAAAATTACAACGCCAATGAAATCCATTGGATCACAACACAGGTGACTGTGTGTTACACAACCTTCACCATCATAAGGACATAAGAGGCAAGTTTCAACATGTCAAACAAAGATTACACCCTGCCTACATACCAGTAATATATTTGCCAGGCCCAGAAACAGTAACCTATCTTGGTATGTGTCTCCTTTATCTCTTTCCATGTCAACATACTCCACATGCAGGCTAGATCCTGTTCTTGTAAGGCTGACACAGGAGCACAGTCAAACATAATAACTACTCTTGGATTCCTTGCTAATTCAAAGACATACTAAGATGCTGGAAGCAAAGCAGGGGGTCACAGTGAAGTGGCCATGTGGGGCTCCTGCTCTCATAGCAGAGCCATCATCTGGACAACAGACGCCACAACCACCGAGTCAGCGCTGCCAATGACTCACCACGGCCCTGCTGAGTCAAGTGAAGTGACTCTTGATGCCGAATCTTATAAAGTCGTATTGAGACAGAAATGGGCCTAGGGTTACAAAAACAAGCTTATGTTCTGTAGGTTTTCGTTGAAGTCAAAAACAAGCTGAATGCAACTACTTCAACAAAATATTGTTTTAAACTTAAAGTGAAAACGATTGGTCAAACATGCTCTACTTTGCAGCAGTCTCAAATTCTCACTCATGTGTGTCATTGTAAAGGGCACCAAAAGATCATAAAGCCATAAAAGTCAACCAGTGATTCAGGTAATTTCTATTCTAATGTCACTGCATGCAGTGTACAATTGCATTAGAATTTACGATCCGGCTTACGAGATAAACATTTCTTCAGCATTGACAAGCATGTCTGAGTTACAATAGCTAGGTCGTGGTATGACAGCAGGAAAATATGCTGCATTTCTTCAGGTCAAAGGAGGAAGACAAAGTTAGTCTTAACAAATTTAACGACCAGTTCTGACAGCACATGTTCTCAAAAATCTTGTGAAGTGCGAGTATCTAAACATGACGTTGCATCTCTGGAAGGTCTCTGGTCAAATTTGAACTGGAGTAAACCCAACGTCAGTTAGTTACCTAGCAACATGGCAGCACGGTAATGACAAATTGATGGCTTGCAATGCTTATCACATACCTGGACCTGATGCACACCGGTGATGCACCTTTGCTTCAACACACTCCAGCACTCAGCAAATCAAAGTTCACTGGTCTCCCTCCGGGTTTTAAGGTCACCACTTTTACCAGTAACGCGGGTTTCTTTCAGTAGTTTCTTTCAGACTTGATGAGGTCTGAAAACGATGCCATAATTGACGAGAACGCATCCAAAGTCAGCAACCGATTTCCTTTACGTCGTCGTCTGTTTGGCCCTTCAGCAGAGGAAGGGGTGCGGGTACGACATGTAAAGATGACGCGTAGAAAACCATCATCAGCTCGGGTGGGTTAATTTACACAAATCAACCGCCGTTTCTGCCCATGTTTACAAAATCTGGCAACATCATTGCGCCGGACAGCCACACGCTGGATTTCCTCAGTCGACAGAAAAGGCCAAAGTAGCTATGGTAACGTTAAAATGTCCTTGAATACCCAAGCTACCCTGGCAGGGTTTGACGGTTGGGCTCGCCCTGGCGAGGAAAATGAAACGGCTGCGGGCTCAGGTCGGTAGCTATCGCCTCCGTCCAAAGAACCGGGAAGAGCGAAGAGCAAACAACTGAGGAGCACTCGCCATCACAAGTTGTCACTCTTCAAGTCTGAACCGCTGCAAGACTTCACAGCCCTTTTAGACACGACCCAAAATAATATCAAGTCAACTCGACCACAGTGAGGTTTCCGGTGCAGTTTTCAAAATAAGTCGATCTTAGTAAGCGTTTGAGATGTAAAGGTTTCAAACGTTGAATAGGAAATCTGTCTGAGGAATATTACACCATGTCAACCTTAGTCCTAAAAAATAGACGCAATCCATTAAAGTCTATATCAGGTTAAAGATGCCACCATTAAACGAATATTACACCTATCGTAAGGTTGCTCTCATTTAAGACAATGACAGGATTTGCTCAGTATACTTGACAATTATTAGTCAAGTAAAGTAAATTAATATTATGTAGCTGTTCACACACAGCAGCGCAGAAACTATTTAGTATTTAATTCTGAAAGATTTGTCACCTGATTTCCAGTATTTGTCCTTCTGGCTGTTAACTTGACGAAGCTCTGACTAGTACAGCTTTTTAGCTGAGCAGTTTTGGTAGTAGGACGCCCCCTGCTGGTAGCGGCGTATTTCCGTAGACAAGAATTATTACAGGATGTAAAGTTAAAGGGTAGCCTACATTAGAAAGCAGTATTTGCTTAACCCGTTACATCTATACGTACTGTCGTCAGCTTACTTTCAAGTAGTAATAGGCCTATAGCTTATCACAACATAAATTGTAAATAATACGTTTTTTTTTAATTGTACTATGCACCCGTTATCAAGCAGCTTCCTCAACGGCTCTTTAAAACCACAAAAAAGAGACACTAAGCTGCCGCAGCACCTTAGACGGAAAAAGTGAGCCTGCGACCATACTTCCACTTCCTTACAGCCCAACGTACAACTAACAGCTTCATGCAGGTGTAGTTTCAATAAACCTTTTCTACCCAATGATTTTCTTGAGGGACCACAAATTTTTAATGGTCAAAAAAGGTGAAAAAAAATATTCTGGTTACACCGTTTTTGTTATACCAACACTCCATGGTCCATGATTGTGTTGAAAACTGGCTTCTTTTAATACAACAGGCTCCACATAGTGTAAATGTCAGAAAAATATTATCCACGTGATAATGTCAAAGTAGGGGATTTTGTATCAAAACTGAAGGTCAGTTTTAATGTGAGCACTTTAAATAAAGTTCACGTATTTAGAAACGCAAGTCCCATATCTGTATATCACTGAGATGACATAACAGATCATCAGAAAGATTTCCTTTTCCTGTACCCTAAAAAAATACAGTTTTACTAATTATAGAAGCTTAAACTATCAAGGAAGAGAGTAGGAGGCATACACTACAGTCTATTTTTATTACTTTCATCATTATTATTATTCCCATACCTTTAAACATACTATTACACATAAAACAATATTACATATAACCAGCAGCTTTCTATTAATCATTATCAGGATCAGCTGGGCAAATAACCTCCGAGACCACATTTCACAAGAAGCGCAGTTACATCCATTTATTATATACAATGACTAATGAATGTAGTAGCCGGCTAGTACAAGTGTATTAACCAAAGGCGATAGTTGACAGTGGGCTTTTAAAAACAGTTCTTGTAATTTGAACGTACAATATAGAATTCATCAATATGTGGGACACCTTTGTTCTCCTGTGAAATTTACAAGATGCAACGTTCAGATTTCAGCGTTTCCGATGCAATATTTTATTGTCAGTCGGTCTCTATGTCTGCTACCTTTACATCCTTGTGACTGTGAATACAGAGACAGCGTGGGAGTAGCCATTGGGCATTAGGTTTTCCTCACACCTGATGGTAATTGTTAATTATCAACAAGTTAAAGTGGCGTATTTCGCCATTACATTGACATGTTTCTGCTAAATTCAAAAGCGATATTCCAGCCGTAATCACCATTCACCCAAAGTCACCCCTAAAAATATCCACCAGAAAGCGCCACTAAAAAAAACTCATGGTTTAAAACTAGACTCTCACCATAAAAACAGAAAAAAACGTGTTCCTACCTGTTAGTTTTTATCACGAAACCGACACACGAGAGCGGCAGAGAGTCATCAGACACCTGCTTTTCTGGCCATGAAGAAAAATACAGCGGCTGCTGATTGGATGGCTGATGACGAAACCGTGGAAGGAGTTAAGACTGAACGTAAACACAAGAACAAGCTAGCATGACCGTGAGCAGACAGCAATGACTTGATATCGTTTTGTTGGGTGAAATATATCGTGATGTAATGCTGTTACTTTCCATGTTTTTTTCACTGCGCCACCAACAAAACACTTTGTGTTCTTCCTACTTCAAGAGATGTCACGGCTTTTCCTGTTCATTAGCTCCATATACAGTGAGTCAAGTCGGGTCATAAGGAGACGTTTTCCAAGTGTTTTTCCACTGGTAAGACCGATCCCACCTGGACTGCCATGTGTTTTTGCAGCTGGTAAAAAGGACCTGATAGACCTCCCTGTCCTCAACGAGGAAGAGCTTGAGGAGCAATTTGTGAGAGGATCTGGACCTGGAGGACAGGCCACCAACAAAACCAGCAACTGTGTGGTGCTGAAGCATATTCCCAGTGGGATTGTTGTAAAGGTAAAATAGTTTTAAAATAATCTGTATGTATCTGTCATTCTTAGTAGTTGACATTTCACGTGTGATAGATATATGGTGAAAGAATTACCCAAATCAGAGTAGTTTTTGTTCATTTATTTTTTGTTTCAGCCTTGATATTTATGCTAGACTTTGGAAACTTCAATTGACAAATCAGTCTCACTTCAAGGTCCACGTAGTTGTTCAGATGCTGATGTCTGCCATGTCATGAAGATGTAGATGTTGGAGTTCAAAAAGATTTCTCCTTCATGTTGGCATGAAAATTGAGTTTCACGGAAGTCCTTTTAGTGCCAGGAAAAAATTTAACCACTGACAGCTGCAGAACAGCCTAAGAAGGCCTTGAGTTTGGATTTATTTTCTCAGTCAAAATTGTGTTTTACTAACAATGTTAACTTAATTTCTTGTTCCATTTCCCCCACAGTGCCATCAAACCAGATCTGTGGACATAAACCGTAAGCGGGCACGGGACATTATGAGAGAGAAACTCGATGTTTTGTACAAAGGAGAACTTAGTGAAGTTCTTGTAAAGAAAAAGGAATCTGAACTGAAGAAACAAGAGAAGAGAAGAAAGGCAAATGATCATTTGGAGAGAAAAAGACTGTTTAAAGAAGCTCTGGCTGCTGACTGCAAACCTGGAAGTGATACTGTTTAAAAAGTTTGTCTGGAATATAGAATGAAGACATGTATGAAATGTTCCTATATTGAATGCCTGCAATGAAAGACTAACAAAACCTGGAAAGGTACTGTCAGCAGCATCAAAACCGTTTAACCTTAAACTTTTTAAAGTATCTTTCATGCAAAGTTTCCAAACTTAGTACATCTTATAATACAAGAATAAAAACAAGATTTTGATTAAAAAAAACAAAATAAAGACATAATCTAGACAAAAACATTGATGATGTAGTGCTCCTTTCAGTACTGAGAGTGATGTTATTCAAAAAGAGTGTATGCTTTTGGTCGAACCTGCAATGAGTAGCCTTTATCTGTAAGTTTAGATGCCGAATTTTTTTTTAATTCAGCATGTGCTGACCTTATTTTGTTTCACTCATTTCCTCAGTTGTTTGCATTGTTCTTAAGTTGTGGTCTTGGTTTCAATTTTGAATGCATCTGATGAAACCCACATTTCCTGCTGGCTCATTTTGGTTTGAAAATAGATAAAACAAGGCAACTTACTGCAGCTGCAGTGCTGCTGTTTTTATTTATTTCAAAATGTTGGCTTTTTAGATAGAAAATCAATTTACATGGCTATAAATTGATTTTTATTTCATTAACTAATTAACTGATTAACTCGTGTTTTTAGATGTTGTTTTCGTGCAGTATTGTTCACCCAAAACACCCAAAAGAGTGTATTTAAAATGTAATAACAATTTTATTCGTTGTTTAATCTATGAACCAGCTGAGATCTCTCTTGATAGAAAGACACTAGTACAGTTTCACCGGCACACTTGTACATGGTTCAGCTTTTGCTGTCCGGCAGTGTGACAGCCAGTGCTGCAGCCAATGAGAGAGCTCGGGCTCCTCCTGTGTGAATGAGACAGCCAATGAGAGGCGCAGCAAGGTTTTTAAATCCACCACGCTCCTACCGTGCTCTGATGCAGGTCGCTGGAGAGACAGTAGTGGACTAAACACGGTGGTTAAAGAGGGCAAATTTTCATAGACTCTCCCTCCTCCTTAAATATTATTCTGGAATTTGACATGGCAAAAGGTAAACTAATTCTTGTGTTGTCGTTTCAGTGAGTGTTGCATGTTTAACGCGCTATAGTGTTTGTAGCAGTGTGTAACCTAGCTAACAGCTAATGCAATAAATAGCGTCAACTCTAAACAGAGTAATAACTTTGTTTTAAAAAAGTGTCGCTTCTATTTGTCAATAAAAGGAGCAGCCACTACTAGTCGTTGTTTGCACAATGCTGGGTGAATTACAAATAAGATAGCAGTTCCTACTTTTATTTATTTCCATGTTTACAAAGGGAGGAAAAATGTGCTGAAAACCGGAGACACTGTTGAACGTGAAGTCGCCTCGCGGGAGGAAACAAAGGAAAATAAACAAACAAACAAGGTAGCGTTGTCATGTTTTGTTGTTTACTTTTGACTTACGTCCTTGTGAAATAAGTAGGATTATATAACTCCTATAACCATCATTAAGCCACAAAGCACCTTTGTATTGTAGCAGAGCACTGCCCCTTTTGACCTTTACTATTTCAAGGCTATGGTAAAGTGTATAAAAGGAATAACCAGTTTTATACAATGAGTCTTGGTTTAGGTCAGTTTTTTTTTCCAAACAGTTTTCGTCATGCACTCTTCAGGAGAAGAAAAACGTTAATGCAACCAACTCCAAACATTTATCAATCATTTTAAATAACTGGGGAGACATTAATTTAAAAGTTAGCTGGTTTCAGGGTGTACAGTTGAGCAGAAACTTGAAGTTTTGAAAGTAAATTTAAGCATAAATGTAATAATACGTCATTTGTTAATACATATGGCATGTTTTTATCACAAGATAAATAACCATTGCTTTATAAGTATCGCATGCTCATAACTGTAAAGGGATGATTTACTGTATAAGGTTTTAAAATAATGATACATGCCCTTGGTGTGATTTATTACTTAGGGTTTTTTTTTTTCCATCTGTCACTACTTGAAAGTACTGTTTTATTAGTACTCTATTTAACAATTATAATACAAACTAGGGCAATATGAGATGGTACTGTTACCATGGAGATGTGTCACTCCCAGTTAGATCTGGCAGGCAGAGTGGTGACGTCCTCATCAGCTAGCAAGCTGTTTACTGTGTATTCTGTTCAGCTGTTTTTCCAACTGTTTTATGTAAAAAAAATAAATAAATAAATTAAAAAGCATAAAATTTATTGCATCTTGTCAGATTTGCATACTGATGAACCCTAGTTAGTTCAATGTGTAAACAATTTCTTAGGTTTGCTCGTTTTAATGCTGCCAATTTGTAATTTTTTCATTAAGGTAAATAATTAATCTTGCAGGATTGTGTTGGTAAAGTGCAGTCAGTTCCCCAGAAAGTACGGAGTCCAAGCAAACCGAGATCCCCTCTGAGTGACAGTTCAAGAATGCTTATCCAGGAGGGAAATGAATCTGATGCAACTAATTCTGTGGTGTCAAACCTGAAAAAAGGTGAGTGCCTCATTAACTTTAAAAAATATTCAAGTTAACTAATCTAAATCCATTAATGGAGTTGTTTGGTCATTTGTATAACATGGTCAACCAGCTATTTTGCGGTTATCCCTTATCGTGCTGCATGATCAGCAGTTCTGTGTGTCGCATGCAAAAAATGTGTGTATGAATGGTAGCAGTGTTCACTGACCTGCTATCTTGCAGCACAACATAACTACCTTTTAGAATGGGATTTCACACATTATCAAGGCTAAATATTTGGGTCAGCTGTCAGTTTAATTTGTTTGTTCCATCCTCATTTTAGACATACCCAATGAAGTCAAATCTGAGAGTTGTGAGGCCAAAGAGCAGAAGACTGAAATGGCTTGTCACAGTCTTGGGATTACAGAACATGTCACCAACCAACCTGAGCAAAAACAGTCCACAACACAAACAAATTCCAGGTCTGCAGCAAACAGCAAAGTGCCAGCATCCAAAACTCGGAGTAAAACTGCTCGTAAACCTGGAGCTAAAAAGTGAGTGCAGAAAGCCAACAAATAAGTCTCATTAATGAAAAACAAAGACTCTTTCAGAGAAAGTTGCACAATCACAGTCTCTCACTATTTTGATGATGTCTTTCTTTTTCAGGACAGAAAATAAAGCCTCCCAAAACAGAAAGGTCACAGACTATTTTCCCATCCGACGGAGTAATAGAAAAACTAAGGCAGAGTTAAAGGTCTGTATGTAAAATGCAAATCCTACCTCATGGGTGGTGTCATTAACTGATAACTGTGGAAAGTATTTCCAAAAGTGTAATCCATTTTCATTTTATACCTGTATGTTTATTATATTTATTACATATTCATATGTCTTTGACTTTTCTTTGTGTTTGTGAAAGAGTTTCTATGTGCAATTCACTTATAAACAGAAAAATTAATTGAACACTCATTGTGAACAGAATGAAGAGCACAAACACATTGATGACCTGATAAAGAATGGCTCTGAAGAAGGAATGCAGGTATATTTTAAAGTGTAAATGTATCAGTCTGAATGTGTTTAGCATTCAGACTGATACATGTGATTTGACAATTTATTTCTGTTGTTTGTTCAATTTGTGGGAATTAATTTTTGAAACTGCATGACTAAAGATTGACTACCTGTATGCAGCCTACAGTGCTTATGTATGTGCATGTTGTCACACTGATGTTTTGCATATGCAAACAGCAACGCTGATGATCAGGCAACAGACTCATGTCCTTTTTGGGTTGTCAGCTACCCCTCAGTTTTGTAAATACATTTCAGTGATCTAAGCATGAAAGGTTTGTTATTTATTTTCTCCCAGAAACATTCTTTGTAATTTATCCAGTCACCGATTAGTAGTTAGTAGTTTCTACTTTTAACACAAATGCTTGCCACAATGTTTGTTTGTTTTTTTTTAAATCAAGCCATACCTGTACCATTGCTCATTCAGTTTAAGTTCACACTTTGTTGCTTTTGTATGTTGAACAGGTCAAGCACATTGAAGGAAAGGGAAGAGGGGTATTTGCTGTCAAGGGCTTCAAAAAGGGGGACTTTGTTGTCGAGTACCATGGAGACCTACTGGAACTGGCTGAGGCTAAAGTAAGAGAGACACAGTACGCTCAGGATCCCCAAACAGGCTGTTACATGTACTACTTCCAGTATCAATCAAAAACTTACTGGTAAGTTCAGTTGCCAAATCTAATAACCAAGATTGACATGTGATTTGACTATTTTATTTCTGTTTGTTCAATTTGTGGGAATTAATTTTTGAAACTGCATGACCAAAGAATTTGATCAAAGTAGAAACTTTGCCATGCAGAACAATTCTACAGTATGAATTTGGTTTTGCAAAGCTTTGTTGCATTCCTAACCCCTCAATCTTCATATTTCCCCTCCATCTCTCTTTACTGACTGTAAACAAAAGCATACTTCTAAAAAAAAAAAAGAAAAACATTAAACAAAGGAAAAAAATTGACTATTTCAGGAAATTTGACAGTCTTCATAATAAGCAGTCTTTCAGTAAAGAGACAAGAATCAGTAACATTCCAGTGGGTTTAAAAATGGGGAATTATCAGTGCAATTTCTTGACCATGACTTCTAGTGCTGATATCTGCCTTTCGTTTTGGTTACAGTTTAATTTTTATCTGTTTAAATATTACAGTGTAGACGCTACAAAGGAAACGAGCCGTCTCGGAAGACTGATTAACCACAGTAAAACAGGGAACTGCCAAACAAAGCTTCACCCCATCGATGGAGCTCCTCATCTGATCCTGGTGGCTTCCAGAGACATTGAAGCAGAGGAGGAGCTGCTGTATGACTATGGTGATCGGAGTAAAGCCTCTGTCCTAGCTCACCCTTGGCTCAAATTTTGAATCCACAACCAGAGGAGTTTGCATTGCTGATGAATTGATGCTCCACTGTCCTGCTCACCTTTGTGTGAAAGATTCTACCAATGAGCAGGTCAAAACAATCTTTTATGAGTATAACAATGTTTTTATTTAAATGGGAGCAAAGACTTCTTTCTCATGAAGTGTTTTTTTTTTTTTGCAATAGTTGTTTTTATCACTCTTTTATATATTTTTAAAGATCTAACTGAAGCAGATTGATGCAAGCTTGGAGAGTATTTCTCCTGGCAGGTATTATTTCATGTTGTCCATGGGGTTTCCTTTTGTAATGAATATACTGACTTCAATTTAACTGTTGTAAATGATTGCTGGTGCTGAAAATTGAGGAATAAAATGCTGTAGCCAATTAATGGTTAGAGTGTGCTCACATTTGCTCTTTACTGTGTGTTATTCATTCATATCAGCCATACATCCATATAGAAGTCATACAGAATAAAAGTGTCTTTCCTTCTCATTAAAGCCTAAAGCTTCAGTCCCCTGTTACTGCAGTTACTGAGTCACATTATAGTAAAGGGCCTGTTTTTTTAAAAATGGATCTCTGACAGGTGGAAGTCACAATTTTTATGTGTTCTTTTTAATAATTGGACCAACATAAAGCCCAGTCAAGTAATATTACAAAAACTTTTGTTTCAAGCCTATGAACAGCATCATTTTCAATAACTGCATTCAACATAGTCTCTAACATTAGTTAGATAATACTTTCCAGTTTCTTTTAATATCTTCACTAATTTTTCAACATCAAACATAGGTGATATTTCTACAACAGTGATTCTGTTATGGTAAATTATCTTAGGTTAAAAATCACATACAAAATGCAGTGCTTGTTAGAGTGACAAATACATTATTGAAATATATAGTAAAAAATAGTCCATATAAAAGTGGTTTACTGATGAAAAAATTGAGGACAAACCCTGTTTGTCTTCGACATGATTAGTTCCTGTGAAGGGTTTTTCTCATTTTCGCCTGAATGAAAACCTAGAAACAGAAACAGTTCAGAGTTAGTGAGTTTAAAGAGTCTGTTCCTGAGCATTGGTGGGGTGATCATGGAACATAATGCTTAAACTGCCCAGTGTGAGAAAAGCAACATTGAGTCATGGCTGACTGTAATTACTAATGGCAGCAGGAGCTTTGCAAACACACTGCCACTTCCCAACTTCTCTCTTTCTCTCATTCAGTGCTCACAAACGTCCTCAGTGTAGGCATGAATTCATGCGGTCACAAGTCTATCATTAGGAGACAGGAGACGGACTGTGAGAATAGTCTCCCTCCTACTTCACCGTCATGTGGTTTCTACTGAGAATTTTCTTTAAACCTTGCTATCTGAGGTGCACAGCTAACAGTACATAGCCAGAAATAAAAGTTATGTAATTACTTTGTGCTACATCTTTCAGACAATAAATAAGTTGTCTGCACATTCACAGTACTGAGTCCAGTGAAGCAATTCAGCATGTTACTCACAGTTTACTTATGGTTGACTTCTCCTCTTTTGCATAATTTATCGTGGCTGGACTGTTCTCTATGGCTGGGCTGTTCTCTGTGTCTGGGCTGTTCTCTGTGTCTGCTGGTGTCTCCAGATCCACTTCCACCATGGCTGGTTCACCCTGTGGCAGAAGCCCACTGTAGAAAAAAGTAAAACTTGATGGTCAATTGACAATATTTTATACAAAGGTGCATCAGATATCATGTTGAAATGATTATTGTGACTAAATTAAACTTTCTCCTGCTTTGCAATTCTTATTGACATTATTATAATTGAATCACAACAACACTGCCAGTGTTGTTATAATGCATAAGATGACAGCAGGAAAGACATAGGCAGCTAATTTTATCTTTATTAAATCAGCGCAAGACATTTGTACTGCTATTTTTTAAAATATCTGTTTTATTGCAGAGTAGATGTTTTGGCAGTTTATTTGGGAAATACACTTATCAAACTGATACCATCAATTTGTTTGTATTTTTAAAGCCAGTATATAACAAATAGGTCATGTCTGTAATCATATAAAGGCTGTGTGATAAGCAGATAAGTGCAGGCTAACACTGGCTGTCTTGGTGTTGATATTGCATTAGATTATATTATAGGAAGCTTTCAAGGATCTGTTGTAATGTGTGAAAATGTAGGTGGAACGTTCTTTACTAATAAATTTCAAGGTAATACACTCAAGGAGAAGAGGTCACATGACGGGACCGGTAAGTCCTATCTTACTCTAGAGTTTGAGCACTGCTCACCTTTTATACAGCTGAAGCTCCTCTTGAGCCACCATGAGCTGAGCCTTCAGCTGGTTCCTCTCCTGGAGAACCTCTTTCAGCTCATGCATGGTGAAACGTGGTCTGTTGGGATCTGTCAGGTCCACCACCAGCTGGTTAGGTCCCGCTGTTTGCTTTGATGGTAGACAGGAAAGGCATCTCTAAATGTCCACGTATGTCTGACCACAAGTTCAACTTTGCATGGCTGTCGGCAGCCTGTAACACTCACCGTGCCCTGTCCAGAAGAGCTCTCCTTGACGATCCTGTCCAATTCACTCTTTAAGTTGTCCCGCTCCATTTTCAGCTCCTCCAGAGACAAGTTGTACTTATTGACCAGAGTCTCGAACATTTCCAAAACACGAACTATTCTGAACTGTAAATCCGACACTTCCTCGCCCGTGCTGCTTATTTTCAACAAATCTCGACCGATCACATACGAAATGTCATAAACATCCTCTACCGTGAGCTCAAATGCGTCTTTCTCGAAAGCCATAGCAGGCGACGACTCTTCACCAAACTCCATGACGGAACGATACGAATCCTAAAAAACACCGCAATACTAGTATACCTTTTTCTGACCACCTACTACCTAAAATAATCTTAAAAATTACATATTCTTTCTTCTGGATTAGGATTCCGCACTTTTACAGGCAGAAGGTAACCAACTTCTGCCTGCGCAGCACTTCCCCCATCACCCGTCCACCAATGGCGTGACTCTCTGGACAGCAGAGGAGGGCAAAGTATCCTAGCGACAGGTGAGTACAAAGATCTTGTGCGAGCCAAGAGAATTCCCTCACCACGAGAGAATCATAAAAGCGCGTCTCCGTTTCTCCAACAGGTAACTTGGGCAGTTTTAACCCGAGAGGATCAGGTGAGAAAGCACGTGATTTAATGTTTTTAAAAGTTTGCTCAATTATCTTCTTTTATTTTGGATGTTACTTGAAATAACAATTGAAAAAATATTTCCCGAACAAAATGTATAGATAATAGGCTACAGTAGGCCCAAATAATTAAAACTACCAAGAGTAATATTTTAAAGTTGTCAAGACGGCCTCTACCGTATCTAGCATATTTGTGTTATCAGTATATGATAGTAGAAACAACATTCAGGAGATGAAAAAGTAAACTTTATCATTCCTGAACAAGCATTATTTTACCGAGGCACCCCAGCCAAAATCGGTTTTATAGCATTCTTTTTTTTTACATTAGTCATTATTACTGGAATCATTTTAGCAAGGCGATTGTACTAATGTAAAATCACCGAGTGTGGTGCCATATTGTGTTGCTGAAAATATGGATCTACAGTGACATCCTCTTCTTGTCACAAGGGGTTGACTTAATGCTTACACTAAGCAACTGGAGCTTATTTAAAACAAGTTCATTCACTGTAGCGTGAAAGTAGACTCACACACCTTAATAATACTTTGCCATTACATAGGCCACATAACATCACCCAAACAATAATGACACAAGAGACTGCTAAGGAACTTGAAGGTGCCAGTGAAAACTCAATTCATACTCTGGGAAACACTCTGTATTAAATGTGCTACTAGTCAAACCGGTCAGCAAATCAATGGATGTATTAAGAACTGGATAGTGTCGGAGGCGGAGCCCTGTTAATTTCTAAATGAGTTGCTCAGTGGCGCATAAACAAAACTGCGCGGTTTCTGGGCCCAACTAGAGCCATACTGCGCATGTTCCATGGGTCTCTTGGATCCGATATTGCGCAGTAGCCTTTCATTAAAGGCATTTCATCGTGTGTGTAAGAATAAGGAGGGATTTTAACTTGTCACTGGAGAAAACTCCGAGCAGATGGAAAAAAAACTCTCCAGACGCTGTTCCTACATCATCGAGTGGAAAACTTTACTTTCACCTACATACACCAGCAGGATTGTAGCTTTCCTTTTAAAAATACTTCCAGAAGCATTCTGAGGACTTCTTTTGATCAGACTTTATTAGTTGCAACAACTGTAACTTTTTTCAAACTCTCTTGATGCAAAAAAAATGAGTCAATTGATAGTTTAGAGGAGAATTTATTGTTTTCTTAACCTTCAAGGACAACTGCACACACATCCTTGCACAGATTCACACTGTGTTGCATTCATGGCTTTAGTCCTACTCCTCTGACCTATAAAAAAATTGTGAGAATATAGAAGATAGATCAAATTCAGCAGAAATATCAGCCGTCTGACATCAAACCACTTCTCTGCTTAGATCATAAGTGTCATGAATTTAAAACCTCACTGAAATTTTCTCAAGCAGAACAGATAAGCAGGACAGACAACAGCTATATTATCAGCAATTTGGGGTAAATGTAATCAAATTAATGTGCATTGATTGCTTTGACTACACTTATTTTCAAACTGTATGATAGCATTTCTAGGAACTGCCATGAAGACAGCATCAGTCTGTTGTTAAATGCAAATAGTTTCACTGTTCAATTCTGGGGGGAATTTACCAAATACAGCAATTTTTGGCAGATATTAATGCAAAATCATAACAGTTATATTCAATATGTTATAGCATTTATTTTGGGGTTTGGTTTAAAGACAGCATTAATCAGTTTTTCTGGCTATTTGCAACTTCTACCATTGCCAGTGGTCAGCTGCTAAGAAATAAAAGAAGCATCATCTGTCATCAGTCCATGGTTCAATGAGACAGGAGCAAAATCCTATTTGTTAGTTTAGTTTAGTTGCTCTAATTCATTATAAAAAAGGTTTTATAATGAGAGAGAGTTGATTATCTTTGATAATGAAAATTCATTTATAAAATTTATTTACTTTTGTGTCATTAGCTTTTATTTAAAGCCATCAGAGACATGAATGCTCACCAGTTCTTAATAATTTTCTTACTCTTTTAACTTCTTCACTAAAATTCTGTTTTTCACTCTTCTTCTTTTCCATGTCAGTGAAAGGGGAAAAAAATCTTTTGGGGGTCCAATGGCTCCATGTGACCGACATCATACTTGCAATACAATGGTTTGGCCAGCAAGTCTTTTTTGCATCAAAGTCAGGCTCACTTCCTGGGGGGCTTGAGTAAATCCTGTATATTATGTAGTTCAGTGACACCATTTGGGTGACCCATAGACAGGTGATGACATTTTATGGTGCCACAAAACCTTGAGAACTCTTAAATACACATGTGAGTGCTAAGGCTCGGCCTGCTGTTTTACATTTTAAATACTAATGTTCATTTAAAGTGTTTACCAAGTAAGCCAAATAGCCAGCAAAATGCAATGAAAAAGTGACACCAGTAATAACAACAGAGGTACATTCATCACAGTTTTGAGAGTATGAACACCATACAGATTTAGTGTAAAATAGTCAAGTAATGCAGCCTTTAAAACAAGTCTTCAAAAATTGTCTGCTGACAAACTGTGTTATGACAGACAAACTAGTGTTGACATAGTATGAAGACAAAAAAGAGCAATTAGACAAATTTAAGTCATAGGTCATAGAGGGGAAACAAGTCTTCTGATTGGCAACAATGTGGGGTCATCTGCAAGCAAACCAGCTGCCACCATCGGCATTATGGCGGTGAAGATCCTTTCCAGAGATTAAAATAGAAATGATGACAAAAAAGAAAGTTAGAGTCAGATTTTGTGGCCCTAAATGAACCACAGTAATACTGACATCTCACTGTAAATAAAAAACAGCTAAATTTTGTTTTAAGTTTGTCAGATCCATTATAATGATAAATGGCACTAATATAGTGTAACGGGAAAAAATACTTTTGGGGTTCTTAATGAGTTCACATTAAACCCTGGTGTATGAAGGAAAGTATGTGAGGGTCATGCCCAACTCATTACTCACAAGCGTTTAATTCCCGATTCAGGCTGATCACTGGACCTTGAGCATAGCTGAGGAGATGAAGTACAAACCATGGAGCTGATGTCATCCTCAGACTCCTCACTGAGAAATATAGAGGAGGTTACTTTTAATTTTCGCTTCAGTGTTTTTTTTACTGGAATCAATCAAATCTTGATATCAGAAACAAAACCTACCTGTTATAATATGCCAACTCTTCCTGTAGCATGAAAACCTGGGCCTTGAGCTCATTTCTCTCCTGCAGGACGTCCCGCAGCTCCTGCAGGGTGAAGCGTGGTTTGTTTGACTCCTCCTCTAGGCTGTCTGTCTCCTCTTCTAGCTCTGTGTCAGTTGACACTTTCTGCAGTCAAAACACATTCAGCATTTCCCACTGCACAGTATGAAAAACTCATGATGAAACAGCTCAGAAATCCAAAAGGCAACCAATTACAGGCGCAATCATAATATTCATTTCTGTTTGTTGTGGTAAATTGACATATTATGACAACCAAAAAAAGAAAAAGGTACCCTTTGTAGTTGTAGCCACAAGTGATGCTGCAGAGCATTGTTTTGGTGATCAAGTTAGTATTGTTCATGTCTTGTGCATACACACACAATGGCAAGTAGTTTATTTTACGAGCAGTGGCATAAACCCACCATAAAAAAGATATCAATGCAACAATAAAGGAAGAGAAGAATAACACTGTAAGCTGATGTGAAAAAGCAGATTTAAAATCATTCAAGTGAAAGGCCAAGAGCAAGGAAATGTATTCAACCTGTTCACACGGCCTTAAGGACACACCAGCACTACTGTGTGATGATACGTTGTGTTTCATGTAAATAGTCTCACAGTGGACCTCTGCTTAAAACCACAGCGAGACAGCATAAAAAAGAGAGTTAAGCATATGTTACCAGAAACAATGCTGTTTTGTCCTGATCTTTGTCACTCTCATCCTCATTGGTTTCTCTGTGTGATGTCGCTGGGAGAAAGGAAGGACTCTGGTCACGTTCAAAGCAATTTGCCACAAAGTCAGGATCTCCTCCGCACTCCACCCACACTGAATTTGGTTTGGTGGTGTTGCCAGAGTTTGCTGCTGCTGCTGCTGCTGCTGCTGCTGCTGCTGCTGCTGAGGGCTGGATTGATCAAACACAACATCTGCTTAGTCTCTAAAAACTTGCAAGACTTAATGGTCAAACGTAGTTTCAACCTAGTTATAGCCATGGTTTACAGCTTGCTACAGATAAGTCCTTTTATTTTTTCTTACTGTTATCTGTGGTGATGTAGGTGATGACATTCCAGATGTGGTAAGAGAGGTTTCTTCTATGTTAGTGACTTCTCTCTCCAGTTCCAAACCCCGGAGCTCCTTTCTCAGCCGTATGACCTCCAGCCGCAAAGCCCCCAGGTCCTGCTGCTGTGCCTGGGCAGCAGCTTCCAGCTCAGCCTTCTGCTGGATCAGTGTCTTTCCCTTAGTCTCCATTGCTCCTATCCTGTGACGAAGGTCCTGGTTGATTCTTATCAACCTATGCTGCTGCATCTGTAGCTACAGTTGAGGATATTTATATATGACTTGATGAAATCTGGTCAGTTGATGTAAACTGTGATCTCATGTAAAACTTTGACCTCTATATATGAGCTGTATATGATCTAAATACTTACCGCCTCAACATCTTCATTTTTTAGTGTCAGCTCGTGGTCTTTAGCCCGGATTTCATCCCTCTGCTTATCCACCAAGTCTTGCAGCTTCCTCATCATTTGTCTCTCTTTCTCTGACATTCCTGCAGGTATCATAATGTAAGCACTGAAATAATGTTCACAGATCAGTGCATATTATTTCAGGGAAAAAAACATACCAGGGTTTTTTCTTTTTTTTCCTGCATATTAGGTACAAACCGCATACGTTCATATGAGTCTAAAGTATTTCTAAAGTAAAAGATTTTGTGTTTTTTAAAATAATCTGTAACATACTTTTAAGTGAAGTTTCACATTATACCAAAAATCTGTTGCACCATGAATGTATTTCTAGAAAAATAATGTCAGTAGACAGTCATATCCTGCGGTTTCCATTCATTCAGATGTGCATGTTTTATAAACAGTGTGTATGCACTGAGGCTCTGAATGTAAGTCTACCTGCAGCTCCCATGGAAGTCTCATACAAGAGCTATTTGGTCTGCTTCAAAAATAGCTTCCTTTACAAGCTTGCGACTGCCTCTCTTCATGGCCTCTTTTTCATGTCAGCATGCAAGCGTGCAGCATATCCTGTGTCTCACATGACTACATGACAGGGTAAATATATGTAATGTACAGCAGATGGTTAATCAGTGCAGCACAAATCTGCAGGGAGCACAGATATGGAGCAGATAATAAGATCTGTATTGTAACTCTCAGTCAAGACCAAACTTTTTAATTGCAAACTATTTTGTATCAGACTTATCAAAAGATACTATTCAACACAACACAACAAACATGGCAAGATTTAAACCAGCCACAGAAAGTCACCTATTGTGTGCTGTGATTATAATTATAATATGTGTTTACTGACACTGGTGCCTTCCTGTGATCCATGTTTAAATGCCTTACTTCAAATCAAATGCCTTTCAGAACCCTTATTAAGTTGGAATTGATAAGGATCAACTATGATGAATCATTCATTACAATCTATTATAGTGACCATACAGAGATAAACTGATCCAACTATTTTTCTCCTGCAACTCATTCTGATGCTTCATTTGGGAAAACTACATATATGAGTACCAGTGCTCTCTTTTTCCCCAAAGTTAAATCTGTATAAATCACAGATTGAAACTGATTGGTATCAGTTTACTCAAATATGTAAGGTAGCATGAAGTTAGGGATACAGTGGTACTAAAAACCAAGCTGGCAGCCTGGTGTTATGGAAAAGAAAGAATGTAAATGATAGTTCTAACACTTAATTATATATTGACACTGGTTGCAAAAAAACTGTATTTACTGTGGAGTGGCCATGTCATTGTTGTTATCTGCTTACTGAGGTCAAATTGGTACTGATATCAGTCAAGATCATTGGGGAGACAAGTCCCTACTATCGTAAAATTTCAAAATAAAATTTTACAGGAGGTCCTTAAATTGAAAACGGAAAACTATTTATTAGGCTTTTCCACCTAAAAACTTGATGAAACTTTCGAAAAAAATGACTTTATAATGAAAGCATAACACTCTATCAGCTCTTTAACCTCTTTAAACTCATCTGCCCAGCCATGGCTGCAGAAAACCCACCATCCTGTTTTTGGTGCTCCTCCTCTGTGACGGGGGCCTCTCTGAGAGGGAGACTTGCTGACAGCCTCTTGTTCTCTGCCTGAAGTTGAGTGATTTGAGAGAGTAGATCCTGGATTTCTCCTCTCCACACATCTTCCACCAGCTCCAACTCCTAAGCATTAGAGTCAGAAAAAAAATTAAAACGGGACAAAGACCAGCATAGTCAAGTGTCTGAAAAGGTGCTTATTTGTTTGAAAAGGCATGTTATAGTGGCATGAACATAAGGGCATGAGAAAGTCAATGACTCACATTTTGCTGCCTCCAAAACCCATATTATATAATTATCAATTGGTTTTGTATATATCATTTATCATTTAAAGTTGTAGGTGTTTGACTTCAGTAAGAATGTATGATTCATGAAGAATTTAGTTAAGTGTAAAGTTTACAAAAAAAATTTAATAAACTGTTAGGTAGCATGTATGTGTATGTGTAGTATGTGTGAAGTGGTATTGTGTAGGATTGTTTACTACACTGTTCTTACTATATGACACTACACTAATCTTATATACTTCGTTATAATGATATTGAATACATGTAATGCACCTTATGTAGGATTATCACACACAGGGCTACAAGGATTAATTGAATAAACGCTAAGTGATTGCCAGAAAAATAAATGTTCGGTAGTTAGTTAATGTATTTATAATTATCAATCAAAGATTAAAAATCCAAAGTTTTCAACTTTAGGATATGCTTCGATTAAAGTAAACAGTTCATTATTCTGAACCATTTACTTTTATTTGATTATATTTTTTGGGGGGGGGGGGGGGGGGTTTTTTAAAGGGGAAAAAAAAAAAAAAAAAAAAAAAAATAAAATATTTTATTTTTTTTTAATTATAAATTTTAAAATGAAAATGAAAAAAAAAGCA
>JAQMCX010000048.1:10020425-10046989 GCA_029814765.1 Acanthurus leucopareius | reverse complement strand
CCCCCCCACCCCCCCCCCCCCCCCCCCCCCCTCCCCCCCCCCCCCCCCCCCCCCCCCCCCCCCCCCCCCCCCCCCCCAGGCGTACAGGGTCAGAAAGAAAAAAAACAGAAAACTTCTAAGATTTTAGATGTTTGTTACTTGACAGGTTTAAACGTGAAGGTCATAACACGTGCACACAGTAGTAGACAGACAGTCTGTTATGTGTTTGTCTGTCAACTTAACTGTGTGTGTGTGTGTGTGTGTGTGTGCGCGCGCGCGCGCGCGCGTGACTGATAGCAACAGACAGACCTTCTGGTGCGTCCTCTCCCGCCTGTATCTGTCGCTCCGCTCCTGCTGCAGCCTGTCCAGCTCCCTCCGCAGCTCCTCAGCCTCCAGTCCGGTAGGTCCGCGGCTCACTAGCGCCTCCAGCAGCTCCAGGACCCGTACCACTTTGGGCACCACACCAACCAGAGACTCGCACCCAAACCTGTCAATAACCCGTTCAAACTCCTGTCCAAGCACCGCCGCTATGTCGTATACATCCATAACCGTCAGCTCCGCCGCGGGTCTTTCTAGCGCTGACCTAACACAGGTATCCATGTCTTCTCTCTACTTTGTTCAAACGTCCGACATTCAACACGTATTCCCTTCCTCTGACACTCCGAGCAGACTCACGTTTGCTGTGGAAAAACTGGTTTACATAAGCTAACAGAGGCGTGCGTGAACCTGATGAGGGCTTGTTCCAGTTTGTTGATGGTTTAACTTTGCCAACGTCCGTAACGGAGCAGTGCGTTCTTTAAATGCTGCGTTCAATATCCGACAAAAAGTCGTACCTGTCACTTTAAAAAAATGCAAATCACTCTAGTACATTTCGATAAGGGTTCGTTTGAGTGGCTGTTGCGGTATGTTTGATTCAGATTAGCTAAACTAAGTGCTACTTTTGCAACAGTGGACAGGAAAGAAAGAAGAGGAAAATATGCAAATAGGGCATATACGATAGATACAGAGATTAACGTTGCACAGCTGTGCTTGATATTTCCGTAAAGTGGCATAGGCTGTGTACAATAGACAATATGGGTTATAAATGACACATTATTGTTACTATAATTATTTGGTTTTGTTCCATTAATGTGTTTCAGCAGGCGTGTGTCTAGTTTGAGAAAATCGTCAAAGGTACAGACACTCCGTAAAGTAGCAACCCTCTCCGACTCGTACTGCGCATGTTTCTAAAATTATGGTTTTGCTCTCCAGACGTGTCCATAAAGTTCGGGTGGGTTATTATAAGCAGTAAATAAAATGTAATTTTAGATTTGTTTTCATTACAATATTACCAATGTGTTAACACAAAAGGTCAATGAATTTCTTGAAAGAAATATAAAAACTTGTATAGAATATTTCACACCTTACCTCCAATATTTGTGTAGTTTTTTTTCGCTACAAGTTGTAAATACACTCGTCTGCAGTCAGTCCTACTGACATTACAAGATAGTTAGTTTTATTTCCAATAGTATGCAGCCTGTCTCCAAGTAATATCTTCTTGAATGCTTTGTGTGGTTTTCTGAATTTGTATGTCTTTACTGATCAAATCTATGGGCAAATCATGCATTAAAAAACTTTATAAGATTGGAACAATATGAAGCAACACAATGGGACATTAAATCAAACATTTATTGTTCATTTGTTTGACATTTACACTTCTTACAAGGAGAAACCACCATTATCTTTACTAAAATATATTAATAGATCTGAGTGTATAAAGACATTTCGTACAGAGGAAAGACAGAACATAAAAAGATGCATATTAAGACCCTGTAAGAAAAGCGCCCAGAGGCATTAACACCTGCATATTTTACATTAACTAACCCTAAATCTTCATATTTAGCCTAAAAGAAGAGTTTGTTAATTGAGGATACCTACATCCAATATTTGCTCACAAGCATTAAATCTATATAACTGCTGTAACATAGTATTCTAGGTGCTCCTCTAATAAAAGGACATTCAAGAAATGAGTGTAGATATAAATTATACTTGATGTGAGTTGCACACTTCTATACAGACTGTATGTCTTTACATATTTAATGCATTAGTACGGTACATATCAAGGCCCAGTGACAGTCATGTACTGTGAAGAAAGAAAGCTGTTTTAGACAAACACTGTTCATCATGAAACCAAGGCCAGAGGTATGTAAAACTTTTGCAGTGACATGGACACCCATGATGTGCTTCCCCAGTTTCCTTTACTACTCACCAAAACATAAACAGATTGCAGTGTACACAGAAAAAAAGTCATGTGCTCTGTCATGAATGTCCAAAACAGTGTGCAAAAGGTTGTCCAAAGATTGATCAAATATAACTATAAAGGTACAAGTACAAGATATGCTGCCGTTTTGTGATTATCATTGAAGTTTGTGTTCTAAAAGCAGCAGTAATGCCTGATCAGCTAAAATTATGAGAGAGAAAAAAAATAAAGTCTAAAAGTATAAGATAATCCTTTTTGTTCTTATTGCCAAAAACTAATTTAAGAAAAGGTCCTGCCTGGATTGCATGTATCTTTTAAAAAAGGGGGTAAAGACAGCACATCCCTTACAGGCATTAAGGGTTAAAGATCAGGCTTCTGGTCCATTTTGGCAAAAAAGAAAAAAAAAAGAAAAAATTAGAAGAGGAAAACTTTGATATGCAGGATGAGGCAACAGATTGTCAGCATATAACTTAAAGGATCTGTATCTTCACCAAAAGGCAATTTTTCTCTGCTCAATCCAACCATCCAGCAGTGGAGCCTTTTCCTCTTCTTCTCAAGCTTTATTTAAACTGCAGCACAGAAGATAAAAAGACAGATTAAAGACAAGATTAACACACCAGTCAAATCTGATTTTCTCATACACAACATATATTCTTTTTTTACAGTCCCTACCGTGGTTTTAGGTGGTATGTTGGGTTTCTGGGCCAATGTAGGTTTCTTCATGAGAGCAGGCTTGCTGGGTTTTGGTGACATAGTGGCAGGATGGGCCAGTGAGGTTTCACCGTTCCCCTCAACCTGCTCCAGGGGAACCCCAGCCAACTCATAGTGCTTCTTCCTTAGCTCACCCAAACGCAAACGCTCATTTTCCAAGTGACTTTCTAGTTCCAACACCTTGACCTAAAGGGAATAAAAGAAGCAGGAGGTAATCTAAGGTCAAAACCATTTCTGCTACATTTAGTTTATTAAACAGTTTTAAGTTACAAATGATAATAAAACTTACCCTTGAAATACACTCTGCAAAAATTTATCTTTCTGAAGTCAAAATGAACAAATAGTTCACAGAAAAATTACATGACCTATGCTTCAAATGATAACCGGAGACTTACATCTGAGAGTTTAGTTCAATGTTTGAATGTTTTCAGTGCTGGACATACAAAATATAAAAAATATGGCACATACACACCAGCAACCGTCTGAAGTATTTTTTTAAATCTCTCTAAGCATGTGACCATAGCTTACCTGTGACTCCATTTCTTCTTTTCTCAACTTGATGAGGGACATCCCAGAGAAGTCCATGGTGTCTGCACATGGAAAGAGTGTGGATACATCAGAGTGTTTAGACAGACGGTCATCAGAGTCTACACTGATTTAACACAGAGATCAAACTGAATTCACCTTTTTCCTCAAGGTGCTCCTGGCCTGTCCTTGTTGAGGCCACCACATTAGCTGCCATTTCATTTACATGGCGAGAAGCCTGCTGGAGAACGGGCAGCTTCTTACTGCTGCGGTCTGCCTTAACCTGAGTGCAGAAGACCACACTTTGGTGAGACCAGATGACAAAATTAAGACACTAACCCTACAAACTTATACACAAAAACAAATTACAGTTTGCTGGGAAGATGCAAGGGGTTAAAAAAGAGAATGAGATAAGCTAAAATTTCTTGATAATAAAAAGAAATATGTTTAGTTTGCTCTCACACACATCAAATCCCCATTTATCAAAGTGGAACATATTGACTGTGATAATCACACTTTGACAACCAGTAGTATATCGCTGCAGTAATAACAAAGTACCTAAAAGCATTTCTCATTCTTCACTGTTTTTCTTGGAAATTAGACTATTACCTTTGAGGCTGCAACCAGCTGTGCTGTGCTAGCAGCAATCTCATGGGAGCAGACGATCAATTCTTCATATTTGCCTGTGTGCAGCACAACCTTATCAGCAGACTCTCTGTAAGGTAAAACGATAAAGACATATCACTTCAATCCACTGAGCTAGAAATAGAGCAGTTCTGCAAACAGGCTAATGGCTGAGTCATTTTGGGTGCTACACAACATTTTAACATTACTAAATCATTACTCAGTCCGTTTCCAGTCATGAGTATGATTACAGTAACCCATTAAGGCCATTAGCAAGAATAATGGCATGCTCCTCTACACTATACAGTACACAGTCTATACATTTTGTTCTAAAGTTAAAATCAGTTCAAAATGTTCTAAATGATTAAGGGGGCCCCAATGCAATGTCCTCGGAAAAAATGACTCTGGTAGCTGGAATCATATCTTTGTTGTCAAATGTACAATGATAAAAAATTATATATAAACAGTCTCTATAACATGTCACATATTGACTCTTGTTTTTGATATTAGCCTGCAGACCATTTGTTTACAATAAAAATAACAGTTTATTTGATGGTGATGTTCAAAACTTCTACATGAAATACAAGCTACAATGTTTTGCACAACATACACCATCTCTGTGGCTCCCCATCCCACAGCCTTGGCAGCAGAGATGAGTCCCTCAGTCCAGCGAGAGTTTCTGGCGTAAAACTCCTTAATTGTGGCTGCACCCTTATCAAGAAACAAAGAAGCACTGTTAGTCCTATTTGCTGTTGTTTTTCCTCTCTTTTTGAATGGAGCAGAACAGCTTCCAGTTTGATCTCAGAAACAAAAGCTGTTGAACTCAATCATAACCAAGCCTCCAGTTTTGGATTTAAAATTAGAACAGTGTGACTCACTCTCCCACCCTCGACGATCTCCTTTTGCAGGTCTGTAGATGCTATGATGAGCATTCGGATGGCCTACAGAAAAGAGGATGATTACAGAAGAAAACCAAGACATAAAATCAACAACATGCTTATTAATTAAATATACCTTAAATGCAGGGTAAACTATGGCAAAACAGTATTTTCGTTGAAACACATCAAACTAAAGTACCTTCATCAGGTCTGTGCAGCTGTTGAGGATTCTAAAAGAGAGAGTGCATAGTACAGAGTTAAAACAAATTGCACACAGTTAATTACACATTTTTACCTTTTTTTTAATTAACAACGTTCACTAAAGAATGGAGGAAAAAAACACAGGAAAGAGAAAAGATGACAGTATTCATCTTGGTGTTGTGCATCTGATGACTGTGACAATTACATTCCAAGTGGATAATGCATCATATTACAAGTTGGTGTTATACTAATTTAGATAAATAAAGATCCAAAGAAGAACATACCTTTCGTTAACCTCCAGTTTTACTCCTGTTGTGTCCTTTCGTGCCTGACTCATCATTTCCTAAATACACAACCATATGTGACATTAGTTACAATGGATAGACTGCAATATATCACAGGTAACTTCATTAAAGAAGAAAATGAGATTTACACCACTTACATCAATTCTGCGGACTGCCTCCTCAATAGCTGCTGATGTTGCAGCCATTTCCTTATCGACCAGATCTCCTAGCTCATCTTGACGAACGTCCATGCCTTTCGGACGCAGCTCCTGGATATAACGAGAAAAACTAATTAGCAATGATACAAAATGATAAAATGACAAAATAACAAGATATCCATAGAAATAAAGAAGAAAATCACAAATTTAATTGCCAAATACAAGCCTTGCAAAAGAACACACTGATGTATTTCCAGTGTTCATAATGTGGGTGCTAGTTGGTTTGATGTGCTTCCTATGGACTTCTATTTATCCAGTTAAACTGGAATAGCTCACAGATCACTGAACCAACACTCACTAACATCAAGTGAAACTCTACTTCAGCAATTGATTTTTGATCTCCTTAGAAGCAAAGCAAATATACAACAGTGAGTTCATTTTGTATTAATATTGTTGTGAGATTGGTGATGGATCATCTCACCGTCTCCAAAAAAGGCAGTTGTGAAAAAGTTTTAAAATTTTGAATAAACAAATTAAACTGCATCAGTTTCCTTGTTTGGAGCTTATCTACATCAGATTACTGCAATGATGAAAACTGTGCAATGATGCTTAATGAAAGAGCTAGAGCTCTGCGTAGCTGGTAGTTCTGGTAAAAGATGTTTACCATAGCTGGGTAGCAGAGTAGTATGACAGATGTTGCCCATGCTTAATTAGATAAAGACAATTTATCACTGGTAATCATATTTTATGTTACATTAATTGACTGCAGCAGCAATGTCTGTTGTATGTTATAGTTAAGTAATAGCCATGGTAATTGCAGGAAGTTTCAGAGTACATTCAGTAAAAAATGAATACAGATACTCTGTGTCGGTGTCTCTCACCTGGCCCAGGTTTAGAATCTTCTGAACAATTACACGAATGGAGGCTGGGTCTGCTCTCTGGAGGGTGGTTTTGGACTTTAGGTCCCTGAAGAACTCCAAGCTCTGAGTGGCACAGCCTCTACAGTTCTCCGTCAGTCCTGTAAGGTGTAAAAAAAAAAAAATCAGTGGTCATTATGGTGTATATTTTTTAAAATGATAATCACTCTTTAAATGCTGCTTGAAGCTTTGAAGATGAGTTTAAAATAAAAACTTAAAATATCAATATATGTAACTGACACGTGGCTTTAAATGTGGATGTATGACCGGAGTTATAAACACAATGTACTTAAATAACTACAAGCATAGCTGGTGTGATGCCTGTAAAGTAATAGGTGATACTCCTTACGGTCTGCATGGTCAGTGGGTGCCATATGTGCAGTGGCACTGCCGTTGATGATCGTATCCGCAGCCAAGTGGGAGAACTGGGTCAGAGCCCTCAGCAGCCCCCCAGCATCTGGTTACAAGAGCAAACGGTAAGAGAGCTGTTTGCCACATTAACAAATCAGCCAAAATCTGTCATGAGGTCATCCAGTTCACATTGGATTTGAAGCAGAACAAACCTACCCCCCATGTTACTCAGGTAATCTGCATGGCCCTTTTTCACTTTGTCTATGGAGCCGAGTGTAGCCTCTGCCCGACTTATGAGGTAATCTAAGTATTGGGAGCAAAATGAGGATTGAAAAAAAATGCTTTGTTAGAGTCTCCAAAACTGACAATATACTTTATATGATAAAGATCAATAATGGTCATTGTCTTTTTAACACCAAGTTTAGTTAAGTTTTTACTTATTCATCACATTCACATTTCACATTTCACATTTTTGTTGTTAATCTGTTCAGTTTGTTAATTGTGAAATAACAAATAATAGTCTAACCTGGAGAGCTGGTGCAGCGTACATGAAGAGGATCATCCAGCTTAGCCAGAGCATCTTGGATGATGTTCTCAGCCTCTGCAACGGTACCCTGCAGCAGAGCAAACTGCTCCTCCAGAAGCTTCTGCTTCAGCCTCTCTTCCTGACTTGTCTATGTGCATGTACACACAAATGCACATTCAAATGAACATTTACACGTGACATACAGGTGAGTGTTTTTTGCATCAAAATGCTTTATGACTCGTGTGTCCATGGTCACCTTGGTGGAGAATGGATGACAGCCTATTTTAGTACTTGCATGACATGCCCACTGCATGCAAAAACAGTTTTATAAAACAGACCCACTCTGCACTATGTTGCCAAAATGCAGCATTGTATAATGAATAAAAGATTAGCACATTTCATAAATGCATGTGTCCATGTACACCTACATTCTGCTTTAGATTTTTCTTCTGTCTCTATTCACCCAGAATAGTTGCATTGCATGCACACTTTTTTTTTTAACTGTATAACACACCTTGACTATCTTTATATGGAAGACTGCCACACTCCAACAATAGACTATTCATGTAGATTGAGCTATTTTAATTAAGTGACCGTGAAGCCACTTGTACTCTGCTCATTTTAGTGTTTTTCATGCTGATTATCAGTGAGGACCTTTAGTCCAGATTATCCTTATGACAAGCCATCTGACTAAAGAAGAAAATGCCCACATCCTAATTTAACTGATTGTATTATCTTAAGTTTAGAATATTGCAACTCATGCAAATAAAGTCATTGACAAATATGCACAGTCATCCTTGGAATATTTCCAATAAAATTCAACGGTTTTTAAAAAGGCATTTTTTAGATCAATGCATTAACTGTATTGTGATGCCCTTATTTAAATCGTGAGCTTGCTTGCTTTTTCTCTGGGAGAAAGACCTAAAATACTGCTGAATACAGCTAAATGTATTGAGTGGAGACTAGTCTGCTGTTCACACTGCTGAGCTTGGCTCGGCTGTCCTGACTGACCTTCTCCTGCAGTTTGCCCTGCAGCTCTCCAAGCTCCCTGCTGCTCCTCTCGCGCTCCTGCTGAAGTGATGACTGCTGCACCTGCGAAGTCTGCCGCAGAGAAGACAGCTCCGCCTCCTTTTCACTCACAGACCGCATCAGACGCTCCTTCTCTGCCTGCAGAGCTGTCATTGAGCTGTTCATTTGCTCTGATGTCTGGCAAAGAGAGAGAGCGATGAGGGAAGCCAGAGGAGGCAGATGGCTGTGAGTGTCGAACAGAAAGACCATCCGGAAATGTGTGACATGCCTCCAGCCTCCCAACACAGAACTAATGAGAGGTCTAAATACTAAATCATGGTGAATTAGCTTAACATCAAAGTCTTTGCCACATTTAACATTGCAGATGCACACTCACCTGCTCGCTACTCTGCAGAGTTGCCTTGGTGCGCATCACTTCTGCCATCTTCTCCTCCAGCTCTCTCTTCAGCTTCTCCATTTCAAACTTCTGCTCTTCAAGCTACAGTGACAACAAAGAAGCATTAATTACACACGTCTATGCTACAGTACTACCTTGAGATGGAAAACGTCTGTGAAATAAGACCAATTACCTTCATGTCAGCTTCCTGTTTTATTCGATCAATCTCAAACGACAGCTGCTGTTTGGTCCTCTCCACCTCTTCCTGGGTCTGCTGGGTCGCTGACAGCATCTTCACAGTGTCTGCACTCTGTCAGCACATTAAAGCATTTAGTGTTACCACACAAAGCCAGGTGCTGACATCTAATTTAAAAGAAACATCCCTGGACTGGTCTGCAGTCTGTTTCTACCTTTCGAAGTAGTTCAGCATGGCTGGCCACCAGCTCTGTGTGCTTCTCCTTTAGTTTATTGTATCGCTGCTCAGTTGCCTGCGATCTCTCTGCACAGTAATGAGAGATAACAGTGTTATGTTACTGAATTATTTGACCACAATTTGTTCATGAGACACAGTTAACCTTGTCTTACTTTCTGCTTCAACGAAAGTGGTCTGTAAGCTCTCATGTTCTGCATTACGGCGGCGTGTAGCCTCCAGCTCCATGCGCAGTTGCTCATTTTCCACAAGAGCACGTTGTTTCTGTGCTCGCTGTTCATCTAGTTCTGCCTCCAAACTGTTGATCTGGGATTTGAGCTGTGTGATGTAGCGCTGAGCCTTGAGGAGAAAAAAGAGAGCTTTACACTTCAGGAACAATCTACTGAGGTCACTTTAATCAAACTTGTTTTGTGTTCAAAATCCAGTGTCAGTCTTGACATTCCCATTTTATCAAATGCATTTGTTTATTTTAAACTATAAAGAATTATAACAAATTCTGCAGAGAGAGGAAGCTTAACACACAAAAGAAGAAAAAAAAACTGCAAGCTGAAATTATTTGTGACAACAAAACTCTAAACTGGACACTCTTGTCTCATTCAGAGGCTACACGCCACATTCCACATGTCAGGAGAAGCTTTTGCATCCACCCAACACATGACCCAGATTCCTCTGGACACAGATAATAATGCCCTCTACAGTCACATCTCCTCTATGCACATGTAGAAAAAGTCTGACGCCTAAGAAGCAAGTGATTCAGTCCCAGTGGTATCTACCTCTGATTTGACTCTATCCAGCTCTGCTCTCAACAACTCCAGGTCCCGCTTCAGGCTCTCAATCTGGAGATCCCTGCCAGACAGAAGACACAGCCACAGTGAGATGGTTCATAGCCTCCCTAAACCAAACAGACTGTGTCGACAATCACAAGTTACAGTGAAAATCACTGTTCCTCACCTGTCGTCGAAGCCTCCATTTGGAGGTCCAAACGTCTGATCAAATATGTCCAGTTGCTAAAAAAAGCATAAAGAAAACAATGGAAAAACAATTACACAACATTATGGTGGAACTTGTGTGCAAGAGTCTGTACAGTATACATTATGTAGGCATGCATCTGTGAGTTGTGTGCCATACCTGTGGCTGTGCCTGTATGCTGGATGTTGAGACGTCGCTGACCTCTATGAGCGGTTCAGGGTCATCGTCATCGTCGTCTTGTTGCTCTGGCTCGTCTTCATCAGGGATGACTACCACTGGCTTCACATGCTTAGCAAGTGAGGCTGCATGTAGAAAATTAGGTGGAGACTGACAGGGAGACAGAGAGAAGGTAGGTATCAGTTAAACCTGTAACACTATGGTATCACATTCAGGTAAAATGTTTATCATAAAAAGATTATTTATGGTCTTCTGAGAGAAAACCCTGTGAAATCTCAACAAAGCACATCTGTCTATATACATAATGAGCCTTTTTCAACAGTTTGCAGCTGATCAGTTTAAAGTCTTTGACATCCATGATGGAAGCTGTGACTCAGCACTGATGTCATCCCAGTTGTCCCCATCCCTCTGAGCTCTTACATCAGGCAGTTTGGGGATCTGGATCAGTCTCTTGAAGTACAGCATGTCTCTGGCTTTATTGAAGAAGGTCTTAAGGCTGTGGGACAAAGGACAACAATTTAAAATTGCACGTTTGATTCTAATGTCTTCTCACCCCGAACCCTGTAACCTCCTCACTGACTTAATCTTTAACACAAATGTCTCTGTGATGGTGACACACCACAAAGGGTGGGGGGATGGAAAGCAATGATTTGCATTGGTTTAAATTGCTGTGGTGACTGGGCGAGGCAGGATTATGTTGCACATTTCCTTTTGTAGAAAATGATTCCCTCTTCTTTGATGCAGTCTCATTCACTCTTAGCCTGAGGCCATGGATGACCTACCTGTGGAACTGGTCATGGAAACGATCACGGTGTCCTTGTAAGGTGTCAGCGGGGAGACCTGGAATCCACAAAATAGCACATAATTTTCATTTTGAGGCAATGCTTTGAGACACAAATAATTTCAAGATTTAAGATATTACCATGGATATTTAGAAATTACCCCAGAATTTATAGGCTAAAGGTATGCTAAATACTTTTCTGGTTTATCACTGTTCTTACAGGCATGCAGCTTGAATAGAAGCTTGACGGTGAAGTGGTAGAGGTGACTACAGTCCTGGACAACTTGGATGAGCGGAGCAAGCCGACACTGGCCTGATGTGAGAGTGGAAATGGCGATGGATGTATTGAGCTGTCGGATCACTGGAAAAAAGATCAGAGACAGGAAAATACAGTAAATGGTTATTATCCCATTAAGTGAAATTTAACTGTCACTAATCAAAGATTTTTGTGTATTTTTTGGGAGAAATTCCTGCTCTGCAGCACTCTTTACAAATGGTGTCCATGTCTAGTCTTTATTGTATACTTTGTAAAGGCCTCCTGTTGTGAAAACATCAGCTGTACTTTCACCTATTCTTTTAATCCCCCTGATGAAGACTCATTGCACTTTATTCAGCGGCTGGCTGAATGAAGTACAGACTTTTCCATTGAATCAGTTAATTTTTATTACATTTGGTTTTCTTGTTACTTTAGCTCCTAGCTGACTGTTGAGGAAGCAACAATGCATGATATCTGAAACATGCAAACACCGGTAGGAAGATAAGGACTCCAAAATATAGTGCTGTGACTGAAAATTAACATGTGAGTACATCTATAGAGCACAAGTAAATTTATGTCAGAGTGCAAGTAAATTTATTTCAGAGTGCAGCTTCATATTTTATTTATGAGGTCAATAAGTGATCCGGCTCCTTTCCCCTGCAGGCCTGGGAGGAGCATTCCACTGGAGGAAATCAACTTAATGTCCTCTAATTGCAGGCACTTCCTCATCAGTTAAAACAAATTCAGGCTAAACAAGAGTCAGAACTGGGCCCAGTGATTGAAAATACTTTGTCTAAACTGGACTTCAGTCTGTGTAAAAACAGGCAGGACAAGAAAAGCTCATAGTAACTCTTTCTTTAAAGCGCTCTGCATAAATAGATAATGTCCACAGGCTGCTGCCCTTTACTGCAGCTCAAGTTTCTCCTCCTTGGCAGAGTAAGAAAGGTGGGAGGAGTTGCTTTTTTTTTTTTCACCTGTCTCCGCCAGCCTCAGTTCTGTGTCCATGTAATCGAACACCTCCACTGTGAGCTGGAACCTGCGGGAGAGAAGTTGATACTTTCATTAGACAGAAAAGAGGCCCCACTTGAAGCCGATGATAATAATGTGCTCCTATGAAATAAAATGAGCAGCATGGCATGTTGGTTTATTTTGACTGGGATGGCAGCAATTGTGCCTATTACTAAGTGATAAGTGGGATTATAAGGTTAAACAGATACTTTAAAAAGTCACTTTTTGCATTATTTTGAGACTCACACATTATTAATGTCTGTTCCAGCAGTGCGCTCCAGGACTTCATCTGTTACCTCCAGGTTTGGCGGGATTTCTGAGTGCTGTAGACGTACATATCCGGAGGTTTAGTGCTTGTTCCCACTGACAGTATAAACCTTTAACACAATGCTGAATCATCCATTAAGTGCATCCGGGTAACATCCCATGTGGTGTGACGTATGACGGAGGATGTTCTTACCTTCACATGAAACTCCATTTTTGTGCAGAGCAGCTTGGTATACAGAGCCACCAGCTGTCCGTATTTGTCGTGGAGGTTGCTCTGGATACCACAGGAGCAGAGGATAAGAAAATGCGAGCATTAAATACTTTGTATCTTTCTTGACTCTCTCTAGATAAGATCATCTCAAGCTTTACAGTAAATCCAAGGGACCACCCTTAAAAATCATTAAAAGGATAAAAAAAAAATGTAAAAGCTCACCCATAGTTTCCCAATTTCAACTAAGCTACTGTGATGTCTCATGCAGTCTTGTAGAACCTGTGAAGGTAACAGCTTGAATGAACAAATCTGGTAACACGCGGTCACATCAGACAAATCATATTCCCGTCTCCTGACTCATTTTGTTTTTAATTTTTTTTAATAAATGAAAAACAAATTTGTTTTCTTCTTACAGTTGCCTTTGACTCATTAAAGCAGATGAGCTCTGGTTAAGCTGAACTGAGCTTTTTGCCTTTAGGATGAATCATTACTGTACAGCCCCTATTGTACTGACAGCTGGGAAGCTTTGTAACACATGAATAATAAGAGAATGTGATAGTTTGCAGTGCAAAAACAAAAACTTTAAAAGTTTTACATCACCAGTTTAACTGATTTTTGTAACTACATGTGTATTCTGAATTTGATGCCAGTGACACATTTTAAAAAAGTTGAGACAGGGGAAACAAACATTCCACAAAATGTCCCAACATTTTTGGATTTGAGGATGCACAGATTTGAAATAAACTATTTCAGATTTTGCTACCACACACAGTAGATCAGGAGAAAAGTCCATATACTAGTGAAAGACAGTGTCAGGTCAATCATGTGGTTCAGTTAAAGCAGTTCTAAATTTCATCTCAAACTTGTTTATGCCTCTTTTATTTTTTCCTTGACCTCATGATGCTGCCTTGCCATTCATCATTACACTCTTCCTTCATTTCATAGTAAGGCAGTGAGAGAGGGGTACTTGGTGCCTTACATTGCGGTGTCCGTCCCGCAGGACTTTGTGCAGCACGTGGCAGAACTTCCAGCTGAGGATGGAGCTGCTTGCCAGAGGGAAGCCCAGAGCGTAGGACCAGAAGGTGTAGGCTCCCTTCTCCCTGTGCGTCCCCAAGATGATTCCTAGTGTTGTACTGTTAAGGAAGCACAATCTATCACAGGACCTACTGCTGTACTATGTACAACATGACATTTCTGACACAATATTACAATCAAATGACAGAAAGACTTCAATAGGAGGATGATACATCCCTTTAAGCAAAATAACATGTTATTTACAAATTGTCTCCCTTTGTCCCTTTGTGTTTCTCTTTCTACAGTGTATCCTATGACTTTATCACTTCCCCACTGCAGTTTCTCTTTGTTTTATACTATTGAAGTATTACTGCTGCTGTTAGATCCAATGCCAAGACTCCGGTCAAACAGGAACTGCTGTATATCAAATTACAGAATAAACACTGTTTCAAAATGCTGTTTCATTGTGACCTAATAATGCATATTAACTGTGCTAACACTATGAAGGTAAACAATGGTAAAACACGAACTCTGATAAAGAAATTCCAATGGTTTCTATGCCTTAAACTGAATACCTGTAATACCTTAAATAGGAGGCCTTATGTATAAATGACCTTCCTGGCTGCAATGCAATGACAATAACACAGGAAAAATTTTGAGATGACAGCTTAAAAAGGGGATTTTTTTTTTTTTGAAGGATACGTCGTGCATGTTTCTCCTTCACAGGTGTCTCAGTGGAGTTGATGGCTTTGCTGATGCTGCTCAGCTGGGTGAGGATGAGAGACAGAGAGTTAATTTGATCTTGTGCAGCTTCTCCATTCACACAATCCTCAGTTGTATGGCTTACAATAAATGTGAAAAGTTAAATATTGACCAGGGGTTAAAAAAAAAAGATAACAGGCTGCTCTTCAATGACAGGCATGAATGAGTGCCCATGGTTGGACTATTTTTACCTGTCCCAAAAGAGCCAGTCATTCAGGAGGAACTAGCAGCTAGACTACTTTTGTGGTATGTATTTGTCATCTACAGGAGCTCAGGGTAAAGAAAACACACCCCGCATCAACAGATTACATCTTAAATTCTCCTCCTGATAATGAGCCTGAGAGTGTCACCGGACTCACAGCACACACCACGAGCTTCTCTGCAACCCGTCCAACAGGTAAAACAAGTGTTGCAGGAAGGGAGAGACAGAAAAACATGTAGTTGGGATGTCTGTCCCCATAGACATTTACCCATTTTAATGAAACTAAGGAAAGTGTACAGCACAGCCACAAAGTTATTCAATAACTGCTGTCTGGTATGGTCATGTTACACCAGATTGCTTGTTTTGATCAGTAAATTTACTGCTTAGAGGCTGTGGGAGACGTACTATTCTTTCTGCCATTCTACTGAAGTCCTGGTGAAGAAAAAGAACAGGAATCCAGCTCCAGGCTTGCTGTCCTGTAACTGACCAATGACTGAAGAGTGTGTCTCATTCTTCAGTGCATTATCTTCAATGCCAACTGCTTTTCTGGCTACAAGATTTTCATTTGGAAACTTCCACAGAAGCAACGAGCAGTGCGTGTGTCCGTATCTTCCGTCATCCTTGATGCACACATAATTTCTTGTTTTGGTTTAAAACAAAGACTGTCTGGAAGCTGTTTCATGGCCCACTCTCATTCACAAGAATGTAATTTTTCATGGTATCTTGATACAGACACATCTTAGGAACCAATGATTGCTAAAAACAGCTATTGGAGCTATGATGTACAAAGAGAAAACATGAAGGAGATGTAGTTCATAACTGAACTAAGCTAAAAATTAAAAATAAAATAGTTAGTAGTGTTAAGTAAAAGTTCAAAGTCTTTTTCAATATCAGAAAAAAGGAATGTGAGAGGGCCATTTTAATTACACATATAAAAACCCTGAGAGCTGTTGATATTTCTCTTTTTCCTCCTTTGCTTCTTTTAAAATTAATATTGAATTATCTACTACAATTCATGTTGCAATTTAGTCCTGACTGCACAGCTGAGGAATGTGGACCAATTGTCCCTGATAAAATCAACACTGGACTATGATGTTGCCTTTTGGGATCCTACAAGAGAGATTTAAATCATGGCCTCACTAGTACATAACAATTACATAATGATCAAAGCAGCGGCTAGACAGCGCGATTATCCCTGGACTGCTGCGACGCCACCCAGAGCTAAATCAGACTTTGAAACTGTGTGGTGTGCCCCACCAAAAGTCACAATTCAGCGCTGTGTTCTGTATTAAGAACCGTGCTGAAAGTGATAGACTAGAGAACCTTTACTATGCAGTTCTGCATCCCATTGATATGTTGCTGCTAGTCTTTGTTAAAGCATGCCAGGTGCACATTATTATACACATTCTTTTTAAACTATCCCAAAATGCTTAGACATGATAATTTTAGTGTTTGTAACTTGTTTGAACGTGTTGCATATTTGCACCAAAATAGGAAAAAGAAAGAAATGCAATAAAAATGTGTGTTATGGGCACAGTTTCCTTTGAAAGCACCTGTTCGGGCCTTAATATCTGTAAAATGCTAGCAAGCCAGAAGCACCATCAAAGCATTACATAAGAGACTAATCCAACATACAGTTCAAGCATTAATGCAGCAACATCTTAAATCTGAGCCTCTCCTCTGAAAACGGTCTTTCCTAAAATATCTGCCTGCACAAAAAAGGCTCCTTAAAAATGAATGTGCAACCATTTTATTTAGTAGAGACTGCATATAAATCACAGCACAAGACCCTGTCTCTTTGGGTTTAACCTTTTACACAGACTTAGACATCCATGAAACATCTTTGTTTGAAACGTAATCACATATCAGTAGAAAAAGGCCTCTAATCCTGCACAACCCCATAAATGCCTCTTTAATATATTACAAAACCTGTGAACCCTCAACCCAACCCATTCCTCACAAACACAACCACCAAAACATACATGGCTACGAAACAAAGCACAGAGGGGCTACTGTGGCATCTCAGAGTGAGAGAGGGGTGTGCTGGTTAATGGGAGGCTCCCCCCTGCCTGCTTCTGACGCAAATTAACTGCGAGTCCTTCGTTTACACAGGGCAAGTGCAGTGGGCTAGCATGGAGGCCAGTGTAACAATGAGGGGTTTGTTTGAGGAGGAAGGCCGACAGCTGGGGTAGAAGATTGGGTTGGATGGGGGCCGTGCTCTGGCACACAGAGCCTGGCACTGAGGCCTCAACAGATGGCCGCTGAGCAGCGAGGCTGCAGGGAGACTCTCATGGTACATTCAGAATGACTGTCAGTCAGAGAGCAGCGAGAGAGCAGGGAATTGTCAAATGCAGGACAAGAGGTGCAGGGTGACAGGACACTCGGTACAGTTCACTGTGTGCTGTATCACAGCTTTTCAAACACAATCATCTTAAGTGGAACTTGTTTGAGCACATCTCCTTACACGCCCTTGCTGTTGGCTACTATTGAAATAATTGGCTTTGGCTGCATGTGGTCCAAACTGCAATAGCAAATCTTTAATTACTAGTAGGGCTACAATTAACAACAACAATTGTCATGACAGTTTTTTCTGGACTTATCATTTGGCTTATAAAACATCAGAAAAACAGTGACGATCACAATTTCTTAGAGGTCCTAGTGACTTTATCAAAGATTTTGTTCTGTTTGACCAATAAATCAACTAATCAGGCGCCTGAGCTGCTCACATGGCAGAACACATACCATATTATCAAGGCTGACTTCATACCACAGCAGCCTGACTTTGAAGTAAGCTGGATCCTTTACTGCATATCATCCCCTCTCTTCTCTACTTTTCCTGTCTCTCCAGGTGCCACCACCATGAATATAAAAGCAGACATACCATATAAAATAAAATAATCGTTGTAGCTCTAATTACTAGCCAGCTTCTTTGACTGCCCAAATATTTTACTACTCTTATTTTACTGTGATGTTAATCAAGGAAACTGTGAAAAGTGTCTTTGCATAGCTCTGCTACTTCACATGATACTAATCCACTACTTTACTATCAAGCCTCACGTTCACCTACACACAGGTCCCACACTAACACACACAGATACCGTTTCCTTAATGCCTTGGTTAAAGGTAAGTCAGATGAAATCCAAATTTTTTACTAACAGAGTATTTCCGTCGAAGCGCTGAAGACATGCTGACACTATCATCTGTGTGGCAGCCCGACAAGTTAGTGCTGCATCTGGTTGGAGCTTCAGTAAATCCCCTGAGCAGCAGAGAGGAGAAGTGAGAGGGAGGGAAAGCCTGGACTAATCCCTGAGGCCTGCCATAAGGTCTATTGCCAGCTAGCATTACCATAACCATACACTCAGTCCACAGTCTATGCCCTGCATGCTGCATTGATACCTCCAACCTTGAGATGTCTCTGCTTACCTTGCCATCTTTAATTTTCATTAGCGTGTCCATGTGCTTGGACGTCCTGAGGTGGCACAATGTGCAAAGTTAATGAAGTCAAAGCATTAATGCTACACTTGAGCTGCTTCTCACTGCACATAATGCCCCAAAGCAAGAGCACTTATTGCAGGTCCTTATCAGCTTAATTCAACAGACTGCTGCTGAGGATCCAACTAACAAGGTCACACACACAGCTCACCTATTAGTCGAGGTTAGCTAACACTAGCACTAGCACTAACAATGCAAACAACTCACCTGACTAATGTGTCAAAATCTGTGAAAGCAGTGACAGAAGCAACAAAGGAAACACAAAGTGAAGGGTTAAATATTCTGGACATTAATTCGACTTGGATTTATTAAATGTGTCAATTAAATACTCATTTTGGTCTTATTGTCTTGCTCCTTTGTTGCAGTGACTTTGTCCCTCTTTTGATTAAACTAGCACAGGCTCTCCCATATCAACAAAGGCAATAATCCTAACACACAAGCCCACACCTGCTGTACTCCTGCTTTTAGTCTAACTTCTCATCTGCTCTAACAGAAAAGACACTAAACATTTCATGTTGTACACTGAATGCACACTGAATAAACACAAAATGTATATAGCAGATACATAAAAAGCGCTCTCCAAGCCCAGAAACATCAATTCCTATTCATCTAAAAGGTCTGAAAAGTTGTCTGCAGTCTCCTTTGCTCTTTAAGCTAAAACTGTGCAATAAAAGTAAGAATAAATGGGAAATTATATGCATCATTGAATTCTTCAGAATAAAGGGCACACCCGAATATTCAGTTTCTATGAAGAAATCATGGCAGCTGCTACAGTATAAACACAAGCACTTTAATGTTTATAGTGTAGCAGCAGGAAATGACCCCCTAAACACAGAACAATAAGTTAGCATGTTTGTTTTTTTACATATTATGTCCTATTACATATTACATACGTTAGTAAAAATTCTGCTTGTGATTTTTGCAGCTCATATGTAGCTCATGTTTTCAAAAAGGGAGTTGCGAACAGGTGACCAAATCTAAAGAGGTTGTTGGGGATGCTACACATCATCATGCTGAATAAGCTAACTAATTTACTCAGAAATCTGCCTTTGTGTTCAAACTCGCACTCTTGCGAACTACTTGAATATTCTAACTTGTAAATATATGAAGCTATAATGTGTATAAAGTGTACTTTAGCGGGAATCCTTGTGGTAGTGACATTGAGGTCACACACCTGTTGTTTGGTTCATTCATTGCCTAATGTCAGCTTTTCACTCCCGGTTATTATTTATCTATGCTTCAAAAATCTGGATGAAGAAGATTATCATGTTAAACAAAACATAATAGCATCCTGAATATCTGGTTACCGAATAGCTTATTTTCTGCAATAATTCAAATTTAATGGAAAAATCTACATGGCTTTTGTCAGGGGAACCACGGTGATGTTACATATGGGTTAGTCTACATAACAATGTCATCTCTGCAGCACACTTTCAGACACACATTTTGTTATAAAAGTCTGTTTATATTCACAAGGCAGAATTCTCAGTGAAGTGAATAAAGTTTCAGTTCTGAAAAAGTCAACAAAAGCTGTGCGGAGAATCAAGAGAACTAATGATCGGCAGCACAGATTAATGTCACATTGTATTATTGGGTTAAGTCTTACTCTTATGTTTAATTAACTTATGAATACTGCAGTATTCATAAGTTAATTGTTTGATGTTCACGATTTTAAATATTAGCTAAAAATCATGACTTTTTCATTTGAACTTATATGATGGTCTATTTTCAGTAAAAATATGAGGATATTATGAGCATCATGAGCACATGTTTTGTCAATAACACAAGAGCATGACATGTACTCTTTGCTCGGCTATGCTGCTCATAACACTGGACTCTAAAAAAAAATTGAATGTGTGTTTTATCCATTTTTAAGCAAAAAAAAAAAAATATAGGACAGCAGATTTAATTTGTGTAGAATTATTTTGGTAGAAAATGTAAAGATGGAGTTTGCAGCTTGAACATATTCGTACGTTGACACACAATGAGTACAGCAACTTCACTTATCACATCAGACCAGTTCATTAGTCTGAGAAATAATCGTAACCAAAGTGCTTTTAATTTTCTCTCTTTACTCCCACTCAGTAGCTCTGTTTACCCTCCAGTACTCCCATCCCCCTTCCCTACCTCATGGGCACTCACTCAGGCAACAGGAGCGAGGAAAAGCAAACACTACACACACACAAACACACAGAACACTGTGTGAGATATTTCACCTTGGTACCGAGGTCAACATAAAAGAGGAGAGGAGGCAGGAGAGAGTGAGAGTGAGGTGCACAAGAGGAGTTTCTTTGTACTGGATGAATCAGCATTACTGAGGGAATCTATGACAAGAGAAATATTCATCTAACACAGAAATATGTCAGCTTCCTACACACAGTGGCCTTTAAAACATATCAGGTTACAATTAAAAGAACACTCATTAAACCAACAGCTGCACAGTTATGCTGCTTAGTCAGTCTTAGTGAGTCTTGACATCCATTAAACTACTTGTAGTGAAATGCTAATAAGGAAGCAGCAACAAAGTACAATCAGAGATACTGAATAGATGAGTCTCTTAACTGGCTCTTGTACAATAAAGTCTCTGGAAAAATGGAAACCATTAGCCAATCGGGACTCAGGATTCTCCCTCACACTGCCCACTGCATTTGCATGTCACCCAGTGAATCCAACCAGGCGAGCAGTGGTGACTCGCTCCCCTGTGGCTGCAACAAGGATACCTGTTCAAACAGTAAATCTCACGAGTCCTGCTCCATTCTGAATATGCTGTGAGTTTGAATCAACACTTCTTTGACACTTGTCCTTTAGACACAATGTGCCTTGCTGAACATTTGCTGCACAGCATGGAAGGAGTGGGAGAACAATGCCTTGGAAATTAAAAAACTGTGTTTGTGTTGCTATTCGCTGCTCAAGTCAACAAATATGCTTCAAAATTTAACATGGACTTGGGGCCACAAATGTGGATTTAATATTATCATTATTTTTTAGTCCATTCATAGTTATTTTAACTGGCGAAAGTCTTACAGAGGACAGACAGACAGACAGACAGTGCTTGAACACCTCAGCTCCACCTCTTTCCTTGTGTTTCAAAAGCAAATAATACACTGACAGAAGAATATACACCCAATGTAGGAAAAGCTCAGCCCCTTTAGATAACAAAATACCAAATGTGCTGTAAGTCTGGACTGCCAGGCAGCTGTTACAGTTTGCTTAGTTACTCAACCTTGCTTGAGTCTCATGCTTTTGAGAAAGGCAGGGGTGTGTGCCTCATTTCAGACAGCAGCTCCATAACATGCCGGTTCCTCTTAAACAGATTTAAGCATTCTTACTGTCTATCTTACTCATGTATGATGGTAAACAGCCTGGTTTATTTTGTAGATGGGTGCAGTGAGGTAAGCCAGGAACCACAAAGCACCTGTTGTTGTATAAAACAAACCTCATTCCCTCAGAACACACATCAAAAAGAAACTGAATCAGACCAGTTAGTACTCAATAAGGGTCATTTTAAAGTTAAAGCTCATTTTTGTGTTCACTATCCAACAACAAGACTATTAAAAATAGAAAAAGAAATGTCTGGGAGGAAAGGAAGCAGGAAAGGTGGCCAAACAGGAAGGACTTGATCAACATGATACCAATGGGTAGATTTCAGTGAGGAAAGAATGGTGTGACTATGCACAGCACAGGGTGGACTATTTTAATGCTTAAATGGTCAAATCTCTGAGAAATGACAATTTTAGCAGAGGCAGGTCTCTGACACAGCACATGCCTCTGAGACATGACTGTGAAATTAACAAGTGTGTCCTGATGAGGCTCATTTTCTCTTTCAAAAATAAAACGCTCAAAATTCTTGGAGCTAAAGTTGCTGAGCCACAATACATAATGACAAATGTTGTATCTGGGACATTCACATATTAGACAGAGCAGGCAGTCGCGTGCTCTCGTTGTATTTTAATGCAGGCACCTTCAGGACATTCAATGGACATATTAAACATTCAATTTCCAAGTTAATTTGTTAATTGGAGATGTGGCCTATGCGGTACATTGTGACCACCGCATACACACAAAAACCACGGTCACACAGTCAAACCACTGCGGGCCGAATAAAGCGCCAAGTCCTCTCATCCCATAGTGACCACAAACCCGACAAAGTGTTCATATTTTTACCTGCTGTTTGTCAAAATGCTCCCTCTCCGCTCCGAGGTTGGCCTCAATCCGCCTGGTTTTTACCCGTGTGGGCACCTGTTTTATGCTGTTCATCCTCTAGTTTAGTCAGGACAACAATTTATCTCCACCCTCTTTCCAAATAATAATAAAAAAAAGGTGAAAAACGCTCTAGGAGAGAGCAAGTATCAGTGGCTCCTTCTCGTATATGGACTCCAGACTCTCTGTGTTTGAGCAGACATCTCCGTGCCGCCGCTTCATTACCGGCGATGCATCGGGGCTGAAGGAGGAAGAGCAAATGCGAGAGTATGATTGCCTTACACTACCGAGGACGGATCCTCCCCCAAGGTGGAGGAAATCATCATCATCATCATCTTCCTTATCATCATTACTCTGCCACCGACACCCTCCCACGCGCATGTAATTTTTTTTCCTGCTACATTTATCACAGCGCAATGACAAGCGTTTAAATCAGCTTTTCCCTCATCTGACATTTATTTATTTTTCGGACGCTCTCTGTCGGTCTGTCTTATCTGTGACGGCGGTGACGTCACTTCGATGCAACCTAAACCCACGGGGATTATTTCAGATCTTTTTATGACTCTCTTTTAATCCACAGATTGCATCTGCTTTTACAATAACAGTCAAGCAGTGATGACACGATCCAGGAAATGAAGCTAAGATAAAAATTTAAACAGTCTCCACGTGTGCGTAGACTGCTATGTCACACGGAAAAATGGCTGGGTCATTCACGGGAGTTTTACAACCCCATGTACTCTTTCGGCATTATATTAGGCACCACGCGTTATGCAAACGACGTGATGTCATTGAAGCAACCTCAGTCATAGTTTAAATGAAGCAAGGAAGCTTGAAATGAGCAGAGCAGCTCCTCGGCTAATATAGTTGTGCCCCAAAGACCTTAAAACAAAGAAGTCAAACAATGTTCAAAATTGCATTGTTCTTTTGTAGGATAACTCAGTGACTTTGGCTGTGGCAGAAACATGAGACAGAAAACTGGTAAAAAAACAAAAAAAAAACAACGAAAAGGACAATTTTCCAAGTATGAATCTAATATTTTTTTTACTTAAAGGACTTCAAACCTATGTTAAATTCCCTTAAAGACATTATTCTCACGATTAGTTGCAGAAGCTGCTTTACTGGACAACTTAAAAAGTCACCAGGGGATCTGTCAGCCTAACTGACCATAAACCTTTAATCTCGTACGCTTCTTCAGTGGACTATTGTTTTTTTCTGTGCTGTGTTAAGTCCAATGCTTTGCCTGACTTTGCTCGACATGTCTGATGAGCCATATGACCTGAGGTATGTGGACTAACCTGTTGTTTGTCACAGTCACTGCCTCCTCCATCTTTTTTTAAATTTTTCACCCAAAACTTTCAAAAACAATCATTTCAGACTGTCAGGATGCTATGTTAACAGTCATATATAAAAATGTGGACATTATAGTTATTTTTTAATGGATTTTTCTCTGTGCTGACCATGTTAAGTAAGGCTTCAAGCTAGCAGTATTTCCTCTCCGCTTGGCAACTGCTCTTAAGCCCCTAACCAACAGCAACTGTTTGACAGCAAACTGGAGCAAGGAAAATACACTTCACTTGTCTTTATTTTAGTCCTTCTCAAGGTTGTAAGACTGGAATTTCATGTTAGTTGTGCCAGTTGGAGTTGCAACCATGATGTTTTGTTCCCAAGTATGCAGGTAGAGGAAACTCGAAGGCCTATGGGACAACAGGAGAGGGGAACAAAAGGACATATTTGCCCTGCAGGCCAAACTGGCTCTTTCACATTTTTCCACAAAGGTTCTGCATTGCAACACTGCCCCAGACATTTTCAAACAGTTTCTGAACTAGTAAGGCTCCACTCACATGCATAGATAAATGACTCAGTGACAGCACTGACATGTGAAAACATGACTCATCTGCATAGTTAAAGCTCACATGTGTAGGTCTATGAATTGTAATTGAAATGGAGATATGGAATTTTTTTTTCCTCGCAGCTGCTCTTGTGTGTTGTCTTTCTGTATGTTTTTGCCATTTAAAAAAATATACATTTTAGTGCTTTGTAAAAGACTTAAAATTGCTTTTGGATGAAGAGGTGCTTAAAAAGCTTATTTATCTGATGTTTGATAGTCACACCTACAGCTCAACTCCTTCACTCAACCTCCTGCTAAAGCTAGAAAAACTGCACCACCCCACAGCTTCCCTTATGGTCCCTCATGGCCCCTTTTAGAGTAATGGTCTCTCGGAGATGACTCATGGAGACATGCACCAGGTATAACAGTCTCCAAAAGGTTTGGCAAAAACCGCAATTTCAAATTTTATCCACTAGTGAGCAGTAGAGGCTCAAAAACTTTGAGTGTGAGCTCTATCATAATCTATTTTAAATTCTTATCTTAAAATAGATCATGATAGCTCATGCAGTTCTTGTATAAGATGAAGTGCAGTAGGAAGCAATGAATTTGTGAGCACATGTTAACGAGGACAAAGATGAAGAGAAGAGGGACACATTTCAAATTATTAATTTTTTTGTAAAGCAATGACTGCTGCATTTTAGACTAAGGTCTGAAAGAAAATTGGAACAACTTATGAAGTGGTCCAAAACTGGTTTTGAAAGTTCAAGGAATCTTTACAATTCGTTATGGCCAATTTACTGTAAAGATCACTTTATATTGGTCAAAAGACTTTGACCTATAAATCTTTTATTTTCATGTTGTTGTTTTCTTTTACGATTTTGAAATAGTACAATTTTTGTAATAAGGTTTGTCATGTTCCTCCACAGATTATGTAATCAGTGGGTATTACAAAATCTGCCCCTGCCTGGAGTAAGACACATCACCAGTAGAGTGCAAGAGGGGAGAAGCATGAGTAAAAATCTGGGAAAAACCTCCTCACAGATCCCACAATTTTGATCAAATCTTACATAAACTATTATCCAAGTAGGAAATTTCATAATCGTTCCATCTGTGTAGGTTTGAAAGCAGTCAGACTTGTACTTTGGACTGTAGGGGCCTCAGTTCGACACAAGTGCATTTTTTTCCCTATTCATTTGGATAGGAAGAGGCAGATGACATGATTTGGGACTTAAACTTTGATGGCTTATAAAATCCAAACCGTTAGAGTAATGAAATTGTTAACAGAACTTTTTATTGGCAGTGTGTCCTTAGTCATCTGTTAGCATTTGAGGTCAATATAATTACTGCCTTTGAAGGAGATGGCAAATGTATGTGGGTATATTTGGGGCCAAAATCTTATTTTGAAATGCAAATTGCAAACTTCCTGTTGATTTTAGGTCAAGGTGTCAGTGGGTCATTTTTCAGTCTTGATAAGAGGAACAATTTTTTTTTTTTTTAGTTTGATCTCTCTTGGACAGGCCATGGTGGCCTTTCTAGTCTTTCAGTGTGGCACTAGAGAGCACATTTTGGCACTTTTGGGGTTAATTTTTACATTTTATAAAATTTTTTCTCTACACCTGATGTGCGTGCCAAATTTGGTGAGTTTTGGAGTATGTTTAGGGGTTCAAACTAAGGTTGAATATGGCGTAATGATAATAAGAAAAGAGGAGAGAAGAAAGAAACAGTACAGTTACAATGAGATGCTTGTCATCCAGGCTCCTCTAGCCTTGCTGAAGGAGTCCTTGACTTACAGTCTCAGGCCTTAAAAGAGCTTGTAAATGCAGTATGAACATACTCTGCAGATATGTTATCAGAGGTCTGAAGGTGATAATCAGTATTCAAAAGTTTCAGAGCAACCTAACATCTTTGGATAATAGAGCCTACTCACTAAATGTGTTAAAGTCAGTGGAACCTACTGGCTTCCTGTAAATGCCGACACCACAGACACTTTTTTCAAAATTTTTCCTTTGAAGAATGCTTGTCGTCCTAGAGAGGTTATTTCTTTGATCTGCAGTCAGTGAGGCAGCACACAATTCAACATGACGTGCTCTTTTAATGGAACTCTGCTGATCAGTGTGCTCCCTCCAATGCTGGTGACAGAGTTTGTTTTGGGAGTCCTTGGAAATGGTT
>JAQMCX010000048.1:9970488-10018522 GCA_029814765.1 Acanthurus leucopareius | reverse complement strand
CGAGAATCAGGCTCCCAGTCGCTCAGCCAGCTGTGATCTCACGGCCAGAATCAAGAAAATCAAGATGAATTTAGCTACGTAGCTTTCATTCTGAATAAACTTGACATGTTTCTCCCAATACTCCCAATATTGTCATGCAACAGATGCTTTTTTTTTTTTTAAAATTTATCTATCTCATAGTACCAGAATATATATGACTGCAATATAATAATATTAACTGTCTTTGCAAGATAGTTTTTCCTTTTTTTAATATAATGACTGCACTATTTGTATTGCATAATATGTGCTATTCTAAAGCTGGAACATGATTTATGTACTCTCTCTCTCTATATATATATATTTCAGTCATATTGATACCAGTGTGCACCTCAACTGTCTATACTCATTAGCAGAGTTTTTTTTTAAATCTCTATTACCACATATGAATTAAATATAATCTTGCATTTTTGAGAAAACTATACCATAATTATAGCTGCTAGCATAAAAAATAAAGATTTTTGTGTTCAACTTTGAGCTGTGGCATATATTCTTTTATTTAATCTGATTTACAGTTAACAGTTAAGTAAGGGTGTTTATTTAATGGTTTTAATGCATGTGTGTCATGGCGAAAAACCACCCCATGCAAAAAGGTAAACAGAGGGAAGTTGCAAGGCCTAGTATCGACCTAAGAAGTTTGTTGCAATAATGAAAAAGAAACTACACTGCTATGAAGTAAATAGGTTGTTTGCTTCTTCCAAGAAATATCATGTTGGTAGTTGTACGATTTAACAGAGGTAAATTTTCCATGAAAAATGAGACTGATGTTAAAAAAAAGTGCCCCTCAAATATGACTACTAAAAAGTCCCGAAAAGGCCAAGACTGAAAATAAGAGTTTTAACACAACAAAAAATATGGTAAATTTTAATTAAGAGAAAAGGTTTTTAATATACTGTTCAAAAGAGCAGAGCAAAAAAAGATTGTTTTAGAGTTGATTTTTGGAACTACAGTTATATATGACTGACATGCAAATTGCCATTTGTTATGCAATTCATTCATAAAACAGTGACCTCTGCTTTATGTTAGCATACAATAACGATAAACATATTTATACATAAGCCTTTAGGTGATAATACAGCAGATCAATAGCCTGCTGGTTGTACAAATATTTTATGAATAATTGAAACAAGTATGAAGTGCAAATATCTCAGGCTAACACAGACCAAGTCCATCCATTCAGTATCTGTTACTGCTTATTCATTGCAGAATGGCAGATGACTGGAGCTAATTCTCACTGACAATGGGCAAAGAGTGGGGTGTACCCTAAACAGGTTGGCAGACCAAGTAAGAATACATAAAGTCACTGTCAAAAATTGTGTCACTTCATCCAGAAACTCCATTGTGTATGATGAGAAACTCCTGAAAAACAAAGCAGAACACGAGTCTGTTATGTTTCTACAGCAGATCAGTTAAAGCGATACTAATGATATGAAAAAGGAACAAAATCTGAACTAAGAAAATGAATACAACTACATAAATGAATATAAGTTTAAGATTTTTATGTCATCAAGTCTAAGGTTGATTAATTTAATGTATGTCTTTGGTGAGCTTATTCTCCACTGTAACTTAGACTACAGTGGATCCAGAATATCAACTTTAGTTACCTTGAGGCAGCTTGGTGAATGTGAACCATTTGTTAGTGTCCTCCCTCTGTGTTTCATGTACTCACGAGTGAGCGAGTCAGCGTCATCCTGACTGAAAAACAGATAAAAAGAATTAATGTGAATTCACATTGTAATGTTGTATTAGCATGTTGTTTTTTATTTCTTGCAAGGGCTGTACAATATCAATTTTGAGACAAAACAGGACTGTAGAATTTTAAGTCCTGTATAATTCCAAAACTGAATCCATAACCAGACCACTGCAACACAGACACATGTGGCAGTGGAGTGAGCTGAAAAACTTAGATTTGGCCCTTTGAATGCTGGATGAATCAAAAGCATTATTCCAGTCTTGGACACAAATACTGGCTGTTGCAGGAAAAAAATTCCAAAACTTTTGGAGGAGGTGAAGGTGCACAGGAAAAGGAGGGGGGTAAATGAAGAGATTGAAAAAGGCCAGCGCATTTTAAAAATCTGTCCTGTTTTTCTTTTTATTGTCACATCTTGTGTGCAAGAGACTGCATGAATCTACTCTTTTTAATAATCTCATAATGTGTTGGATCATAATTTAGATATTATGTTAACAAGGAACAGAGAAACCTGTATTTAATATACATATATACATGGCTGTGTTATTATTTTGTTTTTTTTTCTACCACTGTCTCAATATGCATATTTTAGGCCCAAGATCTCCTAGTCATTTATTTCAACAGTGGAGGAACACCTCTTTTAGGCTTATGGGTTCCTGAACTCTGACTGCTGGCTTCTTCATCTTAGTAACAGACACATAGATCACTTTAATAATCATAAGCGAACATTATTTTTGTTGGTTTTTAAATCTTACCAGTTCTGGCTGATCAGGTAGTCCGCCAAGTCTTTCACCTGATTAGGCTGGCCTGTCGACACAATGAGCTGCCTCAGATTCTCAAAATGTTTGGTTTTGAACAGTTTCCTGTGCTGTCCATTTTCAGAGATGAAAGTTAAAACAGTCTTCCTAATCTGAAAAAGAAGGAATGCAATATTGTAATGAACTATATTGCAATGTAAAATTGTATTTTATTTTATTACTACTGTTGTAAACACTAAATCAGTGTTTTTCAACCGGTGTGCCATGGCACACCACGGCACATTAGTGTGCCATGACAGACTGGTGTGCTGCGAAACACACAGGTCTCTCACTAGTGTGCCGTGGCACACCGGCACTGTGCCGTGAGAGATCGTCAGGTGTGCTGCGACAAACAACCCGGCACAGTGGTTGAAAAACACTGCACTAAATGAAGTTGAAGTGTGAATCTAGAGCTGAATGAAGTAATGAAGGAGGAAAAGAGCAGAGTGTCACATCTAACCTGTTGGGGAATTCCAGCCAGTTCTCCAGTGCTCATAAGCTCCTCCACCTGTTCGAGGACTGCAGCTGGGTCACAGAGTGACAGAAAGCCCTGACAACAGTAAAAAGACAGCGATGGTCAAGATGACAATAGGATCATAGTTAGGGCCCAAAAGATACAGATCTTCTCACATGTTGTATTGACATGGGTGCACTCACCTGGATCTGTTGAGCCTTTTTATTGGCACATGGGATGAGAAGGAGAGTTCCTAGGGCAAAGGCTGGCAGACTGAACTGCGCGAAGCGATTAGCAATTCCTATCAGGTCCAGATTCAAGAGGAAAGGGCACCTTGAAAGGCAAGGCAAGACATAAAACATGAAGCAAACAGGACTCATTATTCAGGCCACCACTGTTTTTTTTTTGTTGTTTTTTTAAAAAATAAAAATAAATGCCATCACTAAATTAATCAAACCCAGGTGCATGAACCAGATTAAAGTGGCATACAATTGCACTTGTGTGATTGACATGTCAAAATGAAAACTAATGGACTTTTTGTAATTATATGACCTTTGTGACTACCTTTGGCATATTTTTTAACCCTGGTCAATAGTATGATACATAATGTATACTATGATTGTTTTGATGACTCAGTATTGTTTTATGGAGAACCCAAAAGACTCCAAAAACATCAGTTAAATCTATCAATACATGTATTCTACCACCAATTGAAAAGATGTTTGGAAATGGTGGCAGATAATTTAAACATACTTGAGTAGGAGAACAAAGGTCCTGTAGAGTGTTGCCTGTTGATCAGGACTCAGAGGAACGGAGGCTGTTAACAAGAAAACAGGTTAAGACAGACAAGAGCATTCAAGACACAAACTAAATAGAGCAAATTTTGAACTGTAATATCTAAGATGAGAGGCCTAACTAAGAGAGGAAATCACTTAGTGCATTTACACGAGCTATCACCACTATCTTTACACTATCTCTACAGTGTTTTTTTCTTGCAGTTGATGTGCTTTTTTCATTTGCCACTTCCTGGAATGCAGGTACTGTATAACCAACACTGATAACAAAAACCTTGCAATCATATTACCGGTACTTAAAATTGTGTGATATAGATCAGTCTGCATCAGGACATATAAATTCATTGATTTGATGGAAGTTTATTAACTATTTTACACTTAGTACCTGAGACAAAAGGTGCCAGTATCACACTCCTCCAGGTCCTGGAGAAACTAGAAATCTGGGGAGAAAGAAATGTCAAGTTGAACTGTCAAAGTTGATTTTGTCACTATTCAAATTGTAGCAGTGATGGTTGAAGGACATTTTTTTTTAGACTCAACATCTGCTCCAGTGGTACATCTAAAGTGTCTAAAATCTTAAGTGTGGGGTTTCTGTTTGATTTTGCACACAGGAACTCACCTCTGCTTACATATCCTGTTTATAGCTCTATTTTATAAAGAATGGCTATCAGGGTCCTGTTTCTGGTGCAAGTCTTATTTTACATTTCTTTCTTTTTTTGGTGAAATTTTGTCACCGAGAACTATGAAATCATTTATTGAACACACTCTTTCTATTTTACTTTACTTATGAAAAATGCTAAATGTGCTCAAGTAACAGAGAAAAACGGGAAGGAAACATTATTTGCACTTTCATTTGTTTAAATTAAAGCAGCGAAATATAACTTTACCTCCCACAGAGCAGGCACAGCCACTACTGCCTCTAGCACCCTCTGGAGGTTGCTGATCTGAGGTTGGGGGGTGGGGGGGATACAAGGGTTTTAAAAAAAAACATAAAGATCTGTTTTTACTTTAAAAAATTCAGAATTTTGAGCAGGCTGCACCCTCACCAAGTTGAAGCCTAGCAGCTTCTGAAGCAGATTGTTCCACAGCTGAGGGTCATACACCTGATACTCCAAGCAGAGATCTGCTACCAATCGCACTGCCTGAAATAACAAAGGATCCTTCAGCTTTCCTGTGCGCAACCTGTGTGCTGTTTGTAACAAAGAAAAGTATCTGGCTGGAATAGTTTTATTGTTCTCAGTTAGGAAGTACCTGTGGCTCATGACTGTGGTTCTTCCACAGCCCTTTAACCAAACCCTCTTTGGGACTACTGACGAAAGACTGCACGGTGTAAGGGATGTTTAATGCCTCCAGTTGAGAAACAAAGATGTAACACTTCAAGTAATATCTGCAGAAAAATCCAAAATAGAGGGGCATTTACACACCTTATGCATCTCTCACTTTAATTTTGTAATTAACTGTTCCATCTTTATTATTTAATGGATTTGCTGGCCTCTTACTGTATTTTGGTCCTAGGGATCTGCAATTGAGCTTCCAGAGTTGTTGCATCGGCAAGGCGGACGAGACAAAGCAGTGCTCGAGTCCGATGGCAGAAGGTCAGACGAGGCCCAGAGGTGCTTAGGGGCTACAGGAGGGAGTCCAAAAACAGACATCACCCATTTTTTTCTGCACACTCCAATTTTGTTCAATTTTGTCCAATTTTGACACACTGCAATTTGGTACTGACCCAGGTTTCAGCAGATAGGATAGGGTTTAGAAGACGGACAGCATCATCCATTGAGCAGGACTGCAGCATGTACACCACTCTGTGAGCACAGATAAAACACAATAAATACAGCAGCTGGATTATTTTGGTGTTTCAAGTCTGCTCAATCATTGTGGATTTCAAATAGTACCAATGACTTTTAACCTAATATGCAGTAAAATGTTAATTTCTTGTGCAGCAAACAGACAGCTTAAAATTACAAAATTGTGTACTGCACATGCTTTAGCCAACATAAAAAGTACTCTGCCAGTTAAAATGTGTTGTTGCTGTTTGTCCTACAGCTGTATGTACAGACTTGGTATGCTGCAAATAAAGTGCCCTTCTTGGGATCAATAAAGTTGTCTGAATCTGTAATACATTTTCTCCCATGCAGTTATTTTTAACAGAATGTCTCAGCATAACTTCTAAATACAAATTTAAAGTGTCAAAGAGGAAATCAGTGCTTCCTCAAGCAAAAATGAATGCAAAATGTTAATAAAATTTAATAGTGAAGTCTTTACCTCATTAGGTCAGGGTCCTCCTCGATGTTGCTGACACATTCATAATTACCAATATCCTTTATCAAAGGAAAAACACTTGGTCAAAATTCTATTAATCGGGCTCAAGAACCCAAATTTGATAAAACATAATGGAAGCAAATTATTAGCAGACAGAAACTGTGACTAAAGAAAACAAGCTCAAAGTGACAAACCTTGCTAACAGCAGGGCCTGTTTTGCAGATCCATTTTTCCAACATCATGTTACGGATTTTTGGGAGATCCACATTGTTGATGGTGGCTATTTCCTTAACCACTGCATGTATGTCTGCTCAGAGGCAAATGATTCAATTAAAAAAGAGTCAACTTTGATAATGTAATTGTTCCAAATACAGCATAACAAACAGTTTCAGCATACATTGTGAAGAAGGGTAGTGAAGTGTTAATAAGTAGCAAATAATTTCCAAGGTCATAAAGAGCAGAGCAAAGTAAAATAGACCATATAACACATTTAAATCAAGTAGCCACCTTTAGTACATTAAGTGTGAAGGAAAATAGAGGAACAACACTTCACTTCTTCTTTTATAGCAGACTACTGTGTTAAAGCGTTCTCACCAGGATAAGTTTGACCTCCTGTGTCTCTGTAGTGCTGCTCCACACTGTTGTGCTCATACAGGGCTACTATGAGCCTAGCTGGCAGCCCAGTAAGTTTCAAAAGCTCTGGGCTGTTCAGCTGGCTGGTTATCAAGGTATTCTCAGTAGCTGAACGCTGGAACTGCAGCTTCAGCTTGGACAGAAACGTCTCCCCTCTAGCCCGTGCGGCCTCCTGCTCAGGATTAAGGGAGATTTTGCTGAGACCAACCAGTTTACGATAAAACTAACCAGACAAAGATGCTTTAAGTTTTTGCTGCGTAATTTCTGCAGATGTAACTCACAAATACTGACCTCAAGGTTTGGATCTTTCAGCCAGGCATCTCCAAGAGCCAAACAGAACCTGAGTGACTGTGTCTTTTCATACCCTGTAGAGAACAGAAAATAATTCAAGTAATTGCATAGAAACACAAGCTGTATAGGAGCAATGTCTGTGTAATCAGCAGGTCAGACCTGGTGGCAGCTCCTGGGTGATCTTGTGGGCTGTGGCAGCAGCCCATTCCGGGCTTTGGATGCACTGGATGTACTTCATCATGGTCTTGGCCACCTTAAAAGTCTGTTTATTGTAGCCATGACCCTGACCTTTTTTCTTTTGCTCTAAGAGTAAAGTCTTCATCTTCTTCTCAAACACGTGGTTTGCTGCTGACATGTATAACTTGTCTAGGCTCACCTGGAAAAAGACAGGGAGATTTGAATAACCTAAGGAACATGAATACATTTTTTAAAGATTATAAAGAGTAAATCCTTTGTTTTTGAATGTGCTTGCTTTACCTTCATCAGTTTGCTAATCAGCAGAAGAGTAGGGAAGGTCTCCTCACTAAGCTCAGGAGCTAAACATAGAGACATATTTCCTGAGTCTTAACTCTTAACTTTCTTTGACATTACACTTGACACCAACATACCAACATTAAGAACACAAATAAGACTAACTACAGTGGCTAACTTACAGATAATCTTCCAGTAATGCTTGCCCTGCATAAGCAGATGGAAGGGGAGTCTGCTGTTGGACAGGGAGTTTGGCAGCAGGCTGTTTTCCAGAAAATAAGTGTTTTCTAAATCTGAAGGAGGAGAGACTCGCTTATAGGACTTCAGGTGCTGAAGGAGGCCCATTGCCTGTGGAGTAAAAGACATTAGTTGTTGGTCCCCTCAGTGCATTTGACAACAAACAATTAAATTTTAAATGTGCAATTGTGCTAATTTACCTGATTTATAGAAAAGCTTGTCACATTCTCATCTGCAGCTTGTATGATCTTCAGCACTATTTCAATCCTCTCATAGTTGTAAGGGCTGAGCTGTTTGAAAAAGACATTTGAAAAGTTAGCTGTATAACCAAAGTAATATTTTGTGTGGTATTAAAAATACCAGAGGATTTAACTGTGACCATAAACTTCTGTTCACCATTGCAGAATTGTTTGTCACGATTTCTGGACTAAATTTAACTTATACCTGCAGCAAGTGAGAGAGAATGCCTGGGTTGTTGTAGTTTAAAAGCTACACTATAAAACATACAGCTATTTACTTTTACAACAATTACCAATATCTAAGCAAACCTGTGTTGTCCTTTTTTCTTAAATCAATTTTCTTGAATCAGCCTCTGGGTGAAAATTAAAAACTTTATTTTATCAAAGTTTCTTTCAGGAAGCAAAAACCATACACATCAATCCATCCTTTTCTAGTATTTTCCCTCTTCTACAAACCTTGAATATGGCAGCACAGAGACTGTCTGTGAGCTGGCTGGTGCTGTGTAACATTGGGATAATCTGTAGGACACGCTCCAGCACATCTGCACGACAGAGAGGCTGCATCTCTTCCTGGCCTGTGCCAAGATCACCTGCACCTTCCTCGTCCTCTTGAAGCAGCAGTAGGGTGGTAATGTACTGGTTGATTACACGGTCACGATCTAGACCAAAGGTGCTACAGAAGGAAACAGAGGGTGACTTTTAGCACAGAGGAGAAAGGACTTTAGTGAACACTCAGCACATTCTGGAGCAAAAATGACATTTGACATGCATTAGACATAGGAATATATAAAAAGAATTTGACACTTAAGGGTGAGCCTCTGACCTGCAGTACTGGAGGATAATCTCTGGGGTGATCCTCCTGTTTTTCACCAGGTCAGGGATTAAATTACTCTTCATCTCAGGCGGTTGACGAAACACTGGCTGAATGGATATCTGGGGCAGAGCAGAGGCAGACATGTCATTCAAGAAAAACAGCAACTGGTCTAACAAACTGAATTCAAATATCAAGTTCTTCCTCTACACACCTCCAGTTTGCCCAGCTTAATGCCCCATTCAGCGTCAGTGATGACGGAGAGAAACTTCTCCTGTTCCTCTGCGTCATTGTACAAACTGCAAAGATTGGCCCCAATCCTGGCCACAGCCTGCAAAAATCCGGATGTGTACTTAATCTCTATACTTGTGTGCTAAAGTCACAACAACCTTTAAATCAACTGAACATACCACACAGTAAGTGCTACCATTGAAACTAAAAAGAACTAAAATAAACTAAAAACTAAAAAAACCCTAAAAACTAAAAAGGTAGAGAAAGTCCAGAAGAATGGTGACTAAACTGCATACCAAGATTTTGTCATAGTTTTGCCAGGTGTTGTCAATAACCTTCCACAGTATTTTAGTAACTTCTGCTTTGGAGAGGAGTGTACATAGTCCAATAGCCAGATCGCAATCAACCACCCTCCAGTTGAACACCTGCAGCCCATAGACAATAGAAATACATTTATTTAAAAATATACCAAAATGCAGTAAATATGATACTACCCTCTTGTGACTCAGCAGACTTACCTTGTTCAAGAGAGCCACAGCAACAGCGTTCAGGGACAAAGTAGTTGTTTTTCGAAGATTACCTAAGCCTATATTGTATTTCTTAATCTCTTGGGAATCATAAAGCTGAAAAGAGAATTAGAAATTTACAGTGACATTTTAATACACACATTACTGTGAAGGAATTTCTCCACCTAGGACTCTCCTCCCTTAGAGTGCCTTGTCATTCCTTAACACCTCTCTGTCTACCACTATATTCCTTTGCATAACTTTGGTGCAGAGGAATTGGAAGAATTCCTTCACAATTACAAAATAGCATTGTAAGTCTAATTACAATTAGCTCATTTCATAGTAATTGTACAGATATGTTGAAGCCATACCTGCACGCTGAGCTTAATGTCCATAAAATTAGAGGTGACATGTTGCAGGCAGCTGCCATACGAGTTGACCAGCACTCTGAGGGCCAGCTCCAACTGACTGCACTCCTGTAACATCTGAAGCATGTTGGACAGAGGACCAAGGAGGGGTTGCAGGTAGTTTGAACCTGCATGTAGCGCAGGCAGAATGCAAGGTAAACTTTCAAGTTAACAACTTTTAAATAATAAAAATATATACATTAACCAAAGCACATACCATCTTCAAATGAGCAGTGTGACAGACAAGAGCAGTCCAGCGGGAACAGTTTGGTATCTGCAAGATGGCGAATAAATTAGCACAACAGCTGATGGACCTACTTCGTGTCCGACTGCCTAAGGTGATAAAATTCTAAATCAACACTGAATGGATGATTTATGTGAGCATCTTACCCTGAGAAATAGGTAGCAAGCAGTTGGTAATTTCATATTGGACTGGAAGCACAGACACTGGGTCCAGAACAATGCAGTCTTCATTGAACACATCCTGAAAACTCCACTGAGAATACGGATCTTTTTCTCCATCCAAGGTCAAATCCTGTGATATTTTACAATAAAACACAAAATTTTAATCTATACATAAAGTTAATTGCACAATTTTGTAAATAATCAATATCTAATCAATTTAATCTGCTGCAGACTTTCCTTTAAAATTGTTGTATTTAACAGGAAATAATTTACTGCAATGCACAAACTCACTGTTAAAAATGATGCCTTACTTAAATCCTCTGTCTGAAGGATTTCACTTGGTAGAATCCCAGTTACTACTTTTGCGAAATATGTAAGCTGATTCAAATGAATGCAGATGAATGAATGAATGAATGAATGAATAAATAATATATCAATTACATACCAGACCAAAATAGAGTAAATGTCATATTAAGGGAAAAGTCGAGATAAGATACAAACCTTGGTTATAAAGCCATAGTTGTCTGATAACTGACACTGATGATAGACATCCATAGCTATTCGTGTGCACTTGCAAAGTTCAAGACAGTCGAGTAGCAAATCTGTAAGTTATTATAAAATCAATTTTAGGGATTTTGCATTTTAGAAATGATTTAAAACATTAAAGGGCAGCCAGGCTTGCTCAGAGGTCACACAAAGAAAAAACTCTCTCATGTTAACTATGTATGTATCTTTAACTAGATCAGATAAACTGCAGTAAATATGTTGTAAAGAATGGTATTTGCTTGTTCTCCAATTGTGCTGTTTGAACATTTCTGTCTGATTTGTTACTAACTGTCCAGTCTTCACAACAAAAGGTTTTTTTTTCTACAAGATCACAGAAAATTACCAAATATTGTTTCTAATGCTTGAGTTATATAGCTATTTCCTGGCATCTTAAAATACTGTTAAATTTTATTGACACTTATGAATGCTTTTAACCTGAGTGGCACAGAGTGATGGCCTGGCAGGCCAAATCGTGGATGACTGCTGGCAAATCCATTTCACCAGGAAGAACCATGGGCACATCTGCCTCCAGCATCTGGCATAACATCTTAGCAGCAGTAAACAAAACCTTTCCTGTGCTGGTATTATAGTGGTGTTCATACAGCTCACTGACAATATGAAGGAAAGAGGACAAAGAAACAGGTGATTCTCCATATACCTTAATGCATATAATTAATGCAGACCTTGTATTTTCTTACAACTGAATTAAAAAATATTTAAACAATTAATTAACAGCTTTAAAAAAGGTTACAGACAAATGCAAGCCCTGTCACCTTCCCACCCCTGGACTCACACACACACAGCACAACATCCAAACATGCAAACCTGAGGATCTTAAGGGCCTTGTCCACCTTTCCCACTCGCAGTGCTCGCAGGGCCAAGTCAGACCAGAGCTCCTGTTCAGTGCGCTGCAGCTGCCTCCCTAGACGACGTAAGCCGGCTTCTGTGGAGATAGTCTTGGTCTTGCCATCGGGATCGTTGGCCACGAGTGGTGTTGTTGTGGTCTTTTTCTTAGATGAATGGCGGCCCCGTGTGTTTTCATAGGCTGTGATGTGACGCTCTTGGATCTGTTTTCTGATGTTTGGATCCTCATAGTTGGAGGGGGTGAAGAAAACATCAAAGTCCTCCTGAAAAAATTAACAGGCTGCAGGTTAAAAACCGATCCAAGAACAGCTGGAATAACACTCCTCAAATGAAACTCACCTGTAGGTGGGCAATAGCCTTAAACATGATTAGGTCGTTTTCACACTCCATGCTTTTAAGAGCATCATCTGCAGGACACATAAAATTGGGGATCACTCTTGGTTGTTCAGGTGCATGTTTAGAACATTTCATTTCTCTTATATAAAAGTGTTCTGAAGCATCAGTTTGTGCCATGTAGCCAACTACAATTTTCTGAAGCTCTCAATGCATGAAGGTCAAAACCAAAGAGCTGAAACTAAGAAGTACAGTGACTTATTAAAAAAAATTCTTGGTTGTGTGGGCGTTTCAATACAGGGAACTGAAACTGATATCCATATTATGGACAGTTCCTTTGCCACCTTGCTGGTTATGTTTCATAATTGTGTCACATAAGCACTTACGTTTTTGAATCACATGCTGGTATTTCAGAGCCTCCACCATCACCTGAGCGATGACCATCTGGTGTTTCTTGTGCTATTGAAGATTGTCCAAAAGTAAGCTTAGTTATACTACATGCATTGGTTTGGTTAGTTTGCTTATTATAATACTGTGTAACTTTTTATGATCCCGATCCAGATCCTAAGGTGATAATTGATTGAAGTTTCATGTATGTTTTTTTAAGGCATGTTTGTGACATTTAGCTGTGTAGGCATCCTTGAAAACAGGCATAAGTATGCAATCACAAGTGCCCAGGGATATACATCAAGGCAATAAAATTCCTGGTATGTCGGATCAGTTGAAATGACATCTAGTTTTCAGAAAAAAAAATACACTCTAATTCTTAAAATCATCTTAAAATGCAACAAAATATGACTTTAGTGTTCTTGAAATTGCTTCCAGGACCCTAAGACGTGAATACAAATCCATGAAGTGCTAAGGACCTTTTATTTCAGATGCATGACATCTGCCTTCTCCTCACCTCATCAGATATGTGGTCTTTGTCCTGCAGCTGCAGCCGAGCCCAGGATGTGAGGCGCTCAATAACACACTCTGCCTCTGCAGAGGACAACTTCTTCAGGACACCTATGCATTCCTCAGTCTGAAAGCAGCATTAAAGATTTCCCATTAATATGTCACTGATACATAACAAGAAATTAAATTAAAATTTTGAGAGTCGTATTTCCATGACAATAAGAGTACCTTGCTTTGACCAATCAGCTGGATGAGAAACAAGTAATTTATCTGCGAGGTTGGAAGTTTGTAAGCTTCCGCTAGTGTCAGGGAGTCTTCTAAAGACATAGGCAAGTCTTGCTTAAGGATGTATCTTATCAGCGTCTGGGAAAGATAACCAGTATAAAACACTCAAGTTTACAGGCAGGTATGGCAGAAGTTGCCAGAGGTATGCCACATAATTAAATAAAAACAAATTACCATAATTTGAGTGCTGTTAGAGAGGTTGAAGTTGCGGATCCCATAGCCTCTCAGAAGTTTTCTGATCTCCATCAGACGGTAGCTCTCCTTTAAAAGCTCTTGTCTTTGGGAGGGTGGGTGGGTGAATAATAAAAAATGGTCAAGGACAATGATATAGAAATTGCTTATATTTCTAATTCTTTAAAAATGTATTAAAAACAGGGTGTAATGTAAACATACTTTGGGCCATCCATCTCTAGGTACTGCTGAACCAGTTTTTCCACCACATTACTCCACGGCACAACAGCTTTCTGCATGATCTCCAGCACAGCATCCACCATCAGCTGGTGGGAAAACACAACAATGTGATATACACAAATACTAGCACAAATATAAGCGCAAACTTTCTATTTTACCACTGTATTGACTGTCTCTTCCTTTGCTGTTATGGATTGGTTTCATTAAATTTTTAATGCTCTCAAACTTTACGCATGGTGAGAACAATGTGTTTTTATATATATATAAAATGTTATTACAGAAACTTACATCAATATCAGTCATGCAGTTCAGCACAGCCACTGCTTTGGCTTCCCATTCTGTGAAAAGGGTTGTGGTCTGAGAACTGCAGCGTTCCAACAGATCCTGGTGAAAATCAGATCAGAGGGATAAATACTCATCATCAAACATTATCAAAATTAAACGTTTGTTCCCAGCAGGCTTGGCTGTGGTGGAGTTTTACCTTGATATACTGTAGAAGCAAATCATCAAAAGGAATCTTGTGCTCTTCAGCATACGGGAGGACACTGTTCTCCACTGTAGCTGCTATCAGTTCTGGTGCTGGCACTTTGTCCAGCATGAAGAACGCGACACTCCGTACACTTCCCTTTCAAATTCACAGGGAAGATAAATTACTGGGAGAGGTGCAGCAATGCAAAACCCTCTCAAAATTAGAGAACAGAACAGCTTTTCTTACAATATAATTTAATCCAGGGCAAAACCACACTGTTCTTACACTTTTGTTTAAATGTAAGATTTTTTTAATATTCATTATCAAAATTAAACATAACAGAGTAGAGCATAGTATATCAATAAGCATAATATTTCTCCACTGACATCTACAGGCCAAGTAAAGAATAAATTAAGTTCCTACATGATTTCAAACTTTGCTTTTTCAGCATTTTTTTCCTTACTTGTTTTCATATTCTTTGTTTTCAGCAAAAATTTAAAATGTAACTAATTAGAGACAAACCTTCTCAAAGACTGAAAGTGAAAGTCTGCATTTGTATTTCTTGTGAAGGTCCAGGAGCTGACGGAGATTAGACACCAGGGATTTAAGGCTCTCCACCTCCACCACTTCATCACTGTCATCCTTAACAAAAAAAAAGAAGGTAAGATACAAATAAATTATGGACCACATAATCTAAATAATAAAGTTAAAATTTACACCCACAGGTAGATCATGACTAAAATTACAAAGAGAAAAAAGTAGCAAACTTACAGATTTCATCCATGTCCATAGAGAGGGCAGTCCAAGCACTGCCAAGTCCAACCCGTTCTGGGGCCAAGCACCCTGCAACAAGATATAAGATTAATAATTACCATTGATTTAACTACTGTGACTGATAGTTTTAGTTTATACTAAAAAAAGAAATTTAAAAACAAAACAAAAACATGAATCTCACTTCCAATTTGTACTTTGAACTTGCAATACTTCTCTCAATTAATCTTCTCAAATCATTTTGAACTTCAAGTGAATTTATGCTCTTCACCTTTTCTGTTAATTCCAGATTCCTTGCCCTCTGCTCGAGCCATCTTGCCAGGATTTTCTGTTGGTACATAAAGACAGAACTCTTACTACTAAAAATAAAGCACAATTTGGTTAAGTTGATAGTATTTCAGGTCGTAGAAAATACCTGTCCTGTTGGAAGGACTCTGCTCACAAAAGGAACAAAGACTGTCCTGAACCAAGGACAGAGGTCTTGGGATGGCAGGTCCTCTGGGATGGCACTGAGCACGGCAACCAGCTTGCTTTCATCAAACTCTTGTGCTATCTGGCCCTGTTACAAAACACAGCAATAAACATAATCACCAATGACCCCTACCCGACATCTCTCACAGAAATGTTTGGGTTCTTTACCCCTGTTTACAGTGTTAAATATATGTGCGAGCATATTCCTGCATTACAATACATGTTAGTGATATCTGGAGAAATGGTTGTCAGGTGAGTGTATGAAGCTGTTTCATTACCTCATATCTGAGCCAAAGGAGTTGGGCACCCGGAATGTCTCCTTCTCTAATGTGGGTCAGAACGTCTCCTAAATTGTCATTGCTGTTTAGAAACTCAATCCAGGCAATGCCACTAGTGGATAACAGAATAGCATAATAAAAATCACACATTAATGTAGATACTGAGCAAACCACAATATAGATCATTTACTGTACAACAAAAAAGACCATTAAGCCTTTGAATTTACTTGAAATTTTCTGGGCCGTGCAGGCTGCAGAATGTTGCCAGCCTTGCCAAGGCCTCTTGGATCTGTAAGGAGGAGTATCGCGTGGCAGCATGGTTTAGCATCTTCTCTGCTGTCTCAAAGGTCGGCCATGGAGCCTTTAGGCAGTATTCTACCACATACTGCTCGTCCTGTGGAACACATATTTTTACTTCTATTAGTGAGAGGTTAATACTTGATAACTCTTTTACTTTGCCATGACTAATTCAATAAGTCCTGTTTTCAAGCACTTGGAACTGTAAATACTGATTAGACTAAATACTGTGCAAAAACAGAATTGTTACACTTACCATGATCTTCATCAGGTTGGTCTTAGCCTCCTCGACAAGTTCAGACCACACATCCTGTCCATAGCCACCAACCGATGCAGAGGCCAGCTGCTCCAGCACAAAGTCAAGCTTCACCTTGTAAACAAGCTAAACAAAAAATAGGACTGTTAGTTGTGAAAGACTAAATAAGAGTCATAAATTTTCATCAGATGCAATGTCATTCTAAATTAACAATTTTAATGCAAATGGAAAACAGTTTTTATTTAAATGCCCACTGATGTCAAAAACAAAAATAAATGGCTAATGTATTGTACTTATACAGTACTTCTCTAGTCTTTTGACCACTAAGAGTATTTTAAATTGCAAGTCAACACTTGGCCATTAACACTGCAATGGAAGGGGCTTCTATTCAAAGTGCCAAATGGCTCATAAGGAACACACACGCATGCACTCACAGGCCAATGACAGCCATCAGAAGTAATGAGGCTATCGGTGTCTTGCCCAGAGACACTTTGACACCAGGGGTCAAACCACAGATCTTCTGATTAGACAACCTGCACTACCTCCTGAACCACAACCGCAAATTGTCTATCTCACAACTGTCACATGAGTTTTACTTTTTCATACACGACACACACTTGCCTCCAAATCCAGATCAAATGTGATGGCAAACTTTTCAGCCTCTTCAAACATGTGTTTGTGAAGAAGTCTGCTAAGTCTGGGAGTCGAGAAAAGTCAAGTAAATCAAATTATACTGACATCACACAGAATACAGTACATGCACTGCAGCTAAAGAGAAATGTATCAAATTAAAATTAGGTACCTGTTCTCAGGCAAAGCCTCAGTGAAGCATCTGACAACAACCGATGATACAGGCTCTCCTCGACTACTTGAATAAGAGCAAGGAAAAAAGACCCACCCAATACATTAAACATAGACCAAATATTTAATGGCCAAATATTACTGTAATTATTTTAAAAAAAAGTCATACATACCTTTCTGGGTTTTCACAAATCCCCTCAACTAAATAAATTGTATCCTGAAATCATAGGACAAAATAACTGCTTTAAATTTGCTGAAACATTAAACCTAGAAATAGAAATAGCACAAGCAAAAACCAATGTAGTAACTTTCTTAATGTTGATTACTTACCATGTTTATTTTTGTCTGGACAAGACAGGAAACTGAGGAGACATCAAGAGAGTAGCAAACAGTCATGGAGGGCAGAGATCGTATTTGCAGTGAGTTGATCTGAAAAAATGTAAAACCAGAAGTTCAGGAAAGGACTTGACTGAATCACTGATGATGGTGTCTTCAAAATGAGTCGAACTGCTACCTGACTGTTGTCTTGCTTTGTCAGCATGATCATCTTCATGCTGCCCTTGTCCTGGCTGTGAAAAACATATTATTTGGAATTTACAACACTGTGTAACCGTGTGAAGCACGTTCTTTTGTGTACTTACTGCTACAGTGTTTTAAAAAGCATTGATACATACGCCACTATGGAGGCAGAGCCACATTCTGTGGTGAGTTCAAAGTCATGAATCGCAAGATCCGGCCAACAGCAAATCATGACAAGGAAATGTAGGTCCCAAAGACTCAGAGTATCCTTAGACAGGTGAAACACACAAACAAATCAATTTTCAAACTTCAAATACTTTTGATCTAACCTCATGCAATGCTGTAACAAAAAGCTACAGGTGACACCACCAGACTCACCTCCGTGTCAAGAATATACAATAGGTTTTCCACCACCACCATCTTCCTCACCCCTTTGAAATAAACACAAGAGTATTTGTCACAACTGTGACACAATCGACTCTGACAGGCATTTAAACCTTTTTCCACTACAACTTTTGTTTCACTTTGTGTTCTCTTCTCTTTTCCCCTAACACTTTCTATGTTTTAGTGTATACAATTATGATGAAAAATCTGAACACATACATTTAATCTTTGTTAAAAAAGGGTTAATATGTAGATTTGAAAAAACATCCCATTTCTTCCAAAAGGCACATAAACAATGTGTAGCTATACACAGGTATACACAGGAAGCAAGAGCTTACCTGGAATTAAGCTATTGTTGACAGAGTGAGCAAGGCACATCTTGGCCTGATTAGGGTCCATCATCCAGTGAGTCACGACATTTTCTTTATCTCCCTGAGAGGACAATAATTTGTTGTTAGTTATTTAATTGTAAATTATTTATATAACCAGTAACTACCATTCCTGAAGAGGTTAATAATATGGCATGGATAATTTACAATTTTATATTCAAAGCATACATAACATGCTTACAAGTATTGTTTTCCAGCAGCAGGACTATTTTGAGAAATAATAACACACCTGAATTTAAAAAAGATTTCCATCAATTCATTTTCCTTCAGCAAATTTTAACTTCCAGAACTCTACATGCATGTACGGTACGAGTACTTAGTTTTTCATCAAATATTGCAATGTGCAATTAAACTCCAAAAAATGAAACATCAAAGTATGAACAGGGATTGTAATGAAATGAGCAAACAATATCTGAAGTATCAAGGTCCATTATTTGAGAGTTCATTTTATTTTGTCCTTTAAATATGCTAACATTTACATGCAACTCACCCCAATCATTAAGTGGATTTCATGACCCTGGCAGAACATCACTGCTGTACTGCAGCCCTCGTCGTGATAATCCTTAGTAGAGCAGAAGTCTATCTTGATGAGAGACTGGAGCTGAAGGGGGGGGAGTGTTATACTTTTGCTCATCAAAAACAATTTTTTGCTATAGCAATGAAATAAAATTGCCTTAATTTACCTCTTTCAAAGCTTCAACATCCATTTTTTCAATAGCTGTGATGACAAGAGAGGAATGAATCTTAATTTTGAAGTTAATTTTCTCAAACAAAACTTTAAATCCATCCCATGTTTAGATACCTGTCTCGATTTTTGCCAAGGCAAGGTTTGTAATGTGGAAAAACCCATTCTGTACAAGAAGAAACACATGGTGCATCCCTGTCAAAATAAAACAAAATGAAATTGGTGACGAGCTACTCAGACAACAGATTCAGAAAAAACGTAACTAAACACCAAGAGAAGAAATTCTAAATTTCTTCATAGTTGCAGTGCACATAACAGCCATAATTTCTCATATTCAGATTCTTCTCATATTCATATAGAAATTTTACCTGAAGATGCCTTATCCTCCTCTATGATGAGATAGCGGTATGTTTTCTTATTTTCACTGGATGGTTTCTCCACCAAAGCCTATAAACCCAGAATATTACATAAGTTTTAATTTACATAACATACACAAAAACACACCATACATGTCAAGCTCATTGAAAAAAAGAGTACAAAGTCATCAGGATTATTGCCACACATGCCATCAAGTCATCCAAGGTGCTGGTGAAGGTCAAGATGAAATCAGAATGGTAACGATATAACTACTCAAGACCAGACACAGTGAGATGAGATCACACCTGCTTTAATCATGTGCTCCTATGTCTTTTTAAATGAAAAAAGAAAATCTCATACCCGAGTGAGGAGGATTCTCTTGTGTGGAACATAGATCAGATGAAGGTTTCCATTTCTTTCACAGACCACCATAAACTGTCCTTGTAGGCATACATCAATGGCATCCACATCAGTTTCTGAAAAAAATATCTTGTTATTAGCAACCTTGTACAGTAGTTATTGTGAAATGTAAAACTGCTTAGGGAAGACATTAACTTTGGCAAGTGGAATCTTGCATGTTACTGGACGTTTACAGTGTGTTCTTATTGATTTTGTTTGGGCTACAACCAGCCATAAAGAAAGCAGTGTCCATCAGTGATCTCAAGAAATTCTTGAAATATTTAATTTAAAAAAGAAACAGGAGATTAAGAAATTAATATAAAATTGATTTGTATACCAAAGTGAAGAAGCAGTAGGATGGTCTGATAGCTTTGGTCAAACAGGATGACTGTCTTATCAGCAACAACAATGCTCCAGTTTGAACCACTGGAGGAGGAGAGACGGGGATCTGCCTGCACCTGCAAGAACCAGCATTCCCATTCAATCACTGATCACTTTTGTCGAGAGTAGAGTGAGACTGAGTCCTCAAAACTCCACCGTTCACTCATGTAACGTTACTGTTGCTATCTTCAAGAATGAAGGGACAGTATTCTTCCTGAGGGCCCACAGTTCTTCGCTAAGCATCAGTATATTAGTGTGCAACAACAGTATATAAATATTGTGTAGCAGGGATGCACTGTAAATATTGACAATTTATTAACGTCACCTCATTGGCAGTGGAGATTTTGACCAGAGTATCAAGCTGATACAAGCCGCTATCACTTTCTTCCCTTGACACATTTCCGAAACGAACCGTGTTAGTATCCTCGTTGGTCAGAAGTTCGACGTCGCTCCACATCGCCATTCTGTGGAGCTACGTTACATGAAAGAAATGTTTTATTTTTCGTGGATCTAAATAGGTTTCAGTATGCGAGATTACCTTCAAATTCTATATATTAGCCAGAGTAACTAATAGTTACTTGAGTTATTTGCTCAACAGCGAGTTGACTCTGACTTATTGTTGCGATAACGCTAACGTAACTTATAGGAGTTACGGGACCAAAACACGTTTAAATTGACCTGCTGACGTCTTTGAACAATGAAAAACTTAGGATGGATGACAATTACTATAAAAACAATTGGTGGTAACTCACCGGTAAAGTTACTTTATCTGACAGCAACAACACGCAGAATTGACATTACTTCGCAGTATTAGCTAGTTTTACAAATTGGCGGGTTGCTGTGGGTACTTTGTGTAACACTTCCCTCAGTTTTGTTTTCCAGACTCAACTTCCTTCTCAAGCTATGTGCAAATCGTGCTTACTTTGTTAGATTAGCCGAAGCAAACCCCAACCACAGCTCGAGTTGTAATCTTATACATATGTTAGGCCTAGCCATTTATTTGACAAAGCTTGTTTCGTCTGTACATGTTTACATGATAGTAGCACCCTGACAGACTTAATTTAGGGAATATTGTTCAAATTTTCATAAAGAGAGGCGGAGCATTGTGGGGATGTCCGGAGAGCCTGTTTCGCGTTGCCAGGTTTGATACCTTTCGGTCTATTACGCACAGATTACGCAGTTTGCAGCTACTTTCAGAATTGACTGGGTGGCAAGGGCGAGTCCTGCTTTCATTAGTCAGTAAATGTATATTTTTGTCATTAAAATAAATTGGAATAATCTACCGGATCACCACTGAACACTGAACTATTTAATACTGTGTTAAAAGAAAGAATACCAGTGTCATCTTTTCATTTCATCTACCATGCTTTTCACCCCCGCTTTATCTTACATTGCTGGTTATTGGAATAACACTACACACAATTGTAATTGAACTGTCCTCGTTAGAGTGAAGTGTCATTTGTATTCTCAAATAATTTTCGTTCCCTTGATCCCTGATTGGTCCGTTCGTTTTGGTTTCAAAAACTCCATTTGGAAACTGCCTCTATGTAGGGTATTCAAGAAAAAACTGGCAACCCAGAAGAAATTAGCTGAGCTAGACAACGGCTGTTTGCGGAGAGCTAGCTACCTCTCCGTGCTCGATTGTATAGCCACTCAGACAGCCGTGTTATATATATATACCCTATATATACCGTGTGCTTCAGAATTATGTCGGTAGGTACATTTGCATTTTGCCAATGAAGATATAATGAATGCAGCAACATCTTAATAACGTTATTATAAGCTTACGATCCCATTAAGAAGTCGTTTTTGTAAAGATGGCGGTTAGCTTAGCGACTTAGCCAAAGCCAAATTTGCTCTTACTAACGTTAAGTATGAATGACGAACGAAGTGGGATTCAGAAACGTAGACAGCATATTAGCTTACTGGGTTGTTATTCTGAAAGACTGCGGTTGGTATACGTTTTGGTCACATTGTCACACTCACATCGTACTGACCTTTGAGATGACGGATTATATTGTCTACAACGTTAGTGAATTAAGGCAGTGCAATTTGAAAACACTGTTTTAGTATGTGCAGATGATATCCGCTGGCACATTTGCTGACTAATAAATCCTATAACGGATTTGTAACACTTGACTTTATTCTCTACAATGAGATCTGACCGAACTCTGATAATTAATCAATTATCCACGGAGGTCATATGTGTAACACAGGGTAAACACTGAATCAATAAGTGCCAAGAATCACAAGGCTGTGTAAAAAACATCGAAAACAGAATGTGGATTGTGAAAATTATTATCCCTTTATAGCAAATGTACGCAGAAAATTTAATGTGTTGAAAAAATGGGATACATACCTCTACAATCTATCTTTACTTAACAGTGTTTCTTATATATACATTTTTACGTAAATGCACCCCATTGATAAGTGGTTCTAAATAGTGTACCTAAGGTAGTGTTATAATATTCTTCATATAAAGAACATACTTCAAAGGTCTGTTGAAATGAAAAGAGGACTTGAGTAGCTGGGTTGCCTAACTTAAACCCTAAACTCTCAGCATTAGATGATATTTGAGAGGGCTGAATTAAAATTAGGAATTAGTGCTATAGAGCTAGCACACTAACCAGCGTTGGTTAAATACTAATGTTTTGGGGTTATTTTTGTCTAATATCCCTTTCTTTCAGGCAAGTGACAACGACTCTGTCGACTTGACCAGAACAGGTTCCCCCCTTCATCACAGAAAAAAACACAACATGGAGTCATCCAGATCTCCCAGAAGCTCCAAACACCACCATTCACGGTCAAGGTCACGCTCCAGGGACAGAAAACGTTAGTATTCAGTAACAGTATCCAGACAGTGCTGAATATACCAGAACAGTAACTTTGGGGACATGATATGAAATTTAATAAGAATATACTAATAAAGTATATCAGTTGAATTTGTTGGTGGAAAACTGCCCACCACTGATTTAGATAGGAAAATAAATTTCTCCTTATATTTGTGAGGTGACTAAGGTTGCTTCCTCTCAAAAGTGCATATTGAATTTGTGGAAGGCAAAGTCAATTAACACCAAAAAATTAAAGTCCACTTCCAGTATAAAACTCTAAATGCAGTTGCTTTACTGTGTGCCACACCAAATGTGTTCAGCTGTTTTTCTTGCTCTTCAGATTGCTGAAAAGGCAACTTAAAACGTTTAAAGTATCAGCCCTTTGCTTTCTGATGTTTCCAGGTGACAGAAAATACAGAAGGAGTCGCAGCAGGAGTAAAGAGGTAATTAATACATTCATTTCTATGTGAAAAACACATTTTATGTGATTTTTAGGACCTTAAGATGTTATCCCTTTTTAGATTTAGGTTGAGGTGAGTATGTTTTATTAGGTTAAGAAAAATTACAATCACCAAAGTTAAGAACAGAAGACATAGATGAAGATTGGCCCCCTCATATGAAAAGGGTTTCCTTTTTTGACCCTCCCTACAGTGACATGTCTCTAAGGAAATTTCAAACCTTAGATGTCTGTTATTGTTTGTAACCATATTAAAAGGCCAAGAGTAGATTTTTTTTTTTTTAACTTTTTTGTTAAAACCTGTGTGTAGATCTCATGATAACATTTCTACAATAAATCATACTCAGCGTGCTAACGCACGAAGAGACTGAACAGAAGACCCTGCTGACATAGCAAAATAATATGTCTACCACTGGGACAGGTAACTATCTGCCGCTCAAACTCTATTTGTCTCACACTATTGTAGAAAAAAATGGAATAAATACTTGTATCTCTTTCAGCCAGGGATGGGCATAGTTAAATTATTTTATCTTTTAATGAATCCAAACAGAATCTAATGCTGTTTTTTTAAAGTCTGTGTGTTTATGCAGCTTTTCCAGTTGGACTAATTTGTCTGTGAGAAAAACTACTTCTGTCCCACTCTAGCAATATGCCACATCACACTTATGTTAACCCATTTCAAACTGTTGTCCCCTGAAATAAAGATGCTTTGAGAATTTGAAATAAGATTTTGTATAGGATATCATTTTGTATAGCCCAGCAGAAAAGTATTGTAGAAATGCATCATTGTAATTTAGGAAGTTTACCCGTGTTTTTTATGTTAATATATTGTTGTGTGTTGCATGATTTGGATAACATAAGTATAGAATCTGTGAAGAGTAAGTTGAATGCCCATCCCGACTTCCACCTTTCACTTGGTTCAAGTTGAAAACATTTAGGTGACAATGAGTTGTTGTTTTTGTTGCTGAACTGACCAACCATATTTAATTTTTTCTCTGAGAATCAGATCTTGAGGTTTGCATGCACACTATGAAATGATTTAAGAGGTTCAAAACATGGTGGTGTGATTAATTTCCATATTATATTGAAATTAGTGTACTGGTAGTTACATTTTTCTGTATCTCAAAAATGTCCACACTTTCAATCATTTTCACAAATTTCATTCTGTAAATGCTATAAAAGTGGCTTTTCTTTCAACATATCAAAATTTAATTACATACCTTCTGCCATAAGCCATGGTACTAACTCTTTTTGTTGCACTATTTTCCTGAAAGAGACAACTTCTTCTTAAAACAGGCACGAAAAAGAGACTCTCTGAAGCCATCCAAATCACACAGAAAAACAGATGAACATCAAGAGCCTGAGAGACTTTCAGCAGAGCATGGAGAGGAGCGATCCAGGCGCAAAGACAGGAAGCCCTCCAAGGGCCGAAGCTTGTCCAGGTCACACTCAAGAGAGAGGTTAGTATTGTCAATAAACTTCATAAAGAGATACTGTATGTTCAGCAGCAATGTATGTATTAGTTATTGAGTTGATGATGCTTTAGCTCTCTCTTTTGAGAAGTAAAGCCACACAAGTAAGCAAAAGTATCCTTATTTATATTACATAAGTTCCTAAATATTTTTTCTTAGATGTTTTCAGATTTGCAGTAATCAATAATTAATTCTAAATATCTATCGAGGATAAAGTGATTGGTTCACTTTAATTTGTGTCAGTAATTCCTTTGACTCATGATTAAGGTCATTGTTATTCCTTTTTAGGCGGCATCACAGCAGAAGTAGGGACAAACGGCGATCAAGATCACGCAGCAGAGACAAAAAGAAGAAGGCTAGGTCACGTTCAGGTTCTAGGACCAAACACCATCATCATAGTAGAAGTCGCAGTAAAAGCAGGTGGGTTTATTTTGAAATATCAGCAATTTATATTGTTCAACTCTGGTCCCTCATTATTTCAATTCTATTAAAAAAAAGAAAAAAAAGTTTATTAAAATTTCTGGTTGTCCAACTAGGGAACGAAAAAAAAGGAGTGAGAAAGTGCGCAGAAAGAGTAGAAGCAGGTCTGCTAATCCACCTCCCTTCCGAGGCCGAAACACAGCTATGGATGCACAAGAGGCCCTGGCCAGAAGGCAAGTCAACAGTTTACAGGGGCACTTTCATAGATGCTAAACGTTTTAAAATATAATATGACTAGTGGTCAAACATTTAACAATTAACATTGGACGAGGTGGCTGTGATCCCATTTCTCATCCATATTGCACTTGCCAGAGAGTATTGTTGTACACATAGGAAATTGGTACACACTGCTAACAAGAAAACATAAAATTGATAGATGGATTGGATCGGTAGCCTGGGTGTCTAAGACAACAATACTGACCATGTGACCATCTACAATTTTTAGTCTGGCTGGGGACCTTTGTTGCGCGTCACCTCTTCCTTATTTCCCTTTATTTTCTTTCAAATCTTTTATTACTGCCTCTTGTATAAAGGCAAAAATCCTCAAAAATATATTTAGGTAAAGTTTGGTAGATGCCTCCAACATGTGTCCAACATTTAAGTAACATAATTTCCCTTTTTCATGTCCAGGCTGGAGAGAGCCAAGAAACTACAGGAGCAGAAGGAGAAGGAAATGTTTGAGAAACAACAGCAGCAACAGCAAGAGATAGCTGCAGGTGAGCAGCATTTATTGTACCGAGTTTTTAACTTGATAATTTGAGTAGGGATTCTGTTACTGAACATCGACATATTTTGTGTCCAGTTGCTGCCCCTATCGCAGCTGCTGCTGCTGCAGCAGCAGCCGCCTCGAATCCTGGCCTCAATGTGGCAGCTCTTCTGGCCTCCGGGACACAGGTCACCCCTCAGATTGCTATGGCAGCACAGATGGCAGCTCTTCAAGCAAAAACACTGGCAGAGACTGGTATTGCAGTGCCCAGCTACTATAACCCATCCTCTGTAAACCCCATGAAGTTTGCAGAACAGGAGAAAAAAAGGAAGATGCTATGGCAGGGAAAGAAGGATGGGGTAAGATTGGGTTTTGCTGTAATTTCAGACCAAACACACACACATAAATATATATAATTACATAAAACATTTTTATGTATTTATCATTATATATTTCTTATTATTTCCATTTTTAATTTTTCAGGACAAGTCCCAGACAGCTGAGTTATGGGAGAAGCTGAACTTTGGAAACAAGGACCAAAACGTTAAATTTCGCAAACTAATGGGTATTAAAGTAAGTATAACTACTATTTTTGCTCAACCAACGAATGTTTGATAACTTCAGTCAATTTTGAGTCTGTTATTATGAGATCTTAACCTTTTACTTAGAATTAAAATGAATTTGAATATGCTGTTTTTATAGGGAGATGATGAAGCTGAAGCATCCAAGCCCATTAATGATGAAGGCATGAAGACTCTTCAAAAACAGGAGGAGATGTTTAGGAACCTCGATGTCCAGTATGAGATGGCTAGGTCTCAGACACATACCCAGAGAGGAATGGGCCTCGGCTTCTCCTCCTCATTCTCTCGTGGAATGGATTCTATCTAGTGCTAAATATAGACTGTCTTTGCCACTCATCTGATCGTATAGGACCACCGAATCATCGCCAGCCCTCAAGCTTGCATGGATGTTGCTCTGAATCTGTGATTTATTTATAGACAAACATCTCACATATTGGAAAATTACAGTGTAAATAGCCAAATGCTGAGTTTTTCTCAGTGTTTATTAATCTGTACATCTTTACAAAAGGATGCATCAGTTGGACTGAGTAATATTGGTTAAATTTGTTTGAATAATGTGGTAGCTTTTTTTAAAAAAATCAAATACATATTAATATGTGATTGTTTAACATAAATTGAATATAGTGTGGTTTAAGTGAACACTGTTTACATCCATTTAGTGAAAGGCATCTGAAGTCAATGTAGTATTTTCAGAATCCCTCAGTTTCATTTCTCCCCATTGGGAAACACAGAACAGTGGGTTGTTATACATATTGTCTTCAGGCTTGCCATGGATAAAGATGTGCTTGAGAGAGGTAATCACATATTTCATATGTTCTTGAAATAAATTAGTTTTGTGTTGAATATGAAGTTTCATTGACTGTTCCGATTTAAATTATATTTTTTGTAAATTGTGTACATTTTGGTTCGAATATAGTTAGTGTTGTTTCTAGGGCTGGGTGTTAAGGGTAAAGAGAAACATAAAAATAATATTTTCCAAATTGCAATTATATTGCAACACAACAAATTAAGTTAAAATTATGTAGAATAAATTCAATTGTTTTAAGAAAAAGGAGACAAAGACACACCCCTGTCTGCAACAGTGGAGCAGATGAACAATTTCAGGTTCCTAGAATTCAGCATCATCATACTAAAGTATCTGCTGTCATACTTGCTTCTTTCCTTAGATTGTGAGACTCCTCAGTTTATACTTCACATTCAAACATAAAATAGGTTTTAATTTTATGACTTATTTATTCACCTGTTCATATGATTTGTAAATTATTCGCTTATCTCTTCAATAGTGTTAATTCTTCATAAAACATCTCAGGTTTTATTAATTTGTAAACAAATTGCTAGTAGTCACTTACAATTTTGTAAAACAAATTACAAAAGCACACATCGCAATGTGATTCCAAAGTTGATACAGATGTAATGAGTAGCAAAAGATAAACTGTCCAGAAAGGACAACTACACATACAAAAATATGTATTGCTGTAGATGCATACATTTAAATCTGTTCTCATTTACATATAAGACTGGAGTACAGCACATGAGCCACACCAGTGATGAGGTTGTGGTTGGCAAACTCAAGGATTAGGAGCAAGATTGGGTACTCGCTGTGTCTCCTCTCCACAGTGGACTCTTCACTTAAGCCCATCCAGTGAAGCAGCAGTGTTTGCATGGCTTCTGGAAAGAGTTCTGTAGCCAGGTCTTTAGCAGGAGGCAAGTCACTGATTCGCTCAATATGATGAACTTTAAAGCCCTCCACTTTCTGGCTGATGCTGCTGTTGGCCGCATGAAATTGCTGGCCAAGCCAACGTCCTATACAATTTAGAAGGGAACTGGAATACACACAACCCCAGTCTTTGGCTTTGAGCAAGGCTAACACTGTTTCTGCTACACCCTTTTCCTCCAGATTCCCATTTATGTACTGATGAACATTATCTAAAAGCAGCAAGATAGTCTCAAGCTCTGTGTCATTTGGAGTATCAGAGGAAAGCTTGTCATCCAAGCTGTGCAATTTCTTTCTCACCGAGGACAAAACTAGTCGGCTTTGCTCAGTTTGCAAATGCTGCTTGGGAAAGGCACAATAATCATGATCTGCTGATGTATCATTTGTTTCATTGCCATATACATTCACAGAGTGTGTGCCAACCTGGCAATGCTGAGGTTGTGACATTTCATTTCTTGATTCTGTATCATGCAAGCAGCTGGATGGTGCAAAGTTGAGCTGAACGCTGAGGCTGTAACTCATTTTCAGAGGGCTGTCATTTATCTGCGATTTCCAAACGTCCTAAAAACGAAAGATATGATCCAATGAGTATTTAAGTGTAATATGTAAGACAATGCAAACCTATCTTGGAGACATGAGCAGAACGTGAATTTTAATGTACCTGAAAGTTCTCTAGCACAGCAAGTTGCTCTTCTTTGCTGTACATTTCAAAGGCTACTCGGAAAAGTCCTTGAATACTGTAGAACCAAAGGCTGTTATTCACAGTAGGCACCTTCAACCCATGGAACCTGAATGCTGCAATGGGAGGACAACATTGTAAAGTGTTGGTGTATGTGTTTGCACTGATGAAAGTTAAGTTAATGCTTTATCTTGTATTGTCTACCTGAGGAAAAAAATATTTTTGTTGCCAATCCTTTCTTGGCAAACTTGGCGTGGTGTCTGGGATGGTTCTCTGTACGGATGTCAGTGTTGGAGAAGAGATCAGCTCCTAAATAGAGAGGAACCACTGGACTCTGGAAGGAATACAGAGTTAATATATGAAGCAAGCTCCTTGAAACGTCTTCCATATGGAAAAACACTGGAAAATTGACAGAGTTTAAACTAAAAAGGTTCTAGCTAAGAAAATAATTCAGTAAACGGTCATTTAAATAACACAATTACTACATCCTTTCTGTGTTGGGTTGGCAAATTATTTAGTATTTTAAAATAGTGTTTATGTGATACGCAGTTGAAGCAAGTGACTGACGCTTCCTGACTGATGTTAAGTCCCACCTGAACAGAGCTGTGATGAAAGTGATGGCCATAATAGCAACTTCAAGCTGGTTGTGAGAAGCGGGATTATAATACAAGTCTTCCTTCTCTAGAGCAATATTTACCATAGTATAATATTTACCTCACCTTGCTGGGATACTCTGTCAGACTAAATGATGTCAGATTCACCAAATAAATAAAGCGAATTTTCCGTGAGCCTCCGTCCCACTGCGGTAAAGTCAAGTGGACAGTTGAGCAACCTGACATTGCTGGAAGCAGATGACGCTTTTCTCTCAGTCACAATTTTGTCTTGTCTCATGGACAAACTAAGTATTCTACTAAAGTACGGTAAACGGAAGCATAAGTCTAAGCGGCAGCGACAGTGGCTAAATTGAACAGAAACATTAGTATGCTGTAATAAGCCCTCAGTATTGTCTTACAGACCGAATATCAACGACTAATAAAAGTAGTTTCTCTCCGCTTTCTTCAATGAAATGCGCTTGGCACATAAACAATTCCGGTTTTCACTTTGCTTGCAATAAAACTCAAGCGTCAACGTCGGAAACAGCTGAGTAATGTGTAGAATTTTGGCCATTGTGTACTGTTTGGTCTTTCTCGGGATGTCTGATCATTGTGGCCTGCAGCCTACAGACTCACACATAAGTAAGAACAGATGTGTTGTGTTCTTTGACTAACGCCTTCTTTAATTTTCTGTCGTCTGAATATAAGTTCGGGGTAGTCTTGTGTGCCTTCATGTTAGTAAGATTTATGTTACCTGTAAAACTGAACTGTGGGCTAAGAAAAGCTTTAACACTTCTCTTTCTAAAGATGTTTTCATCGACGCAGCATGTGACCTGAGAAGAACCAATGAATACAAAGAGTCGTTGCCTTGACCTTTCAACTCACGTCTTGTGCGTTGAGCTAGAGGAAGATGGCTGAAGTTGATTTCGGGGATAGTGAGCTCTTTCAGCAGCTTGATGATTCTTCGGCGGTCGCGACTCACATTCGTTTCACAGACGATGAGGAAGACCAGGAGGAGACAAGTCAGCTTCGGAGCAGACTGGAGGAGTGCAATGACTACATTCAGAGACTCACTGAGGAAAATATCCTTGTCGGGGAGCTCAGTAAATGCTAGCTAGCAGGATGTAGCACTAGCTACACGTCTGCTAGCATAGTGAGCCGCCTGTGTGTAATCAAAACAGAAAACACAAACAAACTAAACAATCTTTTTTGTACACGCATTGTCTATGTCCTTAACTTGTAGATTACATAAAGCTTTGAGAAGAAAGCAGAACATCCTGACACGACCTAGGTATTTAGCCCACACTAGATCAATTGATGTGCACAGAAACGAAACTGAAAAGTAATCAACGCCACTTTTATTCTGTCTTAACAGCGGCATCACTATCGAAGATGTAAACTTTGACGGGCCACTTCTTCAAATCCTTTACGCAAACAACGCCATTTCAAAGTAAGCAAACCTTTCTTTTGCTCACTTAAGATTTGCATAGCTTAAGCTTGTAATAAGAAACCTAAAACTTAAGCATTTGTGTTTAAGCATCTTGCCAGAATATTTTTTTTACATCATTGCTACTTGAATGAAATCACAGTATATCGATCACTTGGATCACTTGCTCCACAACACTTATTTCCTACTGGAACACTATCATGTAGATATTCATGATTACATAAATAATAATAATTAATGATAATAATAAAATAATTAAATCCTGTAGGGAGTGTCGTCAAGAAATTGAAGACTACATCTGCAGTGTGCTTTTGAAGCACCAGAAACGGGGCAATGAAAAGAAAAAAAACAGCTTACACATGAAACCTCAGGTATTTATCCCGAACGCAATTTCAAACTTATGTCAGTAGAGTTATGAGATTACTAAAACATTTTTTAAAAAAATGTTCTGCCCCTCCTGAAGAATTCAGCTTTTGCAATGGATGAGGATCCACAGAAGTCCGCTTCAAGTACTGTGAGAACAACAACAGAAGCCTTTAAAGTGAGTATCACCTGTTGTTTGTAGTGGTTTGCATATTTTACAATTTCTCGACACGTGGAAACATTAACATATTCTCTCTTGTTTCCCTGTTTTAGGTGGTTGGAAGTGTCTTGTATTTCACTACATTCAGTCTTGATAAACTTGGACAGCCTCTAATAAATGAAAATCCCCAGCTGACCGATGGATGGGATATTCCAACGTATCTTTACAATGGATAAGCTTAACATATCATAAGAGACGACAGTCTCATCTCTCAGATAATTTGTTTTGAACATGTGTTACACATGTAACAAGTGATGTCTTTCACAAGCAAAGATGTCCTGACTCTGAGTGTTCCATTTTATTTTTAAATGTCCAGCATGAGAATGGAACCCTATTAAGCTTTTGAAATGAATAACGTAAAGATTTGTTTAAATTATATTTTGCAAAGTTTTAAAAAATTCCTGAATTGCACAGCTACAACCAGGTTTTCAACCAAGTCATCGGCACAGATGGGCAGGAAATAGAAATAAAAGACAAAAGGTATGGTTAGGGTTATCAATGAGCTTTGTTTGCTTCCTATCTTCTGTTTGTAACTAGCCTTATTTTGTTCATGCCTGGCATAAAACTATATAACAAGTCATCATTGATGTGTTCATTGTAGACCCAAGTCTATGTGTTTCAACTGTGGTTTGAGTGGTCATCAGCTGAGAGATTGTCCTAAGGTAAGAACAAGTAAACACTGTCACAGTACAAGCCCAAGTGAAACATTACTATAGTAATAACTTCATTTACAAAATGCAAACATAATTGTCTTCCTAGCCTAAAGACATGGCTGCAATTAATGAGAGAAGAAAGGAGTTCAATCAGAGCAACAGCCAGGCCGTGCAGAGTAACCAGCGATACCATGCTGATGAAGTGGAGGAGCGGTTTTCTAAATACAAGCCTGGAGTCATGAGGCAGGATTGTTATTTTGTACACAACAAACAAACATTTTTTAATCCTATACAATATCAATTTGTAACAAGTAAAAGTTAATCTCAGTCATTGCTTTAAACTTTTATTGTTCTTTTAAACAGTGAGGAACTGTTGACAGCTTTGGGAATTGATGGCAACGCCCTTCCACCTCTGATTTATCGCATGAGGCAGCTAGGCTATCCACCTGGTTGGCTCAAAGAGGCAGAGATGGAAAACTCTGGTTTAACATTGTATGATGGAAATGGTATGTTTTGAATGACATTGAAATCTATATGGTTCCACTGATTTCCCTCTGAGAAAAGTACAACACACATTTTCAACATGTACAGAGTTTGAGCTAAATCTGTGTTTTTCTTTTGCCTAGTTTCAAATGATGGTAATATAACGGACAATACCAATTCGCAAAACATCTCATATGATGTTTCCAAACTGGTGGATTTCCCAGGCTTTAATGTACCTGCACCAAACAAAATGAAAGATGTAAGTCCTACATTATAATCTTCTCAATTATTGTCCTTGATTATATCATTAGTCATGTGAGTCTATGCATCTGAGTTACATTAATATGTCAGTTATATTAATATGTTGTTTGATTTGTAGTAGATCTTTTTCTGAGAAATTCAGAAAAAAGCAAAACTGGAAATCAATGCAGTATTCTGTGATGATATGACTTAATATCCAGCATTCAGCATTTGTCCAGAAATACATGAGAATACGTCATGTAAATTATATAAATACAATATTTATACCATCAAAATGTATAGACATGCAAAATACTGAAGTATGAAGTCACTTAAAGCTAAATGTGTGTTTAAATTACTTTGTTGTAGTCGATTGTATCTTGTATCTCTTTACCTTTTCCCGACTTCTAGGAATACATGCAGTATGGTTCTATTCCGATGCAGAACAGTCACTTGAAGCAAAACTATGCAGCCTACCTGTCTAACAACTTCCCTATGGTAATTACCTTAATGTCTGTTAGGTGGTTTGCTGTTTTTTTCTCTTAAAATATGAAGTTCACACCTACTTCCCGATACAACTTCCTATGTGACAGTCTTACACTGCTTTTACTAAACTCTAGTGATAAACAAGATTCTAGTATCTGTGCAATAATCTTGTTTGCTCTTTGTCAGTTCTATATTCATTTTTCACGATATCACCATAGTTAATCAGGAAGACAAGGTAGCTTTTGAGTAACTATAATGTTATGAAAGAATTACTGAAGGTTTTTCACGACACAAATGATACTGCAGCAATTTGTGTATCTTTTATACATGTCAGATATAATGTAAATACAGTTATTAAACAAATGCAGTTATACAATATTATATTCCACAAAACTATTGATTAACAATAGGAATACAGAAATTCCTGTTATTCTCCCACACTTTTTGTCTTCTTACACACTTCTTCAGCTTACAACTTAGTTCTGTACAACAGTTCATGCTGTTTATCAACAGTGAGAGCCTGTTCTTCATAATCCCACTAAAACAGACATTTTGGCCAATCGTACTGTTATCTAAGTGCATTTTCTTAATATTCTAGCATCTGGATTTGTATACTTTGACTCTGCCAGTTTATAGGCACTGAAAAGGAAGTGTAATGGATGCATGCTGGTCAGAGCCCTCAAATACTCATTCCATATTCAAGTAATTCTTCCCTGCCCACAGCCTGGTGCCACCTGCAATAAGAGACGGCATGAATCTGACTCCTCTCCACAAGTAAGAAAGAAGACAAGGTCCAGTCCTGATAGGAACTCGGATAGGAGCTCAGATATGGATATTGAATCAGGTAGTTGTTTATCGTAATCACTCTTTTCATCATGATTTTGCACTTTTAACGTCCTTTGAAAGTTAGCTGAACAAAAATGTATGTTTTATAACTAGCTAGAAGTCTAACTTTGAAACAGTAATCTGCATTTTAAAGTTATTAATCTAAATACATGCAGAATCAAAGTAAGCACATCATCTGTTCTTATTTCTCGCTAAAATGCAGAATAATACTTAGTTATATTTAAATCAGATCTTTGATCAAAGTGTCACTTTCAAATCTTTGGATTTTTTTTAATGTCTTCCTTCAGACCCAGGAACACCATATCATGCTCATGGCCCAGGTGACTTCCAGTTCCAACCCCCACTGCCCCCTGGTTCGCCTTGCTTTAGTTCACCTCCTCCTTTACCCCAGGGCACTCCTCCTGCCACACCCACTCCCCCACCTCTCCCTAAAGGGACACCTCCTCTTACACCTACTAATGGCTCTCCAGCTCTGCGAGGGAATAACTGGGTTGTAGTTGATGAGACGGTGGAGGGAACAGAGGATGACCTGACACTTGAGGAACTGGAGGAGCAGCAGAGGCTAATTTGGGCAGCTTTAGAAAATGCAGACACTGCCACCAATAGTGACTGTGAGACACCTGCTATGGGAACACCTATACCAAGTTCACCAAGTGTGTCCACACCTGCTCATGTGGACACAGAAACAGAAGAGGTTGATGAAGTAATGGACACAAGTAAACCTACAGACACTTGTCAAAGCAGTGAAAATCCAAAGGAACAGGGGGTTCAAGAGCTTTGCTCTCAGAGCCATGGACTGTTCAAAGTTGAGGATGACAGTCCTCAGAGCCCTGAACCAGTTAAATCCCAAGAAGACAGCCCTCAGAGTCCTGGTCCAGTCAGAGCCCAAGAAGAAAGCCCTCAGAGTCCTGGTCCAGTCAAAGCCCAAGAAGAAAGCCCTCAGAGTCCTGGTCCAGTCAAAGCCCAAGAAGAAAGCCCTCAGAGTCCTGGTCCATTCAAAGCCCAAGAAGACAGCCCGCAAAGCCCGGATCAAATAAAATGCCAGAAAGACAACCCACAGAACCCTGTTCCAGATTTCTATAATGGGGGAGCTGGAGATTGTGCCTCCCCTGTGCATGTTGAAAAGGTAACAGCTGTTCCTCATCGTAGCAACTTTGCAGCAGGCATTGTTCCATTTGAAGATACACCAGAATTCACAGAAGTTGCCACAGCCACGGGGACATACCTCAAGATCAGAGACTTGCTTAAAAGTTCCCCTCGAAATTTGGCGAGAAAAAAATGATACCATATTAATTTGGACCAGAAGAATACATGGATATTTTTTAAGCAAACACTTTATTTTCAGGATTATCCTGTTAAACATGTTTTTTTTAACTCTTCATTATTTTTTACCAAAGTGAATGTCTGTTGTATATAATACACATTTTGGGAGGCTCAGTAAGGGATGCTGCAACAGCAGTAGTTTGTAGGTTTCGACCAGTTTAGACCAGTCATTTTTTGTAGCAGTTGTGTCATCCATGTACTTTATTTTATTGTAATGTGTAAAATGGCAAATTCAGACCTGCAATAAATTAAATACCATGGTGTTTACCTGTTTTTTTTTCTATTTATCTTTTCTTGAATTGCTCTTAAATCTTGAAGTAAAAGGTATTTGCTTCAGTGCCTTATTTTGTCTGGTCACAATGGCTTGATATTCGATTTAATTTTTTTTTGTTTGTTAATGGCACAGATAGCCAAATTAGTGAGCTTATAGTATGAAGTTGATTTATATTAAAGGTTTTCTAGAAAGTTGACTCTCTGTTTCAGTAATCACATCACTTTTTAATTTTAATGTTCATTTAAAGTGAAAAAAAGATGCAAAACAACTATTTGCATTTTTTTTCAAAGACAGTTAAAAGTTTCAAGTCAACATGGTCTACATTTTTTCTAAAGTGTACCATTCATCAAATATCTACCACAGCTTAAGTATTCCTATCAAAGCTGAAAAAAAGTTCACTCTTCATTCTCAGACTGATGTTCAGTACCATCAAAATGTCATTATTATCAGGAAGACTCTAAAATCCAGTGAATTTTGAAGTACGAAAATTTGCATTTTTAATCCTTTTACGGATGCAATTTTGAGTGTATAGCAAAATAATAGCATACTCTTTTAAAGTAAATAGAGATGCAAACACAGTGAATTGTTTGTCAATCGTATTACTGATCAATCAACACTCCCATGCATACAAAATGTTTAACTTAGATTTGTAAACCACTTGCACATGCATGCAGAGTACTCATACATATATAGCGTACACTTAGGTAAATATACAGGCACACAGAGGCTCGTGTGTCTGGGTGTGCAGAACCGAGGCAGAAATCAAGTAAAGGGCAGACAGGTCGGTTCAACTTCTTGTAAAGCCCTGAAATGGGAATTCCTTTCAATTGCTGGGTTCCTATAAATCTAAAATATAAATGCATTTACAGAGTGTGGCCTTGACCTGCTCTACATGTAAAGTGTCTTGAGACAACTTTGTTGTGATTTGACGCTATATAAATAAAATTGAATTGAATTGAATTGAATTGAAACTAATGGTGCCTATACTAACGCTTTATCAAGCTAACACCTCGCAGTCATATGCTAAGGATTCTAGTTTAAGTGTGTATTCTGTCTTAATACTCAAAATTAAGAAATATTGATTTTTTTTTTTGTATTATAGACTTCATGTTTTCTCAATTTGATTTTATTTGCACAATTTCTAATTTTCTGTTAGAATTTAGATGTAAGCTCAATTTCTGATCACACTGTTTATAATATCCGTTGAAAAATCCGAAATTAGTTAAAGCAGTTTTTTCACCTGATGCAATCCCAAACACTGACAAAGCGATTTAAGGGGATTATGTTTAACTGCAACAGCCTACTTCCCATCCGCGCATTTTTCTTGGTCAAAGGTTTTACACTTCAGTGATAACTTTGTTTACTTGGCAGTGAAACATTTCAAACTTGTACCTGGCCAGGAAAGTTTGAACCTTTATTCGCTTTAAGCCTTTATTCGACTCCCTGTGATTTTCTAAATGCGACTTTTTGCCTGGAAGTTGTTCTGCTCTCTTAGGAATGAGGGAGTGTTCCATCTTATTGAACATATTATCTTTGGTCGGCACCACAGAGTTACGTTTCTCTCAGCCGTTGGGCAGACAGACAGCTCGTACACTGGGCTGTGCCTGCGTGTGTCAGATCTGAGCAATAGTGTAGTTACTCGTCGTGGTTCTCCACTTAGCTTGCTAGCTGTGTATTCTTTTCCTCAGAAGACGTAGGTTGGACAAAATATATCAGGTCAGTATATGCTCACTCACTTCGAGATCATGTATTTCAGTAAATTTGATTGTCCTTTAGCTACTGATAAACCAGGAAATGAAACGTGAGGTGAAAGTTGTTGGGGTAGTGCAAATGTTACTTGAGGTGTTAGTTTAGCTAGCTAGCTAAACAGCCCTTCTTTTGGTTCTGACCACCGGTTTGCCGTTTTGCTCGGGCCTCACTGCTAACGTTACTTAGCAACTAATCACGTCTGTTCTTATCATGAAATCAGGCTGGCATTAATTCAAGCCGGAGAGGTGACAGCGCGGTCAACCAACTGCTTATTAACTTCCAACAACATTACATGGCAAGATAGCATTTCAGGTAATCTGACTAGTAACAATTGTTAAGCTCACTCTCAACTTGTAGCAGCAGTGTGCCCTACTGGAGCTTTAGTGACATTGCGGAGACTTATGGACTTACGGAATTCGCTATACCTACGAATGTGGTCGGTCAGTGGGTCATTCGGATGTTTGAACATGTGGATATACTCACCGGTATAAATTTTAATGAACGCGATATTGTCTCACAAGATACGACATTAATTAGTAAGTAAATTAAGCTGACATGGTATTTTTACAGGCTTCGTTCTTACCAGATGTGCCACCTCATCGACAGCTTTTCAATCTGTTAGCTACTGACAGAGGTGACAAGGCGAGGTAGGCCAGTTCGTTGACCAGACCCCTCAATATAACTTATTGAATTGCATAATGTCAGTCAAACAGCTGTGCAATAATAGTGCAGGCTCATTAAACAGTTTTGCGGTTTAGGTGTAAGCGTGTAAGGTGTGACTTAGGCGTTTTTTTAATTAAGTCTTTCTTCCAGTTAAACTTGTTTTGACTGACTGACTGACATGACTTAAGCGTTGATTTGTTGTTGTAGGAGCGGCAGAGGCTACACTACTTGAAACCATTCGTGTTTCTAAAGGTCATTTAGTATATGTACTGTATAAGCTGATTTCAGTCACTAAAGTAGAAAGTATTATGAATGATTTCACAATATCTGTATTTAATACACCCTTGCTTCTCCAGTTGAAGAGGTTCTGTTAGTTGTGGAAAGTCTGGATTTTACATGGGGGTTGCAGTGGAAATCCTGTCTACCTATTATGTATTTCAGTATTTCAGGTTTTAGTTTTGTCCTGGCACAAAGTGCCACAGGGACAGTGACAAGGCGGTGTCGCTGTACATTGGGTGTAAGTGAGGTTTAATGTCCACCTGTAAACGTGAGTTTTTTTAAAGTTTAAAACAGGTAAATCACTGAAAATGAACTCATGTCCTGCTATTGCTTCTCTACACCTTTGCCTTCTGGTGCTAGCTGGGGGCTGCATGACCATCCCAGCAGATGTTTCCTCAAAAAGGAAGAACCTTAGTGCGCCTGGGCCTTGTGATGACAAAAACAAGTGTGCAGGAGTGTGGGTTACATCAATGAATACGCACTGCTTAATGCATTAGGTCATACTTCTTTTTTTGTGTGTGCATAAAATAGCTGTGAGTTCACTGTATCAGGCTTACAATTCTTGTAAAAAATGTCCTGCTTGCTCCTTGTGTGAAGTAGAAGCTTAGAGAAAGGACTTGGCAGTAAGAGTTATATGCTTAGTCACAACTGGATCCACTATAAAAACATTTAGTGTACCAGTTTGCCCTTGGTGCTGGTATTTTTGATGTCAATGGCTAATATTTGTCACCAAAAAACAATAGAGGATGAAAGCCCACTGGGTTGTTTGAACTGAAGACACCTATCAGTTAATAATTAATTAGAGGACTGAAAATGAGACTTTCTACTGATATTGCAGTACATGCAAGAAAATACAGCTAACGTCTGTATCATAAGTGGTTTTGCACCACTGCAGTCAGCAAGACAAGCTCAGTTTATGGCATATGTACTGCACCCTGAACAGTTAGCTAGTTATCTGTGTAACACTATGTAGTATTATACAGATATTTATCTGCAGATTAATTTTTTTTTTTGCTATGTGTTAAGATTTTTCCAGCATACTTTCATATTGTTCGTTTCTAGTGGTTAGAAAGACTTTAAGCACATAAACATCTGTCATTACCAGCAGGGAAGTTGACAATGTCTATGCTGTCATTTTGTGAAGTCAGTAAATTTCAGTTCTGTTTTGCAGGCTGCCATATACAAATTTCTGATAGGTTATTTATGTCAGAAGAAAATAAACCAAACTATCTTTGGATAAAGCCTAGTACTGAGTAATTTCAGTTCTTTTTAAGAATTACAACTTTTAATATATCAGCATATTCATCCCCTTAAACTTTTGCAAAATATTTGTTCTTGGCTGTCTTCCTAGTTACAGGATAAAGTGAGAGTGAGAGGCAAAAGATTAACCTTACTGCAGTGGGAAATTCACTAGACTAAGTGGATCATTTTCAGCTGACTGCTTTAGCTCACCAATCAGAGCTGAAACATCCCCCATTAATGCTCACAAGATCAACGTCGTAAAGCCTGGTGGTATTTTGTAGGACATTATGTTGCCCACAATTTTTGGAAACCGTACTTGCCAAATCATTCAGACTAGATATTGATAAAAGTTCCATTTTATTCTTGTTGAAAATTAATTACTAGAGAATTAGAGGGTCACATAGGCTCTTTTTGTTTGACTTTGACTTGAACCATGCAGTCCTCAGTCACTGAGATGTTTTCCTTCTCTGGCCTTCCTCTGACCTGAGGGCACTAATCAGTATCATTCAAAGACACAGCAGGAGAAAACTGGAACACTGCATTTAAAGTAGGTCGGTGCTTTCTGATGGCCATCCTTTATTCTCTGCTGAGAAATATCTAAAACTCACTTCACAAGAGAGTTGAAAGGGCACTGGGATAGTTGATTAGATATTTTTTAGGTTTATTTCAGTGAAAAGAATGAATTCCTTTAGGTTCCATTCCACCACAACTAATATTTAAAGCTTTTTTTTCTTTGTCCCTACAAGAATTCACAATCAATGATTGTGCTGATGACAGATAAAAATGAAGCCATATTTCTAGGGAAGTGCCAAACACTTCGAAGCTTTATATCATTAACTTTTATAGCATAAATCGACATCCAATTGCAGATGCTTGTACCTGAGGGAGGGTTCTGAGTGTTCTGTGGGTTGGATAGTTAAAGCAGAGGGTTAGATGCCAGCAAACAGCTGCTAAAGGTGGTTTCACCTATGAGAAAGTAGGGGGAAGACCAGAGCCTCTGAAGGAATAAATGCTTGAACTATTACCAATTTGCCCTGATCTGGATCTTTCTGGGAGTGGCTAAGAGTTAGGCTGTATAAACTTTTCGATTTAAAATTGAAAAAAAATATTTAAAATAGATTGTTTTCACTTTTAAGTGTCAAATGGTCCATGGTCAAACTGATGTGGGTAACACAAGGTGAAAATTTTCCTTTTTAAGGGGGAGGGGGGAAAAGACAACAGACATTTGAGGCTTAATAAAAGTACTGAATGTCATTCAGTACAACCCTACATTTTCCTCTGACATTATTCAAGATGTTTCATACACTGTACTGTATTGTACATAGCCCATGGCTGTAGTCATTATAAGCCAAAGCATGGTTTCTATACACAGGCATACACAGTAAGCCAAAATTGATTCAGTTATTTACAATTATAGTCAGTCCACCTTTTAGACTATAGGGTAACCTCATGCTCTTAAACATAAAGTGTTGAAACAAATTTCATCTACAGCATTTACACAAGTCCTACACTTTTAAGTTATCCAAATGAAATGCTGTTCTCAAACAGATAGGAAAGCAAGAAATGAAATCTTTTAAAAAATATTAAATAACATCACAAACCCTTTAGTGGCATTTGTTTGCATATTGTCCTAAAATAAGTTATTACATCGCTTATCATAATTTACATGCAAGGTTGTAATAAGGTTTCATAAGAAAGTCGTGTTTGTACACATACAGAGCAATAGTTGTTGTGTTGTGTTGTTAACAGAGCTGCTCCTACTTGCTTCAAGTTGTTTGTGTGTAGTTTGTTTAACTGATTGTAGTCACACAATCACACATTGGAGTTGGTGTTCTTGACTTTCAGGGCACCTGTTCTGCATATACTGTGCTGGTTACCCTTCTCTGAACTTGGCTGAAATGCTACATACGTGACAGTAGATTGGCTTGAAACTCAAAGCCTGTTGTCACTAGTTTTACTCTTTTTTGATAAAATAATGAAGACTGGAGTTATAACAAACCCTCCATGATGTCACACTTAGTTATACTGTCAAATTCAGGGGGACCAAGTTTAAATTATACATTCAGCCAATCAATTTCTGTGGTGAGGTAATCTGTTAGACAGGATAATCTGCTGCTGCTGGTGGTCTTGTTGCTGCTGTAATCTCATTTTAGAAAAGGCTGCCAAACAGATTTACATGATTTTATGTGCCAGAATGTTAGATTGACAGAGAGATGGTGTTTGTAGTACCATGTGTTTTGTGTTCAAGGTCACAGACGATGAGCTATTCAGAAGTTCATGATGGCAGAAACATAGACTGCACATTGGCTGTCCTTTGACAGAGTATTTTTAGGTCTAACTATGACGTGGTGTGTGCTGAGGAGCTTGTTGTCATAACAGATACAAAATGCCTCTATTAACAGAGCATGAAAAACTAAGTCAGTAAACATGCCCTAAAGACATATCTTTATATGTACTAGATCACTCTAAGCATTTTTTCTATCACTGCCACCACTGGCAGAATTAAGTAAGAAAAAGTCAGCAAATTACACATTTGCTTAAATGATTAATTTACTCAAAATAGGTAAATTCCATGGTAATTAGTCATATATGATCATTTCAGTGCCTGGTAAAAATGTAATTGGGTAAGCCTGAATGAAGTCAAGTTATATTTCTTTGTTTCTCTTCAAACAGTGTCCATTTTGTAGCAGAATTTTTTTCCCCCTCCTCCCTTTTTCCTGTTTTTTTGTTGTTTTTTTTTAATTAATTTTGGAGCGGAGAGAACTGCTTCGCCATCCCAGAGCTGCAACGAGTTGTTTTCATGGTCTGGGGTCAATCTGTACCCACTGACGGACTTAAGCCTTGTGGGTGTAAGAGATCACAGGAGAAAACATGAGCACATCCAAACCCAGTGGGATTAAAGTGCCCAGCAAAATTGCCAGGCCACCTGGGACAGCAGCTCCCAAGACCAACCCCGGCACAGGTAAGAATGTTTCCATGTGCAGCCTTCGTAATTTACCGCAAACATGTCATACTGAAATATTTTGAACAGCATCAATGACATTTGTCTTTCTCACACAAGTGTATTACTCCATGGACTTTTAAAAAATATTTTCTAATTTTTTATTAGGAGCTAAAGTTGCTGCGACAGACAAATCAACTGCAAGCGGAGAAGATGCCCAGAGTGCTGGGGAGAGCTTCCAGATTGGGGAGCGAGTATGGGTGAATGGAAACAAACCAGGCTACATACAGTTTCTGGGAGAGACACAGTTTGCCCCAGGACAGTGGGCAGGGATTGTTTTGGATGAGCCCATTGGGAAGAATGATGGGTCAGTGGCAGGGGTACGCTACTTCCAGTGTGAAGCCCTGCGAGGAATATTTACCCGCCCATCTAAATTGTCTCGCACAGAAGGGGAAGCTAATGGAACACAGACGGCACCGCCCTCCCGTGCTGCATCGCCCACTCCCTCAGTTGGTAGTGTAGCCTCACACACACCTACCACAAAATCAGCATTACCCTCAACTACAACCACAACCAAGAAGGCCTCCTCCACCACACCAGCTACACCGTCTTCCAACCTTGCACGCACAAACAGTGAATCTGTCTCCAACCTCTCAGAGACTGGATCAGTCAAGAAGGGGGAAAGGGAACTGAAGATGGGTGACCGTGTATTGGTAAAGTTTGTTACATTGTTTAAAAAAAATATTTTCTTCCCTGGATGTTTCTGCAAAGTGACAGAACTCTATAATTCTACCTTTTGTCCCAAATAAGCAAAATTAGACTTAACATGAACAATTTTTGTCCAGAGTTATAAGACCATCCAAGAACCATCCTCTTCAGTTACCATCTGGGTGCTGTCCTGATGGATTGAGTGTATCTTAACATGCATCTACCTTCCTGCTTAAGCTGACTGCATGCTTCCAATGGGGCATTGCACAAATGCACACACATCTGCAAACCTCCATAATTCCAAATTTGTGATCAATGTGCAGACCCAGTGCATGACTGACAGATTGTAAAACATCCAGGTCTGAGGCCATGCTAACTAAACGCAGCCTCCTCTTTTTGAATGGCTGGATAATCAGATAACCAACATATTGATAAATCAAAATAACAAAAGCGAGCAGAAAACAGCAGAGAATTGTGCTATACTATAGTGACATAAGCCACTATAAAAGTTATTACTAAGAAGTGCCATGTTTGATTTCCCCTCAGTTAAAGAAATGTGCTCACCACTACCAAATTTAGTATAGTATAAACCTTGCAATTGTAAGTTTAAAATAATTAAAAGACAAAAAAAAAAAATCACATGTTGACATTTGGCCTTCTTCTGTTCAAAGCTGGAGCATGTTTTTTTCTGTTGCTTTGATAGAATTATCTCACTCAGGGTTTATTACCAGGCAAAGCTGATTACGTTTTAGTCCTCTCTTATCTGTTGAGGAGATTAAATGTCGGCTAATGTTTGGTGTTTTCTACTTAGGTTGGTGGTACGAAGGCAGGAGTGGTACGTTTCCTTGGAGAAACAGATTTTGCCAAAGGCGAATGGTGTGGCGTGGAACTGGATGAGCCCTTAGGAAAAAATGATGGGGCAGTGGCAGGCACAAGGTACAAGAGCCACCGGATCTGTGAATAACTAAAAGAAGATGCTGATATGTTGCCAACTTTATGTATATTATTATTATGACTTCATTTATCACTGATGTATTCCGTTATCTGTCTCCAGATATTTTCAGTGTCAACCCAAGTATGGTCTGTTTGCTCCAGTGCACAAAGTCACACGTATTGGCTTTCCTTCTACCACACCAGCCAAAGCAAAAACTACAGTTCGAAAGGTAGTGGCCACACCATCAGGGCTAAAGCGAAGCCCTAGTGCTTCCTCTATTAGTACCATGAGCTCTGTGGCATCCTCTGTCAGTGCTAAACCCAGCCGCACAGGCCTGGTAAGGCGTGTACATAATTAATTACAACAATGCTAGAAACTTGTAATCCTCTCTTTCTTTCTTTAATGCTGTGCTGTTCAGTCTGACCATGCTTGTTCTTTGACCCCAGTTAACAGAAACATCGTCACGGTATAGTCGCAAGATTTCAGGCACCACAGCCCTGCAGGAGGCACTGAAGGAGAAGCAGCAGCATATTGAGCAGTTAATGGCTGAGAGGGACATGGAGAGAGCTGAGGTTGCTAAGGCCACTGGCCATGTTGGAGAGATGGAGCAAGAAATTAACCTGCTCAGGGATGATCAGGAGCAGGTCAGCTCTCCCAGTGGTTTTAATAGTACCACTCTGCTTGAATTATTGCACTAATTGCTTTCAGAATTAAAGTCTCTATTAAGTGCATTATCATGTATACAATTTCTTTGTTCAATGTCAACTTTTTTTTGGAAGATGGAAGCTAAGATGGACCAGTTACGTGCCTTGGTAGAGGCTGCAGACAAAGACAAAGTTGAGTTGCTAAATCAGCTGGAAGAAGAGCGAAGGTAAATATTCCCAAAACTGTGACAGTAACATACTCTCTGTCATTTGTTGTTCCAGTCTTATGGGATCAGTTTGTTAAAACTGGAACTGGGAAAAAGACAGCTAAGATCATAAGGCTGTTGTACTATTTCAGTTCAATTATGTCATGGGGACAGATCTGTGACTGAGTTGACTCATATTTCTCTTAATTTATTGTCATTAAAGGTCCTTAGTTCCCAAGACATGTTGAATCAATGACAACAAAGAAAAGCTCCTACAAGTTCAATTTTTTTTTCTGTTGAATAGGAAGGTGGAGGACCTTCAGTTCCGCGTCGAGGAAGCCTGTATTACCAAAGGAGACCTGGAGGTAAATGCATGACACTAATCCACACCATTGCAACATATTTCATTCAGCTTGTTTAAAAAAAAGTCAAAAATCCATGACAGTAAAGTTTGTTTGTTTTGTTTTGGGTTTTTTTGTACATCACTATGTCTCCTTGGATGCAGATCCAATGCAATATAAAATTGCATAAAAATAACTGATATCCCCAATTGCAAAGCTGCACTCTGGTCCAGACAGTGTATTTGCATTATCTCTCGTTTATTTAGTGGTAACAAGAACCCACAATGTATTCTCAGTTGAAAGTTTTGCATGGACTGTGTGATACTGCCTTCATGTTGTATTACATGATGTACTGTCAAATGCACCCAATGGTGCAGGAAGGCTCTGGCCTCACAACAAGGTCGGACTGTTTCCAAACTAGAAACAGATACCCTGGCCATTTAAATAGGCATAATATTATTGTTGTATTGGAGTTTATTAATGGAAGACGTAATTTAGAGAGATAATTTAAAGTTTACCTGAAAAAATATATTGTTATCGAAGTAATTAATGTTTACCTCTTATAAAGAAATAAGAAATGGTGTTTTCCTAGCTAATCAATGAAAGCTGAGGTAACTGGTATTAAAGGGCCTGCATTTTGCTTTTTCCCTCACATATTATTTCTTCGTAAATACAGAAGGCTCTGCTCATTGATCGTCTTTTTTTTCCTCAAGTCAGTTGAGTTGGGATTTTCACATACAAAGTATAATATGCAGAATAATGGGGTCTATTGGTATGTGTTCATATCTGATTAAAGGATTTGTTACTTATTCCACAGTGCTACGCAGGGGACCATCTCATTTATCCTGAAGGCATCCATGCTCAAAGTAGATGTTTAAATTGAGGGCTACAGGGTTAGAATACCCATTTATCTTCTTTTAAACGTGTATACTAACATTTTATTACTTACCCACAGCTGTGGATATACTGTATTAAAGCTTGCATGCAGCTTGAAATACATCAACAAAAACTCTGGATAAACGAAACTCAGAAATGCTTTGTTGAATTCAAGCTGTTGAAGGTGTACTAATGTTGTGCTATAACCCTCAGTGCCTCCCTGTTAAGTGATGTGACCTTATTGCTTCTTTTTCCTTCTTGTCCTTGTCTTTCGTGTTGGTCCAGTGTTCAGCATGGAACCACTGGAGATGCTCCCTTGTCATTCCACAGCCCCAGTCACAGACCTGAATTTAGTTTGTCCACCTACAACTAACAGGGAATAACACTCAGATTAAGAACTCAGGCTACATTACAGATAATACCTACTTCAGCAATAATAAAAAAGTTTGCACATAGTGTCTTAGTATACATCTAGCCCCAAAATGTATTTTTTACAGCTTTTTATCACATCTTTTTTGTCTCATTTATTAGCTTTCAATGTGGTATCTCAGTTAGTGGGTTAGATAGAATTGCTCATTTTGTCAGATTGTGCAAAGTTGTTTGACCTGGGATAGGCTACTGGCATAACTTTTAAAGCTGGTGTTATTCCCTTTTTTAAAATAAATCTTTTAAGTTAACATACACTGGATTACATGTAAAACAAGTAGCACGAAATTTTGCTAGGAAATGCTTAATTAAGTTATTGTTAAACCCTTATTTATAGGAAACAACACAAGAAAGTCAAATGGGAATCCTTCTGTTTCTCGCTTCTCTGTTAAGCTGGTCACAAATACTGCACATGGTGGTCTGATAACTGGTGGTTTCTTATACAATACTTACTATATGCAGTGTAGACAATGGTCTCATAGCTAAAGAGAGAAAGCAGTGTGGTTATTGATCATGCTACAAGCTTTGTGAATTTACTAGTACAAAATCAAGACATTATGTGAGTGTATCCTAAAATACACTAAATGCAATAAAATGTCTTTGTAATGACTTTTTCTACTTTTCAATAAGAATAATAGTTTTGCAACAATAGATATATTTTTATGATATATTGCACTAACTTCATGTCAGTTATGTATAGGTGTCAGGAAACAACTATCACTGCTTTCTCTCCATGATGTGAAGTCATTTTTACCTGATTTACTTGTTGGCTTGACAAACATCAAAATTTCCTTGTATCATAACAATCAATGTGCTTTGTTCACCAGGTGTCAATTTTGCATGGTTACATTCAAACTGCCTCCATCAACATACTCCTCCTGCACACCCATAACACACTCCCCACCCCGCCCTTTTGTTGCAAGTTTTGTTTCCCCCACCATTCTTTCACAAAATTCCCTATGTGCAGCTGTCATGGCACAGCCGGAAAGTTCTGCATGGGGTCTTTTCCCATTTTCACTCATGGTCCATTTCCCACCCCAACCCCCCTACCCTTTCCCCAATTTTGAACATAAAGACACATGCACAAGATCGCACGCGCACACGCACACACGCACACACG
>JAQMCX010000048.1:9954030-9970388 GCA_029814765.1 Acanthurus leucopareius | reverse complement strand
CACACACACACACACACACACACACACACACACACACACACACACACACATACATACATACACATACATATATACACCATCAACATTTTCATGGTCCAACCCCCTCCATCCTCTCTCCTGTCTCCCTCCCTCTCTGTCTGCGTTGGGCTGGCATGTGATGGTGGCACTGGTGTGTTCTCTTCCTCTTCCCCTTGTTTACTAACAGACGCAGACCAGACTGGAGCATGCCCACATTAAGGAGCTTGAACAGAGCCTGCTCTTTGAAAAGACCAAAGCTGAGAAACTCCAAAGAGAGTTAGAAGACACTAGGGTAATGATTTCTGCTCTGCAGTGTGCTGCATTGGTAAAGAGGGCCTGGGCTGTTTACAAGGGGTGCACAGAGGAGCCAAGCGGTACCTGGAGCTTTGCTTTGTATGAGCTTTTGTCGAATAACCCCACAAATGCATTTTTCAGGCTTCACACAAACAGGCTTTACAGCAAACAAATCAAATAACTAACTAAAAAATTTATTAGATTTTTGTAAATTTTAAAATTGGTTCATCTTGCGTAAAATTAGAATGCAAAATTCAGAGTCCTAGTTTGTAGCACTAGTTACAGGATCATATTGAAACCAATTTTTGAACCACAATTTTTGAAAAACAAATTTTCTACCTTCTACACATTTAAACTGATTTATTTAATTTTTTTAACATTGAAAGATATATATTTCTGTTATTTCTGTTAGTGACAGCTCTTTTTTCTAACGAGTTACCCAAACTGAACTCACTCTTGCTTTACTAGTATCACTGCTTAACCAGACAGACAAACTTCCCCTTGTCCCAGCTAATCATTTTCTCAGTTATCCTATGTTCTACTTCCCCAGTCCTTCCCAGCATTCATTTGTCCTGCTTATTTGGTGTCCTTGCGTTTTGCTAGTCTAAAACCTGCACCATCTTCCGGACTATGCATCATTGTGTCGCCCTATATAGTCATATATATATATATATATGTAGTCATAAGGCCACCAGCAATATGGTTTTATAATTTAATGAGGATGAATGTCATAGTTCCCACAAGTTCTCATTTGATGATTGCTTTATTAAGAAAATGTTCATTTGATTCAATGACAGACCTGTCTTAACCAAGTTATTTAATATTAAGTTGAAGCAGCAAAAAGTGATACATGTTTGAGTACACTGGAGTAATAATCAATTTGGAACATATCTGGATAAACATAGGAGTAATGGAGCATTTTAGTGCCTGTCAAGGGTTGTATATACCTCTGTAAAATCATGAAATTATTTATAGTGTTCATTGACTCATTAAGAATTCTAGTTTCTTAGATGATGGAAAGTCTCTACAGACTGCAAAAGCTCCATACATGCTATCAGTGTAGACTTCCATTATTTGAACCATACCTCTTAGATCCACAAGAGGTCAGTATAAAACCTTTTTTGTGATCACAGTGTTCAAGGCCCAGAGTCAGAAAACGTTGAGTTTTACTTTTACCAAGTGCTTTATTATCAATAATTGCAGTTTAGCAATTGGGTTTTCATTTGTTTAGTGACTGTGTACCATGAATAAGTCTCTAACACACTTTTGTTTCAGTATGTCAAATTGGAGCACATTTTTGAATTCAAGATTTCTGCTTTTAAAGGTTGCCACTGTGTCAGAAAGGTCTCGTATTATGGAGCTTGAGAGGGACCTTTCACTGCGAACAAGGGAGGTAGCTGACCTGCAGCTGCGTCTTGGGACCCAAGAGGGCTCTGAGGATTCAGACTCTTCTCTTTCTCCCCTTTTGGAAGAGATAAACTCTCTGAGGGATCAGTTGGCTTCTCAAGAAGCTAAGCAGCAAGAGGAACTTTTGAAATTCAAGGAGAAGCTAGAAACTCAAGAAAAGATCCACAGTGAGGCAGCTGCCCAGCTTCAGGCTGCATCTGTAAGGCTTTCTGGTGACAATGAGCAGATGCAGATGCGCTTGAGCCAGGCTGAGAAAGAGAAAGCTGACACCGTTGAACTCTGGCATTCCAAGTTGGAGTCTGCCATTGCTTCTCACCAGCAAGCTATGGAAGAGCTGAAGGTGTCCTTCAGCAAAGGCGCAGGTGCCCAGACAGAAGAACTTGTAGAAACCAAAAGTGCGCTAGAGAGGCTGAAGTTGGATCACAAGTTGGTGCTAGAGGAGGCTGCAGCCAAACACGAAACTGATGCCACAGTTTGGAATAGGGAGATGCAGGAACTAAAAGCACAGCTGTTGTCTTTGAGTGAGGACAAGGAGCGGCTGGAGGAGTCACTACGGTCCAGTGTTGAAAAAGCAGAGGAGCAGCACCTTGTGGAGATGGAGGAGGTTCTCGGAAAGCTTCATGCTGCGGAAATAAGGGTAAAGGAGCTTGAGGAGAAGGAAGCAATGGTGGCACAACAGGCCCAAGACAAGGATAGAGAAACCAAAGAGCATATGGCAGAAATTGTGGCTTTGCGCAGCCAAGTAGCACAAGGTAACCAGGAGCTTGTTACCCTGAAGAGTCAACTAGAGGTGGTTCAGAGCCAAGGAGAAAACCAGGGTGCTAAGGTGGGTTCTTCTTCTCCTGTCTATACAAATACTCCATGTATTATTGAGGTGGTGTCCTCCTTTTAGTTTGATACTTTTTTGTAGCTGCTTTTGTTTTTTTTATTTGACATGTGCTACAGGTCACTGAATTGAGCTCCCAAATGGAGGGCAGGCAGCAGGAAATCATTTCCTTACAGCAGAACCTGACCACTGAACAGCAGGAGAAAGACACTCTGAAACAGGAGCTTGGAGTCCTGGTAAGGCTAAAGGCTTTATTCTGGCTGAGGATACAGTAGTTCTTTTGCATTACAATTGAAGCTGTTTTTCATTGTCAGTGCCTTTTGATATTTAGATTTTGTACTTCAGTTTTTTCTATCTAAAATACCTTAAACATATCTTTTACATTTCTCTAATTTTCTTATCAGCTGATATATACACAGAAACACAGAAACACACAAATATCTTCTGAGAGATATCAGTTAAATATTTGCTCATCCAGTCTATTAGTTTGTTATATGACTATCAGTTATTCAAATGTTGTGCAAAACACAAAAATATCAAACAAAACTCCCTAGGATCTGACATATAAAATTGTCTACAGCAGAAAAATCATTAAAAAAATAGTGAATATTGAGTATTTTTTCCCACAGAAACAAAAGTTGGCTGAAAGCACAGAGGAACAGACAAAATCAGCAAAAACTATGCAAGGTAAAAGATACAAGCAGTTTTTCTTTGTCCAATTTGTCAGATGTTTTTTTTCTCATCATCTGCTAATACTAGGTCTTTCTTACTTACAAAAGCTTCAAGGGTCAAAGTTATAACACTTTTCTTTTTGCAGAAACACTTCAGAAGCTCAGTAAGAAGGAAGAGCAGTGCACTTCCCTGATCACAGAGTCGGACTCACTAAAAAGTCAGCTTTCTGGTGCGAAAATTTGACATACTTTCTTTTATTTTAATCCTTTTAGTGGTATTTTTAAGTGTCGTAACATGTTTCATTTCCTTTCTTGTTGAATAAGAACCTTTGAACCTATTAACAAACTCATCTTTACTTAGGGCTGGAGAGGAAGCTGAAGGCTGCAGATGAAAAGCTGGAGGAGCTTTCAGAGGACAAAAGCAAGCTGGAAAATGATATAGCAGACATAATGAAGGCATCTGGTGATAGTTCAGTACAGCTGACTAAAATGAATGAAGACCTCATTCACAAAGAAAGGTAACTCACTTTATTATTCCCTGCTCCTAATTTCTTTATTATTTCACTTAAAACAAAAATAACCAATTACGTTGTCATTTGATACTTACTTCCCTGTCACATGTTATACTAAATTGCAATCCTTAACAGCCTTGTCAAAAATCCTCTTTTTTCAACCCAGGAGGCTTGAGGAGTTAAAGTGTCAATTAGCAGAGGAGAAGGAGAAGGCAGCACACTTGGATGAACAACTTCAGCAGGAAAAGTCCCGCAAAGAGCAAGAGCTTAAGGATTCCAGAGAAAAACATCAATCTCAAATAAGTAGCCTTCAGGAGAAGATTACTCACTTGGTTAGTATTGTAGGGCAGTCACCAAAAATGATTTTGTATGTAAAAATTACACATCAGACTTCAAGATTTAGAAATAATTTTTATGACCTTAAAATTTGTATCTTTGTAATATCTTTGACTGGTTTCATTTAAGTGGGTCCCTCAGTCACTGGCTGCTCATAATAAGCACATAAATGCTTTGATGTGATTAGTTAATGCTTTTTAATCTTCTGTTTTCTAGGAGACAACTGTTCAACAAGGTGAGATCCTGGCTGAAGACTTGAAGACCTCACATGAGAAATCCCTCTCTCAGGCCACTGAGCTACATGTGAAGGAACTGGAGGTGCTGCAGAGCCAAGTTGACAAGTTGAAGCAGGACCTCTCCTCCTCCAAGGACAAAACACAAGAGCTGGAGAAGTTGGTATCTGAGCTGAAGCCATTCAAGGAACAGGTTAAGGTAAGCACAAACCCCCGAAAGTACGGGCACATTAGTTGGATTAATATGTTTCAATGTATCAAACACTGTATAGACATTCTACCTTTTCAAGCATTAAATCAGAATGTAACACAAGCTTTATGATAAAAGAATGGGAGAGTATACATTCCTGTTTAAGAATTTTTACCTTCATTTAACATAAGTGATTGATGTATATATTACTAATACATTTCTTTTTATTTACCCTGGCACAGATTATTTGTGATAAGTTGCTCATTTCCTCCTCCACCAAGCTAACAAGCTGTTTTTTCATACTCATCTCAGTTCTATATCGGATGGTGCTGGAGGCTATATGCTTACAGGGGTACTGTACACTAGCTTAAAATTATGTATTTTAAGACTGTTAATGGTCATGGTAAAAGTAAAAAAAGTTGTTTGTGAAAAAATAAATATATGGTTGGTTGTGTTTTTAAGCTGCTAAATTTTTCATGGACATGCAACATTTTTTTCTATTACCGCCCCTCCCCCAAATTGCATCAAGTAAAAAACTATATCTGCCATGTACCCCTGCTAGCATTGTTTAGTAGTCTTATATTTCATTTGAGGAGGACATTTTCACTTTCCAGCAGTTTGTTTTTTTGTGCGTATATTTCTGCATCATGGGAGTCCTTCGTTGAAAGCATTGGCATATAGAATAAACATCTGTGAATTTTCACGCATTTAGAAATAATCAACTATACAATAAGACATGTTGCATACTTGTGCAATATGAATTCACTAAAAAATTCAGAGTAGTGATGGTAGTCATACACTCTGGTGGCCAGTCTTTGTTTAAAAGCAGTCAGATTTATTGGAATCAGTTTAAATAATACATTAACATAGATTAGTATGATCTGAAGTGAAAATGTCCTATCTATTGTTTTTTAAAAATCATTGTGATGTAAGCTCTGCTGTGATCTTTTGCCATTTTTGATGCTTCTGTAGCTTAACCTTTCCAGTTGCATATCACTTACGTCCATATCTGCTTGGTTTATTTTTGGATTCATCTTACTTTACCCTGTGTATATATATTTCCCCTCCCTTTTTTTCTCTCATCTTTATTTTCCCAGTGTCTTTCTGCTGAGCTTGACTCCTACAGGCATGATGTTGAACATTTGTCCAAAAAAATGGAAAAGCAGACTCTAGATCTGGAAAATATGGTTAAGGAAAGTGAGGTTGTTAAGGCTGAAAAAAGCAAACTGGAAAAACAGCTTTCAGATATTCATACAAAGCTCTCTGCCCTTGAGATTGTTAACCATGAGCTTTCAGTTCAGAATGAGGAACTGCTAATAACCAGAAATAAGCTTTCAAAAAATCAAGAGGAACTACTTGCAAACAGCAAGCGAACAGATGAAGAAAGGACTACGTTGAACAAGGAGCTGGAGCAGCTCAAAGGTCTTCTTCAGGAAGTGCAGACCGAAAACAAAAGCCTGAAGCATGCTAAAGGTGAATACCAGGCCCTAATTGAGGAACTTCAAAGACAAAATATGGAGAAAAATGACCTGGTTTTAAAGCATCAGCAGGACATACAGCAAATTGAGGCCAAAAAGAAGCAAATATTTGAGGATTATGAAAATGTCTGTAAAGAGCGAAACCGGCTTGAAGATGACCTCAATGAAAGCAGGTCAAAGCTCACGTGTGAAAAGGACAATCTAATTTTAGAGAGAGATTCTGCTAGAAATGCCAAAAAATCTCTTGATGCTAAGAACGCTGAGCTGCAGGCAAAACTCAAATCCTTGAATTTAGAAAAAGAAGATCTTACAATGAAGAATACCCAGCTTCAGGCCCTCACTGAAACACTGACAAAAGAGAAGGTTGAAATGACCTCTGAAATCAGTGCTGCTGTGTCAGATAAAAAGAGCCTTGAGGCCATTAAGGAGGAACTCCTGAATAAGCTCAGTCTCACAAAAAAAGACTTAGAGAGCTCTGTCCGTGAATGTGAAGATCTTAAAGCCTCAAAAATGAGCCTGGCCCAGATGCTGGAGGAGTTCAAGACGAGCAGTAAGGTGACTGATTCAGAGAGGCTTCACCTTCTGCAAGAGAAAGAGGACTTACTCGCAATCCAAAGAAAAATCTGTAATGAGAAGGAAGAACTTTCCAGAGAAATGGATGACTTAAAGGAGAAGCTTCAAGTGTCAACAGAACAACTATCTCAATCCAACAAGAAATTTAAAGAAGTAGTATCATCTTTTGAGCAAGAGAAGCAAGCATTTCGTCTTCAGAACTCTGAAACTGAGATGGCCCTACATGCTGTACGAAAAGAAAAGATGAGCCTGGAATCGGCAATAGAGCAGCAGAAAATGGATTATGAGCGTTTGGCAGGGGAGAAGGGAGAATTACAAGAGAAGCACACAAAGGTGACATCTGAGAAAAATGCTCTCTCTCTTGAGCGTGATAAGCTAGCTGGTGATATTCGCACAACTAAGGACCAGTTGGATAGTTACTCCAGAGATAATGCTGTCTTAATTCAAGATAAGTCTCATTTAACAACAATGCTAGAGGAAATCAAAGGCCAAAAAGACAAGGCTGAAGCAGAGATGACCACTTTAAAACAAGAAAATGCTCACCTACAAAATGAACTGCAGAAACATAAATCTGACATTGAAATTCTTGAAAGGGGCAGAACTCAAATTATGCAAGAGCATAGTAAATTAAAAATGGATTCTGAGAAGAGTAATGTAGAATTTGTCCAACAGATTGATAAGCTTAGAAATGATTGTCAGCATCTGAAATCACTGCAGACCGAGGCTGACAACAAAGTGAAGTCCTTACAGACAGAGAGTGAGAGACTGATTCAAGAGATCCAGGAGTTAAAATGTCAGACTGCTTCATTGTCAGAGGCCAAATGCCTTCTCGAGAACCAGCTACAGGCTGAATCCAGTGAACGGAATAAAGTAATATCTGACAAGGATGAACTTTCCAAACAAGTTGAGGAACTGCAGAACATGTTGTCCAAAGTTACAGGAGAAAATGAAGAGATTTCTTTAAACCTTAAGAATGTTGATGAGCTATGTAAGTCTTCTATGATGGATATAGAGGCTTTGAAAACACAGTTGAAGCAGAGAGAGCAAGAAATTAGTCAGTTGACAGAAGACAAAGAACAGCTATTATCTAAACTTGAAGAGAATGGCAAACAGATTACCCTCCTGACCACAGAGAAGGAGGACCTTTTAGCTGGACAGTGTAAATTGGAGCAAGACATTTCTTCTCATCTCAAAGCTCAAGATGATTTAGTCACAGAAAGGTCAAGACTCCGTGGAGAGTTAGAAAAGCTGCACGCTAGCCAGAAACAATTAGAGGATGAGATTAAGGGCTTACATTCTGATAAAGAAAATTTGGAAAAGCAATACAAGAATTCTGTGGAGGAGGTAGCAGCCTCTGCTGTTTTACAAAAAGAGATTTCCTGCAGTATCTCGAATCTCACAGCTCAGAGGGATGCCCTTCAGGCCGAGAGAGATGAAGCTATCCAGCAAATCAGGATGCTCGAATCCCAACTAAAAAAAGCGATTTCTAAGCAGCTTGAGGTATTCTTCCTCTAGTAGTTAGCACTGTAACACTTTACCTTAGATTGGCTGGGGCTATGTCACCTACTCACTGCATGCTTGCTAGTTTGTTTCCCTGTCCTCTTTTCTTTTATTTTTGTCTCTCACTTTCATCTTCCATTTACTAACCGCTGTTGATTACCCTGAGCTCCCAGCCTTTGCCTGTGGACTTATAACGTGATCTAACATGAGGCGAAATTCTTATTGATGAAATAATTTTGTAGTTCTGAGGTAATTTTTATCATGCTCACCATCCGATGGGGTTTTGTTTTCCATTTGAATTTCAATAATTAATATAAAAAGACTTGGTTAAAAAAAGGGAGATGTGAGAATTTCCCTGCATATTGCCATGAAAATAGTTTTCATTGCATATTTTAATGCAAAGGGGGAAAAAATAATTTTCAGAAACTACAATGACTTAATAACTGCCTTAGATAAAATAATACCAATGGTGATGGATTGTCAGGATCTGTTCTGGGGCCACAGGTTGTAGAGTATTTAAGTAGATACTAATTATTTCTCTCTTTAATGTAATATTTTGTTGTTAACTCTCAACCAGAATTTACTTGAACATTTAAATGTACTGAAAATTTGTATGTATTCCAAATCAGTAACTTAGATGGCTAACTCAATAAGCATGCAGGTAATTTATAAAATATCTAAAATATTAAAATTATATCAGTGATTGAAATCAAACAATGCATGATGAATTGCTTTATCAAAAGACCTGCAAAGTTCCTGTTCTGGTTGGTGGTTGGTTGAGGTCATTTTGTGTTGATGTCAACCAACCATTTTCTGCTTTTGATTTGAAATGGTTGTTCTTAGCAACTATCCCGCTTATGCACCATTCAGGCCACAGAGGCATCTGGAATGACTGCTGAAGCTCTTGAACAGCTGACAAAAGAAAAAGCCATTTTAATGCAGGAGAAGAATGAAGCTAAATCCTTGCTGGAAGAGCTCCAGAGCTCAAAGCAGGAGATGGAAACCCAGGTAAGAGATGAGTCTCTGCAGAGACAATGCTAGTGTTAGCTTTCAGTGGTAAAGTGGTTCTTCTCATCAAGAAATATAAAGAGAGAACTGGAATCAAGTAAACTTATTGGTATATATTTGTCTGTTATTGTACCAATAAATTTATTTGTATTTATTGTTTTAGCTAAAAATATTGAGGCAAGAGAATTCCAAGCAACAAGAAGATCTGAATGTATCCAAAGAAGAGCTTTGTGCAGAAACTCAGAGGACTACGAGTCTGTGCAAGGAAATGTGAGTGTATCCTCAAACTTGGTAGCTGATATAATGTGTTGTCTTCATGAGTTTTCAGAATTTCTTGATGATTTTAATATTTGTATTTGTTCAGTGAAAAGCTTAAAGAAGCAGATTCTGTGAAGACACAATCGCTGCAAATGCTGCAAGATGAGAACAACAAGCTGACACAGGAGCTTGACAACAATCAGAGGGGCCAGAATGATTTTGTAAAGGTAAACCACTTTGCATCTTAAATGTAACTGATCTGTTGAGCTACTGATGGTTGACCGTGACTGAATATGCGCTACGATTTTTTTTTTGTCCCTTAGCTCAAGGAGGAGCACTCAAAACTTAAAGAACAGTTGAAAGAGTTAAAGCAAAGGTAAGAAAAAATACCGTCATTTATGATCTGATGGTAAGTCAAATCTTTTGAAATTCAGCAGTTTTTTAAATCCTGTTGCCTTAATAAGCACGAATTACAAGACCGGTGTATAGTATGTCATGATATCTTTTCTTTCAAAGCCTACCAATTACGGCCTTCAGGTACCTCTCACCTTTTTTAATATTATGTGATGTTGGTTATCATCATGTAATAGTACACATATTACTTCATACATGTGAAAATCACATTGACATTGACTTTGACAGCACTTTGCTCTGAAAAAGATTGTAGGGCACCTTTAGATGCTTCTAGAACTGCTTAATTTCTAGACACAGTGCAGCGATGCTACAGCTGCACTTGCATGTCTGCTTGCTTAAAGGTGAACAAAGATTAACTTTGACCTGCGAATCTGCCAGAGTCAAAGGGAAAATGCACTGAAACAAGAAATTCAAGCTTGAATTTCTCTTTCAAACAGGCTTCAATAGAAGCAAATGAATTCAGCAAATATTTGTAGTAAGGAAGTGTAATGTTACCGTACATTAAGGCATAATTCACCATAAGTTATCATTCAAAAAGTAACAAAGTAACTTTCGCCCACAGCTACATCCCACCTGCTCAACATTTTCTTTTGCAGTTGTACTCTGATTCACCTGCTTTATTTCTACGATCATCAATGACTGTGAAAAAAATTTCACCCAATATTTTGTCCCAGTGACTATCAGAGAAGAATTGTGTCTTAAATTTTTTGTATTTTATCTCAAATTTGTGAAATTTCTTTTTGCCCCAATCCCAGTCATATACCTAAAATTTGGGACAGTTTTTCTCTGCTTTTTAATTTACTTTACCTCAGAGATTTAGTTGGTATTGTACATTTGACAGTGAGAGCACCTTGAAGGAGCAGTTGGACAAGGAGAAAGCCACCCTCCAACAGTCCATCCATAAAAACAGTGCCTTAATATCAGAAAAGGACCAGCAGGTGGAAAACCTGAAGAGCGAGGTGAGAATCTAATACATGATGGTACTCTCTTTGTGTCAGCAAGTCAAGATTTTAGATCAAGGGAGATCAAATCTTGTTAGTTATAAGAATTTTTGGAGTAAACAGTGATGTTTTGTCCAAGAAGAGCTCATTTTCCTGTATTGATCAGTATGGGTTGTTTTTCACAGCTGGCTCTGCTACGTGGAGAAAGTGCCTCAGTTAAAACACTGCAGGGTACAATTCAGGCCTTGGAGCGGGACAAGGCTAATCTACAGGACTGTGTTCAGAGATTGGAGAAGGACCTTGCTGCAGGGCCTGACACTGTTAACAAGTCCTCAGGTGAGAGTAGGCTTAACTCTTGACCACATTTAGTATTTCTGGTAGCACCAAGATCATATTTCTGTGAAACTCAGAAAAAGAAAACACAATTACCTTGTCCACGTCTGTGTATTATTTAATCTTACACCTGATGTATCCAGGTGATGCCGTTTTGGACCAACTAAGGGAGGATAAGGAGACTGCAGAGAATCAGGTGAGCATATCTTTAGTCCCATCCTGATAAGAATCTAAAATCTGAGGCATGGACAGGCTGGGGTTTTTTTTTTGCCATGCATACATTCAGTGTAAAGATGCTTCCCTACCCTGGCTCATAGAATTTTCTGGTTCAACAATAACTTGATCTCATTGACATTATCGCCATATTTGGGTCAGATGTATGGAAACAGCCTCACTGAATGCTGTTCGCAAAATAACTGTGCTGCTTACGCAAACATTTACTAACACATACAACTTGGCATGTAGGAGTAGACATTTTTTTTTGGTTTACTGTTAAGTTGTGTAGCTGTTACAGTATAATGTTTTACAGAGGGGAAATTGGTGTAACCTAATGTGAAATTTCATGAAAAGCATATTGACCTCAGATAATTTTTCACTCTTGAGGAACTAATTGACACATTTCATGAAACTGTATCATATTGGAGCATTTCACTCAGTGATGGGATGATAGCATGTGTCATCCTTCTCAGAACCTTCCTTCTTCTTACCTGCAGCCTCTGTTCATTCTGAGATGTTATACTGTATTATTTGTGTCAGTGATGATTTGAATGTGTCGTCTGGCAGTTAATGGGTGCTAATTTAAATCTCATTTTTTTTCCTTCTCTTTCTTAAATCCCAACTACTCTGCCCTGTCTCTGATGTTGGCAATGCTACACCACCATCAGGCAGCGGTTTGTTAATGTTTTTCATCAGCCTCACTTCTGCATGTTTGTCTGTCACTGTCACTGTGGCTTTTACCTTGGGTTCAGAGTCAAAATTATAGATTTCTTTCAGAGATATAATCAAGCTTAATTTCTTCAAACCTTTAGTATTCATTGAGCTCTATGATGAAATTCAAATGTAATACTACAGGTATCACATACACTTAGAGAAGATAAGATCTGTTTAAGATTATTTTTACTCAGTCTGACACTTATAAGTGGGTGTTTAACTGACTGTTCAAGTTACTCATTCCAATCTTAGATATTTCTTTGGTTGACAAGTAATGGTGACAATTTATCATCATAGTCAAAATTCAAAAAACTATTTGGGGTACATGGCTAGGCGTAGACACTACAGTACCATCTACAGTACCATCTATAGTCGCTGACATAGGATTAAGGCAAAATCTAGGCACAGGATTTAATGAATAAGCTTTACAGGGAGACCCTAACATTTTTTTTAATATTAATGTAGTATAGGAAAATTTGTTGATGGATAATTTTAATCATTCTCTTGCAGCAGCACTGATGCTACTGTTTTCTATCTCCTTTATAGATTGAGTTCTTGAATTCAGTCATTGTTGATCTTCAGAGGAAGAATGAGGAACTCAAGGACAAATTGGAGAAAATGGCAGCTGCTGCTCTCAATGGAAATAAGCCAAATGAGCTGGATAATTACGATAGGTACGTCTTATTTATAGCAGAATTCATCTAAAATAACACCAGCTGTTTGGCAGTAGACAGTCAGTTTCACACAGAGCTGATATCTTTCTCTCTGCAGTCATGACAAGGAACCTGTGAAGAAGAAGCCTCCCCCTAGGCTGTTCTGTGACATTTGTGATTGCTTCGACCTCCATGACACAGAGGACTGTCCTACACAAATGCAGATGCCTGACTCTCCACCACACACCACCTACCATGGCAATAAGGGCGAAGAACGGCCCTATTGTGACATCTGTGAGGTGTTTGGTCACTGGACCGACTCCTGTAATGATGACCAGACTTTTTGAAGCCTATATCACCCTCGTTCGCACAATCACTATGTTTGCACATCATGTCAGATTATGCGGTGCTTTAGGGTTTTGGTTTTTACGTGTGCAGTTTGTGTGCTTGTTTTTGCCAAGCGTCTCTACCAACCATGCCAGTCCTTAAGCGCTCTTATCTGAAAATAAATCAGATTCTGAGTTCCCTTAGAATCTCCTTCCAAAAGTTCAGTCCAGAAAAATTATATAAACAGTTAACAATTTGTATTTGTATTTATAAATGACTTTGGAGGAATACTGTTGGATGTCCTTGATTTGTGTGAATGAGAGGATACTGTAGGTGAACGTGTCATTGTGGGAGAAGGGATTGTCTTCTTCAGATCATTTAATTTATCAATATCCTAACATTGTTTGCACAGCTTGTTGGGGGATTACAAAGATAGTATAGTATCATAAAGGTTTTATTTGAAACTGTAAATTACTTGATTAAAAGAAACAAATGTCTGTTTTCGCAAAAATTGGTGAGCTATAGTTTATTTTTTTATGCCTGGAAATACTATGTACACTTAAAAGGTTTGATAGTATGTATGTAATCTTGTGAGAGGTAATCACAGGGAGAGATTTGCTCACTCTTGCCCAGAGAGGAGCAGTGAAACCCAGTGTTGTTTGGCTTTAAAAGGAACTTTTTTATGCTCTTTGTGAAGAAACTGCTGGGTAATGATGACGATATGAGAAACAAGCAGAAATACTTCAAGCACTTCACACTTACTGTTACCCCTCAGTTTCAGTAAAAGGGCCATTCGTAAAAATTTCTTTGCAATTAAATGATTTCTGTATGAAACAAAGAAATACTTAAGCATTTCTTTAAAAAATGTTTTGAATATCTGTATAAAAATAAATGAAATTTATGTATGAATTGCAAATCACACATCTCTGTATTTAATGGTTCAACCAAAAGCAGTATGTGCAGTCTCTGTGCATTGTGCTTGTACCCTGTAGCTCTACTTAAGATACTGCCAAGCGCATGCACACAGCATACTACATATGACAATTTAATATGTTACACAGAGCCCTAGAAACCAAGCAGTGCTCCTACTGTCTCTGCCAGGTATGACTTGTTTCAATCACTATTTGGATGTTAAGTACAATTTAGGCACGGTACTACATCTTTAAGGGCCCCTTTTCGACAGGACCTGTCTTAGACCCTATTTAATTTCAGGTGGTGTTTTTTGAGTGTTGCATTGTTTTTTGTTTTTTTTTAAATTGCAGTCTACAAAAGTTTACACAAACCAGTTAACATTTCTTCACTTTGCCTGTTAAGTAATACGGCATTTCCAAAACAGAAGAAGACCAGACGTACAGAAAAATCTGTGATATCCACAGCCACGGCAACACAATTTAAACATAAACTACAAGGTCATAAAGGAAGATCAGCACCATATTTCAGACCACTCGGTGGCTTCTCAAGTGATCTCTATGTTTGTTCAGCTCGTTGCAGTTCTCTCTTCCCTGTATCATTTTTAGAAAGTCCCCAAACTAATTTATCTCTATATGTGGAGAACATTAACTTGCATAGTATCATGCTTTACATTTCACCATGTCAAATTTTACAACATGAAGTATTTGTAAGAATTTGAGTTTAGAAACTTAAAATAAAAAGTGAAAGCAAATATTAGAGTGCACCTCTGCCTTTACATTATGTGCTGAAATATGACAGGCGACAGCAGGTTAGCGTGTTTTTTCCAATGCATTAAAGAACATATGCAGATATTTTATGTCAGTTCTACCTTTTAGGAGGTCAATTACCATAGCCTATGTCAAATTGTAATTAATTTCTGTTCAACTGTGCATGCACAGTGTGTTTACAGGCAGTAGTAATGAGAAAATGCTGGAGGAATGTATGTTTCAAGAGATTTTTGTATGGTGAGTAGATCTTGCTTTAAGACGGATTAGGTTGTTTTAGAGTTTCGGTGTAGGAGCAAAAGTTGGTGAGCTTCAGATGTGGACCGCCATTTCTCCAGTTCCACAGTAAACTCCACAGTCATCGGTTCCTGTTGGACCAACACAGAGTTATCTGTGAAGACTTCTGTCTCGCATTCCTTCTTCCTTCCCTTTCCTTTCCCTGAAGAGAACGGCAAGTAAGATTTAGGATTTGAATATGGCTCAAAAAAAGCAGTTTTCAGACAAATAAATCAAGGCAATTAAGTAGATACAGAATACTTTAAGTTTGTCAGAGTTCTACTCATTTTAAGTCTTCCTCAATAATATTCCCTACAATATGGAGCACATATAGGCCAGACTAAAACGAATACCCAACTGAACCACTTTTGCTGTATTTATCATATTAAGCGCTATTGACCGTTTGAGGCTGATTGTTTCTTCTGGTTTTTACCATTTGCCCCTTTGCACTTTGATTCCTTGCTCTCCTTCTTCTTGTCCTCTTTGGTTTTCTTTTGCAGGTCCTAGATATAAAGAAACATGCTCCTCATTAGTAAGTTAGCATGTCAGTTTGACAACATAAAATCCAATTAGCTGTCCCACGTTTACAGTTTCTTTTTCTTTTATAGTCAGTATCGCTGTCCCTGTATCCCTGTTTCCCAATTCAAAGCTGTTTCCTTGTTATTCAGTGAGATGGATCAGATAATGGTTTTACGATCTCAACAAAGCACTGGCTATGTAAATATCTAAAACTTGCCTTTTCAAGTGTTTTTGAAGGTTCCATCTCAGACTCTGTATGCTGATCACCAAGGTCACAAAGTACTTCAACCTTTTGACCTCTTTTGACCAGGCTTTGCAGGGGGATGTGAACAGAGCCAATGACTCTCCTGATGGGGGCATCCTGGACCAGCTCTGGTACAGATTTCTTTTTTTTGTCTTTAGACTTGTCTTTGGTAGAGCCAGATTTGATTGGGGACTGAGGAAGATATCAAAGACAGAAAAATTGCAAGAAGTGGATTTATTGAACATTCTTAAATCACCAGCAGGTAACTGGCATAAACCAAATCAATGGTGATAGAATGCAAACTTAGACCTTTCGTTAATTGGTCAGCCTAAGACTATATAAAATAATTAAGTATAATGTAACTATGAAAAAATTAGTATTCAAGCAATTGCTTTTTGATTGATAACATGGATGATACCCATAGACTAATTATGGGCTGTAATTATTTACTATACATGAGGACAGTGTAATATAATAAGATGAAGAACAGCCAACATGATGTCAATGTTGGCTGTTCCTCCTCCACTCTAGTGCTCAACACCGGAGCCCCCCAGGGCTATGTGCTCAGCCCCCTCCTGTTCACGCTGTACACCCACGACTGCATAGAGACATGGAGAGAACTCTATTGTGAAGTTTGCGGATGACACCACCATCATCGGCCAGGTTTCCAACAATGATGAGTTTTCATATCGGGAGGAAATCAACCATCTTGCAGAATGGTGCACAGAAAACAACTTACTG
>JAQMCX010000048.1:9885640-9953930 GCA_029814765.1 Acanthurus leucopareius | reverse complement strand
GGTTAAAAAAGCTCAGAAACGGCTGTATTTCTTAAGGAAACTTAAGAAAGCAAAATTCCCACACCAAGTTCTTGTCAACTTCTACAAAGGTGCCATTGAAAGCATCCTGACTGGAAACATCACAAACTGGTATGGGATGTGCACGGCCCAGGACAGGGAGCATCAGTGATATCGGGGAGGTGAGGTGCCTGCGGAGAGCCAAAAGGATACTAAAAGAAAACACCCCTCAGGGTGTGAGACTGTGAGACCACTTAATGCATCATCTGCACTCCTCTACAATCAATTAATTAATCAAGAGGGAGCCACACTTTAATTTTATTATGCAACCTGTTGTATAATGACCAATAATCTTCCTTGTATCCTTGTATCCTTGTAATGTTGCTGGTGGCTAGCCCTTGTAAGAATGAACAATACAGGATATTCCTGAAAGTCCAATCAATGGCTTCTTGAACTCATGACTGGGCCATGCACTGACTTATACAAGAGGTGTGAACAGTTTGTGATCCAGAGGAAATTTAAAGATAAGGTCACCTCTCTCCCTTTCCTGCCTTTCTTCTCTTTGACAGCTTGGCTCGGTTTGGTCATTGTGACGTCCTCAGTAACTTCAGGCCATGACAGGACCTAAATAGTTAAATGCCAGAATATGAGTTCGAAGATTTTCTGCTTTTAAATGTACATTTGACCCCAAACCTCTTTTATGGACCTTTTCCTCCTCTATTTTAAGATTTAGTCCTCGATTGAGAAATCTTTTTAAACCTCCTAGATCACTGATCATGTATATTTGTGCATCTCTGAAGTCCATGCACTCCGACCATGTCCGCTTTGATGTGCTGTGTCTTGACACTGTGAGTAAAGAAATCACAAAAAGACATGACTCAAAAGATTTGACACACATTGAGTACAGCATTTACAAAAAAGCAAAAAAAAAAAACTGTCAGAGATACAGAGTTAAAGAGAAGAATTAAAAAAGATCGAGTGTTAAGTTAAGAAAGGTGTTTTAAGGAAAAGAATAATGGTTGATAAATAATCAGTCTACTCATTAGTCATTTAGTCTCAGAGTGTGTACAACTCTTCACTGGCTGTTCTGACTGTACAAGTCATTTATGCATAAATTCTTCAGAAACTGATAAGAAAATTTTTATCCCAGTAATACAGGATGCGTTACTAAGTAAGGTCATTAAAAAAAAACATCATACTGAATTTATTTCCGAACTCCCTCAACCACTGCCCTGAATGTCAATAAATTGCAATCTGTAGTTTTTTTAACCTTTCTGTGCAAACAGCTGCCTCAGCTCTATCAGTGTTTATGCAAGTTGTGCTATAATCTGTGTTGCTGTAGGCGATAAACCTGTGCATGTCAGATGAGGAAAGTATTATTACCATGTGCAAAATCATGACAGTTTTCCCCAGTATACATTGCGAAGTCCTGTGTGTCTCCACTGGTGGCTTCTTTGTCATAACTTTTGTTTGACTTTAGGTCACCACTGTTGGAGTTGTCTTGTGTAAGATGAGCTGTCGCTGCTGCATCAAATTTGGACTCACTGTCCAATTTCTATCAACAGCACCACATGAAAGAGGAAAAAGGTGCAGATTTTTTTAAAGTGAAAATAGTTATTATTATTTAAGAAAACTTAAAAACAAGGTGCATTAAAACTGTTATCAATTAAGGACAATTTGGTGCATTAAATAAATACAGTTTCTGGACTATTTTTTTGTTATATAGAATTTACTGTAGGGAATAACAATAACTTTAATCAAAAATAGAGCAACTAAGTGGCAACTAAATGTCAGTGTGAAATTACCCATGTGACAAATTACAGCTATGGTATTTTTTTGTACAAAATTGTCCCTTTTTGTTTCTTCCAATAGTTTCTTTGCTGTTATACCGCAGAGAAAAAGTATGGTGAGGAGGAGATTTTTTTTTAAAATAGACCCTAACTTTGGAGGATAACCACTTAATTGTTTAATTCAGACAGCTGAAACCACATATAGAATATGGACTGTGGACTGACCCTTATCTCTTAGATTGGAATAATTTTGGAAAAGTATATCTCTGCAGCCAGTTTCAGATATACTTATTATTATAAACTGAACTTATAATTTATATGATTCCATTGGAAACAAATGTTTTTAAATATGGGTAAGTGATTTTTACCATTAAAAGATGTCAAAGTACAGAGTGAAGAAGTCCATTTTTAGAAACCCCAAATTAGGCAAAAAAAACAACAACAAAAAAAAAATAGGGCCTCGCACCGCTTAGGTGCTCGGGCCCTAAAAAAACAACGAACATTTGCTTTGAATTCATTTTCATGTGACACTCTGGACAGTGTTAGACTTGTAGTGATGTAACAAGACAGGGAATTGTAGGAAGGATACGTTACCAGGTTAACAGGTGTTGCATGATTAAGAAATTCATATGTGACAAAATAGCTGTAGGTGACAACAGGGAAATCAGGAGTGTTTTCATCCACACTCATCATCGGGTCTGGGATTCCCCTCATCCTGCCCACGCTCACTGTGACTGATGCCCAGTCCACTATCAGATCTGCACAAATAAATCATTACGCTGACCATGCTCTTGATGCAGATAAAATTATTTTAAATTTAAGAAGAAATAAAATCCCACATTCTGATGACCCAGATAAACTAATTGACAGCAGAGTCTTACCACTCATCTTGGCCAAACCCTTAAAACAATGCCTTTCCTCAGGGGAGATCCATGAGGAATCCAGACAAGAGAGCTGTGGGAGACTGTCCACAGTGAAGCCCGGGTAGCATGGCACAAGAGTGAAGGGGTTTCCTTCCAGCACCAGCGTCCTGAGGCAAGGGAGTGTGCTTAAGGCATTCAGCAGAGCCTGCTGGTCCTGAAACTCACAGTCACTCAGGTCCAGACACACTAGCTGTGGCCTGAGGTCAGAGACAGTCAGTTTTACTTTTTCTCCAAAATAACATTTGTGACACAGATTGCTTAAAAAAACATGGAACTGATTTTAATTTTTTCCCTATGTTGCGCAGGTGGAAGGTAATTACTATTTCAAAAGAGCCCGCCAGCCATTAAATGTTAAATCAAAGTACAGACATTCTGCTTTTTGGTCCCACAGTAGGGTCGTATTACAAATACTACATTAACCCTAATCAAACTTACATTTTTTATGAGACCCAATGATTTATAAAAGCCCACTTGTTTCAAATGCTACAACTCCAGTTAGTCAGCAGGTTTTTCTTTTAACACTTTAAAGTCTCTGTTCATGGGAGTTTTTAGAATTATTGGCAACTGTAAGCTGAAGAATCACCAAGTATGATTACTCAGATTAGACATCTGTAAACTGGTGTAAAGGAATACTGAGTGCAAGTGGCTCCTCTACCCACGGATTCTGTAAAAGTTTCTTTTAATTTAGATACCTGATTTTTTTTTTTAAATTGATCAAATTATTTTATATATTTTGTATTTATTTAAAAACAGGTGTGTTCCAGACTTTCTGTACATAATGATATAAAAGCTTTTTTGTAAGGGTCTTCTTCAAAGTCAAAGTCAACTTTATTGTCAAATATGCTATACATGCTCAACATACAGCATACATGAAATTCCAGTCCTCTCGGACACACGGTGCAGCAAGGTCATAGATAAATAAAACTACTCCACGAGGATTAAAATTTTATATTTTTTTCCATCATCATAAAAGACATGTTACAATTATTTTCACAGAATATATAGACCCTAACGACAACCCAACTCTATTCAATTGATGATAAAAAGGCAAAGCTTAGGAAAAGTAATTTACCCAGTGACTTACAAATGTAATAGTTGATAAGCTGAGCTAGGCTGATCTTACTGGTTTTAAGCTACTTACTTTCTAAAATTTATTAGGAAACGTAAATGTTTTTTTTAAATTGTAATTAACAACATCCTCCAAACTAAATGACGCAGCAGGTCATTTTGCTGCCTTTGTCTGAATTTACGATCAAGTAGAGCGTGCTGACTTTGATATAAGCTGACAAAATTTGAGAATTGATATCATTTTGATGCTTCTTCTAACGTCATATTTTGTAGATGTGTAGTTTTTTTTAAGTGGGATCAAAGATTTTCTCCATGACAGCATCAACTGCCATCATTGCCGAGTCATCACTAGCAGACTACTTTGGACGGAAAACTTCCAGTGTTGCCTCAGTAGCTACCACCATTTAAAGACAGACACAGTCATCATATTATTAAATTTGTGAAATCTGTCATAGGTAGAAGAATGTACAATGAATTGTGTGTTTTGTGATTTCAAATCATTCAATTAACTTTCAAACAATAAAAATTACATAACTGTACTTGAGTTGTTGTATGACCTGGTTCTGGCTAACCTCTTTAAAAACAGCCTACTTTCATTGTGTGTATGTGTGTATTTGTGTGTGTGACCTAACCAGTGTCTTCCTGTAAGATGAGAGATGTCTTTATGAGAACCCAAACTATTTGAGCCAAGTCCAAGGTAGTGAAGGTAAGGGGGAGGTGGGTGGCTGATGAGACTATTTAGAGCAGACAACCGGTTGGCACGTAGCTCTAAAATCTGTGAAGGAAACATATTTACAATCAAACAGTCAATTATTGCAACATCATACCATCTGGCACAGTTTTATCTATGAGTAAAAACTGTAGGCTATGTTGCACCACTGGGCATACCTAAACCAGTGATGTCACAGCAGCTTTTTGATCTTTTTAGTGATGTAAAAGTGAGAAAAGTACCCTTTGTCCTCTCTTCATGATTCAATTGTGAATCACTGTTCGGTAGTTCACAAGGAAGGAGGAAGTTGGTGAAATTTTGCATGATCTGCAGATAAACTACAAAGTAAACTGGTGCAGGACTGTTTGTGACTCACCTGCAAAGTGCTAGGAAGGTTTTCTGCAGGGATATCTGATATTACATTGGCACTTAGCACCAATTCCTGCAGTTTAGAAAACTTCAACAGTCTGTCGTCGATGACTGATACCTGTACACAAAACCGACAAAACAGGGACAACTGAATCCTGAAAAAGGAACAAGTGTTGATCAACTTTTCCCTTAATAATCATTGCAGCCTACAATATAGCCAAACTGTGGGCCCTGTAGGTTCAGTAGTACTGTACACACAGAAAACAGGTAGCCTCACGTTTTGCTAATGTTCAATTCTGCTCTTAGAGGCTAGACTGTTTTTAAACTAGGAGTATGTTAATAATATATTAACAATATTACTGAATTCTAGCCTGCACTACGATTATGGGGCCATTGCAAGTCATGGGTTTTGGAAGCATGAGGATCAGGGATTTGTTATCATTTATATAATGACAAGGTGAGAAAACAGGAAATGTGTATGTTCTATCAGTATATTTAAGTCTTATTAAAAAGCCTGGGGTCTGGTCAGGCGATTTGAAATGCAACAATTGGGTGTAAAAAAGTAAACAAAAACAGCACACTTACACCTTTGTTCACAATACGAAGTGTAGTGAGGTAATTGTAAATAAAGTCAGAGTGCAGGCGTTCAGGTGTAAGCACAGCCAGCTGTCTCAGGGCTTGAATCTGAGGGCTCCATGATTCATCATACATCCATGGTGAATGAGGGCAGCTCAGCAGATCCAGAAGGGTATCTGTGTCTTCTGTTTCTGCTCCCTTCCTGTCTTTTGTCTTTCTCTGAGAACATAATCCCTTTGTTCATTAGTATTTTAAACAAAAAGCAAGCTACTGCATGCAGCAACAAGAGTGCTTCAAACAACCAAATAGAAAATATTACTTTTTAAGATATTCTAAACAACATTTCAATAATTTTAATGATTTAAAAAACAAACAAACAAAAAAACTTACCCAGCTGCCATGTCCACAAGGAAAGTCATTAAGACATAGACGGCGAATCTGCTCCTCTAACACAGCAGACAATCTGTTTGAGCTCATGCCTGATGACAGTAATTACTGTATTGCCTTGCTTGAATAGAAGAATAACACTGTAGTTACAGTGTGCAGTTGGTTTTTCTAGGATCAGTCTTTCAGGGTAAAAGATCCTGGTGTTTTTTGTTTATATTTGGTTGTCAGTAGCCTAGCAACAGCTGGGGCTCATTCCAGGTCCATCGCGTGAATGCATGCATCAAGTGTCAGTGTAGGTGAAAAAGTTAAAACTTGAGAAAGACTAGTTTCAGCTCACCCATGTTTATTTATCCAACTGCAAAGTGGCACTCAACAGTAACCTCTATTACTATAAAACATGATATTCCAACCTTCCAGCACTTTTACAAACCCTGGTGCTGTGGATACTAACTGCTCCCTGTTACATCATTTCATGCACACCTCTCTTCCTCCATTGTAAGGCATCATTCTATTGACCCTTGTGGGCATTATTACCATATACCCTATAACAATTTTTTTTTCATGCTCTCCATGTTAACTTAGCTTGTTAGCATACTAACATTTTCTAATAAGCATAAAGCACAACTAGCAGCTGAAGCAGGTGGGAATTCCATAAAGAGAGGGGAAAATTAACTCAAAATACAAGGTACATTTATTTATCATTCTGTAGCACAGGGCTGTGCAACAAAATTCTAGTTATAGTTCTTTCATGCTAATCACAAACATATTTAAAATATATGAATAAATAGTCATAAAACAAAGCTATTTTTATAATGGAATGCGGAGGGTGAGTTGAGAAGTTTCAGCCTGAGGAAAAGTGAAGATGAAAGAAAGAAAAAAGTTTCCTTCAAAAAAATTACAGCACTTTCCAAACGGTCATTACTAGAAAGAGCGAAGATTGACATCCACGATTGGTTCTTTGTAATGCTGATTCCAGGAACCCAAGACTGTTCACATGTCCACTTTAGCTCAATATGAGGGGCTTAGCCATGAAAGCTATCTGTTTGGGTGAATATTTTATTTAAAAATGGACTTTGTTGATTTGTATATATGTTTATATGTCTGAAACAGACATATGTGTGTGTCTTTGCGTCACTTTTTTTTTTTCTTAAACCAACACCTCCGTGGTGTTGTTGGTATTGAGCAGTTCATTTTACCTGTGCACCACCCTTCAAGACCATACATTTCCTTGAATGATAAACCACCGTTGTTTGAAATCTGGCTGATGATAGTGGTGTCATCTACTAACATTCAGGAAGAATTCTTTCAGGTGTTGTTTTGTTATAAAAAGAAGGGATTTTTTTTAAAAAGTAAGCTACACTTTGATTTTCAATTTTTTTTAATCACAGTGAATACATTAGTCATGCCAATATGACTCATATTCGGATATCAGTAATGTTGTCATAGGTGCATGGAAACCAGTGGTAGAACAATGGGAACTGGAAAGAACTTGCGTTTTGTTCCACACACGCACAAAAAAAAAGGTGGATAAGGCCTGCCGCCAAACAATTTTATTCTCTATAGTGCCACTTCTCTCACACATATTCTTAAGGTTTGAAGGCATCAAATTTCTAGAATACCTCTTCAGCCTGCCAGACTGTCTGAGTTTAGACAGAAAACTTTGCTGTTTCTCATTCTTTGTATTTGAACGATAAGCATCAGAGATCGCTGTGGCAGCCTGCAGTGCCATTCCACATAAACCATTGTGGTAAACAGTGGCCTACATTTGCAAAATAGAAACATTTTTTCATTTCAAGATTTTTTGAGATAATGGGCAAAACTCCATCCACCAATGATGACACGCAAAAAAAACCCTCCTGCGTTGCGCTATATAAGCGCAAGGTGTGCCAGTTTAGGTTCATTTACTCAGCGGCGAAAGACAAAGAATCAAAGACAAAAATCACACCATGTCTCTTTTTAAAGGTAAGCTGCTTTTTAATTAATGTTACATGATTTAGGATTTTTTTCTGCAGAGTAAGATGATGAAAGTCTGTCACTGTTATTATGTGCGTAACAACTTAAACATTAACATTTTGCCTTTTTAGTAACAATTTATTTGCTTGTGGTGACTGCCTATTTGCCAAGGGAACAAATTCTGAAGTTAAGCTGCTTTAAATCTAAAATTAGCTATTAGGCAACATTGACTTATAGTCTATCTATCAATCTCTCAAAGCACAATAAGAAGTTCTGGCACAATTTCACTGCCCTTCAAGGTGCATCGTATTTAGTGTCAAGAACATTTCATTTCATTTGGATGACACTGATGAAGGCCTTATACCAAAATGCACCAGTCTCACAATAAAGTTGGTCTTGACATTGCAGGCATTGCTGAAATTTCAAACTCTTCAGTCTATTTTTTCTTTCTCAGTTAAATCTAAAGTTTCCAATCAGTTATGTTGATTTTTTTGAAGATTTTGGAAAATGGTTGACTTGCTGATGACATCATCTTTTTGTGTCTTACTTCCTGTAGAGTTCCTGCTTTCTTGCATTGTGATAATGCATCTCTCATCTGTGGCTTCACGACCAACTGAGCCTTGTGCAAGAATGAAGAGTGTGCTTTCATTATCTTTGGGGAATCTAGAGACAGCAGAAAAAGATTATGTAAGTAAACACATCATCAACTTTACAAAGTAACACTGCATTGAAAGTGACACTGAAGAGCAGTATTGCATTCACAACTTTTCCATAATTTTGCACTCCATTTGAGATGTGATTGCTTTTAGAAGTCACCTTGTATAACACAATATAAGGGTGCTTGAAAGTTTTCTCACTGGAAATAAAAGGACCTTCTGAACTAATTTCTAAAAGTTATCACAGTTCCATCTCTGATTTTGCCATAATGACCCCCGTTACTTCCTCTCTAGATTAAGCATATGTTTGATGGAGATGCACCAGGAGCAAACCAATTGGAACATTTACAGAGCCCGGATGGAATAACCTGGCCAATGGGAAACACCGCTGAAGAAATCCAGACCTCCATCTGTGCCATCACAGACTACCTCGACAACCACATGCCAGCAATCATCAGCAGCCTCACTACAGATGCTCACTACAAAAATCTCGTGGAAAATATTACGACCTTTAGTAATCAGTTCAAGAATGTCGCAATTCAAAACACTGGTGCTACAAGAGAGTGCCACAGAAATATAACAGCTTCAAATGATTACGAAAAGAAAGAAACTGGCCTCCGAATCATTCTCTTTGCCAGGAAATGGGTTGATAATTTCGCAAACAAAGCTTGTGTCCTTCTTAGAGACAAGAAAGACAGGACCACACCGATGACTCTGCAGTTATTTACTACGCAAACAAACTAATGTTTCAACTTAACTGTGTCTTCATTATTTAACTATTCCTGCACCCTTCTCTGAAAACACTTTGGACAACTTTTTTATGTATTTATCTACATATTTGATAATTGGTCTGTTATTTAACTAATTTATTTGTTTATTTATAGTTTCCATTATTTATTTATTTATGTTAAAAGATGTCCTTCATTTCTAACATATATCAATCTTGTGCTGCTTCATTCATCACTGAGTATAAACTGGCAACGATAAAATAATAAAAAAAAAAATAATACTTAAATATATAAATAAATACACTCATACCACTTTTTTTCCAAGACCCATTTAATTTTTTTTTTATATCAGTGTAAGAAGACAATCAGCTTCCTTATCATCACACTGCCATGAGTCTAACATTTATGCTCGTTGAGGTGTAAACTCTCATTAGACATGAAACACACATATACACAAATTTGTGTGTCTGTACTTGTCAGAAACCACTATCACACAGTGCATTTCCAGGCCTCAGAGCCTAACCTTTTAATCATCCTTACCATCAAAATGTAATGCCCAACCCCAACTTATTATGACCCAGTGGTTTTTGAACTGTGGGGCAGGGATTACCAGGGTAAAATTGTGGAGTTAAGAACAAAATTTTAAGTTTCCCTCCACCACACCCAAACCACCTCTACACTGTGTCTGATCCCAAACCTTACCTTTTATTCAATAAATATTCTCCCCCTTACTGGATCTGCAGCTCACAAGCAATCCAAGTGGACTTGTGAAAAAGTTATCAGCCTGGTCAAAACCTGTAGGGATGATCAAATTAATAACATAATAAATAAGAAGATGCTGTGATAACAATTTTATTTTCCCTACCATTAAGAATACAATTTTAATAGGGTTATTTTCACACAAGAGAAGTGTTATTAAGACTCAGGTTCTTGATGGCTATTTTTCAAACCTAATCTCACCTAACTATAATTCTAACCTTATTTGTAAAACAAAATCTTATCATTTAAACACTCTTTTTTTGATGATAAGGATCTGTCAAAATGTCCACAAAATGTTTAAATGCCCACTAAATCTGAAAACTGAAGTTGGTCTTCAAAAACACAGTGATAAATGCACATATTTTCTAGATTACTTCACACTTTTAAATATATTTTATTATCAGGCTACATGAGTAATCACTACAGATAAAATTATCAAGGACAGGCCTAAATCATGTCTCTTTAATAAACATTGTTGTGAATTTTTACACCTGATTGTGTTTTAAAGATTTAGTCAGACTTTTGGATCAGGTTACTGGATGTGTGGGTTTTACAAAGCCAGAGACTCCTAAGAGGAAACCCCCAAAATGTAAAACTGAATCCCCAACTTGTATGACTCTCTCTATGACAAATGGAAGGGAAAAAGGTTGAAATGTTGATCTTTATCACAAGTCCTAATAAAAGCGATCCTTGAAAACTGGACCACAGAAAGTGCCACACCAGAGAGGCTCTTGCTGACCTCCTATCATCATGGATTACCGTGCTGGTAAGAATTTTTACGTGGGTTGATGGTCCCCTTGTGTCTTTTTTTGAACCCTGCAAGTCCCTCAACTTGAACCTCTACACGCAAAGTTGTGCAACATTGGAACTCACGATAGATCATATCTCTCTCTCTCTCTCTCTCTCTCTCTCTCTCTCTCTCTCTCTGTGTGTGTGTGTGTGTGTGTGTGTGTGTGTGTGTGTGTGTGTGTAAGTGCGTGCGTGTGTGCGTTCAAATTTAAATAATCCACACTGTATGCCATTTTATATCAATTTTGCAGTCTACACCTTCCTGTGCATGCTCATTGCGCAAGCAAGCTGCATACCTTTAGAAGAGAAAAAAGCCAGGGCCTTGAACGCAACCATTCAGCTGATGCGGGCAGAGACACAAACTGCCTTGGATGAACTGGTAAGTTTTTTGGTGCTTAATTAATACTATTCATTTTTCAAACCTAATCAAAACAGCTTATGTGAATGTTCACATGATGGGATTCTGCAGACTCTCTCCTGTCGTTACGGAAACTTTTTACACGTAGTAGCCCAAGAAAAGTGCTTTCTGAAATTAAAAGAAACAGCCTTCAGTTTACAACAGAGAAGTTCAGTGTTGATAGTATCGAATTAAATTCTGAATTAGTTTTTTTTTTAATTAATATTTTTTAAAAATTGGCTGCCTTCATTTTGATAGTAGAGTAACTACGGTACTAGTGGAGTGGAAGAAGTATTTATTCAGAGGTAGGCCTATTTCAATTAATTTATAGTATTACTCAAGTAAAGACAAGAGACAAGCGACAGAGTTTACTGCGTACTTTTATGCTGAAAGACCTCTGTTGACTAGTAATACCGTGTATGGTCGATGAAGTTAGTTGTAACTGTTATGCGCTTTGAGATAGATTATTCTGTGATATTTGACTCAATAATTATGTATGTTATATATTGTAATATTACAATCTGCAAAGTAATCATTAACTACAGCATACGGAGCTGACGGAGAAACCGATGAGGAAGTATATAAGGCTAGAAAGTAATGTAGAAAGAAGATACTAATCTATAATAGGCCTGAAAGAGCGCTATCTCAAAAATGCACTGCTTAGTTACTCTACATCTCTGGAGAGTACTCACTGATTTGGATGTCGGATACCGACTTATAATAGCCTCTCCGTTCTCTGCAGGCTAAAATACAAAATCAGCTTCCCAGCATCTCCTGCCCCTCGCTGAACATCAGTGAGATGGTGGGGCAGGAGCAGCATCTCCTTACGGCTGACAACCTCTCCTTGATCCGCTGCTACATGATGAAGATGTCCGGGCTGACTCCGGAGGTTGCGTCTCAGCTGCAGACACTCAGCCAGTACACTAAGCACGTGGAGCGGCAGATTAGTGACTCGATAACCCAGAGGGAATGCAGACAACCCACCAATAACCAGGACATTGACAATTATGTGTTCGTCAGATGTCTGCTGGAGCTTCTGGACCAGAAGCTAAGCGAAGGATAATTATGGTTTTATTGCCTTTGGTACGAATTAATTATTTAACACAGTTTTAAATTAATGAATAATTCATTTTTGTAAACCAGTTCTAAACAGTATACAAATATGTTGTATCTGAAAGTTGCTTTGTGGTTATTTATTTGTAACTTTTATCTGACAATTAAGTTACATATATTTATAAAATGATATTTATTGAAAATAAAGACATAAGAACTCAGATTTTCAATTCTGTTGCTTTTATTAAGTTTTTCTCATTCACTTAAGGCATCTCAAAAATTGCAGCATTAAGGCGTTTGGAAATTTTTACAAGAGAACAAAAACACCCAGATGCAGCATGAGAAAATATCTTTACTTCTTGAAACAAGTGAAATACAATACTAAGTTTAGGCAGAACAAACTTGGGCAGATCCATTCTGCAATGATTAACTGTACATCATCTGGTACAAAACCCCCTCACAGAAACAGCAAACAAAAGTTGGAAATCCAACCTGGTATGACAAACAATTTGACATCAAAGGATGAGACAGAGAGAGAGAGAGAGAAAAAAAATGAAATAAAATCACCACACAAACGCCATGTTACAGAAAAACACTGGGGCCTTCTGTTTTGCGTCAAACCATTTTAACTCTCAGGTTAAAAAGAGACAGAAAGGCCACAAAGAGACGTTTTATTCACAATCATGACAACCATAGCTGCATTCAGTTTTGCTTTCTCATTTTCTTCAAGAAGCAATACATCCTTTTGGATAATTGTGGCCGTTAAACATTACACATGACTCAAAAATAGGCATATTTGATGTGCAAGTAAAAAGCCTGCACATCAGCACACTCTAAAAGAGTTGAATCTTGATGACTACTAACAGGTACATTTTTTCTATCTTGTAGAAAAGTAAAATCTCCTAAAGGCATTTGCAATTCTCAATAGAAGACTGCACAAAAGCTGCACATTCTTTAGAACTAGCAGTGGTGCCCTTGCTAGTGTTTAAGTCAGAGTAAACTTAGTTGTTCTGCAGAAAAGAAGGTAAAAACACATCACAAAATCATTTCTGCCTGAGGAGTGCTGAATCACGTTTGTTAAAAAAAAAAGACAAAGACCAACCAGCCTTCAGAGATCCAGAGTAAGGGCTCTTTATTTGATCTCAAGGCTGATGCCTGTCAGACACGCTGACTAAATCTGCACAGGTTTTAATTTTGCAACAGAGTTCTCTGTCAAATACAATGCCAGTAACGCAAAAAAGTAACTGAGTGGACAGGTGAACTTCTCTGAGACTTTTGGTCTGTTTCTGTGCGCAGACTGATTGTTTTCTCCGGTGTCTGCCATTGATGCATGTTATAAAATTGGTGTAATAACAAGCAAGATAAAGATAGACAGTGGGTAAATCAAACTGTGGGATGTAACCAGTACCTTTCTATGATTTCCTGCCCAAATGATTTCCTGGATTCTTACTTGATTTGTTCATTGCTAAATGGGAAATAGTCACGCTGATTAGCGCAGCCCTGAGTGACCAGCATAGAACAGAAAAGACCATATATTCAGCTAGGTATCGTAACACTGTACATAAGAATGTAGTATATGTATATATATATATATATATACACATATAATCTGAACAGCTTTTTTAGTTATGCTCCCTATGAGGGCTGTAAAAAATATGGCTCCATATTGTATATCCTGCCCAAGAGAAACCTGCCCAATATATATGTATCTAAGTTGACTGCCATTCTGTACTATTTGCAGCTGAACTCAATGGAAATGGGCAGAGCAAGCAAAGCTTGAAGGAAGACATTCAGCACGGACGGAAAACCACCAGGAAACCTCTATTGTTTACTGGCAAAATTTCATTCTCCTGAGTAAATGATAAAGCTCTCATCTTTTTTTGTACTAAATAGGCACAGACCAGCTCACAAGTGGTAAGCTTAACCATGTTTCAGGTGATCCCCTACATGCTTCCAAAAACACAAACTATACTGCCAGCTAGTCATACAAATCTAGCATTCATTTAAAACCCCTGTGAAAAAAGCATCATAACCATACACTTTTTACATGTGAATCAGGACACATTAATGAATGAACAATCACTCAGTATTTCCCTTTTTAACACAATGTTTTGTTTTTACATTATAAAAGTAATTTAAATTTAAATATAAAGTTGTTCAAAATGCAAACCACAAGTACCGCCTCACAATGAAGCAATAAGCATTTAGAAGATCTTAACTTAAAGTAGAGACTGCAGTAATAGCTGCTGCCATTCAAATATAATATGATAGAAGACATTTTTTCACATGCTATAAATGTAAAGTCAAAAATGGATCTCAATGTGTGCAATCATTGTGCAACAAAAGTGAAAGTAAGCCAGGTCTGACTTGCATTTATCATTTCATTTATTCTTCCAGTGGTGGAAGACATGGTGACCTTAGTGAATGGCTATAAAGTAAAGTATGATGTGTCATTCTGATGGTTGCTGTTAAAAGGCTCAGGTGACTTTTGAATCCCCCCCCCCCTCTGAGAGCACAGCTACACATCAGAGTGTGTGACGGCCTGGATGGCTTCTTCAGGCAGCAGGGATGGATCAGTAAGAATAGATGTGGTTGTGCTCAGCTGGCGAAGGGTACTCAGCACCACTGAAAAAGAAAAACCCATAGTTTACTAACAGCAAGTTATTGAAACAGAGCTTTCAGAGCTGACTGCCATGTTATAATGGGCATCCTTGCAGAAGGCTACGTGGTAGGTGACTACTTGATTAACTGTCTTTTAAGTTTATTGTGATTTGGCTGCTAAATACATAAACACAACTTTGAAGTGACTGGGGAAGAGGGAAAGTTGCTGGTCTAATGTTAAAAAGTTATTTGGAAAGTGTTCATGCGCAATGACATTTTATTCTGAATGCTTTCCAGGACACTGTGGGCAAATTTATCATTTACCAGGATATTTTTATGACTGTTGCATTAAAAACTCATAGTAAACACGCATACAGTAATAACCCTGTCTATCGTGCTGAAGGCAATGACTCAGGGGGATTTTAAATTTCTTTTGCTCAAATTGATGATTTGACTGCAGGACACAGAAAAAAAGTGAATCATCAAATTTGATGTGACAGCCCTGCTACACATGGAAACAAAAAGCTTATGAATTAATCTGCAATGGCACAAGCCCAGCCTCCTTAAGCTGATCTGAAACCTGCTTGCATGATAGAAATCTTTGACGTCAACATACATTATCAGATCCGCTAAGTGTAATTGCCAAACTCTGAGTGTGACTGGAACAAAGCAAAACATTATTTGACTGGATGGGAGAGAAAAAAAAAACTATTGGAAAGTGTGATCATAACTGTTTCTGCCCATTAGGTTTAAGATGAAATGATACCGTGAATAATTAAAAAAGGAGATGCACTGTTTCCTATCACGTCATAGTTTGATAAAGGAAGAAAAGGCAATGATAGATAGGAAGTAGAAAGCCTTGAGTGAGCATTAATGACAAAGAGCAGTGTGCTGCTGAGAGGAAATCCCTTCTGGGCTGCAACTACTGATCCTTTCTGTTGCATCTATAAAGCAGGCGGCCTGGTGATGTGCACCCATGTGTGTGTGTGTATTTGTGCTGCTGTCTAAAAGAAATTTCCTTTTACTTACTGGGTCTGAGCACTGGAAGGGAGCAGTGACGATCCAGCCATTGCAACGTGGTCTGGTACAGCTCTGTTCTGCTTGTGGTTGAAACCATCCCATTAAATGACTCAAAGAGAGGCTTGATGATAATGCTGAACTGGAATGGATGGCTGTCAAAGATCAATTATATCACAAAGTGAGAAAAAGCAATTCTGCCTAAACAACTTTTTTTAAGGTCCAGACTCTTGACGTTCAAATCTGTAGCTTTTTTTTTTTCAACTCAGTTCTTTAATATGTGGTATCAGCTTAAGCCTACCAGTACTGTGCATGACAGAAGATATGATAATGTTGTTAATATGTATCAGTCTGATCTGAACAAGACACCTCTCAGACACAAGAGCAGAAAAGATAAGAGCAAAATGCTTACCCCATACTCTGTGTTATAACTAAGCAGCATACGGTGTAAATTGGTATAAGCTCTTTCATTGAAGGATACAATCCAGAACTTCCAGTTCTGAAGAGTGCGGTTCTTTACATACTCATTGAACTCTTGCATGTGGTCATAGCATGGACGCCTGATGGGTGCCCCTGATGCAGGCAGCTGTTCCTGACACAAGCTGAGATTAAGCAGTGATAAGGGGAAAAAGAACAGTTGAGATTTAATGTTTTAAATGTCTGTGCCTCCTTTTTTAAAATCATATGTATTAAAACATTAAGGTAAAGTATAAACAATCTTTTAACTCACTTAATGGAGGTGTTGAGCTCTTCTATCTCCTCTCGTAGTCTCTTGACCTCCTCTTGCATCTGCTGCCTCTCCTGCTGGAGTTTCCCAATGTGCTCCACTGTCTTCTGCAGTGTGACCGCATTACTAATCTAAATGCACACAGTTAGTGAACATGGAATGAAGGGAAAGAGCAAATTAATTATTTGAAACAATATGTGAAGCAATTACTGTGCACAAACATGACAAAAAATGATGTTCTAAATCTATCAATATCTACAGATGTTTTATGAAGACTCACAGACTTACATTTGCCTGTGACTTCAGAGTGGGAACTAGGTTGCAGAGTGTTTTGAAACCAATCTTTATGTTTGATCGTCTCTTTTGCTCAGCTGATATGTATGTTGTCCGCCGGCTCTGTCACACAACAGCAGTGGAAATATTACACAGAGGCTTACTTAGAGTTTGTATAACCTTATCTCACTGAAAAAACAATATGCTCATAAAAAGTGAACAATCCCACTACCAAAACCATTTATGTTAGGAATAATATCAACACATACAAACACAAACCTGGTTTTGTTCATTCTTTACCAGAGGTATACTGCTGCTGCCAATCAGTGACTGGGGACTGGGAACTTGATCTAACCCACATGGTGAGCCTTGACCTGATCCTGACTGATTGGAAACTAGAAAGAAAAAACAAAAAAAACAATTGTAGAAAAATATATATTCAGTTATGATATGCTATCTGGGTAGAGCAAGCTCTCACCGGCACTAGAGGAGGCTTTCTGATTTTTGCGACTGGAAGAACAAGACTTTTCTTTGGGGACAATTGGCTGCGGAGACTTCTGTGTTTGAGACATGACATGAAATCCAGAGGCCTGAGATACATTGCAAAAAAAAACAAAAAACAAAACAAAACATACAAACAGAACAAAGGATACACAAGATTAGACCAAGAAGCACAACAACAAAAAATACAATATTTAATTAATAAGCAACCACTTAAGATTTAACACTACCTCTGAGTTACATTTATGAATTACTCACATTATACCAAAATGAACAGTGAAATCCAAACCTTCAATTTTTCACTGGCTCTGAGTTATATTTATGAATTACTCGCATAATACCACATTATACCACTATGAAACCTGCAATTTTTCACTGGCAACTATAAATTTCTATTACCACTGTGGCGTAAGTGTAAAATAAAAGAGGGAGGTTAACACATACCCCTCCAAGATGAGGAGTGATGACCACATCTGCTTTTAGAGGTGTTGGCGTAACAATTACAGCATTTGCATGACCTGGGAAAGGGGCTGAGAGGGTGAACATTGACAAGGAGGCACATAGTGTTAGTTGTTATTTGGAAATATGGTCTGTTTTCCTCATTGCTTTTCAGGAATGCGGAAAATTAACACTGTAATCAACATATTCCTTAATAGGTTTACCCTTTTTGCACAGATTTTAGGTAAAATAAAAAAAAGGTTTAACATCTTAAAAGTTAATTTTGTGAAGGTAGGCTGATCTACTGAGACAAAAGCAGGAGGCACTCTTATTGTAAAAGGATTAGGCTCCAAATTATCTTGATGAAATAAAATTTAAAAAACATTAAGCTTGTACAAGGATTATTTATCTGTTATCCAAATACCAAGACAGTTTCAGATCTTTTCTTCTGTGTTTGCCGAAAGACATTATCAGTTGTCAGTCAATGTTACTATTGTTAATCCAGATAACTAAGTAAGCGATGCTTGAGCGCCATCTTGTGGTAATTACCTAAAACTGACATAGTTCTACTGCAGGAACAACAATTTCAAATGAAGACTTCTCAAAATGCAGAATAAACATCTTGATCTTGAAATAAGAAACAGACCTGTGAGAATGAGATGTGAAGAGGGGAGGGTATTAGCAGGAGCAATCCTTTGCATAGGGCGGATTTTGTTGGTAGTGGGTGACTGAAAGGGCCGAGGCAAGGCAAAAGTCTGAGGGTGTTGGACAGTAGAGGCTGGCAATGATACCATTGGCTGGAGTTGAGATGGAGGAGGTAGAGGCTGTGTGGATATGGAGCAATACTCTGAACCATGGCTGAAGGTGGTGGCTGCATCGCTGGGAGTGACAGTTGAGGAGGCTGTGTGTGTAATTACAGATGGTGTTACAGTTTCAACCAGTGCTGAAGTATTGTCCAAGGGGGAGTGAACCATTGGTGCTGCTGAGGCCATGCCTTGACCTGAGAGGCACTGTGCCAGAGGATCATGGGATAATGGCTGAGAAACTGAGGAAACTACTGCTTGATCATTGGGCATCACCTGCCCAGGAAACAGAGGCATATAGTTGTGTACATAGGCAGAACTACCGCTGCCAGTTCGACTGGCTTGGCTTGCCATGGGAGAGGAGATGGACAAGGGACCAGTTGAGGAGATGTGGTTGTTTGTGAGTTGCATGGGAGACATTAACTGGGCCTGGCAAGGGACGAAAAAAGGAAAAGGGAACAGACACACTTATTCTCTTTGTGCAATATAAAAATAAAAAATACAGTTCTGTGCAATTTTATATTAGCTGAAAGTTTTCTTTTTTTGCAATGCTTGAGAATACGACAGTAAAAGGTAGTCATACTTTATATTCTTAACCATTTACATGGTTAATCTATTTGCTAGGAATAATATTGTAAGAGATTGGCTAATTATTCATTCAAAGATTAGAGACTGGTCCTGTTGTACACAAATGGAACGCAGCACCTTACTGTGCATGTCATAGTAGCAAGCTACTTTTGTGAGTAAGTATTCCAAGTTTCATTGCTTGATCATCATCAGCACTTGAGTAATATGCAACCAAGAGCATGCTGGAGGTTTTCTTTGACGTATGTGGAGGTTGTGCACTGTGAATTTGTCCACCAGGGTCAGAGTGTTAACACTGAGTACTATTGCATTTTGGGTTTCCAAATGACAACACAACTGCTCAGAGCAAGTTGGAAACATTCAACTTTCTTGCCTGTAATGACACAGCAGTCCCCTCCCTCTCCCTAATTTGCATCCTCCTACTTCTTTTTGTTCCCTAAATGAAGACTGGTCTTTGGGTTGAAATATAGACCCAAGTTTCAGGTCCATGCTGAAATTTCAAATGCACACTTACCAGAAGTCACAAAAACCTATGTAACTTAGGTGCTGATGTTGATCAAGTCATGCAACTTAGAGCATTTACTCATAAAAGTCACTACATGCATCCGATACATGGGCATTACTCTACAGTTCTTCATCTGTGTGCACAGTCTTGAAATGTTTGATTACACTAATTATTGACCTTTCTTACTGCTCAATATTGACTATAACCAAATTGCACTTTAGGACGCACTTGTTTTCCTAATGTAACTTTTCACTGAAAGAGACAGCAGACTGATAGAAAAGTGGACAAAACTTTACAAACTAGCTGCAGTTATTTTTATATTTATGTATTTATACTCACCTAGTTCAAGCAGAATCAAAATGTATATCTTGTTAGTCTTGATGATATATTGTGACTTTATTGATCACCAAGAGGTTTTATGTTGCAAACATCCATAGGAAAAGCAACAATAATTACAAAATATATGTAGAAAACCACTGAAGTTTTAACTATAACAAATTAAAGAGGTCACATCCCTCCTTCTAGGGTCCCCTCACTGGCTCCCAGAAAACTGAATCTTAGATTTTAAAATCCTTTAACTTGTTTAAAAAGCTGTTCAAAAACATGTTCTTAACCACACATATGTCATTTACTATTTTACCCTTGTTTTTTAACAGCCAAACAAAGACTTACAGTAGAGCTGCATTAATGGACCAAACAGGAGCTCTTAAAAATATTTGCACTAAAACATTGCTAAATATGTTACTCCTGAAGGAGCTTCAAGGACAATAGCAGCATGAAGAAGAAACAAAATATTCAGTTGTATTTGAATGTTTGTTCATCTAAAAATACAAAGATTTAATGTTAAGAAGTTTGAGCAGCAAGTCATGTATGAAAGTGCTATGCAAATAAAGTTTAGTATTATTATTATGTTACATAGACTTTTGTGTATCTACACTGAGGCAGAGATATGGTGGAAGACAAGGTGGAAACTCTTGCAAATTGACTAAAAAACTACATGTCTGCTAAAAATAACAGTCCTTGATAAAACTCTCATCATGGTGTTGTGTGTTAGGAACTTTGCCTTGGGTTGGTGATTACCTGTGACTGAGTGCTGCTGCTGGGTAGAGGGGTGACAGATGATGCAGTGGGGGAAACAGAGGGGAAGATGGGCTGACGGAGGCTGTGAAATAAGTCTGGAACAAGAGTCTCTATGTTAGCTAGATGTTAGTAAAATCACACTACTTTTTGTGTTAGGCTAAGCCAACTGCTGTAGCAGAGTTACAAGAACATGTGCGCTTGATTACTGTAAAGTGTACAAAATTAGTGTTTGTGCAGTACTACTCCGGCTATGAATGGTGCCTTACAGCTACCTTGGAGTGGATCAAAGGAATCCATGAAGTCTAGGTTGGGTTGTAAGGGAATGAGTCCTGGTTGGATCATGTCTGCATTTCCTGCATGAGCTGTGGGAGGTAAAGAGGCAGAGGTAGGGAGGACATCCAACTTTTTGATAGATAAATAATATGTTGTTGAGATTTAGTCCAGGCAGCAATCATATTCAGTTATCACACAATTGAGAAAAGTTTGTTAACCATCTCAAATATTGAGAAAACAGTGACCAGAAGACAAAAGTAGAATCTTAGCTTAGAACGCATCCTTAGCATCATCCATTATAGCATTTTCCTCCCCATTAAAAACCAGAGTATTGTTTGGTTGGAAGATGTTAAAAATCTAATGAAGATGTCTAAGTTGTTTTCATGGAAAAGACAGCTTATTTTCTCACCAATCTCCCTTGGATTGGGCCAGGCTAATGGCTGGTGCGAGGCCAATGTGGAGAACAATGTGTCTGAAAACTCAGACATCAGGACATCCATATCAAAGAGTGGGTCCATCTCCATGGGGGCGGGTGCATCATTATGCTTGCGAGGCCCTCGACGTGCTACATTCTCTTCATCCTGATAAAAGGAGACACGGAGCATGTCTGGCGAGACTTCCCCAAACAGCGATAACTGCTCCTCAGGGCCCTTTGAATATTCAAAATGCAACCACCAAGCCAGTTAGTGACATCCAAGCGTGCAGTTTTAAGTACAGCCAACGTGGGATGATTTCTCTCCACACTCCATGCAATAATTTTGAAAAATAATTATCCATATATTGTGCAATTCACAAGATACTTTAGGTGCAGGCAACTCAAGTCAAAAGCACTTTTGTGAGATTTAGTGAAAAAAAAAGTGCTTTTGACTTTTTGAAGTATAAATGGGGCAGTGGTTGGGTGAGCATGGGTTAATTAAAGTGCTATCAAAATTTGTTCAAATAGATACTGATGATTTCATTTATACTGATACTAATAACACTTTTTTGCTTTGAGTTTGATGCAGGTAAACATACCTTGAGCAAGCTTGAGAGATCCTCATCTTTGTGCTTCTGTAGCTGTAAAAGATACAATGAGTGTCATATTAGATAAATACCAATGTTCAATCACCATTAAAAGCAAACAGTAAACATTAAAAAAGGAAAAACAATATCTCTTGACAAAAACTGAAATATTAAGCACCGTTAATAAAAATAAAACAATACCCTTTTCTTAAAATATGTTCTCCACTTGTGGTATTCTCTTATGACAATTTCAATTCTTCTTTTCCAGCATTTCCCCTCTGTGACGGAAGCCTGAAGAAAAAAAAAGGGCGATGGGAAATAAACTACAACAAATACAAAGCACAAAGAGAGGAAGTCACAAGGAAAACATATATTAACTAGATGACAAACAAGTATTGAAGAAACAGAAAGTGAAATGTGAGTATTTCAGTTACACTGTGTGCTGTTTGTAACACATCATCCCTCTATTTTGTTACCTCGGCAGGACGATTGATGTCCAGGTCCATACTTCCATCCAGAGGAGTCACAAAGTGACAAACAGGATTATCCCTTTTTTCCACATCTGGAGGTAGAAAAATAACCTTGAAGTCACTCTCAGTTGTGATGCAGAGTTCCTTTTTTAATGTTTTTATGTCATTGTACACTGATAAGGATTTTGTGTAACACATTACTCTAAAGTCCAGTGTGTCGGATTTGGTGGGGTCTATTGGCAGAAATTTAAAATAATATTAATAATTATGTTTTTATTGCATAGAAAATTCAGAAAATAAGAATCACTACATTTTCGTTATCTTAGAAAAGGCTCTTAACAGAGGGAGCAGGTCCTCTTCCACAGTGTCTACCCTAAACCAAACACTGTTTTTTAGAGTTTCTTTTGAGTTTTTCACTGATCATAGGTTCTCCTGCATGCTTGAACAGAGAGGGTGGGTGGACCTTCAAAGGTGTGATATGCAAGAACAAGCTACCTGTCACTCTAAACCAGAGCGAGAATGTTTTGTTGTGTTTTATTTTTTTCTGTTAAGTGTGAAAGAAATGTGCTTAATACTGAGTTAACAAGTTAAAAAGGCATATGATCGTTATTTTTGTTTCTTGTCTGTCTATTTACAAGGCAAAATAGTTCTGAAAATATTTTCTTTCTTGACACTTTGTAAGTTAATTTTGCTTATTAATTAGACTTAAACAAGACCATAGTCAAAAGGAGTCAAAGTATTTCAGCTGAACTTAAAAAAAATTCCAACTTTTTGCCCAACTGAAGGTCAAATATGACAAAAGTGTCATTTCACTTTTTTGCCTAAAAACCCCCTGACCATCTGGGATTTGTTAAATGGTTGATTTTGTGTAAACATAAAAGCTGCCAACACACATGGCAGAACAGGACATGCAATAAGTAATAAAAGAATAATGATAGTAATTACACAGAATGTAAATTGTTTTGACACTCTATTGTAAAACAAAAAATTAACATTTGTTTTTTCCCTTGTTTTAACAGGGCACACTGCCATGAACAGCTTGAGAGGAGCGGCAGTCAACAGCTCACAGGCCATGAAAAGCTTGGCTGTGATTATTTTTGGGACATGAATGAGAGTTACCATTAGTCACTGTCACAAAACTGCTCATGGCATGTAAACAAACTCTTATTAACTCAGAAAGTTGCAAAGACTGTGCCAATAAAATGCATAATCAGTTTTGTACTGTCATAGATTTTTACACCCCCTTACACTATTTTACACTCTGGATCCTGAAAGGGGAGATATATGCTGAAATGTAGACTTAAAAATATAAAACTGTGAGATTAATGAAGTCTTAAACCAGATTCCATTATCTCCAAGTATTTTCACATTTTAATTTAGGTAGAATTTTTTTGTGTCTCTTTCAATTAATTACTTAATAATACAGCGTACTAAATGAATATCAAATAAAAAGACTGTGTGGGGTTCTTACACTGAATATACCAGGCTCTCCATATGGCATTGTTGAGCCGGATCTTGTCTCTCCAAAGCAGTTTTAGACCTTTAAAGTTCTTCCATTTGGGGGATACCAACTTGCCACTGAAAAGACAAGAAAATGAACAGTGAAATAATTTGCTAAGGGATGAGAGACATGAGACGATCAAAAAAAAAAAGATGGATTAAATGTCACTTTATTGTGTCTTTCTGTTGCACTTAAATGCTTCATGTTAAGCACTTGAGTTGCCTTGTTGCTGAAATGTGCTATATAAATAAAACTGCCTTGCTTTGGGTCTTTGCTGATTTTCTTGCTTGTTCAGGATCATTAAAAAGCCGACTTTATCTTTCACCCAACAACAACACAACACCTTAACTTGGCTTTGTTAAATTTTGTTTCATAATGAATCTACTCTGCTCAATTTAATAACCTGACACCAGCAAAGTGCAATGTTGTCTCTGTCAGAATCACCTTACAAACCTGATTATGACAATAGTACTGATACTGAACAATGACCCAAAGCATTGTATGTGAGAGTAGTGCTTGCTAGCTGTAACACTAACCAGATTCATCACTCAGTAAAAGCTAAATCAGTACTGTTAAGCTGCAGGAGTTACATGTCTGATGATGGATTGCTTCACAGATGGATTAGACTGAATTTGGCTCCTAATGTCAAAGCACTAAGCTTGCAACAATGAGTTTGTTCTATAAATGACAGATTTGTCTCTTGTTACAGGAATAGAAATAAATTCTAAGCTTTACCCTGAGCATTCAAATGTACAAATTACTTAAAGAGAAAAAAGCTACAGGTCACCTTGACCAACACTGGCACTGTACAAAAGAAACCTAATAAAATAAAGCAAACGAAACAAAACAAACAGGCTGGAAACTGCCAAGGTCAAGCTCAAGTTAGAATGATAATTACAATTGTGATATGGAGACAAGGAGTCATTAAACAAAGAGGAAACAACACACATTTTGTGTGTTACTAAAGGAAACATCAGAAGAACTCATTAGTGTGCACTGCTACAGCTGCAGTCCGTGCAATTCAGTATTGTGGCACAGTGATGATACTCTAGCTGTAAACAGTCTATTTACAGTTTTGGATTATAATACAGCCAATAATGAACAATTAAGTTGCCGAAACTTTGCAGCTACAGTTTTGCAGTTGTATCAGTTTTGCTGCACTATAAACAGTAGTGCACAACAACGTTAAAAAATATTTCAAATGCCAAACGGCATGATTTAAGATAATGTTTGATTTTTAGAGAACATGAGATAAGCACAGGAAAGAAATGTATTTTTTAATTTACAATTTGTTTCAACAAGGAAATGCTTAATCTCTCATAAACCAAAAAGGTTGGCTCGCAGTTTCCCTCTTTCCCTCCTTCCTGTCCTGTCTTTTTCCTGCCAGTCCTTCCTGTTCATTTTTTTCCTTGTCCTTTCTCTAGTCGTTTGTGTGCTTACTTTTGGGATGAGTCCTCTGGAGTAGAAACATTTGCTTCAGTAATGAGGTGGTAAAGCTTGGTGTAATTAAAGAGTACTTCTTAATTCTTACTGTATGTAAATGCTTTCTTATGTACAATCCAAATTCCAAAAAAGTGGGACACTGAAATGTAAATACAACAGAATGTGATAACCTGGTAATCATTTTTAATATATACACAACTGGACAAATTATTTTTGTAAATATGTGTTTGTAAGCTGGAGTTAGTCCCTAGGCGCCATTTGGGAGTTTTCTTCTTCTACTCTTCTTCTTACTGTTCTCAATTTGATACCTGCAACACGATTCAAGACAAACTGATACAGGGGAAACAAAAAACTGACGGAGTGGAAGGATGTCCACTAACAAATGTTTGGAAATTTCCACAGGTAAACATGTAAACAAGTAGGCGTCCTTGGAAGGCTCAGTCGTTAACAAGCAAGCTGAAATTTACCACTTTGTTAAACACGTGGCACTATAAAGGGTTAAGATTACTTTGCAGAGCAGTAATCATTACACACAGGTCACTTGCAAATAATAACATTGTTTTTATGCACAAGTTAGTTACACAGTGGCCCTATGTTTTTTGAAATCAGGGCTGAAAATAAACACTAATCCCTTCTCCTTTTCAGATGAATGACAACAGCAGAACAGTTACTGGTAGTAATGCTTTCCTGGTCTATAAATAGTCCTCCTGTTGAATCCAAGTTTGTGCCATTTGCAAAGTCAGAGGGAATCCTCTGAGCAGCTGGCTCTGCACCAACACTACAGTAACACTATAGCTGTGAACAGAGCACCATGGGTAACGTGAGCCCTGCATTTTAAACAATTTACCTCTTATTATCTTGTTACCATCAACTGCATTTAAAAGTAACTTTTATTTGTACCTTTTAGGTAGTTTCTTAATAGTTACACTGCTTTTGCCCTGTCTAAAGATATAAACATCATTCACTGACACAGTTTTATCTTTGTTTACCTTTGTTTGGGCCTCATTATGAAATATATGTTTTAATTACAAGAATTTAATCTGAAGAACTGTAAATGGTGACACTACGATGAACCTAGAATTGTTCTCTCTCAATATAGGTAACGTTTAGTGCACACAGTCTAGGAATGTAACATAATTATATTTACTGGTTGATCATTTTTGTAAGTTGTTCAGTAAAATAATGTTGTTGTTGGCTTCCCTCAATTGCACACAGTTAAAATCAATAAAACTAAAATAAAAATGAGAGAGAGAGAGAGAGAGAGAGAGAGAGAGAGAGAGAACCTAGCTGATTGAATAAAAGTTTTAGCCAAATAAAAGAAAAAAATGTTAAAAATGGACTTTTGGGATGTGTAATGCCTGACTTCTCTCTCCTAAAGAATTTTCTTGCTAAACGTCATCCAAAAGGGACAGGAATCAAAGCACCAACTCAACCAATAATGGCTGATCTCTACCATCTGACCCAAAGCACCTCAATGAGAACATTATGTAAATCACATGCCATTATGGACTGTCTATTTAGAAATGACTGAACAAGTCTGGAGCTGTGCCTTCCAGTGTTTCCTTTTAGCAAACAACAATAAAAAAATTTCTTCCGCAATTATAGAAAGAATGATGTCAGATCAGTCTGATACAGTTGATGACTTGCACAGCCCTTAGCAGCTTTGGCGAGACATGCTAGAGCATGGTTTCACCCGGAGTTTAAACAAAGATCCTTCTTTTAAAAGCGATGGGAGTGTGATCTGGGTTCATCCCAGTCTTCAAAGCTCATAATGTGTCAGAAAGAATGCGAAGCTTTACAAATGGTGGAAAGAAATAACTAGATTTACTCAAGTACTTTTCTGTAAAAAGTCTTAGAGAGTACTTATGACTAAACCACTGTTTTCCAACCTTTTAGGGATGGGACCCCCTACACAAAAGCAGTATCTAGTTTACAACCGTGTTCACAATTCATAAATTGTTCGCATTTCCACCATTTCCCCTCTGAAAATTCTAAAATGGTTTCCTTCAAGTGACTATTTAAGGCCCAGTGAGGTATTAGAACCAATCTGATAATTTAATGTGTAATGATATATCAATAATAGGGCAATTATTTATGCAGATGATTCACAATACTGATAATATTTGTGTACTTTTTTTTTTTTACACGCAGGACTTTTGCTCTATGATACTGGCACTACAGGTTATTGAAAGGGTCTCAATACTTGTTTCTCTGCTGCATATAACTGTCTACAATAAGCGGTCAAGCGGAAGTTACATGAAAAGGGGACTCGTGACTGCAATTTCCCACGAGCGAAATGACCGAATTTACCATCAACTGTGTCAAGCGCTAAAGTGAAAATGAAGGTTCCCACTTTGACTGCAGGAGGGTGACATGTCTTACAACTTACCTGTACGCAAGAGTCATGCACTCAAAGAGTTTGGTCAATGAGGCATCAATGGAGAGGTGCGACATGCTCGCCTTGCCAAAATGATAGGTCTGACAGGTCTGTTTGTTGACAGTGTCGAAGTCGTAGCCTTTTTTCGGGGGGTGCTCGCTGTGAGGCGAGGACACCATGAAGTGTCCGCTATGGATGATCTGCGACTCCGCTGGTCTCCTAAGTCCCAGGTGAGTTTCCTCCGCGTCCGAGTCGTCCTCCTGCTCCTGCTTTATGCTCGCCGGTGGGCGACGATATTTTTGCCGAAAAGACATCTCTCTAGTAGCCATGTCGGTATCACACCAGACAAATAGCTAACGTTAGCCAGGAAGCTAGGACAATAAAACTCCCGATCATGGGGCTTGCCAACAGCGCAAGAAAACACGGTTGAGGTTGTTGTTCAAAGTTTGTCAACTTTTTGCCGCAAGATCCAAGTCCTCTGTTCACTCATTTTCAAGGCTCGCTTGCTAAATAATGGCCCACATTGACATGTTGTCTTTATAGGTAGTTGACGTAAGTGAGAGTCTGGGGACCAGCTGATAAAAAAACAGCTTGCAGACTTCTCCCAGAGCAGGAAGTTCCTGTCGGACAGCGTTTCTGATTGGTCGGAGTCTGAGTCCCACCCACCAAAGGACTCGAAATAAACCCGAGGCGACAGGTCGCAGACAATCGTTTAGTAAAGTAGTTATTGATGAAGTTGTACTGGATATATGTATAAAAATTATATGACATTCGAGTTAATAGAACAGAGTTTTTCTCCGACCAGAGTGACTTTTTAGTCGTATGAAAACATGCAACTGATGCTCTTTCTCTCTCTTTGCACATCTTTGCATGAAGTATTTAGATGGTACAATGGGAGAAGTAATCCAACTTATGGCCTAAGCAACACTAAAAAAATAATTGTTCGCATTTCAAATTTTATTTAGGTCAAAAGGATTATTAACAGCAAAATGTACCTTAAGTGGCAAAGGAAAAAAATGTTCAGTTTTAAAATCAAATACTTAAATAATACAGGATCTCTGCAGGAGAATGCTATGGAAGGACAACAGAGAGTCAGAGACTTGACATTAACACAAATTCTCCTTAACTAACAGACAGTTTATTGCATTCATCACTCTTGAGGTGAGGACCTGCTGCTCTGCTCTGCTGAGGATGGGAAGCCCAGGATATGACCTGTAAATGTCTCCATAGATATCTTATCTGGGATTCCGCACGCCAGTGAATATTCTGAATTCCCACCTAGACACACACACACATGAAAAATAATGTTTTTTCTCTTTTGTGTGAATTCTTAGGGTTATAGTTTGTAAGTGAGACTTTAATTTACTTACTGTCATGCTCAAAACACCCTCCTCCTTCTTCTTGCTCATCACTGAGGCCCAGAAGTGTTGTGAAACACTCTGCTACCTCTTCCTCTGTCATGTGTTCTCCTGCCAGAGAGAATAACAAAAGTGCACATATGTTGAAGTTTCCGCTATATAGACAATGTAATACAGGTACTGCATGCAAAAACTCACAATTTTTCTCAGTAATGTGACAGCAATAGAGTTGAAAACCAACAGACTAAATCCTTTTCTGACCGAATAGCCTGCAGCATACCTCGAGCCTGTAGATGTTCTAGCAGCTCATGTCTCCTCAGAACAGGCTGTCCTGTGCTATCATGGTCACCAAGGACATGAAAAGCTTGAGCAAACTCATCTCTACAGATGCCAAAGGCTGGTCGGTGGTTGATATAGAGCCTGATAAATTCTTCCAGGTCGATGTCAGTCACGTATTTTCCTGTTTCAGCATACTTGCTGAACTTGACCTCATTGTGCATGTTTTCTATCTGGAAAAAAAAATAAACCTACTTTTAAATGGGTCTGAGATTGAAAAAACACTCAATCCTTGTGTTTTTACTGATGTTTTTACTAAAAAATGGCACTTCAGTAACACACACTATACCTCTTTCTCAGTAGGGAAGTGCCCCAAAGCTCTCATTAGAGAGGGAACTTCTGACAGAGGGATTTTGGTAGATATTTGTCGTTTCTCCATTGTGTCAATGCCTTGATGGCAGACTTGGCAATAATAGAAAAAGTCCTCCATATCCTAAAAAGAGAAAAGGTCAGAAAACTGAGATGCTTTGGTTAAATTGGTATCAGAAATGAAGGTCTAAAACTCATAGCTGGAGGAGAACTTGAACTTGAACTAAAAATGTGTCTAAATCTTGTGGCTTTGCGTAATACCGAAGTAACACAGATGTGTAAATATGAGCAATGTCCTTCATTTGTATGTTGAATGTTATATGTTGTTACAAAAGCTCAACCCATGTTTTAATATAGTTTCTGTGACAAAGTCTGGTACAGTACAGAAGTTGCAAATGGCCATGCTTGCAGTTAATATTTTAATAACGTTATCTCTGATGCATTAATCAATACTGGGTAGCATACTCTTTGATGGGACATTTTCAGCTTAAATCAGTTACTACAGTTGACAATCACATTATTAATCACATAAATTGCTGGAAGAAACTTAGAAGAACCAACATTTTAATGTCGTCATTTCAACCAAAAAAACTAAATTTCAAAGTAGACAACATTAAAAATAACTTAAAACAACTGCAATAACCTTGATGATATCAATATTAGCAAAGAAGACCTATGAATCTCAAACTCTTTGAGTGCATGACTCAAGTTAATGGAATAACCTAACGCTGTTCACTTGACATGCAGCAGTTGTAAGGAACAAAGAAAACGTTAAACTCACTCTGTAGAACTTGCCATCTCTGCCTCCTTCTAAGAGAGTGTAAAAGGGCTCCAGGTCCTTTCCTCCCAAGGCAGCTGCTGCCTCCAGTGCACTGCATTCACAGCAGTAGAAATGATTAGGAAATGTGATTCCACTGCTCTTGGTTTTCTCTGGTTCTCAGGTTGGTACTATTAAACCTTACTTTAAGTTTACCTCCCAGGACATGACCGTGCAGTCAGAGCCCCCTGCAGTGAAAACAAATTGGCCATCATAGGAGCAGGCAAAAGCAGAAACCCCTGCTGGATGGCAGATCAAAGCATTGGACTTGTAGGGGTTTCCATCCAGTGGCAAAATCTGGAGACCCACCTGGAAATGTAACAAACTCTTAGTGGAAATGTGAACAGTGATAATAAAAAGCAAAAGAGCAATAAATTTGTGATGAAATATCTATCCGTTTCTACTGCTTGGCTGCAGGAGCTGACAACTGCAAAAGGTAGTCCAAAAAAAAAAAATCAACAAGTGACACTACCACACTTAACTTGCAAAAATATGAATAAAGAGATTTTTTTCAACACTTACAAGAGTAACAACTTGGCTCACTAAATTTAGCTCTTTTCAGTGACAACAAAGGCCATACAAGACAACACTTGTGTTGTATTTGTATTAAATTACCTATTTTAGACACAGAGCCAAATTCTGCTTTTATAAAGGAGATAACTTAATAAAATACTACAAAGAAAGTCAAGCACCAACCTTGTTCTCTGTGATGAATGCCAGGTAATATGAGTTAGTCTCAGGTTCTTTAGACATGGGAAGGACCGCTGCTTTCTTGATGGGAGAGTTATATGTTGGGCCAAGGAGAGTTTTTCTGTTTTGTTTTTTTAAAAACACACATATATTGTTTTTCAGTATTTGCTTTAATATTTTTCTGACAATAAAATTCATAAATGTTCTGGTCTTGCTGCAATATTTCACAGACCTGCACATCTTAGTAGTGCTGTTAAAAAGCTTCATCTTGTACTGATCTGAGGCAACAAGAAGAAACTGCTCTGCAGTGAGGGGAGGATACCAAGTCATGCACATTGGCACAGCGCTTTGCTCAATGCGCTCCACACTCAAGATGACGAGGTTATTCACTTTACTGTTCTCCAGGTCATATTCCACCTGTCCAGTCCCACAAAAGTGCAAAGAGGTGTGTGCTAAACATTTGGCATAAAAAAAACAGTATCATAAAGTACCAAACTAGTCCAAAGTCCTGCAACTTCTGCAAAGCGGACTAACCAGTCTGCGGTCCATTCCCAGAGAGAGCAGCCTGGGTAGGGTGCTGTCCAGGTGAATCCCAAAAAGCAGGTCCGTGATGGGGCCGTTGTGGGAGTAGTATCTGCCCACGTACGTCCAACGAGGATCACAACCTTTATGGCTGTGCAAGTGCAACACCGTCACTGCTCTTCCGGCATCCTAACAGTGAACAAGGAAATGAAGCATACATGACAACATTATATACATCATATCACAACTTCCAGTTTGGAACCACTGCTGCCAATGACTAAGATCAGACTTATGATACATGACACATGAAAATCAAAAAGGGCTTGTTCACCGCAGTGGCGAGATATCTCATTTTTGGGGAGAAAGTGATGAGATGTATGCTGTCCTTAGTGTAATGGAAACACTCCTTTTGGCGTAAAGTGCTTGGATCCACTATGTGAAGAGCTCCACTTGCGAAGCCAATTGCCAGGTATAATCCTGCTCAGAGACAAAAGGCAGCTCTTTACAGTGTAGTAACACTGGTTAGATGCAACATCATTTGTGTAACTCAACAAAGACAGTCAGTAAGCATACTGGCTCACCTTGAAGGCCAAAAGCAACACACTGAATCTGCTTCTCTGTCTCAAAGACCTTGCTGCAGATGATCTCTTTTTTGTTATGGTCCCAAACTTTTAAATGACCCCTCTGATTGCCATAGGCAACAATCGGCTGCTTGGGGTGGCAGGCCACTGCATGTATGGGTTTACAATCCGCATGTACCAGAATCTGAGAGGCACCTTTCTTTGCATTCACATGAACGACTGCAGAACTGACTGTGGACACAACAAAGTTCCTGCACAAAAAGAGGTAAGAGAGTGATTAGCTTAGCCTGAATTTTTCATGATAGTTTAGACTGAAGACAAAATAGATTGTACTTTTTCTACCTAATGATCAATGGTTTCCTCTCCAGACTGTAGTCCTCCACATATTCATCGGTACATTCTTTGGAAAAGGAAATGGACAAAATAGCATCCAGGTTGAATTCACTGTACCAAGTGAGAAGCTTTAATTCTTCATCATAAAACCTGATATGGCCTCTGGTGTCACCAGTTACGAGACAGCTGTTATATCAAATGACAAACACAGAGATATTAGAGATCAATGAATGCCAAAATGCCACTTTTGAAAAATTACAATGAAAAATTCTTGCCCTGTCAACCTGTCAGTTACGGTGAGCACTGTGATTGAATTGCTCTGGAGGCCAATGAGCTGAATTTTATCTTTGGGTGGGGTTTGGTTTGCAGTAAAGGCTTCCAGCATATTCCACACCATGAGGCTGCCTGCTTTAGTCGCTGTAAGGACCTGAGGCTTTTTCCAGTGAAACACGGACTGGAGTGACCTGCCAGTCATGTTATTAGTGGGAGAAGTGTCTGGAGAAGACTGAGTAAATGCATTAGCATCAGATCCCCTGGTGGCTGCATCATGGAACTGCAGTGGTAAACAGTAAAACTAGTGTACAATATTAATTACAAAAAAAAATTCATTACCTCAAAGACAGACATGTCTATGATGATTTTCATATTATCTTCTACAATTTGTGCTACAATAGTCTTTACCTGTCTAAGTGTCAGGTCAACATACTGAAGACTTCCCAGGGCCTGAAAAAAAGATAAACTGATGATTGCAATAAAGACACAGCTGTATTATGTATTTCAGTGAAAGGGAAGAGCAGGACTCACTGTGCTGTAAAACAACACTTGGCTTTCACTGCTGCTGAGCAACTGAGTGCTGTCATTTGGATTAAAAATAATGTTACCCTGAAAAACAGTACAACATTTAAATGTTTTATTTCCTGAGAGCTATATCCATAAAGTTAGGTGATACTTTAACGTTAAAAGAAGACAAAGGTCACTTACTTGGAAACCATGTGTGGGGTCAAGTTCTGTAAACAACAAAGGCTTTTCCGTGTCATTTGTCCAATTCCAAATACACACACACTGTGAAAAGAACAGATAGAATTTAAGACATTTCAGACATGTCAGTCATTTCAGCCTGTCATAAACAGTATGAAAATATCAGTAAGAAGTAAACATCTAAGCTGTATTTTTGTTTTGTGAGCTTGGACTTTCAGGGTTATATCAAGAAAAAGTGCAGTTCTGATATACTGACCATGTGATTAAAAGTCAAACACTTTCCATTGTTTACATTTTTAACAGAAAACTGTCTTCAGCACTTAAAAGACATTAAAACCAAAGCATATAGAGTAAAGATTAAAAATATATGGATAACTTTTTTACACCGGCATTTCCTCAAAAGACTTTTGGTAACTTTAAAAAGAAAATGTGTTTAATGGTGTCTCTGTTGATTTGTATCAGCTAGAAGTTACCACTGGAAAATAACACAAGTTATTAATTGTCTTCTTTCTCCCTTCATTGTGCTCTTGCAATCTTGACTCAACAACACAACACTCTGGTTTTACAGAAAATGTTTCATTCAATCTCCATCCATCTCCATCTTAATCCATCCCAAACCAAGCTGTCATACTTACTTGAACCGGCTCAGCCCCAAGGGTCACCAGATACTTTGTGTCTCCTGAAAATGCCATTGCAGTGACACCCCCCTCAGGGTGGCAATCGTACCATGTATGAACAGGGATGCTGGAACATTTACCATAAACGTGGTTGCCGTCAAGAGCAAAGTTTAATTCATAAAAATGCAATACATGTAGAATCAATAGCTACCCTGAGTAGGAGTCCCATATTATCACAGTGCTTTTTGGTCCCTGGTCTGCGGTTGCAAACCAGCGCCGGTCTTCACTCACACACATGCTTGAGATAGGTTGACAATGACCCTGAGGAGTTGAGAGTAGACAATACTGCAACTAATGCTATCAAAAAATATCTGCATCCGCCTTGATTACTCAATTCACTGACTTAATCTGAAGGATGCTGGCTCTTCTATTTTGTATTACAAATTTCCGACAAATCTGAAAACTGAGAGTGGCAACTGTTTTTACCTGAAGTATGCGCTGGGAGTTTGTGGTGTGATTGTATATGATCCCAACATGAGATCCAGCATAGAGGACCATCAGCTGATCATCATGGTCTTGCAGAACGAAGGCAGGAAGATTTGCATTCTTACCAAATACCCATTCCAATGACTGAACAGAAAGAAAATTTTCAGTTTTAAGAGCCATTAAAAGTTCACAGATAGTTTAACCTTTCAACAATGGGAATACTTTGAGTTTGAGAGGAGTACTTTTCAATAAACTTTCTTGACTTGGTCAATTTAAAAACATTACTTTATCTATACATTAAATATACACATTCAACAAAACTGACATACATACCAGTGCATGTGTTCGTCTTGGAGTGATCTTTGAAAAAAGTGTGTCTCTGGTTGCAGTGTAGACCTGAGACTGCCCGGACATCTTTAGTAAACCTTTCTCTGTTTCTTCTCTAACTTCTGCACCCTCTGTGCTCTCCTCCTTAGCTTCAGCAAATGACATGATATCTGATTTTACACTTCACGTTTTGGACAATTAGGCCATCTATCTAACAGATTCTTGTTTTAGAGTTGAGGTTAGTCTCCGCTAACGTTGGTTAGCTGTAGGCTAGCTACAGAGTAACGCTAACGTTTGGCTACGAACGATTCCAAAATAAATTGACCAAAAAGACAGAACTACAATTTAAATTCCTGTATATTTTTTTCTAATTCTACGAAGCTTTGTGTTTATTTTACTGGTCTAAATTGGTCTACTTTATTAAGAGAAATACCAGTTTTAAATGAAAAAAAAGTCAAATAGTCTAAATTCAAAACGTTTTTTCACACGAAGCGTCTCGTCGCCTAGTAACCGTGGGGCGAGTGGGTTAAAGGTGAAGCTAATTAAAACAACATACGGACATTCCGGTTAGATTTTTCAAACTAAAAGCACAATAATCATTTAATTAGTTGAGTGCAGTTAACAATTACTTTTCGAAAAGAGATATCACTTTCAATAAATGTAAATATTTCAAACAGTGAAATGCATTGCCTATGTTTAAGTTTAGCGCCACATGCTAGATTAACTGAAATCAAGACAAAATATACTAGAGTACGATAAATACAGAACTAATGTACTTTTTATGCCACTGAAGATGAGAAGTAATTAACTGAAAATAACCAGTGCTGTTGCCAAATCTCAATTTTTCAATCATTAAATAAGACAATAAAAAGTATTGACAATATTCAAATCACTATCATTTTTGTAGTCTGTCTAAGTCTCAAAGTGTAAACACTCGTACACTTTTGATGGTTAAGATATCTTTTAGTTTGTACCTGCTACAGTTTGGTCACAGTATTTTTTATAGTATTCACCAGAAGTCTGGTTGTGTATCATTAAGGTAGAGAATTAAAAGAAAAATTATTTAATGTGTTGCAGTTCCCGTCTGTGGCCACTGGAGGGCAGCGAATACTGATATTCTAAACCATTTTGATAAATTATACTTACCATAGTTTAACTGTTTTCAGTTCTTGAATTTGGATAAGAGAGGGGAAATTCTGTCAGAATTGAATACATAAAGATTATGTTTTAAAAAAAATATGTGCACGTTAAAAAAAAAGTAAAACATGTTACAAATATGAGGTCAAAAAGAGGCAAGACGTATATTTTTCAGTGACTTGGAGAAACTGGATATGAAATTTTTAATAACAAATTCTTTATATGAAAAAATGATTTTTAAAAAGGTATTATTTTCATCTTAAAGGATGATGATTTTTTTTTAGTCTAAATTAAATTAAGTCCATGAAAAATTGACATTAGATGTCGAGTCTATGTTATTTACAAAAACAATGAATTCCTTTAATAATTTTTATTTTATTTAATTACCATCATTAATATGTCTACAATTATTGATATCTCTAAATATAAAAAATTAGCCCCAATATCTATATTACTCTGAAGAACGAGAATCTGAAGTTTTTCACTGTCTCATAAGTGATTGTTTGAGGACAGTTTTTAGTGTCATGAATCTTTCTATCAAGTCTTTTCTGAATATTTTTCTTTGATGACTGTTTCGGTGAAACGTTTTACATAAATACTGTCAGGATTGTGTATGTATTTGACGATTAAGTTGATTTTTTTTCAATACTAACAAGTATTTAGCACTGTACTCCCTCGCCAGAGATTTATGAGGAAAAAGGACACAACTTACAGCAGACTGTCAATAACCTTGCTAACTAGACTTACATTATTTATACTGCAACATGTAATGAACGCCACAAGCACTAGTGCTAGCTTGGTTCATCTAAAGCTGTTGGGCAGCTAACGTGTTCGGTGCCTAAAGCGGCCTGGAAACCGTCCCTGCCTCCTTAAAAACGAGTGTCCCTGCCCTCTTGTGGTCATAGAGAGTAAATACAACTATATTTTGCTAGCGTCAAGCTAGATACAGGATACTATGTTTTATAAATACTTCCGGTCGAAACATTCAAAGTAAAACTTTTAGACAACGGTTTAGTTACGTACTGTGACCACTAGAGGGCAATGTATGCTCGTGATGTAAGAGCACACCTCAGGGCGTCAAAGTAGTCCCAACAGTGTATAATCACTTCCGATAGAGCCGTTGAAAATAAAACAGTCAGACAGGCAAACAGTTAGGTTAATTGCTGTAATTCTAGAATTTTGAAGGTCTGGTCGAGTATCACATGATGTGGAGATGCCTTCGTTACTGGCATGTGACTCTGGTGTGTTGAAGCGAGGAATTTGTAGGTTTGGCCTCGATGCTTTTGTTTTGAAGGGTCCACACTTGTTGCAACATCACTAAGCTACTTCAAACTTTGCAGCTGTTTCCACGAGGCTATTCCGGTTGCACAGGTTTGAAAATGACTTATTATTTGTCTGTTTACTCAACTTTCCGTCCAGGGTTTACTCGCTTCCTCTTTTATACATTTACATTTATAACGTCTCGTTGACGAGTTCAGAGAGATTATCGTTGTCGTTGTATAAATTATGATGAGTTTGTGACGGTTAAGACAGAAGCTAGAAAAACAATTCGATAAAGCAGAAACTAGTTATGATTTCATCAGCTGACAGGTGAGGAGGCATTTAAATAATTGAGTCATTGTCCTGATGAGTATTTATCTTATTACTTGGAGTCAGGTTGACATGGTTTAACCAAAATAGGTTAATTACATAGTTGTCAGCGTTAGCCCCTCGATGTTAGCTGACGTTAGCCAGTTCTTATCTCTCTCAGCTGACAGTCAGCCACCGCCGAGCTTTTAAACTCGTTAAACTCTCAACCTTCATGAACCTTCAGTGATCCTTTTATTAGGGGATTTGAGTTAAACTCTAGACTGTAGTTTAGCTCCATGTAGGCCATTGGCACTTTGCCGTAGTGTTAGAAATGGTGTTTTCACACGGCGAAGCTAAAAGAGTTGGTCACATTGAAGAATTACTGAAAGAAAAACTCAGGGTCACAACAGCTTCGGTTGATTATGTAAATTATGTAATGCACCATAATTAAAATGTCCTTCCTGGAGCATTTGTTCTTTCGAAACTTGTTTAATTAGACAATTATTTATCCTTCCAAAATTCACAGAACACAACATTTTTCATTTATCTGGTGGTTTCTGAGTGTCATTTTCTACAATAACTAACATTGCTGTAGTTTTAAAAGAAGAGAAACCAGAAAATTTCTCAAAGTAATCTGGTTTGAACAAAAATAAAAGTTCTCACCCCTTAATTGGTAAGGCATTTGGAAATCATAACAATTTTCTGCAAGGTTGTGTTGCTAAGTCCTAGTTGAGGCATGCAGGAGGCCACTTGGAGATGCTCGAGGTCATGTGCCAAGCTTAGTACAACCATGAGCAGTTACACTAATCTTGTGAGTTTTAGACCCTGCAGGCACACACACAGGACAAGCTTGGTTTCCTCTTTGGAGTTTTGACCTCAAAGGAATGTTGTTAGACCCACAGAGTATCTCTTAAAACTTTTTATAATTGAAATATCAATGTTATAGGTGGGAGTAGTATTATAAAGAGCTCTACAATGTGGACGGATAAGCAAAGAGGAATCAGAGTCTCTCAGGAGGAGCTGCTCTGCAAGAACGCCTGTGGATATTATGGAAACCCTGCATGGCAAGGCTTCTGCTCCAAGTGCTGGAGAGAGAGGGCACGGACCGCTGAAGCCCCAAGACAAGACACAAGGTAAAGATGCTGCTTTTAGCAAACATTCGGACTGGGGGGTCAGCTGCAGTGACACTGGTGTAATATCAACATGTGTAGAAGGGTTCTTGTTACAACATCTTAAAAGCAACAAATGAAAAAAACTACACTGGTTGAAATATGTAATATATTTTAGTGACAAAATAAAATGACATCAGCCACTGAACACTTTGATTTATAAACCTTTAATTCATATCAACTTAATATGTAAGGGCAATTATGTTGACATTGAAATAATTTCTGACAAAATATTTAAATAAAGGAGTAAGCATTATATGACATGCCAAAAAAGGGGGGGGGGGGGTTGTGAGCTTTCTGGCTTTACTAAGTCAAGCATGTCCGTGTACTTAACTGTAAAAAAGGTTTAAAAACAATTACTTTTTAAATTAATTGTCTCATCAGCATAAAGGCTTTTCTGATATAATGTAACAATCTGCTTCCTAACAGCTCGAGGCAGCAAAAGTGCTTTAAATGTTGTTCAATGTTGTCTCTCCTTGAAGGCCGAGCAATGACGGAACTCCTCTCACCTTCTCTAAATTTGAGGAGAAGAAAAGCACCGAGAAAGGTCGTCGAATTAACACAATGAGGAAACTCTTCTGGGGCAGCCCATCTCCTCAAAAACGTCAAGGTAGCAAAGTTCATGTGTATGTATTGAAAGTGTGTTGCCCTTGTTACTGCAGGTGTTCACAACCAACCTGTAGGTGCAGCTGTGAGGGATTGAACCTGCATATATGTAATCATTTTTGTCCCAGCGGGTGTTCAGAGCTTTCTGAATATCATGTCTTTAGTTTTAAAATGTGTCTCCCTGTTCTTTTATTCTAAGTAACATCAACTTTTAATACTTCTAGAGTCTTCTGAAAGCACTACAAATATGATAAAAGCCTACCAAAACCTTGAGCCAGGGGACTTCACTAGTTTCCTTAAGATACTTCGGAGCCCTTCCTCCCAGCGCTTGCACTCCCGATGTACAGCTTTCCTCAACACAATGGAGGCTTACCATGTAAATATCTTATCTTTTTTAAAGTTTTCACTCTCACACTATAAATTCCCTTAGATACATCAGAGCTGTTCTTAACATGTATTCTCATCATTTTTACAGCATCTGCCGGTACAGAAACAGTCAGATCTTGTGCAAGATTTCTACCAGTCTTTTGCTGAAAATTTTAGAAGTGAGTACAGATCTTTGGCAGTTCATTCTGAAGATGTGACTATGTTAAATGATTTTTGAGCTTTGGTTTTGTTTTCAGGTTTTCCTGAGGGTCAGGTCACTCAGATAATGGAGCATGTTGAGAAGTTAATAATGACAAGGCTGCACAAATGGGTTTTCTGCCATGACAGCTGTGACGATGAACAGAGGGACCTTGCTCTCCAGAGGAGGATACGGTAACCCTTACTAACAAGTCACATGACTTGTATCTAATCAAAACCTCTGAGTTAAAGCCTTGTTTGATAATGGTGTTTTGTACTTTGCAGCTCCTTAAATTGGGTTACACCACAGATGCTGAATGTGCCTTTCCCTGAAAAAAAGACCTCAGTCACAGGCGACCCTTTTCTGCCGGCTATAACAGGTGATCTAAAACATCAGCACTAAAGGGACTAATTCAATATTCTGGGAAATATGCTTATTAGCCTGAAGGGAGTTAGATTAATATGAGCCTGAAGACTCACAGCTCAATGTGAGGCTACATAACCCACCATAGACCGTGCACTGCCTTTATTGATTTTTAAAAAAATCTTTATTATGAATTTTTGGGTTTGGATTTGTCTTTAGCTCAGCTTTGCTAACTGACAAGCTGTAGTCTTATATTTAATGGACAGACATATGAGAGGTTTTGATCTTGTCAATAAACTCTCCACTCTCCTCCATCATATTTCCCAAAATGTTGAACTTCTCCTATAAGCTCATGAAAAAAAGAGGTTTGTTTCTCACATATTGTATGCATCCTTAAAAGGTCTCAAATGCTAAACTTTGATGGTTTGAATCACCCTCTTTTTTTTTAACAGCCATAATTGAGATGGATGCCAAACGTGCACCTCAAGACAAACTTACATGTGTGTCCAAATGCAGTCAGCATGTCTTTGAAGCACTTTCTACCTCAAACAACGAACCAGCTAATGCTGATGACTTCCTGTCAGGCCTGATTTATGTGGTGCTTAAGGCCAATCCACCTCGCCTTCACTCCAACATGCAGTATGTGATTCGTTTTGGTCTTCCACACAGTCTGATGGCAGGAGAAAGTGGCTACTATTTTACAAATCTGGTAAGTTATTTATTGGGGTCCAGCCTACACCACAGAATGCCGTGTCACAAGATCAATTTATTGCTCATGTCTTTGTCCCTGTCCCATGTTTTCTAGTCTTGTGCTGTGGCCTTCATTGAAAAACTGGATGGACCAGCACTCAACCTCAGTCCAGAAGATTTTGAAGGCTACATGCTGCGTCAGCGTGCTCCTTTCGAAGTAAACAAGAGACAGCAGGTTGCCAGTGACACACAACACCTGTTGGAAGAGCTAAAAAGCAGACAAGAGAAGCTCGACCAAGGTGTGGGTGCTCTCAACATGGAGCTCCATAAATGGGTTCAAGCTGTTAATTCACAACTGGATGAGGCAACAAACCAATTTGCTCTGGTACAGAAGGGGATTACGGCTCAGGTCGAGCTCTCACAGGTTTTTTCATCCTCATCTCATGATGCACCACTGCAAGGAGATGAAAAAGATGAGTCGTTGCTGGTGCTCTCAGATCAAAATGCAGATCGAAAAGATACAGAATGTTAGTTATATTGACAAAAACACCCATTCCAGTACTTGACTCTTTTAATCATCAACACTAACTTACATGGGCTGCAAAACAAACACACATTTGTATTCCAATGTCACATTTGCACAAGTTTCAACTGCAGAAAGCTGGGATTTGTAAGCCAGTTGGACATGAAGGAAAATTTCTTTAGGGAAAGTTTTTGCATTTTATATCACTGGGCTCACAGAAGTTTCTTTAATGATTTTGTTTGAAAAAGAATGTGCACATGTTTCCTGTTTCGGGATGAAGGATATTGAATAAACATTGGTAATAACGTGATTTAAATTGATGTTTAAGCACTCAGGTACACAGCACTTTTGGATGTCATCTAACACTTTAAGATGCTTATTTAATATTCACTATTTTCTAACAGTGTATACCAATGTGCCTTTATGAATATCACTGTGAAATGTTAAAAAAATATGCTACACAAGAAAAAGTTAGTTGGCGGAAGTGGACCACTACCAGTCAGTGTATTTTGTAAGACCATATGTTGCAAAATTTTTTGACTGTTCTTTACATGCTGCCTTCACTCTATGTACAAAGATGAAAAAGCTGGTATAAAACAATGAATGACACATTTTACCATCTGTGTTAGTGTGAAGAAGGTACATGTTCACAACTTACTATTTCTAATGAAATTAAAGTTGTTAATGTTGTGATTAATTATTGCCTCTAATAGTTTATTAAAGTTGACATTTGCTTTATGCAGATATGTTCTATGTTTTCCTCCAATAAATCTTTGCTCCAAGTACTTTATAGAACATGTGGTGTACAATTTTTATGTGATGTTACTTGCTCAAAAAGAAGTTAAGTATGAAAATACGAGGCATGTTAACAGTTAAATCTTTTTCTTACCTGATTTTAATATATCTTTGAATAATGACAACTTTGTGCAAATATGTGTTTCATCATTTACAAGGGAAACTGCTGTGGGGAGGGGATCAGAGGATTTGTGGATAATTTTATATCTAATTGTGAATGTATTATGTAAAAGAAATATTTGGTTGCTAAAAGGGCCTTCGTTAATTTAAAAAACAGTTAAAGGTTAAATATTAGATCTTTATCATCACATTTCTTTCATCATATTTTTTCATCGACCAGTTGGGGGCACAAAGCGCCCACGTACTCCAATAATTTCATTTTCCACAGTGCAATACGCACCCAGTACAGTAGGTGGCGTTGGTTTGCAGCCCGTCAGTAAAACCAACGAAGAACACTCTGCACCGGAATTACTGGCTTTAACAGAACCCCGGATGTATATGCGACGCTGCCATGAAGATGACAGGAGAAAACAGTTCTGGAAAGTTGGAACTAACAATGGATGACGTAAAGAACCTTGTGAAAAAGAAGGATGAAATTGAAGAGCAGATTAAAGCTTATTACGATGTTTTGGAAGATGTAAGTTTGTCAGTTTATCAGTTAGAAATTCACTTAGCACAGAGCTAACCCATGACACACATTTATTATGACTGTAGCCAGTTACCATTAGTGTACATTAAAGACGCCTGTCTTTCTTTCCTTATTTTATGAACAGCAAGGTGTCGGAGTTGGAGATCCCTTGGTTGACGAAGAGGGCTACCCCCGAGCAGATGTTAATTTATACCAGATCAGGACAGCAAGACACAATATTTCATGTAAGCAGCAGCATGTTTGTTGTGGTTGACATTTTGGGTCTGTGGGCCAGTTTCACGTGAGGCAACACAGCGTCCGGTTAGTTACTCACTTGTTAGTTTAACGTATAAGTCTCTCTATGAAGTTCCTCCTATTCAAAAGTTTCATTTTGCTATAAGAACTCCAGGTAGATTTATATCGCAAGATTTATTTACGGTAGCAGGCAAGGCTTTCGTTGTACATTCCGTTATAATTATTCCTGATGCTTAGCCATGCAGGGGTGACTATATATCAACGAAAAAAAAACAATACCTGATAAGGTAGACAAGTTCAGGTTTGTAGATCCATGTCTGTATCCACAACGTATTATAGAGTTTGTCAGGACATATTGCCAGAAAAATACATTAAATATCGCCAGCTTCACAGCTGGCCAAATACTGAGATTCAGTTAGGACCAATTGTTATGTTGTTTTTTATAATGAACATGATACAATTTGACACGTCTAACATTTCAATGTGTCGTTGAAGGGCTGCTACTTTTTATTATTTTTATTTTCAATTTATATGCTGATTAATTCGTTATTTGATAAATTTGTAAAGAAAAAAATTCTAAACACCACCTTCCCTGAGCCCTAAAGTGTCTCATGAAATGTTATTTTTTAGAAACAAATAAAACTGTAATGTTCATTTACAATAAAAAAAAATAGGGAAAGCCACAAATCCACAAACTGAAATTGGATTTTTTTTGCCTAATTCATTATTTATCTGAATAATTACTGAGTAATATTCTATTTATCAAGTAATTCAGTAGTTCTCACAAGTCTTTATCGGTGTGTTCAAAGAAACTTCATAATGACTTTACAATATCTCTATAAAAAAAATCTACAGATACAATCACAGCCTTTTTAATGCCTCGATCATGTCTTTAAGGTCTGCAGAATGATCACAAGGCAATCATGGCAGAGATAGAAGAAGCTCTGCACAAGCTCCATGCTCGAGAGAAAGCCAAGCGGGAACAGGATGAGATGGAAGCCCAGGGGGAAGTGATGGAACAGCAGGTCACCCTTCCCTCTCCCTTTGCACGGGTTGATGCTGTGACACAAGGCTCACCTGCCTCTGGAGCTGTGAGTGATGTGACCTATACTTTTGTCCCTGACAGCTGTTGCAGATAAACCATTACTATTCTTAGTCATTTTTAGTTGACTAATGTCAAGATTTAAAAAGGAGCTGTTTTTGTTCCTGTGATTTTGACTAATATGATGTTTCTTTCCCAAGGGGTTGAAAATTGGTGATGCAGTCATTGAGTTTGGTTCTGTGAACACAGGGAACTTTCAGAACCTTCAGAACATCGCCTCGGTGGTACAGCACAGTGAAGGGGTAAGATACTGACATCATCTACAGCTTCTTTTCTAATCCAGCAATAAAAAAAAGTTTTGTTGTTATTATGAAAAAATAAGGTTTGACCTTCTTTCAGTTTATCAGATTCATTACCTTTAGCTTTTGTTAGTTGTTTCTTCTGATGTCTTCAATCATCATTTTTTCAAACCTTAACCCAACAAGAGATAACCTTTTACTGGAGCATAAACTGCAATTTCATGTTCTCTTACAGAAACCATTAAGTGTCACAGTCATTCGGGACGGCCAGAAAGTTCAGATGAGGCTGACCCCGCAGCGATGGTCAGGCAGAGGTTTACTGGGGTGAGTGCTACAGATATAATTACAGCCTTAATTTGGATTATTACTTAGGGCCTTATTACTTAGGGTCTGGCTGCACTGCTTTCTTGAGGCAGCAGCAGAAAGCATCTGCACCATATGCAGACAAAATACTGGTCTAAAGTGATGGTGCACAGTTTTTTCTGCTATTCCTGCCAAAGGGGACATTATTCAGATAGTTAGATATGCCAACATACAGGCCCACGACATGCATACACTCCGCATTTCAAACACACAGGGTCAATGAAAACAGTTCACTTCAATCACTAATGTTACCTAATTCCACCTTTGAAATTGCAACATGCTAAGTCCTGGTACACTTGGCTTTTAAAGGCATGGTACTCTGATTTTATTGATGTAATGCCCAAAACACACCTGTTACTTTGCATCTAGATTATCCGCCGTTAAACTAGCAAAATAAAGCTGGACACGCCCTTAACTTTTGCTGTTAAAATCGGGTCCCTACTGTTTTTTCAATTACCAGTCTATTTGAGAAGCTGATATTGAGAAGCAAAAATGCTTTGAAGCCCTCAGATACAAAGCTGGTGAAAACCCTCTAGTGAGAAAATGTGTCTCTTTGTGTGTATTTACTGACAAAATGTTCTTTAGTAAATCCAGCTGAAGATGCACAATTTATTTTATTAGCTGTTGGTATCAAGCCTGCACCAGTAACTACCCTGTCCTTGTTCTCTTTTTCAGATGCAACATTGTTCCTATCCATCGATGATCACCATTGCATCATGACTTATCATCCTCCACATCCTCCACCTTCGGATGGTTTCAAAGACTTTGTGCATACTGCAGAATTTTCCATCTGTTTACTCTTTCAATATCTAAATCAAAACTAGAACTATTTCCTTTATACCAGGGCAGTCTTCAGAATCATTAATGACAACTGAATAAACATCACTGCCTTACACTGATGAGTAGAACCCCAAGGTGATGAGTCATTACCAAAATGTATATTCCACATTATTTAATTTTTGAACTTGAACTTGAATGATTTTCTTAAAATGTAATAAACCTCATTCATCTGTTTAAGAGCTGTACACAAGTCAATGTACTTCAAGAAATATTTCCAGCTCAAAATATCATGATCAATTTAGCTAAAATGAGTTGTTGAATCTTAACAGCTGTGAAAAACATAAATTTATTATATAAAAATTTACATTACAAAAAATGCCAGTCATTTTTTTCAAAAGCAGTAACTCCATTTTCATGTAGACTGAAGTGATTATCTTTCCTTAACACTATGAACTGCCAAAATCTGAGTAAGTTGCTTCCATCAAATGTGAACAAAACAATGAGGCATAATTTAAAACTTGTAAAGAAATGTTTGAACACTTGATTCAAATGGTAAATATCTGCACATATTTTTGACAACATTTTTAGCAAAAAATTCACAAAAAGGAAAAAAAAAATTAGAGGATTCAGATTAGGATGAACTTGAACCTCTGCAGGTGAGACTGGAACTGCATGCAAAGACAGTCAATGTTCATCAAGTCAACAGGTTCATACAGCCCACTGCCTCAAAGGCTTGACTAGAATGTCACTGAAGTTTGATACAAATCTATATCAAATCAAGTGGGAGAATATGAATATCAAAAAAAAAAAAAAAGGAAAATAAACCTAATACACAAGTGTATTTCCAGTATGAATCATGTAGAGTGCTTGAGTTTCTTCTTTTTTGGCTTGACGATCTGTGGCAGTTGGATTTTAAAAGCAGTCCTAAAAACAAAGGATTTTAAAATCATAATTCTGACAAAGTAAGAACGAAATCATATTCATATTTTCAGATCTACACCAATCATGTTTATGAGGATACAGATTTTATTTTTCAGATATCTGCATCAAGATACTGTGAAATGAAAAATAAAAAAACTTACTCGCAAGTTGTACAGATGGGGCTGAAGTTGCAGAATACTTAAAGAGAGAACAAGACAAAGTGTCACCACAAAAACAAAAGATAAATGCAACTTTTTGACAGAATTATGAACATTGTTTACATGCATTTTTTTCTTTTAAATGGGATTAAACTTACTTGACAGACAGACTGAGCACACATAACCAATCTCAATGAGGTTACGGTGGCAGAAACATGCAGCTCTGTAGTCTACATGTGCAGGTGGTGGCAACACCAGCTGTGAACGTTGCTCAGAGTCAGGCAGGAACACCCACTGTTGACAAAACACCATGATCACCACAATGCAGTCTTCATCAATGAGACTCACAAATGTGGAAATGTTTGCTTCACTCTCACCAAAAGATACTGTGCCAATGCAAGCTTCTGGGGTATCTTGAGGTACAGTCCTCCAGTGATATCGCAAGCCTAAAAAACAACCATCTGAAGTTTTAAAAATATGGGTATACACGCATCAGGACAGCATAATACAGTCAAAGTATTATAACACCATACCCCTAGTAAACATGCTGCTGGTATTTATATAGGTTAAAATATCAACACTATGTTACAGGTAAAACAAAATGGTGGGAAGACAACTTACGATGACTGTTTACCTTATTTACTGTCACAGCATAAGCATTTTAGCATTCTAAGGTTCAGCTATTTCAAGTGCCATTATGATACAGGTTGTAGATTGTCAACTGTCAATGTCCTTACAAAGATGGAAAAATGTACCTGCTGAAGGAGACCTGATTCAGAGTCCAACACACAAGCGTCTATCAGGATGTTCTGTTAAAAAAAACATTTTTTTAAATTAAAAATAATTTACAAGATTTAAACAAGACAATAAGAAAACAAGATAAAGTATTTTTACCTGCTTCTGCGCAGCAAAAATGACATTCATGAAGTTCATGTATTGGAGGGCACAGTCCTCAGCTGCTTTTATTACCTGTTCAGTAAAATACAGTGGCCGTGGTCAATGTAAAGGAAAATAAAAAGCATGAAAAAAGCATTAGACAATTTAGGGCTTACCAATATTCTTGATTTTATCTCCTGTCCAACTAAAAAGAAAAGGTAAAGTAATTAAGCACTGAAAGATGCATTGAACCAAATGGAAAACATTTTGAGTGTAATAATAAAAACATAAATACCCTCCAGCTCTTTTGAGACCCTGTGAATATCTGATTATTAAAAGATTAAGGAAAACAGCTTGTCCAAGTCTCAAAGTTTTCTTGTCTATACATGTCAGTGTCTCTTATTATACACATACAAGGAAATGAGATACTTTCACTGCATACATTCCAGGTTAACTGTACTGATTAACATTAAAAAAAGATTTATAAAGCCTCTTGAGGCAAATTTGTGATATTGGGCTATATAAATAAAATGTACATCACTTAAAACATATTAAGCACAAAACACTTTAACTACAACAAAGTATACATTTCATCACAAAGAATAACTCATAAAATGAAAAACAATAATTGATGCTTCTTTAATTAAAAATTTGAATAATTATAAGTAAGCGACTACCCTAACAGAAACACTAATCCTGCCCTGTATTGTAGTTACAAACAAAAGTTCCTTGCCCAAACACCCAACACATTACAGACTACGGATAAAAATAAAGGTGAGATATTTGAAACTAAAGATTAGCTCAGGCACTCTCCTGAATAAAGCTTGTTCATGCATCTCTTTCATCTCTTCGGTGCAGTCATTCAGTTATGTTAATTTATTGGTATATAAGTTGCTTTACTTTTTAAGCTGTTCTTAACAAGAGGAAAAAATCCCACTTCATTAGAAACAAAACTGTACACAGTCTTTTATAAAAAGGATACAGCAGAGAGCTTTTGCAAGGGATCCAGCCAACAAAGTATCAGTTGAATTTCCCCTCACTTCAGCTGCAATTACATGCGACACATTGTAATTTTATGAGTCATCAGCACTGCAGAGTCATTAAACAAATTAAAAAATGTTGTACACACATATACAGACACCAAATATTTTGTTATCAGTGTGTCAAGGAAAAAGATCCATTAATTCTGTTGTATGTTAATTTGGCCGACACAAAAACAGACTTTAACTTACTATTTGACATAACATTCCTGATCTCTTCAGCAATGAGGTTATTGGCGACTGACAGGAGTTCATATTTTCCATCCCCACTTGAGGATGCATCCTCTCCACCACTGTCCCCACCTTTCCAGCTCTTATTGGGATACAGGAAATGACTGAAATAAAGAAAACAGGAGAGATGAGCACATAAGCAGTGACAGGTACAACATATTAACAACATATTAACAACATATTAACAACATATTACTTTCATCAAGACAGTTGAACCTCCAGTTCTGGAAACTAACAGTAGTGGAGAAAGTACTTTGATCCTGAAGTACAAACACAAATACAACAATAAAAATACTTAATTACAATTAAAAGTCATGCATTTACAGCTGTTCTTTAAAGAAAAGTGTATAACTATATGAATAAAAAGTACATAGCATTATACTATTGTAGCCAGTTGAGAAAGAAATTGTTTAATTTTTTTTATGGTCTTGATCGGTTTTAAGTTTAAGTTATGTATCATATTTGTTCACTTTTAATTTATGAGCGCCCTCAGTAGTGCATTTTAGTAAATGTACTTATACTTCTAACCACTGATAATTGTTTTGCGAGTTACCTGTCTTGGCAGTGGCTAGCGATGACAGCCAGCTTGTTTGTCCGAGTCATTGCCATGTGGGAGTTCCCCAACACCATGACTGCATCCAGACACTTCGACAGGATAAACTAGACGGATACATGAAGATAGTAGTTGTTGTTATGCCTCAGCCACATTTAAAAATACGGTCTAAAAATCATCAATGAGTCTGAATAACGTCCGACTAAACGGCTTTACCTCTGGCTCACGCTGAGCTTGCTGTCCCCACCATATCGGGTTTACATCCACGACAACGACCAGAAGATTGATTTCATCGTCTATAAAAATATTTGGAAACAATTAATAGTTAATAGTCTACTAGGTGAGTAAGTTAGCCAGCACCTTTCTAAAATTAAGTCGGTGTACAACATATGACAGGCAAGGAAGACAGACCTGATGCCATCACGGCAGGATATTTGTTTGAAACGGAGACACCAGAAAGTGATAACTGATGTCCTGGAACCTTATCGTCTGTTAGCTTCCATGTTTGACCTGAAACTTTATAAATTTAGAGAGGTTTTGAATCTACAAGTTCTGACGTTTTATAATGAGGAGAAACTGTGAAATTCATGAAAATACAGCCAATTTCATTGCTAGTTACCCACCACATCAACTGTCCTGAAGTCTTTTTACGTCATCACGCTGCGACCTGCTATGTTCGTCCGTTTCTTCTATTTTTAAAGGCACTCTTATGCACACGGTGCACTGCTGCCACCTAACGTTTACTTTGCTGCAGCGTCACTACAAGTAATCCTGTGATAAAAAAATAAAAAAATAAGAAACGCAGCACCTAACTATTGTCATTCCCGAATAATCTTCGTCATTTTATCTGATTATTGATAACGGTTTGGTCTATTGAATGTTAGAAATATATAAAATATAGTTTAATCTCCTACTGTAAGTAACATTAATTGTCTGACCAACAGCCCCAAACTAAAAAAATCATGATTTACAATGATATAACACAAAAGTAAACAGCATATACTCCCATTTCAGATGCTTGAACCCATAAATTTTTGGCATGTTTGCGGAATAAATGGCTGACATGATTAATTGATTATGAAAACAGTCGATAAATTTTCTGTCAATAAATTATTTGAGCAATTATACAAGCAACTATATTAGTTACATACTTTAAATGTTGTTAATTACGCAGTTATTGTTTAGGTCATGTCACTACACAACACATAAGCTAGGCATTTAAGCTACAGTCGAAATATAAACAATCCTCTCTAATATTCAAACTGCAGATAGTGGCAACAAATTCTGATCAGATCAGTTGCTGCATAGGAGAATAATGTGTTGTTTTGATGTCTTTAATTTTTATTATATTTGACTTGTTTAAAATTGTGTCCAAAATATTTTGCTGTGTAGGGAGGACAGAAGAAAGAAAATATGACACAGAGGAGTCATAGCAATATTGTTCTTACCATGACAATGAATACAAAAACAATCAATCATCATTTCAACCAAAAAATAATTATATCAAAACACAATTTAATAATTATAAACCACAATATTCTGGATGAAAAGTTGATGTAAACAGAATAGCACTAAACATTTCTCAAGATGTACAACTGAGACAGAAAAACAAACACACTAAAAAGACACACATCTTGCAACTGATATATCAGTGTCCATACATTCATTCTATTGCACATCAGTCATGCATTTTCTTCAGATATTTCTTCTTGCATCATAGATTGAATCAAGAAATCTTACAGGCTTATGAGCTCACACACTTATTTAACAGTTTTTCTGATTAAAATTATAATTGAGACAAACAAACTTAAAAGTTTTAAAGTGCTTCCAAGTGAAAGACGGAAAAAAAAAATCCCTCACTACCCTTTTGAATATTTCTGGTTAAATGATCAAACCACTCTTAGAAATCCTTGAGGGTCTTGCTATTTATTGAGCTTGGTTTTTGGCTGGGCCTTCAGTAAGCCAGTCCGATATCTCTCAGTTTGGTAGACATCTGAGTCAACGGCCTCACTGGAGTCGTTCAGTGTTACATAGACATCCCCGTTGACTTCTGTGACCTTGTGAATCCTCTGTTTGATACCCTTGGAGCGCCAGTATGTTCTCAGGGGTTTGGCCATAGGATCGTCAACAGCTTGGTAAAGCCCTTCCCCCTTTTCCAGTGTGATCTTGTACTTGTGCCATGGACACACGATACACAGCAGTCCATTAAACTCCTGTTGTCAACAATGCATCAAGGTGATTAGGAAACTGTAGTAGTGCTAATACATGAAATCTTTAGACCTATCAGCTATTGTGTCAGAAAAGCTTGAGTGAGAGCTTTGTAACAAGCAGCTATAACAAGAGAAAATGGTTCACAACATACCTCAATGTCTCCATACTGTAATGCACCACCTGAGTCTGTTGGTGGAAAAATGAGTGTCATTATAAACAGTGTTTCTAACATGATAAGTCACGACATAAAGTGAAATCCACGATTCAAAATATAAAAGAATGATGAATGTAAATATGATTTTAAACCTTTTACCAATAAAAAAACTATTGGTTAACCAAAGGGCAGGCTTTACTGTGAAAGCTTCATGCATTATGTCAACACAGACAACACCCACACGTTGAGGGCTTACGGTAGCAGTGCTTGTCCATTGCATGAAACCTCCCTTGGTGGTACAGGACCAGTACATCTCTGCATCCATTTACCAGCTTGGTCACACGCCCAGCCTTCACAATGTCTTCCTTCTTTCCAATGAAGTGGGAGGCAGGGGGAGGTGAGGAGGATGAGGAGGGAGGGGGAGATGAGGATGAAGAGGAAGTATGTGAAGTGTCCTCCTCAGAAGACATGTCGATCGTCATGTACAGCAGATTCCTGGTCTGGATGAGAATACGGTTTTAAAAGTGATTTTAGCTTTGAGGACACGAGGACATGATTGATGACAAAATAATAACCAGTATTAATAACTAATGTTGTTTTTACGCAGACCAATTACTTGATTTGTGTTTTTCAAAATGAGCCCTATGTACTCTCCATTTCTCTACTCTCTTCAGCACCACTTAACTTTTTTCCGGTATTAAGTGATTTAATATAAGAAGCTTTTTTACAGGTTTTACGTTTTCATCATGCAGTACTTATAATTTCACCTTTACTCGTGCTTTTTACATTTGAGAATGAACAAGACTAAACTGAATCTCAAGTTTATACAGCGATTAATTGAACATGTTTGTCATTGAAAGGTGTTGCAGGTGTTTTAAACATCAGTATCTTTTATTTCCTCATCTTAAATTGGGAGGAGTTAGGGCATGCTGCTTGCAAAGCCATTGGTGACGAGCGACAGTTCCTCTTTATTTCATTTCTCATAAGTTTATAATTAAATCCGTTCAAGATATTTAATTAAACCTACCTTTAGTGTCGCCAATTTACATCTCAGACACTGAATGTGATCTCTCTAAGTCCTGGAGCTTGTTGTCATGGCAGTCTCTCTCACGGGATCGGTCTGGTAGTCTCGCAACTGTTTACTGATGATGCTAATTTGTCGTCATATCTCGGCGAAACATGAGATTTTATCCTGCTAAAATTACACACTCGAGTGTTCCGGTACTTTATCTTTATAAAACACCCCAGCCGCTAAATTTATTTGGAAACGTATCAAATAAAGAAACACAAACTAAGTTTCGTAAGCGTTTCAATTAAGTAGTAGGTTTGAGGAAGAGCTAATGTTGTGTGTTACGCCGAATGATGTCCCCAATGAAACACGGACACATGATTGAGATTCAGCCGTCTTTTTTTCTATTTTAATTTTTGCCATTGTGCAAACGGAGACTGTGCCGAGTATACCAAAAACATGGAAACATGTCTTAGCTTTAAGGTTTATACTATACAATATACAAAAGAAAGGATTATGAGAGACTTAGGACTTGTGATGGTAAATAAATGAATTATCATACGTGTAATTGTGAAAATAATTGAAAGACCATAAACCTAGTATAACTTTTTTTTGTGTAGAATGTCATTATTTTATTGATGACAAATATTTGTCATTACATTATTTTTAAAAGTGTATATTTATTTTAGAATAATTTATTTAATATCTTTGCCAATACTTATTTTTTTTTCCTGGGCAAGGATCCTTTTTACTTTTACCATTTTTACAAAGTTAAAAAAATATCGCCTATCTCCATCAATCGTCCGATTCTCGGCGTTCAGTACATTATATCGCCGGTTGGGCAAATGTCTCAATGGTTTAGTGTGAGGAGGCTTTTGTCTTAGCAGGTTTGTTGGGAGGCATTAAGCCCTCTGAGGGATTATCTCTCTTTCATGCTGAACTGAGCGTATTTTGAGCGGCTGCATCTCTGCATGTAGATTTAATAAAATTGCTTATGGTTTCTGTTGCCTGTGAATCTGCCGATCAAAGTCTATCTGACCAGGCGTTGAGCACACCCACAGCGGGAAAACAAAGCGCCTCCCCAAACCGTTTCTGTCGTTATGGAGACCTACTGTGTACGGAAATAGTGATACTACCCTAGCTAGCAACTTTGTGAAAAATTGATGCATTTTGTCAGTTAAGTTTTCAAGTAAGCGTGGGTATTCAATCACTTGGGTTTTTTTTTTTTTTGCTAAAAAGTTTGGGGTGAATCAGGTAAGTTTTCTGATTATTTTTGTCATTTGTAGAAACTAAATGTAAACTACAGATTAGATTAGATTTAGTCATTTTTATACCACTATTTGCTAAGAGCAGGCACCAGTTGATTTAAGATTGTGTATGATGTTTCATTAATTCATTAATAATTTTAACAAATTTAATTTTGTTTTTGAATGTGTTTGTTTTAACAACACACTGTTTCTACAATGGACAGGTGTCAAAAACCTACTTTACTCTTCTGCTCTGCATTTAGGTTTACTATAGATGTAATGAATTAAATTGTACTGTAAGTTGTCCACATGACACTTGAATTCCAGCATGTGGTTACTGAAGGGATCATAGCCTAAAGGAAATACTGACTTCGAATTGTGGGATGATTTGAGGCAGTTTCACTTTCCTGAACACTGTAATAAACAGCCTCACCTTATGCATGCTTATGGGGAGGGTCTTATTCAAGTGCCATATGGCAGGACTATTGCAGCTGTCAGCCAGTCTACAGTAGAAATCAAAGAAGCAACAGTTGCATACTTGTGTCTGCTATATTTATCATATTTGCTACGTTACAGAAATGTGTGACATGGCTGCATCGTCCTGCCCTGGCTCCTTTTTGACCAAGTGTCAAATTTCAGTGTCATACCAGTGTCCTGTGCTTTGCTTGCTACTACAACAGCGCTGTGTGTTAGTAATGACACAGTAACCGACCAGTCCATTGGCTATCAGTTCCTGGCAGAAATGATTGAGGAAGGGAAAACAGCAAATAGAAACTGTCTTGGAAAAGCAGTGTGGCTGCAGTAAGATTAAGTTTTTAGTTGTTTTTAGATATTAATAAGTCTAACCTGTTATCAGTACAGTATTTCTTGCATGCCTTTGCTTTATAATAGTAACTGATGGAGAGATTAACACGACATGTCTACCACTCCCAGGGTAGCTTGAAAAAAGTAAAAGAAAAAGAGAAAGAAAAGGAAAGGGAGGAAATGACACTTTGCCTATATGAGTATCTGAAAGCGGTTGGGCTGCAGAGTCACTATGCAAGGTAAGCTTACTCACTGACAGTACATCCAAACTCAAACTTACCGCATCCCCTCCCCTTCTGACCATCTGTCTCCTCCTGTCTCCTGTCCTTCAGGTTTACCTCAGTGGGTGTCCGTCGTGCAGCTCACCTGTCAGGGCTGACCATGGAGGACTATCCCATCCTTGGAATCCGCTCTATGGAGGACAGGACTCGACTCTTCCATCTTGTCCAGATGATCAAAACCCTTGACCTGGAGGACCTTGAATATGAGGATTGTGTTGAGGAAGATTACAATACTGATGGTGATGATAGAAGCTTTGCTGCAGCGGACATTAACATTACTTCTGATGGCTGTGGAGATCCTGATAGAGATGTATATGTTGACGAGGATGACAAGGATGCTGCTGTCAGTATGCTGAATACAGCCAGTTTTTCCAAATCATCAAGTGTTCGCAGACAGCTTGACTTCAGTTTTGAAACCACTGATCATCATCAGAGGCTATTTTCTTGTCCAGTAGGCACTGATTATGTTTACACAAGTCATAATAAAAACACCGTGTTAGGCCAGGGAAAAGGATCAGCCATGCCTGTGCAGTTTAAGTCTGAGTCTGGAAGTACTGTAGTATGCAGCTGCGAAGAGAGCAGCAACCATTGGCTGGATGTCCATAGTCATAAATCTTATCATCACACTGGAGCAAACACAGAGCAAGACATCATGGAGAGAGTTTTCAAAAAAAGATCTTACACCAGATCATCACCAAAGTGTGTCTCACCTCTTAAACCAAAACCTGTGCCTGCAACAGTGGCGTCAAAGTGGTTAAGTAGCAAACCAGTTGGGCACGAAGATAGAAAAGGAAACTCATGGAAGGAAAAACTCTGTACAGAGGAAAGCAGGAACACAGGTTCTGAAGAAATGACACCTGTTTATGAATCAAAGAGAATAAATGGCTACAACTATGGCTTACCACTAAGTTCCCCTCCCACTCCGAACAAAAAGTGAGTGCATGCGGATTGTAATGTACCTACTATTAACTCCCATCTTGCAAGTGATTATCTTAGTGAAGACAACAGTATGTTAAATACATTTATGGATGTAAAATACACTCAGGAAGCAATATATTGTACCCAAGTAGCTACAAGGCTTGCACTGTGATACGTTTTCCAGTGCATGCACAACCTTTAAGTAATTTACATTCTCTTTTTAACTGTTTCTCCATAAATTATGAAGTTTTCATACAAGCATTGTTTCCTCCAAATGTAATCATGCTGATTTTGATTGTCTGTTATTTTTTGTGTGGTGTTTTTTTTGCAGGCATCTAGGGGGACAGCGTATCTCTGTGTGTGTGAGGAAAAGACCTCTGACACACAGAGAGTGCAAGAGAGGAGAATCAGATGTTGTGTCAACTTTGAATGGCGAGTGTGTGATTGTCAGTGAGAGCAAAGAGACTGTGGATCTCACAGAGTACATTCTACAGGTAGATAAAATGTCCAGAGAGGAGACACTGACAAATCAGTGTTTTGACATGTATCTCCACTGTAGGTATAACTAAAGATACAAATAGGAATATACTGTTGCCCTGTTTATTTGTTAATTTCACACCTTGCCACTTTCCTTTTTGTCACTCCAGCACAAGTTCTACTTTGACCAAGTTTTTGGGGAGGAGAGCTCTAACGAGGAAGTCTATGGAAGAACAGCATATCCACTGGTGCAGCACATGCTCAATGGGTAGGGTAGCTTTTATGTAAAGGTATTTGTGGAGATGTGTATGTTGTCCCTCTACCACCTTTTCTATCAGAGTCAAAATAAATCAGTTCTGGGGGTTAAATGACATGCTTATAGAGCTTTATGCTTTGTGTTTCTCTGAATCTGTCCCTCCCTAACTATCTACATTTATGTTGTGTGTGTCCACAGAGGCAAGGCCACTTGCTTTGCATATGGCCAGACAGGTGCAGGGAAGACTTACACCATGCTGGGTTCATCTACTGGGAGACCAGGGTTGTATGCATTAGCAGCTCAGGACATTTTTACTCACCTCTCAACCACACACACACATTCAGCATTGCTGGTGTACGTCAGTTTTTTTGAAATCTACTGTGGTCAGCTGTATGACCTGTTGGACCACAAGAAAAGGTATGTGTTTACATAAGTGTGTGTGCTCATTAGTGTGAACTTGTTTTGTTGTGTTAAAATTTTTTTTGTAAAGATCAGGTGGATATTTGTATTATTAGGCCACTGTACTAACACATATTTAATTCTATAAAATTTTAATCAATAAAATATATGATTTTTCAAGTTAAAACTTGTGTCCTTGAAGTTCTAGCTTTACCCAAAAGATTTATTTATTTTTTTGTATCACCATTGTTAAAGTAAAGTGGGACACTGGGATTATCATGACTCCCTTTTCCTGGATTTCTGTTTCCTCTCAATTGCTGTATTTTTTCTTTTCCTTTATAAGGTTATTTGCCAGGGAGGATGGACAGAAGGTGGTTCACATTGCTGGGCTGCGCAATGTCAAAGTGGACTCAGAACACTCACTGCTGGAGGTTTGCCATTTCTCTAAAAATTGCATCATGATTGTGCTGTGGTATCCAGAGAATCAGTGCATAAATATAGAGAAATAGAATATTACGGTTGACTGTTAAAATTGTGAGGTACTAGGTTCTTAGCAAACTTCAAGGCAGAGGACAGAAAAATCTTCTAAGTTCTCATTGTATTTCAACTGATTTTTGGCGCCAAATGACTTGTATTATTACAGTGTTATGTATCTAAATTTGTCTTTAGTCTTTTTTGTTGTCATAGGAAAAAATACCGATACGGATTTAAAAAATCAAGTATTCAGAGAATGCACAGTAAATATACATTCTTTCAAGACCAATATAAACTCTATCTAGTATTTCGTTCAGCTTATTTTGTGCTCATGAAATCACAGAATTTAAATACAGGCATACAAAGGAAAATGTATAGTTTTGTAAATGTGATGTAGTGGCGACAGCAATCTTCGCACATCTTTTGAACCGTATCTCTGTAATAATTTTTACCTCCTCGCACATTCTTTGTTGCACCTACAAAGGTGATTTCACAGGGAACAGAGGAGCGCACACAGGGGGTGAGTGGAGTGAATCCGCTCTCCTCTCGTTCCCATGCCTTGCTTCAGATTCAGCTGAGAGGTCCAAACCAACAGATAGCTGGGAGGTGAGTAACAACATGTGTTTTTATTATACTATGGGCTTGTTATGGTACACACAATATCTGAAATTTTGTCTTTTCATCTCAAAGCATTTCTAGGGTTATTGTGTGGCTGATCTGATAAGTCAATTTGTGTTGGCTTAAAGTTACTAAATTTAAAAATGCTTGTGTGTGTGTGCGGTATTGTAGAATGTGGTTTGTTGACCTGGCAGGAAGTGAGAGGGCATCAGATACCAAAGAACCAGACAGGCAGAGTCGTATGGAGGGTGCAGAGATCAACCAAAGTCTGTTGGCTGTAAGCCACACACGAACACACATCACATATTCAAAGACTGTAGTCAGTGACATTTGTAAAGCTATGGTGAGATTTCACATAATTTCTCGTTCAAATGTGTGGGGTTTTTCCTCAGCTGAAAGAATGTATCCGGTCCCTTGATCAGGAGCAGTCGCACACACCGTTCAGACAAAGCAAACTAACTCAGGTACTAAGATGTCTATAACTGACATTCAGTGGTTCTGCTGTGTGTGTGTTCATGATAAAAGTGTATGTTAATATTATGGCTTTATTTTGGTCAATTTTTTTCATAAATTCTCTTGTGTTATAAACTATTTTGTTCTTGTTCTAGGTTTTGAAAGACTCATTTGTTGGGGACTCAATGACATGCATGATAGCCAATATTTCACCAGGTCACTTGGCAACTGAGCACACACTTAATACACTAAGATACGCAGATCGGTAAGTCTATGTGTGGCAATATGTGTCTGAGGCAATAATCAGTTGCTGCTATTATCAATGTTACATCTACTTGACTTTTTGTAGGGTAAAGGAATTGAGGAGACAGGGAGGACTAAAAGAAGGAGGAAAGGGCAACACTATGCCCTCCCCAAAACATAATCTGTCCAAGACCAACAGCAGCAGTGGAATCATGAGTGTTGGCACCCGAGGGAAAAGTCCCCCTAAAAAGCCAAAATTAGGAAGACAAAGAGAGGCTTCTGGCCCCAACACACCTACTTTGAGTTTGGTCACAGTGGGTGCAGTTCTTTGCTCCACACCTAACACCAGCAGATGGGAAGAGGGAACAAATGCAAGAGCAAGAAGGGGGCTTGGACTTGAACAAATTTCACCAATCAGAGGTTTGCAAGGAATAGTTATTGATAGAGAGAGAGGGGAGAAAGCAGGTGGGAGGGATGGTAAAAGAAAAGAGAGTAATGGAGGAACTGACAGTACAGGTCACTCAACTGATGACAAAAACACTGAGGCAGGGCTGATTTTGGGACAAGAAGCAGGAAAGGAGCCTCACGTGTTGGAGGTGAAGGTATCTGGATTCTGCCACAAAGAAAAAGAAAAACACCAAAGCACTTGGACAGGAGTAAGAGATGGGGAAAGAAGGTGGATAGAACCCAGAAAACAAGTGGAAAGCAACAGAGACACATGCAGTGAAGTAGAAAGGCTAAGGGAAGTAGATTTACAAAAGGTTGGTGAAAAGGAGGAGAGAGAAAGGCATCTTAGGTGGTATCACCATCAGCTGCAGCAATATATGCCCTCATCTTCTTCTTCATCTTACCGTCTCTTCTCACCCTCTACATGTTCATCTTTCTCTCTCTCTAATCAGGCCTCTCTCACTTCCTCTGCCTCCCCATCTTCCTGTTCTTCCCTACATCAGCATCCCAGCATCTCAGCTTCTGCTCTTATGTGTAATGGTTTGGAAAAGATTTTAGATGCTGACAGAGGCGGGGTTAAGGTTAGAACTAATGGTAACAGAAAACAGTTATCTTTCTTCCCCACTCGTGAGATTTACTTGCACAGTGAAACCTCTCCAAGCTACAATAGAAATAAGGTTGATGTTGGTTATGTTGATTCAGGCGGTGGTTGTGATTGGAGGGTGTTTAGGGAAGGAACAGAGCCAAAATTTGGACAAGACAAAGGCAAAAGTGAAACAAGGTCACTTAAGGCAACAGGTGAAGGAGAGGCAAGAGCAGGGAGGGAAGACTGGAGGCTTGTTGGGATGAAAGGAGGAACAGAGGGGAGGTTGGCTTGGGTGGCAACAACAGAGACAGAAAAGGCAGACGGGATGGCAAGTGCAAGGCCAGCTGAAGAAACACTTGTGTCTTACAGCTGTGATTCAGAAGTGGGTGGGGAAGAACTGGATTTGTTAGATATTCAAGCTGATAGAATGTGGAACACTGAGGACCAAGAAGGAGCTGACGTCTACAGCAACAATGACTGCTCTCCTGTTGAGTCACTCCATCAACGAGCTCAAGCAGAACGACCCCTCTCCCCAGCCAGTGACCAAAACGACACACAACTGACCTATAATAAACTGAGTGATCGCTCCCTTGGATTTGAACATATGAGAAGCATCTCAAAAATCCTGCCCCTACCACCACAAAATGCCCAACAGGCAATTCCAACTAGCCAAGAGAAGGAACCATCATTTGCTGCTATGTCCAAGAGAAGAGAATTTCAAAATGCTCAATCTGCCACACTACCTCTCACTATTCCTATTACACAAAATGTATGCAAAATACCTGCTGAACCTCTTAACATATTATCTAAAAATGCAGGTCATCCACAGGTACACAACCACTTCAAAGTCAAAGACAACATGTCTGTTATACCCCAGGAAGAGACATCAACAGATTCTTGCAGCAACATCATGGACCCCCTAAGCATCTCCCTGCTCCAAGTGGACCAACAGGTTGCCACAGCCTCATTCCTTCAAGGGGAACAGAAAAACACCTCACTCTTTTTACCTGAAAATCAAAGGGGAGAAGATAAGAAGCAGGAAGTGGGAAAAGAGCCTATGACATGCATGGAGATGGCAGGGAAAGTTGTAGAGGATGATGATGTAGGACTTCAGCTGTCACTTTTTGAGTCACAGGCAAAGACCAACTGTTTCACCTCTGTGTGTTTTGCCACACATGAACACTGTGGAATAGGTAAGTGTAATTTCTCTCTGTGTTAACTAGTTCTTAAAAATGGATAAGTAAAGATTGTTTTTCTTGTCTAGGTATGATAAAGCCACCCATTCCTGAGGTTATGCCAGTTTCTATCCAAGACCAAGAAAACAATCAGAAACATCAAATCACATCAGCTATTAAAGTTCTGGACAACAAAGCCAATGCACCCCAACTTAAACCCTCTGCTTCTACAGAAACTTTCATGCAGTCTAACTTGGACTTCATCCAGCACACTGAAAACAATGACTCAGCCAACTCACATGATCTGTTGACTAATGGCACTTCCAAACTGCCAACAATACATGCACCTGACATTCAGAAGAAACTTGATTTTTCCATTTCAACACAACAGTCAGGAAGTGTCCTTGGCCATTTGGACACATTTCCAAAGCAGTGTCACATAGTAAATTCAAACCACACCAGTAACTCAAGCATTGCACTTCAGTCAAAAAGTTCTACTCAATCAAATAGTGAAGAGAGCACTGGTTTTCCACAAATTAGACCCATAGTCCACCTGTCTACGCTGGAAAACTTGTATCACGGCCAGTAAGTAGTACCAGATATCTCACAATGTTGCCTATATAATCACCATGAATGAGTAAGACATTCCATATTTGTTTGAGAGTCCTCTGGACATTATAGCAGCTAAACAACCAGTATTACTAAAACATTAAATAGTGATAATACCCAACTAATTAGTTGCTCTGGCTCAGTGATAATACTTCAGAAATTACACAAAGATCATGCAGACCTCTTTGTTGTATTTAGGTGTAGAGATGGCCTATTTGCAACTATGTTGGTTATTAGTTTAAAGTATTTCTGTCTTTTTCTAATCCAACATCAGGTGGCGTGTTGTGCAAGCTCATTTGGAGCAGCTAGAGGAGATGGAAACTTTATGTCGCAAAGAGGGGATGCTTCTGTGCAAGCAACCTGATATGGTCAGAATAACACAAACCCATATTTGTTAGCACCTTTCTTTTTGGATTAATTACTGTTGTCTATCCTCACTCTCTGTCTCCACCTCAACAGGCATTTGGGGAGTATGTCCACAAGCTGGGGGAGATCATGGGGAGAAAGGCTAAGTGTGTCAACAGCATGATAGCTCAACTACAGCCATATCTGAAGACCAGTCATTGTAACCAACATCACAACCAAGGAGAGGATAATCACGACCAAGTTATCTAAATAAACTAAGTTAACCAGCACTTTTTCTCATTTTAAAAGTGCAGTCTATACACCCAACAATCCCATTTATGCGAGACTGTGCTGTTTATGAATGCATCTAAAGTGCACTAACGTGTCAGTGTCACTCTTAAATAGCTAGGAGTCAATTGAGTATTAGATTCAAGATATTTGACATATTTTCATACTGTTTACAAACAATACAACGTCCACTTACTTTATTAAGCATTCTGTAGATATCATTATGTGTTTATGTATGTGTGTGCATGTATTTTTTCTTTGCATGCAGGTGTGTTTTTTTTCCCCGTCAGTTATAAATATATGCTACATCAGGTGCATTATTATATTGAAGTCCATACATATTTACCTCTTTGAATCCTAATTTGCTAAATTTATCTTTAGATGGAAATTTGAGGCACGTGTATGACTGGTATTAGAAATAAATTAATTCTGCTATTTATGTACTGTATACATTACCTTTATTCAAAAATAATTTAACAATAATTTAACTTTTGCAAGGTCAGTCTTGGTTGTCTTTCTCCTTGCATCAAACTTATTATTTTCTCTCAGCTTTTGTCTTTCTTGTTTTTTCTTGATCACAAAAACTTATCTTAATTTATTCCCCATAAACATTAGGGCTCATGGTCATTTTGAGACTTTGGAGTTGGATCTCATAGAGGCTTTCATTGGCTCCATGTGGTATGAGCACATTTCCTGCACCTCCACCAGACCCTGTACAGACAAAGACTAACACAGCCTGGTTAGGGTTTGCCATGTTCTTGGCTAAAGTACTCACTCTGGAATATGATTCACTAAACCAAACAAGCACCAATAATTGATAACCTGCAAACACTTTGATTCAGGCTGTCTACTGAGCTGTTTACTTGGCAGGTGGCAAACTCCATTTTAAAGCGAGAATTTTTCAGGTTCCTAATAAAAGATTGTGATCCTTGTATAGCAACAAGACTGCTGAGTTAATTTTTGATTTTAAATCGTTGTGGCTACTTGGTTTTTGAAGAGTTATGGTTCTGAAAGTTCAAGATAGAATTAAATGTGCTTCATTTTCAGATTTTTGTGCTTTGTATTGCATTTTTTTATTTTAGACAGTCGACATGGTGATTTGATGGCTATTTTGCATGCGGGATAGAGTACAGATCTAGACTATAGGGTTTTTGCCAGTGAAAATTACAAAAGCGTTATTGTGTATTCACAAAGAGCTAAGGTGAATAATATCAGAAGACGAAGCAAGCACTAACGCTGCTTATTTTCAGGCCTCTTCCGCTATTAAAAAAAAAAACTACTCTACACATTATGTAAAGAAATGACACAGCTCGTATTGCCTCGTAAAAACACAGATTTTTCTTTACTTTATCCTTTCATAGAAAAAAATGAAGACATATTAAATCACATCTGATCTTCGAAGTGTATCAGTGCTGACTTATGCCAACTTAGTAAGAAACATAAACTCTGCACACAAGGTTTTCGCACGTTTTGAGAGTAGAAACATAGCCTATCACTGTGAAGCGCTCTCCCAGGCAGGAACGGGCACGTCACTACCGGTCACTACACAGTGTTGAACCACCTGACCAGCTCAACGGGTTTTGGTTGGCAGGTTCGACGTCACAACGTTCAACAACGGCGCGGTGGGTCACGTGACAGCATCTGCTGCTGCTGGCTGAGCGAAGCGTGTTAGCAGGTAAGAGAAGAAATAAAGACTTTCTGTGTTGATTTTATTTATTTTAAAGCTAGTTGGACAACCCAAGCGGATTAATGTAGATCCTCTCACACTAGTTTCAGGAAAACCAATCGGCCAACCACACAAAATGTCCGTCATATATGGGGGTTAGCTAACCAAGTAACTAGCAAATTAGCCAACGTTGTAGCCGCACCGTAGTACTGCATTGTATGCAGACGGGCCGTGTTCACATGCCGGGGCAGTTAGCCTGTCGCTGCTATCTGTTTTAGCTCAACATTAACGAGCCACGCGTTTTTGACAACTTTCTTCCCTTACACTCCTAGTACTTAACTCGTATCATACTGGGAAGCGACCGAGGAATTACTAGGTGCGTTGCTTTTCGTTTCGGTTATGTTATCCTGCAACTGACTGTAGCGAAATCTGCCACTAATGTAGCGACTAACGTTAGCTTTTCTTGCGGTTTACACAAAAGGGTACACCTTCACTTTCGTCACATTTGTTTATTTTTATTTTGAACTCCCTAATTGTTCGGGGCCATACGAACAGCAATCATTCACGAACAGGCTGACAAATTGTGTGATTACTTCGTTAATATTGTCCAAGTGAATAAAATTTTAACAGTAGAAATCGAATTTGTGTCGCACACGGAACAAAGACGAGTGGTTAGCATGGCTAACGCTAACGTGAGCTTGGCGACCGGACGCTTTAGTGAACATTAACCAGAGCGGCTCATATTTCCGTCGAGGTCCTTTGAATGTTCCAAATAATAAGATTATGATGCAGTCACTTGTACTTGATCCGGAAGACTGCTAAACAGTTAACTGTAGCTAACTCTGCGACTCTGGTAATAGTTATTTGTTAAATAACGCCTTTCAGTTGGCCAATAATGTTAAATTGTCAGAAAAGATCACAGCTATTGATAGTGAATCTCATATGCCATTTTTTTCACGCTGAAGATTTATAGGTTGTTTGTATTATAAGCTAACATCTAATTACTGTACGTTCTATAGTCTGACCCAGGGTAGTTGTGTAGTAATACACCGTAAAGCCGGACATACAGCCCATGCTTCTTTCGCGGTTACTTATTCATTTTAATTAAATTACAGATTTGTCAGCTATCCTGCCTCCTGCTAAAGGGAAATGTGTTACGAGTCACACTACTTTTAACATATTCTAGTGCATATTCTTGTTTTTGAAGCGTGTGACACTTGGGGAGGGTTGTAAGTTGACACTCCGCCAGTCCCCCCATGGCTGGCTAAATTTAACCTTGGAGGTGGGGGACGACAGATGGGGTTATAGTCTTACATGGTATACTTGACAACAGTGAGTCTCAGTCTGCTTATTTTCAGTATATTTCACTGGCAGTTGACACTTTCATTTGGATTTAGGTTTGCTAGTAATGTGATGCAACGTAATCATCTTACAGATGGCTGTCATTTTAATTCACCAATGTCTTCTCTCATCCCTCCAGATTTTTCTATTTTGTACATACATTGTTTTGTATATACTGTATATGATGACTTCAGTGGTCAGCAATCAAGCCCGGGGAACTCGGGACAGAACGCTGCCCACCATCACACAAACAACACAACCACAGAAACAGATACAGGTGGGTTTTCCCCACTGTACATGCCAACTAGCAGACTGACTTAAGGGATTGTCTGGCTCATTTAAGACTGCTTTGCTAAATGTGCATGAATTTTATTATTCTGGTATTGCCAGTAAAATATGTAGTGATAGTAAAACGTAATGTCAACACAGTCTTTAAGTATTTTTACTTGACTCTATTCTACAAAGTGTAACTTTACCAGGTCACTCAGTGAAATAAGTTAACAAAGGTCTAATGTATTGTTTGAATCAGAAATGGGAGAAGTTACCGTGTTTTCCTGTTGTATTGTTTCTTACTGAACTGTGTTTGTTACCAGGCCACAGCAGAACAGATTCGTTTAGCCCAAATGATCTATGACAAAAGTGATGCAGACTTTGAAGACAAGGTCAAACAGGTAATTTGGTTGTGCATATGCACCCATTGTACACACAGATTAGTTTTCTGAATAACCAGCTTACCTTACTAGATTCTTTGACATCAGGACTCTCACCGTGTCAAATGGTGATCTAATCTTATATGTGCATTTCTATTCTGCCCACTCTCAGCTGATTGAGGTAACTGGAAAGACTCAGGATGAGTGTATGGTTGCCTTGCATGACTGCAATGAAGATGTAAACAGAGCCATCAATTTCCTGCTGGAGAGCACCTCTGACACAGTAAGTGTCAAGACATGTGCAAACTTTATTCATACAAATGTATTGTGCTTGTGTTCACATCATATGGGAATTACTCTGGGTTTTAGGTAGAAAATACAGCACCATGAATTGTGTAAAATTTTAACGCAATATATGTATTTTATAGAGTCAACCCCATTCTCATCTTAATCTCTTTCAGAACTCCTGGGAGACTGTGGGCAAGAAAAGGAATCTTGGAAAAGAAGGTGGGCCCTCAGAGATAAAGGAAAGCAGAGAGAAGAAAGGAGGAGAAAGGGAGGCCAGTCGAGGACGTGGGGGTTCCAGTAGGAGGGGCAGAGGCATCAGCCGAGGGCGTGAAGGTAATAGAGAGCCAAAAGATGTTTTTGCTGTCTAAGAGATGAAGAGCCTGGCTGTGAAGATGTATTTTTCTTGTCAGTCTGTTAAAACAGTGTTCTCTGTATTAGGTGCATCTTTGAAATTCCTTTTGAATTTCAGTCTTTCATGTTGAGTGAAAGGAATTTTTGTGTCAACTTTCTTGAGTTTTTTTTTTTTACATCAATTTTCCTGCAGGTTTAATAAAAAAGGCTAAGAGATCCCTTTCCCAGTGCAGTATTAGTGAGCTTTAAATGTTTTTAATTTCATTCCTCTTTTTTTTCTTTGTGGTGCAGGTAGGTTAGAGGAGAATGGTTTTGAGGTGGCTCCTGGAGAGAGAGGGGGAGACCGTGGCCGTAGGGGGCGGGGTAGAGGTGAGTGATATGGAAAATGACAAACTGTGAAAATTTCTTGTTTTTAATGATGTCATTTATTGTCTGCAATGAGTCAGGCGGAAATGAAAGCAGACATGAAGTTACTTTTCACAGAAGAGACAGACGGTTTTTTTTCGCTGTACATACTGAACATTGAGTTTTGTGTGCTATTATGCCCCTGCTATATTAGATATTTAGAACCTTGTGTTCTTCAAGTTTCTTGCACGCTTGGATGTCTACTTTGGGCAACTGTACAACCCATGAGTTATAATATAACAATAGTGTGTTTTTTGCTTTCTGCTGTCTTTTTGTGAGGCCCAGATGTTATTGTGCATGTTATGGTGATGTAGCTGGCAACATATATATTTGTAGTATTTATTTAGAGTATTGCAGCACTCAATGTATAAAATGTGCTCAGTTCCTGCAGCTGCTTGACTGCATTTATGTTGGAAAGGGTGTCATTAATAGATAAAAGAGGTAGTTGTCAGGTGGAAATCTTACTGGATTTGTAGACATTTTCTTTCACAAAGAATCTTAGAATGGTGAGGTCACTCAAGGGCATGATTTAGTGAGATTGTATGACAGATTGCTGGTTTTGCTTCATCAGCAGAAAAATGCAGGCATTCACCTGGCTGCTTGTCTTTTCAGAAAAAAAACATTAATGTCTTAAGTTAAACCCGTAAATCCTAAGTATAATTTTTCTACAAGAATTTTTTTTGTCCAAAAACTGATCCTCAGTTATTAAGACTTAGTAGGTTATTTAGTATGTTGAAGAGTCATTAAGACAAGGCAACTGGACTTTGTTGAAATTTTTGGGAAGACGTTTCACTTCTCATCCAAGAAGCTTCTTCAGTTCCACACAATGGAACTGTGTGGAGCTTCTTCAGTTCTTCAGTTCCACACAATGGAACTGTGTGGAGCTTCTTCAGTTCTTCAGTTCCACACAATGGAACTGTGTGGAGCT
>JAQMCX010000048.1:9853724-9885540 GCA_029814765.1 Acanthurus leucopareius | reverse complement strand
GCTTCTTGGATGAGAAGTGAAACGTCTTCCCAAAAATTTCAACAAAGTCCAGTTGCCTTGTCTTAATGACTCTTCAAGATAATCATGACCTGGATGAATGAGAATCTCCACAGACGTTATTTAGTATGAAAATATAGGAGAAAAAAACTTGGCACATGTATGCATGTAGGTTTTTAACCAAAACAGACAACTTATAATATTATTTACCAAAACAATGCTTTTTCTCAGTAAACTATCCAGTAAGCATGTACATGACTTATGTATTGTCTTTGAATGGTCAATAAAGAGTTCAACCTTTTTTTTTGTGTGTTTGTTTTCAGGGGCAGGTGGTCGTGGTAGAGGAAGAGCAGCTGCTGGCAACAGGTTCTCCTCCCAGGGAATGGGGTAAGATGTGTTAAGTGTAAGTCTTAAGATGGAAGTAGGATGAGGAGATGGTGATGGCATTTACAAGCACATATCTGAAAGACAAATGTGTGGGAAAAAAACAATTTTTCTGAATCTCCTCTTGTATTACAATTTACTAAAGCAATCAGTACTAGCAACTGGATATGTCCCAATACCAATTTTCTGTTCCTGATGAAAATTATGATACCATGAATAAATATAATACACTATTGACCCTGTGTGGATGTTTTGATATGGATTTTATTAAAATTACTTAAGTTTTTGCTGTTTATGTATTATGGCTATTTATGCAGGCCCCCTCCCCCCAAAAAACCCAAAAAACATGCACACAGTTGTACTATTAGTGTCCTATTTCTAATAAATAAATTACATAGTATTGATTGGCTGCATAGACTTGTTAACTCCCTATGACATCATCCAGCATTTCAGGGAGTGTGAGGCCTTTGTGATACTGCTCATGTTATAGCATCGATAGCAATTTTTTCCTTAAATTTCCGCTATGTTGGCTCATCCTCCAAAGTGTCTCTTTACCTTTGTTGTTTTCTTGTCTTACCACTCTTTTTTTTTTTTCTCAGCACCTTCAATCCTGCTGACTACACAGCCAACTCTGGAGCTCGTCAGGAGACATGGGAAGGGGATGGCAACGAACCTGTTGAGGGAACTGGTAAGGAAAATAACAGAACATACAATGTAGTGTTTTGATGCTGTTACCTAGATGTGCAGTCGAATGGCTTATTTGTCTGCTTAATGATGTCAGCGCTGTCTAGCATGCATTAGACTAACATGCAACATAAACTTAACTTGGATTTCCTTTTTTTTCCAAAGGAACATGGGGTGGCAATCTGGAAGACTGGACTACAGAAGACTGGAATGAGGATGTAAGGCCATACTTAAAGATTTGAAATGTATTTGCAATATTTCATTTTGAGGGTTTACACACATTTTGTCTGCATATATTTCTTAAATCTACCCTGCCAGTATTTTGTGTTATGTGATGTTGATATTAAATTGTTGTAGTTAGCCTTTCAGAAACACTGCTACTGTAAAAAAGTCGACAGTTTTTATGTGGTATAAAGTTAAGTTTTACTCTAAATGGTTGTTGTTTACAGTAACATGCATATGCCTATATGAATTTGATTTATGACTCTGTTTGTTTCCTTCCCTTTTTCACAGTTGTCTGAGACCAAAGTTTTCACTGCCTCTTCTGCTCCAGCAAATCATATCACACCTGGACACAAGTAAGCCATCATGCCAAAAGTCCAGTCCATTGATAACACTTAAGAGAACAGACTTTATGTTGGAGAGTCACAATTTACTGCGGTCCTCTCCCATTGTTGTCTCCTTCCACTCTTTTTACTCTCTTTTATCTTTTTTCCTCATCAGTGTTGACTTGGCAAGCCTGCTGCCTAAGGCTGGAGTGGCTGTAGGGGGTTCAATGGACTCTGACTTGGGGGCAATAGTTGATGGTCCCTCAGCCGAGGACTTGGGCCAAAGCCTAGTGTTTACTAACTCCCATCACAATGGGCGCACTGCTACACACAGCTACGCACATGCCACAGCGAACAGCTATGCCCATGCCGCCTCTGCTGGTACCACCTACGCGCATGCTGCATTGGTAAAGACAGAAACACATACACACACATACACATGTTCACTCGTGAGAAATCATGTAGGCACATTATGTACCTAAATCACATTATGTGCATATATATATATGTATATATATGGTATTAGGACATTACACTTTTGTTGTGCTTCTCTCTTCCTTACAGTCCTCAGTTCTGGGATCTGGTTTTGGGTCACTGAATGCACCCAAGCAAACGCCTGCCTCAGAAACGAGGACACAAGAGCAGCTCAATGGGCCTCGACTTGGCCAGAGAGCCAGTCAGACATTGGCCACCACCAGCAACAGCAATGTTTCCAAAGATGCAGGGCCACCTCCAATGCAGAACCCTGCCCCAGCTTCATCACCTTCTGTAGAAGTCAGGGCGCAGAGAATTGAGAATGGCCCTGTAGCTGCCCAACACTGTAAGTTCATCTCAAATAAATATATCAAACATAACCTTGACTATTATATCTTAACTAATGGTTCTTGATGACAACTGTGGCTGAGGTACGGTCCACTGCAAAAATAGTTACATGAATATAAATATTTATACCTCTCTTCTCCAGTGGAGATTAAGCTTCAGCCAGAACCATCAGCAGTGCTCAGCCAGCTGGCTCAGAGGCAGCAACAGTCCTCCATCCTTCCCACCACAGAGCCTCTGGGCATTTCTCAGTTGCATGCTCCACAGGTTCCCACACCACCAGGTAATGCTGCCGAATTGTATCATAATGTCTTTAAAGGCTTAAAAGTCTGCTTTGCAAACTGAATGATATTAGAGAAGCAACTCAACTAATTATTTTCACTGTTAAATATTGATTGTTATTGAATAAGAATACCAGCGGCTGACTGTGCTACCCACCGGGCAAACATTAAAATGTTGTTCTGCCTGGTTTGTGCACTCTAACCACATATGAAAAAAAGGAAAAAGGAATATTTATCAAACTGTGAAACTAAGATAATGGTTACAGAGCTGTTATCAAAGGCAAATTTCTTAATGAGTCACTGTTTCCTCTGCTAAAGAAATTGATATTCTACAGTAGAAGTCTGCCAAGTGGATTTTTTATTGCTAGATATCTGTGGTTACTACAACCACAAAATGAATTAGCCCAGCTCACCAAGATAACACTCAAGTTGCTCATGCCCGATTTGACCTTTCAGTGTACGCTTCAGTGTTTCTTCAAAAAGTGGTAAATGTAGTGTTTAAGTCAAAAGTTAACACTTTGAGGAACTAGCATTAGCAAAACAGATGGTGTGCTCTCTAAACAGCAGTTATTTTCAGTCTATATAGCATCAGTCTTATACGAAGTTGATTTTCATTTAAATATAAATGATACCAGATATGCAATGTCACTACTTTGTCCTTTATGTACTGTGCCTGCTTGCAAAATGGAGATGCACATCCCTGCTTAACAAGTGGTGGCTGTGCAACCATTAGCCACTTAGACAGCCGAGTTTTACTGAATATAATGTGTGTAATATTGCCTTTCTATGTCAGTTAACCTGCCAAACTGATAAATTAGTTAACCAAAATATGAAGTCTTGGAAATGTTTATCATATTTACCATATTTTTCATGTTTTCCTCTAAAAGTTTTTCAGTTTTGCTCCTGTGTTTCTTAACGAGATTGTGAATAGGACTGCTGCCTTCAATCTCTTTCAGGCCATGAGCCCTCCGTCCCTCCTGTAAGAGATGGAGCTTCCCCAGGAGTGAAGCTGCCAGGCATTGAGCCCTCCATAACAGAAGCCCCTCAGCGACAGCTAAAGACACAGAGACGCAGAGTACCTCCTCCCTCAAAGGTAAGCTATCCTGGTAATAAACAAAGACAGATAACTATACAGTCCTTTTTCAGGATATCCAACTCTTACATTTTTGTTACTGGAGCTTGCCTGCTAGTTTGCTTTCTGAGGTTTTGATAGTTTATACTGTAACACATTCAAGTAGCAGTTTATGGGACTGTTTTGATTAAGCATGGCTACTTAAGGAAATAACTTAATTGCTTTCTTTCTATCTTGATCCTCATTTAATGTAAACATTTTACACATTGTTTAAAAGTAACCTAAAAACAACCTAGTTGTTTAAAAATATTAGCCCAGTTCAACCTAATTCCCCCTTCGTCTGTTCAGATCCCGTCATCAGCAGTGGAGATGCCGGGCTCAGCTGATATTTCTGGCCTAAATGTTCAGTTTGGAGCTCTTGACTTTGGGTCTGAGGCTGCTAGTGGAATGGTTGACATGGCACAGGGAGAGTCAACCAGGGAGCAAGCTCCGGCTCCAGCTCCAGCTCAAGCACCCATGTCTGTCTCTAAAACTATTACCACACAGCAGCCACAGAGCAGCCTGTTCTCAAAGCCAGGACCTATGAGGTGTGTGTTGGTTTTTGACTTCTTTCGAATTGATTTGTGAGCCATTGGTTTGTCTGTTAAAGAATTTCTCATTTTTAATTTTGCACAGGTGTATTTTTATATCTGCCGGGGGGGAAGTCTAGGCAGCTATTTAAGATTTTTCCATGCAAAAAGCAGAGCACTCAGTGCAGTCATGGGCATGCATTTATCAGTGAATTTAAAGTAAAAGTATTATTTAAGTATTTAAAGTATTATGCATTTATATTAATGCAGTTACAGCTAGGAATGTCTGTTATGTTTTTAAATAAAATTGTACAAATACACTGTGCCTCTACTTATGTCACATACTTACTACATATCTTTTTATTTATATCTTTCCCCATCTTCCTTTCTCTCAAATTTGGTAATAGTGAACACATAAGTAGCTTACCAACCTTACCTTCAGCTGTATCAGATCCCAGCTTCCCCTCACCATCTTTGGGCTTACCAAGTGCCACACCCTCCCCCTCACTGGGTCTTCCCAGTGCCGCCACTCCACCCTCTTCCACAACCCCTTCAGCAGTGAGTCGTGTGGAGAGCAGCGGTCCAAGGTCTCTGCCACCTCATCTGGGGTTCTCTCAAAGCAAAGATGTCCCCTCAGCTGCTGCACTCACGGTGAGGGCAAAGCTTTTGTGTCTGCATGAGGCACTTAGATTGGGATGTAGACCACTGCTAACTTTTGTTTTTGTGAAAGCTCAGCATCTGCTTAATACTTGACAAAAAATAAAATGATAATGATAAATTAAGACTTTGATCATCTTTCTCATAGAATGGCTACAGTGGCTTGAAGACACAGAGCACACAGGACAGTAAGTACTTTCAGCTTTAACAGTTATAGAGAACTACAATGAAACAAAATTAAATCCATTCTAATGAATGATGATTGATAAATGCATCTGAATGGGAATGGAAAGTGTCCATTCAGTGAAAGTGGCGGCGGTTTGATGAAGACCAGCACATGCTCAACCCATCTTTTTCTTGCAACATACATTGTTTTTTGTTTTATTGTATAAGTCTTCTCTCTGCAATCATTCTTTAACTTAAACGCATAAAATTTACATCAAATTGATTTCTCTAATTTTCCTTTAAAACAGATGCGTCATCAACGTCTAGAACAGTGAAAACGGAGTCTCCTGTTATCACAAGTGATAGTGGCCCCAACCACCACGTCCCTTCCCCTGCTGTCACACCTTCCCACTCAACATCCATCCCCACGCTCAGCAGGTAAGGAATAGTTCATTTTACAGTGCCGTGATGTGATTTTTCAGTGATTTGCCTTTGTTTTTGTCCCCTTTTTTATGTCTGGAGGTAATGATGGTAACAAGCACATATCTTAATCCTTTGTGAGGAAATACCACTCACTGAATCTCCCATCCTTCTGCTCATACTTCTTTGATGAAGTTCTTTATCTTTTTTACTTCTTCATATTGAAGCAGTCTGAAAAATAATTTTACTCTCTCCCTAGTCATGTGACCAATACTCACCCATCTGGATCAGCCCTCGCTACAAGCTCCTCCCTCACTGTGAGTGTGTTTTATATTTGCCTGAAATTCAAGACACTTAGTTTTCATGTAGTTGGATTACTGAAGTGTAGGATTTTCTTTTCTGCTACTCTCTAAAGTTTTGAAAGGAACATATCCTTTTATTTATAAAGATAATCAACGTCTTGACCGATGGAGTGAAGTTCTGGTTCTCTGCTCACATATCCTGTCTTCTCTTGTCCTGTCAGATAAGTAATGAGGAGAGCAGCAGTAGTGGCAACCTCCATACCTTTTCATCGTCCTCATCCAGCCAAGCTGTCAATCCCAGTCCCTCAGCTCCCCTGGCTGTCAGCAGCTCAAACACCAATGGCCTGCACCCATCTGGAGCACCAGGACTAACTCCCAATGGCACAAACACCACACTCTCAGCTGCAGGCAGTCGCACTGCACCTTTGCTCACCACCACCTCTGGTAAGCTCTTAAAACCTAACAGGAATTGTAAAACAGTAACACAAAAACTAATTTACAAGTGAATCTTTAAAATTAAAATACATTTTCTTGTGTTTGAACTTTCATTAACAGTAAATGTAGTCATGCTGCTTGACACTCAACCAAGACTGAAAAGATCTATACAAAGTGATCGAAATTGTGTTCAAATCTAAATTCCATGATAATTAATTACTTAAGTAAAAATTCAGTGTTTCTCAACCTCTCTAAGTTAAGTCAAAAGATCTTGGTTTCCCCTCTGCCAGGTAAAGCACCTCCTAACTTGGCCCAAGGAGTGCCCCCTCTCCTAGCCAACCAGTACATCATGGGCCCTGGTGGCTTGCTTCCTGCTTACCCGGTAACTTTGCACTGTTTTTATCATTATTTACTACTTTGTGTGTTAATTATTCTCTTAGGGTTTTAAAGGTTGTTAGTAAAAAAAAAAAGGCTTGTATCATTAAAGATGAGTGTTGGTTCTTTTTCAAGGGACTCAACTAGAGAGACACTACTTAGAATATTTTTTCTTTGATCAGTCTATTTGTCAAGTTTCATTGATGTATATTTTTACTTTTTCAAAGATCTTTGTGGTACTTATGAGTGGGTATATTGAACTAAAAAAATGTGATAGTGATTTCACTTATTGTTCTTATTCTTATTCTTATTCTTTTTATTCTTGATGACTGTTTGAGTAGGTTCAACAAACATGACTGCTATGATCCTCATGAAAGTGGAGTTAGAGGATAAAACCCAAAATGGAGTTTGCAGGAAATAGGAGGGTCTAGTAGTGGAGACTTCTACAGAGTCCTAAATAATCACAGTCCTTCCCTCTATTGTCTTTATTTTAACAGCAGATCTACGGATATGAGGACTTGCAAATGCTGCAGTCTCGCCTGCCTATGGTGAGTGTGTTATAGTTGTTAATAGGGATGCACAATATAGATGTTCATAGCCAGTTTCAATGATTGGGGTGCAGCAGTTTTAAAAGACTGTCATGACCAGTCTTGATAAAATAACGTGTTATTTTAACCCCTTTTTTTACACTTTTTTTTTTAAGCCTTTTTTAAGGCTCTGTGGCTCTGTCCTCATGCCGCAGTCAAACCTCATGAGTGCAACAACAGTGTGCTGTTGGTTGCAAACCAATTTTGAAGGTGTATACCACTACATACCAGATCATAGTGTAAAGATGCTGCAATTGTCAAATAATTGAAAAGCAGTGTACTTTGTATTATCGCCTTTATATAAATATCATTTATTGCAGTCAGTTTAAAATGCTCAGACATAAAAAGCAACAAATCAGAATGGCTAAATCTCTTAACTACTCTTAACAGCTGTATTATTTGTTTCCACACAGGACTATTATGGCGTAACATTCCCTGGTACAACGGCTACTATGCCTGGAAGAGATGGCCTGGCCAATAATCCATATTCCGGTAAATTTAATTTCAACCAGAGTTCATTTCTACAAATACTGTGCTGTGTTTTCAAGAAAGGTAGTTGGCTCCGATTGACACTGACCAGTTAACACAGCTAACTAAATTTTATAAAACTTCCTACCTTTTTTCACTTCATACTGGCTGTTCGATGGTGAAGAATTTATTTTTCCACTTCATTTTTGTCTTTTCTGCCATCTTTTACTGTGCAGGTGAGGCAACAAAGTTTGGCAGAAATGACTCTTCATCTCCAGCTCCCCCAACCAGTCTGTCTACAGCAGGGGTGCAGTCGCAGCCCCAGCAGGCTCCACAGGCAGGGACGCAGAGCCAGGGACAGAGCCAGGGTCAGCAAACACAGAACCAGGCCTTCCTCAACCCCCCTCTGCCCCCTGGTTACGGATACACTGGTAAAGGAAAAACAAAGTTCTGTTCAATAATGAGGACATTGCTTAGCTATCCATGCACAAGTGGCCATTTGTTTAAATGTTTATTGAAAATGTTGAAATTTCAGAGTATTTGAGGCAAAAAAGAACATTTGTAAAATCCGACATTGTTTTCATCTTTATTATTAAATTTAAGTTTGTGACACAGCAGATTAAGAGAGGATCCCCTCTGATTGTTGCTTAAACACAGTTGTATTCCAATCTGCTTTCATTTTATTATCTTTCTAACTCACCATCTTGCAGGTCTGCCATACTATGCTGGTGTGCCTGGGGTTCCCTCAGCCTTTCAGTATGGCCCCACTGTCTTTGTGCCTCCTGCCTCGGCCAAGCAACCAGCAATGGGCCTGGCCAACCCCTCCAATCAGTACCACCAACAGCATCAGCCCAGTTATGGACAGCATGCATATGGCACAGGTGCGACTAGATTATTCCTGTTCCTAACTAATTTTTTGACATTTAATACAGCACTTTTTTTGGAGACAAGAAATTATCAAAGTTTTGTTGTTGACATTACATCTAGCGGTTTTAATTTAGCTTTTTGAACCAATTAAATTGACCTTAGCTTGTGCTTGTCTATATAAACTATGACAGCAGAAGTATGCCTAAATTATGCCAACCTATCATAATACCACACACTGTCACACTCACTTGCCAAGAAAATCACTTGAGGATTGTTTGACCGACTTCAACAGTTTTTAAATTGTTTGATGTATAGCAGCAGTTTGGTGCAGCTATGTTTTATTAGTACAAGACAGCGTGTGTGTACAGAGACCTTGGCATAAATTAGTTGTGAAGAGTGTAGAGAGGGGGAAAAAGGAATTCGTTCACCCTTTATACATGTACACCAAATGCTGCATGTGCGTGTGGATTTGGGCTTGTAGGTGTGTTTTTTGCTTATGCTGCATGCATAGCTTAAACCCCCTGCAGAAGTTGGACACAGCTCATTATAGACACCGCAGCCATTTTAGTCAGGTTACCTTACTGCCTCTCTCTCCCCTGCCCCCTTTTTTCTCTCAACATCCACTGTCCTCTTCTTTTGTTCTCCCATCTTATCTGTACCCCTTCTTATTTCTCTTCCTACCCTCTCCTTCTCCTATGCTCGCTCTGCGTCCTCTCTTCTTCTGTACTCTTCTTGATCCTCGACTTCTTCAGCCTTTGATGACCTGTCTCAAGCCCATGGGGAGTACAGTAAGGGAGGGTACGGAGGCTCTGCCCAGTCACAGGCCAAGTCAGCAGGCAGCGGCCCAGGGAAAGGTACACACTCAGCACTTGCACACACTCTAACAACACACACAAAGTCAGTGGGCATTTTCCTGTGGGAAAAATGGATGTACTCACAATTGCAGATGATTCTACAGTCAAGAGTGTTCTGGAGAAAGGTGTGTATATGCATGTGTGTGATTGCATCTCATGTGCGCAAATAGATACATGCAAAGGAATAAGAAGAGTGAGAAACATGCCTCTGCACTTCCTCACTTAATATGCTTCTTCCTACTGGCTGGCCCTTTTCCTACTAACAGTGGACATTAACATTCAATCCTGAATATTTTGTCTTCATTAATGAAGTTAGTTGTTTTTCTTCTCCTTTAACCTTTGATTTTCCTCTTGTTTATTGTTCTCCTCTTTCCCTTTTTACTTTCCTCTCTTCTCTCTTAATTTCCAATCTTTTTTTCTTTATCTCTTTCCTTCTCCATCTCTTCTTCCTCCTCTCAGCACCAGGACTATCAGGGTCAGCTACTAGTGGAGGAGTACCTGACATGGGAGGTTCAATCTACAGCAAAACTCAGGTAAGGGACTTGCTGATATGTTTTGTGTCCATGTTTAGGTTAATATTTAATGCATCTGCTTGTAAGGTTATTAGTCTTAGTAGTCATAAAGTAGTCTTAAAATTACACTTGTGACAGTTTCTGCAAAAAAATTGCATAAGCAACACTTTTTTTCTTTTACAACAGTTACTTAAGTTGTTAAAGCTTGTTTACAGATTTGTTTTTGTTTAGACTAGAGATCTTTAAAGAAGTTGAATGGAAAGTACATGCATATACCATATTCAAATTGATCTGTATTTGCAAATTAATCTTGTGTTTAATCTCGGTTTTCCTCAGTCATTTGACAAGCAGGGCTTCCACACAGGGACACCACCTCCCTTTAGCCTGCCTTCAGCACTCGGGGGAACGGGGCCCCTGAACCCCGGGGGTGCTCCTGGCTATGCCCCTGCTCCTTTCCTGCACATCCTGCCACCGCACCAACAGCCCCACTCCCAGTTGCTGCACCATCACCTCACACAGGATGGACAGGTAACCTGAATGCCACACAAATGTTCCATTTTGCCTTAGGAAATGTTTGCATTTCTAGATACATTTTTGTGAATCTGGGTATGATTGTTTTTTTGCTGATTGTAGTTAGCTGTATAGGTGAGCAACCAAACAAGATCGCTCCATTGCATTAACCTACATGCCTGGATTGTGCAGCAACTTAATAGGCCTTTTTGAATAAATAGTTCCAGGTTTAATTTTTCCTTTTCTTTTCTCTTTAATTTTAATTTTTATTTGCCAAAAGTTCTACAAAGTAAGTCTCTGAAAAGACATTCAGCTTCAGCTGGAAATGGCTAATGGGAAATTTAGTAAACCTGTTTACTAGTTACCTGGACTTAAACATGAGTGAATGAGTTTTGGTGTTGTCCTTTCAGGGTGGTCCTGGTCAGCGCAGTCAGTCCAGCAGCATGCAGCAGAAGACCCAAGGCAGCAAGTCCAGCTATGGCAGCTCCCCCTACTGGGCCAACTGAGGAATGCTTCCCTCTCCCCTCTTTCCCAAAAGGCTGTGTGTGTGTGTATGTGTGTATGTGAATGAGTGAGTGAGTGTGTGTGCGTGTGTGTGCGCACATGCACGCGTGTGCGCATGTGTGTGTTTGTGAAGCTAAAAAAAAAATCAGACACACTACTCTCACAGTGAGCAACCTAGGGCTTCCTTGCCCAGCTCCCCCCACCTCCACAGGTCCTCATAAGTCTTTTGGGTTCTCTCTTCCCCCCCTTTTCAAAATTGGTTGTACATGTAAGATATTTATGTATGTATTTATATATATATACTGTATATGTAATAGTAGAACATGAAATGTGGTTGCTGCATTTTATTTTTGAAGGACTTTTTGTTTACTTTTTCAAAACTGCAGGAAAAAATGTTACATTAAGATAGAATGAGCTGATGATTATGATGGTGAGAGAGTGAGTGAAGAAGATCAATGATTGAAAACTTCCTGTAAGAAACCAGGAAAAGGAGAGAGCTATAGCACTGAAACATATGAGGACATTTCAGATGGGGGTGGGGTTTATAAAAACTAACTGCATCTGTCTCGTCTTTTCTTTTTTTTATATATATAACTTCCTGAATGACCAGGCTCATTCCCCAAACTTCATTTTGTAGCTTCTTGTTGTTCCCTTCCTGTGTCTCTCCTTTCATCTGGAGGGCTGCTTACTTGCCTTGTGTCGACAAATTCACTTAAAGACAGGCCTGCCCATCTAAATTTTATATTTTAATTTAATTTTAACCCTGATTTCCCTCGAAATAAAAGTTCTGAGCAGTTGGAACACTGACTTGTCTGAGTCTTTTTTATATTTCTGTGTGCAAGGTTTTCATACTGGTTTCTAGTTTTAATGATGCAATCTCAGATGTGGCAAATATACACATACTGACAGCAGATTCACAAATCATTTTGAGGCCTCTACCCATTGTTTAGACATTTACTTATTAAGAATCTTTTGAAAAAAATATGGTACCACAAAGAAAGAAATTTTAAATTGTTTCTATAGCATCCTGAATTGCATGTTTATGGTTGCTTGTAGAATCCTGACACAGGTGCCCACAGTGTTGTAAAACTGGTCAGACATAATGTTTTAAATACTAAGGCAAATTGTCAGACTTTGCTCAATGATTACTCCAACATAAGAAAAAAATGCAAGATAAATAAAAAATAGAGTTGAAGCAGTACTGGTAATTCATGACATTAGGGTTTAATAGAATCATGATATAAAGTAAGGTCAGCTTTGTAAAATAATTAAACCAAATGAAAAAAACAATAGTATTCAAACTGATATTTCGAAGTGTGTATGTTAAAATTGCCAGTGACTTAAAATAAAATACTATTGCACCTGATATGTAAAAATTACTGTTATACATCATATTAAGTAATTTTACACAATTTTGAACAAGAAAATTTTTCACAGTACACTGATGTTATTGTTTTCAGTGCCTTGATGGTTCAATTGTCCTTCCCCCAGGAGGGGGAGGAGTTATGCAGTTAGAATGCTGGTTAAAAAAATAGTAAAGATTTTGCTGCAGACAAAAAACTGAATCGTCCACATTTTGCAGCACTAGTTGGATAAGATGATAATTAACAGAATTTGTTAGTCTGCTCTCAGAATCTGTCAGGATATTGCTTTATTTAGAATAGCTACCCATTGTCCAAAAAAAGAATGTTTTCTTGAAAATACAAGAGCCTTTTTAGTTATGAGGTTGTAATAACTTTCCAATAGTATTTTAAGCCAGTTGGCCATATGGTGTCCCAGCTTGAGTGAGACACAGGTGGTTCTGATCACAGAGAGTCCATCATGAGACACTTCCTCTTACCATAAATTCATGTTATATTATGCTGTTAATAAATAATGTACTTCCAAATCCGGTAAAGGATGTTATATATTTATTTATTATTTAATCAGATAATATTATGAATTAATTTGTTAGTTGACTCATGACCGTGCACAGCACAAGGTTTTAGTCTAAAATATATAAAACAACAATGTGCAATTACTCTCACTAAGAAGGGATGAATATTTTGGAGGCATGCAGACAAGGATTAATTGATGTAGAAAGACAATGGTATGTCAGTCTCTGTGTCACCCTGTTTTATATCATCAGCCCAATTTACTGCTTAAAAGATAAAAAAAAATTGGGATGTAGTGTATTTGCTGAATTTTAAAATGATCTCAATAATGTATAAAGATCTTTAGATGCAGAGGGCAAGTGTCAAAATAAATGATGCATAATGAGTTGAGTGTTACATTTATTTAGCTTAAAAATGCATATTTTTGTAGTCATTGTGGCTGTGGTAGGAGAAATAATGCAAGTTTTACAGTTTTAGTACAGATATTGTGTTTTGAAACAGATAATATGCTCATTTTTCCTCTAGCTGTAAAAGTGCAACCAGATGCAATTATGAGCATATTGACAGAATTTAACAGCAATCTCCTATGTGTAATCTTATCAAGCACCACTAGATGGCAATATATAGCTGTGTCTAACTCCATACTAGACGCAGAAGTACTTGTTTGACACAGTGGGCCAGACGAGGTGGGTCACAGCTGACAAGAACATAAAAAAAAAAAATAAATCCTCTTATTTAGACAATTTTTATCCATATATAGTGATTATAATTAACCTGGACACTGATGAAATACACAGCCATGCTTACGGTTCAAGACACTCAAATAAATATGTATTGGCAAGTAGAACAAACATCAAAAGAAGTCATGCAAACCATTACAGTATTTCATGTGTTGACCTGTGTGTAAGTCTGCCTAAACCTGAAATAACTGCCAGAGATACTGTGCTCTCAATATGTGAGCTGTTTTAAAATGTGTGTTTCAATTAATAACCCATTTCCATACTGAATGAGTAAAACAGAGAATAGAATTCCCATTCTGAATGGAAGTAGGAGACCAAAGTTTACTTTGCTGTAGCATTCTCTCTGTCTCCCCCTTCTTCAACCTATTTTCACTAAATGTATAGAGTTTGTATGCTCCTAGAATAGCCTATGTAACCCCGGTATGTGCCTGACAAAGGACAAAGTGAAGAGAAGAAGGAAAGGGTGTTGATGGGAGGGTGGGATGCAGTGCAGAGAGGATGGAAAGTTTGTGAGTGGCAGGTGCTATTGTGGCCTAAGTGCAGTACCCTACAGCAACAAGGTCAAAGGTCAAAGTGAAGTTAAAAGGTCAACCTCAACTCCCAGGAAGCCCACCCAGTGAGAGATATCGATAAGGGGGGTCAGAGAGTATGATGGGCTTTAGCAAATATCTGAAGGAACAGAAGCTTCACAAAGGTAAAAGAGAGGAGTAAAGACAAGATGAAGACAATTCAAATTAATTAAAAATAAGTAAATTAAAATCTTATTTATTAAAGACAAGATCTAATTTTATGTGAGAAAGAAGATGCAGGCAAAAAGAAAAACATTTGAAAAGGAAAACAAAACAAATGATAGAACAAGAGGAAAAGGTCATGATGTGTTAATATAAGGATCTGGGAGGGTGCTGTGGTAGATGTGTAATTGCAAGATGCATTTGAATGCAAGAGAGACACGCATGTTTGAAAATGCCTTGATGGGACAAGAAAATCATGTGGGAGGTTCCCTCCTAGAAATGTTGGTCTTGTTATTGAATGAACAAATTAGCTGTGTCCTTGATGAATAAAGCTTGCTGGCCACAGTTTCCTAATTTGGGGCCTTCCATTGTATTGTATCATGGGGGCTGTTTAGAGTTTTTTTTTTAAGTTGTCTTTGGCAGAAACACACGATGCACCCTGTTATTTCATTGAAGAGGCACAGGAATGCACACAGGAATGCCCCTCTGAGTGTTTGTTGACACTCATGATCATGGCTCTCAGATGTTGACAAAGACGTTTTGTTGGGGTTCACTCGGTTCACTCCCTAGAGACACTCAGTGGCTGTGTGACTGTCAGGCAGGATATCGCGACATTTTATTTCTGAATGGAAATTGGGGGCCCTGGTGCACAAGGTGGCCTCGTGACCTGGGTACTTGATTTGGATTCCCAAATCAATTTCTGTGTTTCGTCTCATCTCCTTGTTTTTCTTTAAATTACAAGCCCTTCCATCTGTGTGAATGGAGAACTATCACTTGGTGTTTTTCTTCTCAGTTCTCTTTCATCTCCATCTGGGGGACCATGAGATGTTCTTGTCCCCCTGCTTGTTGTGAGATGTGACAGCGGGGTCCATTCAGAGAAAAATTGGCTGCAATTAGTGCAATTATGCTGATTTTCGCTTGTGTCCCATGCAGAACAGAGTTTTTGCTGTGCACAGAGACATCCCCGGGAAACTGCTGCAAAACAAAAACCCATCAATCAACAAAGGCCTTGAATGAAAGGCTCAACAGCAGATAATACCAGGCGCATTCCATAATGGCAGCGTTTAGTCAGCTGTGACCTGTGTTGCGATGGGGGGTATGAAATCTCGAGCTTCCCTGATTTAGGGGAAATATGCAGTGATGTCAAGGGCAGCAGGCCTGCATGGCAGCAGTGGACACAGTGGTTACAGTATGACAGTGTTAAACCACCTGAGTTCAGCTGATGTCCTGGAATTTTTAATGACAGGTAAACCTACTAAATTAAATTTACACACTTTTTTGCAAGTTCTATTACAAGCCACCAACACTATTAAATCATGACAGTTAAAACAAAAGAAACAATGATCAAATTATAAAGATGAAAGAGGGAAACAACGGAAATGTTATGTTTTTCTGTGTATTTAGTTTTTCATGTTTGTAGCTGGCTGATGAATGAGATGGAGGTCACAGTTTACCCAACTTTACATTGGTATGTCTGTGTCAATATTGCCCAGGAGACTGACAAAGCTTGCATTCAACACCAGATCTCAAGGTGTAAGAAGAGGGGGTTAGTGTCCAAAATGTAATGCATTTACTTCTTAATCAACTGGTGGACTTTAAAAGTAGTAAATTTTAGGAGCAAACGACAACATTCTTGTGCAGGAGAATGTATTCACTATTAAAATTTAAGACACAAGCAAATATATATACATTTCAGTAAAAACTTTCACAATTGTAAATGGTTAGAAAAAATTAGGTAAAATTTTTTTTTTTCCTGAAAGCAATTTATAATCTAAGTGTAAGTGGTATTGCTTTATTGTCCATAAACAAAATAAAAAAAATAGAAAAATGTCATATTCATACTTTTACAATATTATGAGGAAAACTATACATGTCTCTTAACATGTAGCATGTTGCATGATTTCAAACCTAACACTTCATTATCTGAACTTGAGTGATAACTGTTTTTCATCATCATTCAAATAGTACTTTGGCAATATGATTCGATGAATAATGGGGACAAAAGAAATCGAATGTGCTTTGCCTAAACTATGTCCTTTTTCTTGGACTTTTTTCATCAATATTTGATATTCAGGTTTATAAAAAATGTTAGATTTGGGTTAAATAGGGTCAGGGTGAGAGTTAAATACAGGTCAGGGTTGTGTTTTTTAATCTATAAAGGCAGTAAAATAATTTCTACAGACTCAACTATACTGTTGACTTAAAGTTTGAGCTTGGCTTCGCTATAATTCTCCTTGCTTAAGAAGCAGCGTAAGAACATTGTAACTGCAATACAAATTGTTTGATAAATCTCTTTTCAGTTCAGTTTTGAGTTATGAAAATTAAAATAGAGTCTTTCTCTAATCTTTGCTAAGTAGGTTAACTTCCAGATAGATTTGGTTTTAGTATAAACCATTCTTCCAAATGATAAAAAGCCCTTAAAACTGGTATCCATGTGGCTCCCAGTTTGACGACCCCTGTGCCATAACCAACGCAACTTTACGGGCGGTCAGCGGTGGATCCGGGTAGAGTGTCTTTAAGACCCAGCGGAGCTCGGCAGGGAAACCCCGCGGCTTTAGTTGTTTCTACTCTCCGGAGTGTCAGCTAGTTATTTGTGGGGAGGCGCTATAGCCATTTCGCCACATGAAAGCCCAATGAGCTGAGCGACCAACATCCGAGTTGTTCGTGGAGAAGAGAAATCAGCTTTGAGGAGCTCCGCGCGCACACAGACACGAACTCGCGCGCAAAGACGCACGGCGCGCAGACACGTACACTTCCTCCTCCTCCGCGGTGGAAAAAAGAGAGAGGAACAGAGAGAGGGCACACGAAACGCAAACTTCCAACTCTCCCATGTGGAAGGCAGAGGTTTGATAAATAAGGTATATATTTTCCTCTTTGGGGCTCCGTTCTTTCCCCCCTCTCTCCCTCTCTCTCTATCTCTCTCTCAGTGTTTTTGCCCGGATAGTTGTGTTTCTATGAGAGTCTTGCTCAGCGAAAAGAGAAGTTTGGTTGTTTGCCTATCGGCTGAGGAGGAGGAGGAGGAGAAGAAGAGTCGGGTTAAAAGTGGGGGAAGATGGTCCGCAACGCCGCTTGGAGAAGAAGCTTGCTGTGCGTCCTGGCGCTCAGTCTCGGCTTTGCGTCCCCGCCGTGCAAAGCTCGGATTTACACCAACCACTGGGCAGTCAGGATAGCCGGTGGACCCGATGTGGCCGAGCGAATAGCGGAAAAATATGGCTATAGGAACATGGGACAGGTACGTCGGCAATTGCACCATCTAAAGTTTCCTCTTATTTTTTGTCTTTGTTTTCTTGCTTCTGTCAATTCCCGACGGGGTCAAACGTCAAGGGTCCGAAGTCCAAACCCTTGAACCTTCTTTATCTCTAAGGGAGAAGCTGAGCTGCAGGGAACACGTAAAGAAGACCAAGAGCAGGATGGCACAACAGGTGCCTCCTCGCTCTGTTCTCCTAGATCATGTTCAGTTTGGAGGCTGGAGAGCCACTGGGAGCTCACAATCAACCTCACAGCCTAAGCAGACTCGTTTTCTCGGTCCATTTGACACACATGAGAGACAGCCAGTGCTGTTTGGGAAATGGTCCTGGATTGGAAACCAAACGGGCCACAGTCAAACAGAGTCTTGTGCTGTTCCCTCCAAACGCTGTCGTAGTTTGCTATATCCATGACTTTTTGATTCTAAAAATCCTCTGACCAGTCTTGCTTTTCTTGGCAACATCCGCACTTAAATTGAGAAACTTGGCAACGGTTTTAAACAATACATGGATGGAAAGACTGAGATTTGGGTTTTGCATTTCTCTGCTTACGTTCCACATTATTCTTCATGCACATAAGCGCCCACTGGGTCAGCTGCCATAAAACACCACTGTTAAGCTCTGTTTACATTAAGGATGAATTCTTTAGTAGATACTCCCATACTTTCTGTCTTTAATCTCAAATGAATGGGGTGAAGACGTTTTTATTTGCTTTCTTGAGTAATGATATATCACCACTGCAAGAGAAAATGTTGAATTGAGTATGTCATATTTCACTAGAATATTTTAGCCATTTTTTCATTAGGTTTAGCCTTTAAGCCCAAATGCAAGGGTCAGCTAAAATAAATCAAAACAATAGCTGTTAAAAATAGATATATACGTACATACATACATAGGAAACACTTGTGTGAGATTCGTCTCACTCTCTTCACATTATGTCATTTTATTTGTCTAAACAAGTCTGCACAGGTTAGAAGTCCAGGAGGAGGGATTTGAATGATTACTCGAAAATGTGTTTTGCCAACGTTTAAAGAGAAATCCTGTCTCTGTTGTGGACAAAGGAAATGATGCCACACAAACATGGACCCCACACATACATACTCCAGAGTATCGTGACCAAAATACGGGGGTAGTTCAAGCCTGCACTTGCCAGCACTCAACGTGAAGACAGCGTGGAACAGAGGGGGGAATTCTGACAGGTTGTTGTGGAGTAGCCTAGTCAACAGCTATTGAACCCTCCACCCCTCCTCGACTTATCCAGCCCGCCCACCCACTATACTCCCCAGAGAGCAGGCCTTAATGGCCTCGTTTATCCCCTCTCTTTGACGGGAACTAATGTGTGGAGTCCCCCCCTTTCCATACCAGCCCCCAATAGGAATTCCCCTGTGGAGTGCAGTGTCGCCCCAACCCCCACCATTCGCCCTAATTTCCATCTCAATATGGAGCGTTCATTGGACTTTGACACCTCATAGACGAGTTTTACTTCACTTCCTGGTTTTAGGGTCAGCTGAAAGCCGCTCCCATGGGAGCGATAACAGCACACTCTGGTTTCCTAATGTGAACTTTGACATTCCCGTCATCAACTCCCTCACTCTAATATCCAAGCCATACTTGTGTGTATGGACAATGAATTTAAGTGCACCAAATGAGATGAGAGCTTATTGCCCTTTTTGCAGTTTGATGCTGCTGTAGATTGCAAAGTGATACACTACAACTGTTTTTCAAATTAATCAAGCTTGCTTGGACCATTCTTAAGGATCTGACTGTGATAAATGATATGGGAATATGACTAAAAAATGAGAAAAGGTTTTCAGTTTCAAAGCCAAGCAAAGTAGTTTAACACAGGAAAGGGGGGGATGGGCAGGGAAAATGTGATAAAATGAGGCAATATAGTCTTCTTGATGAGTGGAAAGAGAACAGACAAAGATAACTGCACACTGAGAGATAGAGGGAGGAGGGAGGGAAAGGAGGGACGATAGATGGATGGATGGATGAAAAGAGTTGGCATAGAGTGAGAGAGCACCTCGTTGGGGAATTCTGGGTAATCCTCTTAACCATGGAGCCTTCTTCCCAGACTAAGACACTGGTCCAAATTGAGTCAGAATCTGCTGACAAGTCCCTAGATGTAGATATCTGTTCAAATTTGGGTTACGAAGAGATGGGTGAGGATTTGGAGCCATTGAGAGGGAGAGTGATGAACTGTCACCAGACATAGACCGGAGGTGGTTACATCAATAACAAGTTATGAGCAAGTTGTACTGATACATCAATTCTTAAAGGCATCAGGCCAAAAGGGTGTTGTTATTGGAAAGTTTGCGTTGCTGAAGCAAAGTATCAAGGGTAACATTAAGACCTCTCAAATACCAGTAGAAATCCCTAATGTTGATCATTTCTTATCCAAGCCAATCATCCAGTGTCTGTGAAGCTTGTGTTACGGCCAATACAACCCTTAATTGATGTATTATATGTATTTGTTTTATGATTAAGCTTGAGTTAATGATAATAATTTATGTTTATTCCAGGCCACGATGAAGAGTTTTGATTTGATTATTCTGTAGTGTGATGGTGCTGAACATGATACAAGAGAAAAAAGACAGTCTCAGCAGTTTGGCACTATCTGATCACATTTGGATGCGTACGAATACATGAAGTAAATTTAAATATTTTCACTGATGTTTGGAGAGCAAACAAATAACTAAAATCCGCTCAGCCAGGCAAAACTTAACTTGCAGTTGGGTAATCTGACCCAGCTTTGACACACTTAGAAAAATTTCCATGGAAATGTTGTATTACTTTTTAGCAATTCCTCACCACATTTTGCAACAAGTACATGGAAGTTTAATACAGCCAGTGAAAATGTCTGTGATGCAAGACATCATGAATCACTGAAGTGCAGGTGGATTTGTTTCACAGATTTGTTCCAACATACTTTCCAGTAACTAAGGGTTATGCTGAAGTTTAGATTTACTGTGTAGGTTATTGCATCAGAATTAAGCTCAGTTGACTTTGTGACCCCTACATTTCCATCTGATCACACTCAGTCATAACTTCAACAATAACAATTCTAGCCATACTTATAGGCTAAAGTTCAGGATGAAACTAGAGTGCATTTAGATGCAAACTAGTATTACAGTCAGGATCAAGTTTTTGAAGAAACTTATTTATGTTTTACACATATAACAGCTTATTCCGGTTTGAGAAACCTGTAAAAGGTCTTTTTCCTCATTTGAGAAACCTGGATATACTCCATCGAGTTTTCTGATGAAAACAAGGTAACCTATGCATGCTAATGCCTTATTCAAGTTTCTGAGCCATCTCATAGTGACTGTGATGGAGAACAGTCAAGACACACTTGTGATACACTGCTAACATCATGATCATGTATACGGGGATATGAATAACCAGTTGTTTTGTGTTTCATGTAAATGCTGTTTCCTGAATGTAAGCATAAACTTGATAATGCTTAAATTCCAGATGCCAGTAATGTAACCGCACTAATAGTTTAACATCAAATGTAAGACAGTAAACCCTAAAGACTTACCAAAGCTGTTATTATGACGAAAATCACTTCTGAATAAATGGTTAATATTTGAAAAAGAAAACTGTAATGGCGCTTTAATGAAGAGTGCAGCAGAAGGCTAGAACTGGCATTTATTTATTTATTTGTTAAATTCTGAATGAAGAGCTCTTCCAGCAGCTACCCATTTGCAGACACTCCTAGTGGGAAGGGTGGCCTGCTTAATGGCAGTGCAGATGTTTGGTAGATTAAGTAGGCAGTGGAAGCATGATATGTTGAGACCTGTTTACACTATGAGAAGCATCCAAAGTGGTAGCTGCCTATTATTGAAGCATGTTCGTTAGTGTATAGAGTAACTTTCAATCTGATTATCTAAGACCTCCATTGAATGCTGTGTGTTTAGCTAGTGCTGTGTGTTTACTGATGAATGATCCAGCTATTGGTCTATTGGCACTTTCTTGTTTTAACTTCTATTAGTTGCAAAGTTAGAGAGTGTATGTATGTGTATGAGCATTGAGCTGAAAGCTGATCTAATGGGCTCTGTTGTGGTGGCGCTCAGCCACGGATCAGTGACGCACCATTGGATCCTTGGCAGCCATGACAGTTTGATCATCAGTGGGATTGTATGGTCTTAATCAATTATTAAAACTAATCACCGTCCAGCAGCTTTCCGTCTGTCTTTCATTGTCTGTCTGCAGATCCTCTGTCCTCCTCATCTCTTTGTCACTCAAAGTCTTTGTCTGACTGTGTGTGTCTGTACATTTGTTGACTTTCAGTCTGTCTCTTTGTGTTTTTTTCTTGACTTGCCTGCCCTTTTTTCTCACCTTTTAGTCCCCCTCCTTTTGCCTTTTTCTCTAAGACCTTTTAGAATTCCGCAGAACTTTTTATAAAATATATTTTAAAAAACATAAAAATAACAAAAAATGTTGCTTTTTCTTCTTTAAGAGAAGTTTTTAAGTACTTTCCAGAACTTTTCAAATACTTCAGCTGGGGATGTCACTATTAAAGTCTATATAAATTAATGTTGTGTGTGCGCATGTGTTGCATGTAATCGTCTGCAGAAAAGGCTGATTGAGGCAACTGCTGAAAAAAAAGGAGAGTCTAGGAAATCCTGCATCGATGAGAAAATGACTGGTTGCTCAGTGTTGCGCAAGTAATGATTTTAAGTGAAAATGCTCTGACCTGGCAATGGTCTGCAGTGTTTTCACTCCACCTTTTAGTAACAACTCAACTTGATTGGAACTTGATTGAGGGGATTCCAAAAGAAAAAAAAACATCTGGTACCAAGTACCACCCACAACTTCGAAAAACAAAAAAAGAGTGAGTGGAGCCAAGCCATTCCATGCAGTGGAATCACAACAAGAGTTACTCTGGAGTCATGAGTTGTGGTGAAGTAGAAAGAGTTATGAAATAAGTGAATATTTTCTTAAGTCTGTCTCTATGTTTTGCAGATTGGCGATCTCAAAGACCACTATCATTTCTTCCATAGTCGGACCATCAAGAGGTCAACCCTGTCCAGCCGTGGTCGCCATAGTTTTATCTCTATGGAACCCAAGGTAAGCCTTTCTCACAGCTCTGTGAGTTACTGTTTAAGAATCAAAATAGGTTACAGAGTCTGGGTTTCTTTTACATTTTAATGATACTGGAGAGAGTTTGACAAAGTAATCATAACTCAAGTTCAACATACAAGCTTCTCCTTGTTACCTATTGTATTCATCAGTGTATAAAGTTTGCTCAGTTGTCATGGAGATGACTCAGGTTTTGTCCTGTGATCTAAGTGTTTACCTCCATCTGCTGTTTAATTTTGTAATGTGCAGTCTAAAATCCAGAAAATGGTCAACAAACTAACCTTGTAGACTGATTTTTAATTTTTTTCTCAAATTGTTTTTTTTTCTAAGATATAAAATGACCTTTTAACCTTAAAATGACCTTAAAAAGCACTGCTGTTTTTAATACATTGGCTTGAAGATTGTGTGGAATACACTTTTCACACCCACATCAGCTCACCTTCTTGTCCTTGTTGTTGCAGACAAGACCTGCACACAAATGGTTCATTGCAGTGCACAGTGTTTATAAGGACAGGAACTAATACATTGCAGTAAAATATCAGTTTTCCTAATATTTCCTGTTGTACTATTACCAGCCCTGACAAATTATGATGAATGAGGACATTTGAGCTACTTTTCTTTTGAAACAAACCCAGCAACTTGGGGTTTGACAAATTGATGTATTTAAAACACTAACCCTAACTGTAACTCTTACATTCTCTAAGTATAATTTTTCATGAAAAAAGGGAGAAAGCAAGCCCTGCCAACAACTTCTAAAAGCTTCTACTACTTCATTACAAAGCAAAATCCAGAGGAGCAGCATAAATAAACACACTGCTGAAATTGCCACTTTTTTGCTGATCATGTTTACTTTAAGACATCATTGCTGGCCAGTGGGGGAACTGAAATCAGACTATTTTACTAATATATACCAATGTCTACTGATTTTCTTTTCTTTGTAACCATAATTTTTCTGTGAATTATGCTCTGCATGCTCACCTGTCAGATTGCAGAGAGGTCTGGATACCTCTAATATAAAAGATAGTGGGTCTTTCTGACTTCTTTTACTTTGCCAAAGAGGTCTGAGGTACACAGGGTTATTTTATGGAAATGACAGCGTCCTGGAAAGAATAAATAGCCAGCTGAAAATCAGGGAAATCCTAGATTTTCCATTCCAAGTATATGGCTTACAGAAAAGCCCTGACCCTACCTTCTGACAGCTGACACCCTTGAACAAACTGCTTTATGACAGGTCATCTGGATCTTTAGAAGAGGTACAAGGGTTATGTTTTAGACTTAAACTTGAACTCAACACAGGGCAAGGCAGTTTGGGAAAATGTCTCATTCTTGATGTATAAAAACCTCATATTCCTTGAATATTATTTGTCATTTCTTATATGACAGAAGCTTTACTTGTTGATGTCTGCATGTTTGATGAAGTGGGTCATTTCATCAAACAGGCCGGGACTTGATCCAGAGAAGATTAATCTCCCAAGATCCATTACACTGACACTTAAAATATCCCTTTTATGTCAGTTTGAAAAAATATTGACATTTTAGAGATTCAGGGTTTTCATCCAACAGCAATGTCTTGTGTGTGTGTTTGTGTATGCTGAAAACAGTGGTTTTGAATGCATGTAACTTTGTTTGTATCTGTGCTTGCACATTAATGCATGCTGCCAGCTGAATGACTAATCAGTATGTTTATAAAAAGAGAGCATAAAGAAGGAAGAAGGAGGTAGTGAATAAAGTAGAAAGAAAATAAAATACAATGCCTGTCACCTTCTGTTATCCACTTACATCATTGTCTTCTGTCTCTCGATTTCCGCTTGCTTTCTTTTCTGTACTTGATTTTGGTCCACTCAGCTTGTTTTGCCCACCTGCTGTCCATACCTGTCATCCCTTTTCTTTTTCTCTACCTCAGACTCCCTCTCCTCCCTCATTTTATCACTGTTGCTTTCAGCGTACTCATCTCCCTCCCTTAGTCTTTGGTTCTCTTCCTCTCGGAGGCCTGACACTGTGCCATGGTGGAAGAAGGTCTGTGTCCTGATGCCAGCTGGCTGAGAGACTGAGATTTTAGACGACTAGATCAGAGAGGAGAGGTTAAGGACAGAAAAGGGAAAAGAGCGAAGAGGAACTGGAGAGAGAAGGGAAGAGCCGAAAGATGGATTAGAGAAACCAAGTAAAGGAAAAGCAGAGTGGAGAGGAAAGGAACTGTCAGTGTTTTCCCCTTGATAGGCTATGCAGTGTACATTTCAGTGTAATCTGCAGACCTGTCTCTGGGTTTGGGATCCACATGACAGCTAGTTTGGCACGATGCAGTCTGGCATACTGCTAATGATGTTTTGCAATCAGGTTTTGTAATAATGACAGCCGTGTGTGTTTGTGTGTGAGTGAGTCAGATGGGTGTATCGGTGCCATGAAAGGCGCACCCTGCCATCCACAGTACTCATTGGCACACATGTTACCATGGTGATGCAGCACAGCACAGATTACTGCTTTATGGCATCTGCCTAACTGCAGTGTCACTTGCCTCTCAGGTCAAAGAGCACTCACTTTTCAGGGCTCATGAATGACTCTGCCAAGGCCGTTGGCCTAAAGAGAGAGTCTGTGTCTTCAAGGTAGCTGCCTGTCTTTAACTGTTCCTGTTAGGAGATTTATATATATGTATATATATATTTAAGTATTACTTGTTCTGCTGAACAGACAGAAAAGATTAGACTAATTTTAAAGTCTTTAAGAAATTTAGTGGTAACAGTTCACATTCCAAGACATTTTCCTCTTAAGGTATTGTTCTGTTACTTTAACAGAAGTAACAAAAAAGTTTTATCTTAAGTTTGATTTAGTAGTTTGTGTTTGTGTGATAGTCTGTGCACTCAAGTCCCTGTAAATCAATTTGAGAAAGACAGAGTGATGAAATATGCTGTGATGTCAATTAAAACAGCATAAGCTGTACAAACCTGTTACTTTGTAGAGCTTCTCTTTGTGTCTTAAGAAGCACTCAGCTTGCACCTTGCTCTGCTGTGCTGACGTACGCCAATGACTCACTCATACTGGGAGTTCCAGGAGAAATTGGACAGCCACAGACTTTTGTTGTAGCTCTGCACTGCTTTTTGTTTTTGGTGTGAAACGAGTTCAAGTATGCTCAGTCTACTTTGTTTGAAATCTATTTCCAGCAATTTCTTGTTTACTGTAAACAGCAATTAGAGTACTATAGCGGTTGTTTCTCCTTTTTATAATGCCTTTTTGAAGTTTTCAGAGAATAGTAGAAAGAAACAAATGAAAACTGAACGCCTCCGTGGCTGCCTCTCTATGGTGTTCTGTTGCAGGAGCATGGTGTTTCCAGACGGTTTTACTTAGCAAGACTCTTGTTTACTTGAAGTCATTTATCCAGACGTGCAGGAAAACTGAGAGCCAGGTGTGGTCCACAGCTGAATCCTCATAGGGATACACTGAAATGCAAAATGGCTGTGACGGCAATATGAAATGTCAGTGTTTGGTGATATTAAAGAGTTGAAGGCTTATAGGAGTCATGCCACATGAAAAAAATCATAGCCACATAGCAAAACTACATGAATTAGCTCAAATGGACTCAAACCCAATAATTAAACTGTTGATGTCTGCTTGATAGTTGCTCACTATGGCCCACAGATTTTTTTCATCATCCAGCTGCCTTTAAAACTCACTGTATTCATGAACATGTGGGGAAGACAAGGACACTCACAGCATCAAGGAGACAACACAGATGGAGCTTGTGTACCTGTCAGGACCATAGCGGTGATTTGCATATGCACTGGTATTATGAGACTCCACACAGTCCCTGGCACAGATTTCCATAAAGTCAGGGTGCTTGCGTGACGTTCTGCCATAGAATCTGTTTTTGCCTTGAGTTTGTTTAACAGATGAACCATTAGTTTACGCCCTTAGATGAACACCTGGCCAGCAAAGCTTCATGGGGCTCAAACCGTCTGTGAAAAGTTGTGTGATTGTCTGCTGCGTTTGGGCTGAAGCTCTGAATTGCTCTTAAGAGAGTAGAAGAACTGGCTCCTCACGTCCGTCTAAAGGTTGTTATGGGTGTTCTGCTACACTAGCCTTTGACCTTTTTAAAGCTCACAGCTTTCAGTTCTTTTGCCTGAAACTCAAACGGTGTCACAAAAACAGCAGTGAAAGTGGATCAATTTGTTCCCATTTGTTCTATTGAAGTGAACTCTTCCCCAGTTTCCCCTGGTTACTGACCCAGCCAGCAAGAGCCACCTGCAAACCCTTACACAGAGAGCAAATGAGAAAGAGGGAGGGAGGAAGGGGGTTGGAGTGGGAATGAGAGAGAAAGACAGCCGATCTCGGAAGAAAAAATGGGCATCTGCAGAGAAGAAGTCCTAAAATGCAAGGAAAGAGAGACAGCCAGGAAGAAACAGACAAGGGACAGAGATGAGAAAAGTAATAGACTGAGATAGGGTAGGAGGTTGAAGTGGGAGGAAAGAAAAAAAAAAGAAGGGTGACAGAGAGATTCAGGTGCTAGAAGATCATTCCTCTGCTTCACCAAGCTGAAGTTAAGAGAATGGAGCAGACACGATCATCATGCCTCAAAGCCAGCCAGCAATTTGGCTCTGAAACAAAGGCAGTGATACATGGGCTAGTTTTAGAGGCAATAATAGAGAGCAATATTGTCTTTGTTTGAAAGGGGACTGGCAAGCGTGACACAATTGATGTGGATAACTGAAGGCTGTCATCAGTGAGTGATTTTAGTGGGGGCAACAAAGGATGACATTACCTTTGATAGCTTTACAGAAAAAAAAACAGTTGAATCCCATTTGTCTGCCTCAGGTTACTTTGAAAATAAAGGACAAAGGTTTATTTTTATTTAAATTAAGAATTAAAATCCTCCAAAGCAGTAATATTTTAAAGATTAAAAGCAGGGACTTGCTTTTACTACAAAAATAAATATTTTTACTATACTAGGAGTGATTTAACAAATAACATCCAAGATGAAATTGTAAAACCCATGCACATTTAACCCACTCTGTTTTTAGTAGACACTCTCTTCCTGATTAGATATTTCAAGTATGTCTCTATAAGCTCATACCTTGTAGTTATTCAGTGTTTTCTGTATAATACTAGATGAATCAATAAAAGTTAATTATAAGCACTTCTAAGAGAAGGTACTGGACTGTCAGTATTTACAGCAAAAGCAGCAGAGTTGTTTGGATACATCATGACATTGACCTTATTATCATCCACTTTCCCACTGAAGTTACTAGACTTATTTGTTTTTTTCTTTGCCTTTATACTCATATTGATGTTGTTGGTCATAGTTTGCCATAATAATTTTCTTTTGGATTTAGATATTGCTTTTATCTTCTTATGTGTCTGAAACTGAAAATGTACATTGATGATCAATTGGAGAGTCTGATTCTGCATGACTGAATGTGTTTGATTCTTCATGACCACTGAATCAATTTAAAACCACTTTGGAAGACTGCTGAAATCATATTTCTGCTTTATGAATTTAATATCCAACTTTCTTCTCTGTTTTTATTATGACATTCAGAATAGCTCTCAGCCTGTAGACCTCAAAAATATTCTGATAAAAAAACTTGAAAAGAGAATCTTCTTTTTTGGTTGAATAGTTCAATTTTCTGCTGAAGATAAAACAATGCTGTAGAAGAAGTTTATGATAATTTTTTATTCACTTTTATCAGTCAGAATGTAGCATATGAAGTATATGGCAATAATGACGTGGAACTTCAATGCACCTGACTAAGGTAGCAGGGCTTCAGTGTATGACTTCAGCATGCAGATGCATCAGCCTTAAGATTCTTTGGTTGCTGTTCTTGTTCCTTAGAAAAGTAGAGTGAAATGTTCTAAGATCCTTTTAAGTTCCTGGATCTTGTCAAAGACTTCTGAGGTGAACTATTCACTAATTGGAATCCAAACTTAGCAAAATTGTTTCTTTTAGCCATCTGTTGAGTCTCTGCTCTGTCTCTTCAGTCTGTGGAAGAATTAATTGTAGAGAGGATTGGTGGTGAGATGAGAGCAATGCTTTATTCATCGTTAGACCTTCCTGGAATTTTAAAGTTACAAACAAGAGCAGTTAAGAGTTACACTGCTGATCAAAAATTGTGGTTGATGCTATGCTAATGTATGCAAATTGTAATGATACACCAGTGGTTTTGCACACACACACACACACACACACACAAACACACACACACATACATACACACACACACATACACACAATTCCTGATGACAATGTTGTTTTGAGGCTAATGGCGTGTGTAAACGGTTGCTTTGAAGCTGATTGTCCTGACAAAACTTGGAGTGAAATGAACTGAAACCTCAGCAGACGGAGGAGCACCAGGCTAAAACAACATATATCTCCCTGGGTTTTTTTGCTCTGTGTCTGTCCCTGCCCTGGTTTGCCTTTTGTCATTTCTTTTTCTCCCATGTCTAGCTCTCTTAAAAGGGAGGTCTACACTCTTGAGTTATTAAATTACGTCACCTACAGAATTGTTTTTTTCCTCCCTCTCCTTCACGATCTATAAAGAGCTACATACTTGAGATATTAAATCAATGTTATTTATAAAATCAATCTTCCTCTCCTCGCTTGCTGTCTTTTGGTCTCACTTGCTGTTTGTTTTTCCTTCCCTCCCCTTCCAGCTCGATCTTTTTTTATTGACTCTCCTGGGACTTGTTCTCTTCAGCTCTTTATCACCTCCCCTTCTCTCGTCTTATCTTGTCTCGTTGCCTCTCTCTCCAACTCTCCAGAGAGCTTGGCAGATTGTTTCAGTGCATGAGACCAGATAATCACTCTGCAGTCATTTTGTCAGCTTTTCTCTCTTCTCCTCTACTCTCTGTCTGCTGGAGCTGTATTGATGTGAAGAAATGCATCTTTGGGCATTGTTTACCAAAGCCTTAGACCTCTTGATCTGGGAAACTAAGCATTGAAACAAAAACACTGTTATTAGTATGAAAATTATTCTTCTGATTATCTGTTATGAGCTGAGTTTCTTTGTACATTGTGCATACAGCTCAATACTTTTAGTTCCACATCATATCTGAACATGCCATATGTAAACAAAGTGAAAGAATCTGAATTTAGAAAGCTGTCATGAAACATTTATATGCAAACCTCAGTCTGAATCCTCTGATAATATGCTACAGAAATGTTTACATCTCAGGATGCCCTTATACAGCTATACATGTGCTCTCTCTGTTGTGTATTCTATTGTGCCAGTTGTTTTGCCTCTTACATTGAGTTCTTGTGTTGTCACCTGCTGGTGTATGCAAAGTTCTTATGTAGTCTTTTTAGACATATAAAGTGTGACGTACTTAAGCTAGACTAAACAGGGTTTTAAAAAGAGGTGACCAGAGCCAAGCCGGTGGGTCCAGCTCTCTTGTTCAGATCCAACAATGCTGATTTTGAAATTGGAATTTCCCGTTTAAAAAGTGGAGCAAGATTCCTGCCAAGGAATGCCTTGCGCCTTGAAGGGAGCCCATAACATTTGAGAGATTGATGTTACCTGAGAGACATTTATGTCCTCGGAGCATATGTGTGTGTTATCAGTCTGTTCATTTTTCAGACAGAGAAATGAGCTGATGGAGTAAAATGAACAACACTGACACTGAAATGCATAGAAAGTGTAACTTTTAGATGGCTGAAAACATACCCTACAAATAAATTAAAACATTTCTCTTTCATCCAGAAAATGTGGTCCATCCATCACAGGCCTTGTATCTTTCCTACCATCACTGCTTGCAACAGGCTGACCAGTGAAATGGCTAATGTTAACATTGCAGAAGCATTGGAGAGGTTCAGCCATAAATTTTTGAGTTTCAGTCAAACTAAGACTCAGATTTGGAGTCTGTTGTGCATCAAAATCAGCAGCTAGCAGAAGTGTTAGAATAGTAAGTGAAGTTTGCATCTTTAAATTAATATTGTTTTTTCTTAGCTTGTAACTGGCATCGACTGACACTGTCAGAAAACTTTGCTCTTTGTGAAAGACGGAAAAGTCAAGTCTGTACCATAGATTTCAGGTCTCTGTGCTAGCAATTTGTATTTGAATTTGTGATGTCTTAAATTTGGCTTGCTAGGGTCTGTTTGAATCTCAGACTTCTTATGGGACGTAAACTTAAGGGAAACCGATTGGGAAAAGGGGGCTTTTAAGTAAAAAACTGTATTTATCTCTAGCCGTGGTTAACCTTATAGAAAAATTTGTCTGGACTCATGGTTCTCTCAATTTAATTTACTTCTGCTCATTGGTGTACTAAACCTGTCTGTTCTCTGGAGGTGGTTGTATCTTTGTATGTGAGAGTACATCACATAAGGCAAAGAAAAGGAGGTATAGCCACACTATTTTCACTTTTGTACCAAACATGCAATCCTATAGATCACAGGGTTTCCAGAACCTTATTTTATCCTAAAGATCGTATTATCTTGAAAAAATAATTTCAAGGATGAAATTCCACCTGTTGACTGATAGTTCTGTGAGTGATGTAACTGTCTTAAATGACTTAATGCCTACACAGTTTCTGCCATCTTCTATGTTTGTTTGTTTCAGGTGGAGTGGATACAGCAGCAGGTGGTGAAGAGGAGGATCAAGAGGGATTACAAGCCAGCCCCGCCCCTTTCCCTGTCAAGCCCCGCCCACAGTAACCCGACTCAGAACAACATATTCTATAATGATGCCAAGTGGAGCAGTATGTGGTACATAGTGAGTATACTGCATACTTGCACCAGAGAGTGTCCACCGAACCAAGACTATCACAAGTTCTAAGAAAAATAGAGCCCACCGTAATTAAGTCTTGTCTACGCTGTGTTTGTGTATTCTTCTCATTCGTATGCTGTTATTTTACCACATTTATCCAGCTTGTGGGTCAAAGGTCAGCCTAGGTCGTGGCATGATCCTGATTACTGCAGGGTCAGTAGAGCTGAGGGATTTGTGTGAGTGTGTTTTACTGAATGACAGAATCGAAGAACTTTAATGATGAAATATTTTTCATTCCCGAATTTGAAACAGACAATTTAAGGTCAAGGATTCAGTGTTTCATTCGTTTCTTGCAAATTGGCAAAGTTGTACACACACACACACACACACACACACACACACACACACACACACACACACACACACACACACACACACACACAC
>JAQMCX010000048.1:9834181-9851082 GCA_029814765.1 Acanthurus leucopareius | reverse complement strand
CCACCCCCCCACCCCCACCCAAACACCCCGGTCCCCCCCCCCCCCCCCCCCCCCCCCCACACACACAGAGTGTTGGACCTATGTTTGTAATGACTGAGCTTGAGAGATGTTTTCTCCCCCCTATCATTATAGCAACTGTCCCTTTGATAGTTGATGTACTTGTTTTGACCTCTGTGTCTCTTCCAGGACTCTGAAGCCAGCTTTGATGTCAACGGCAACGATATGGATCCAATGCCTCGATATGACGCAACTAACGAGAACAAGTAAGAAAAAAAAATTTAACTCAGATCTAATAAGAAACTGGCATGTCATTTAAATGGTGATAAAAATAAAAAGGTAAAAATAAAAGGTAAAAATAAGGATGTGTTGTAAGTGCTTTGGGGGTTACAGTCAGCCAAACTTTCCTCTGTGCATCGCTGAATTTCTGATTGATTTTTACCAGAAGCTCTGTGCCTCAATATGTTTGTATTTGCCGAGTCCTGACCTTGTTGTGGGTGCAATGAGTTACGTTAGTGTATTTGACAGTGACATTTGTGGGTGGGTTGTGGTTTTTATGTTTGGAGGAGGTGGTGTGTATATGTGTATTCGTGTGTGTAAGAAGGAAAAAAGAGAGACTTGCTTGTCCAGGCACTCCTTTTGTGCCAGTTTGGCTTAGTGAGTGATTTTTTTTTGGTGTGCGCGTGTGTGTGTGTGTGTGTGTGTGTGTGTTTGGCTGCAGCAGCCTGAGTGCCTTGGCAGTGGCTCAGTCCCTGCTGGTAATGTACTGTCTTAAAGAGACATGAGGCCTACAGATGCAGCCTAATGAGCTGGTTTTCTTCTTAGGCTGATTTTAATATTGACTGTGATGTTATATGTGTGTGGACAGAATAAACTTGCCTCTTTGACTTTTCATATCATTATTATTTTCCATCTGTCTGTTTTTTTGTCTGTCAATTGCTCTCTCTCTCTCTCTCTCTTATGGGATTTCTAATCTGGAGATTTTAGTTCAGTTTGGATTAATTAAATCTGTGAAATTGTAGAAAGAGGTGGTGTGAGGTGACTGGCAAGTTGAAAGTGAAGCAAAGGTCTGGGAAAGAAAAGGGAGGAGGCACCAAGTCTGTTAGAATTCGAAGGAATAACAGTAACTGAAGCTACATCTGGCAAACTACAGATTGTTGTTAAAGTTGTTGTATAGCAACAAGAATGATGCAATACTTGTGGATTTTAACCTGCTGTTGTCAGTGTGTACGAGCAGCGCTAACAGCTGTGCTTAAATGTAAGCAGGAGAAAGAAATGTAAAAAGTGCGTCATCATTGCAGAAATCTCCTGTTCTCTCTGAAATGACACATTTGGATAAATCAGCATTTTGTTGCTTTATCAGTGAAGTTTTATGTGTTTGCTGACCTCAATTTTATTTAGTTTTTGTTCATCTATCCTACCTCTCACAACAAAATTTAGAAGGACACTTTGACAATAAAAACTGGGAAAATTCCTGTTACGTCTGAGTTAGATATTCTTTTGTTTAAAGGAAGAAAGTAGTCACAGAACTTTTTGACAGTTTTATAATAGTGTTTGTGAGGGTGGTTTTTTTTCATCTACCTGCTATTTGAAACTAGCTGATCTACTAGCAATTATACAAATGTTGTAGATGGATTTATATCGAAATTATAGTATCGGATTCGCAAAGAAAATATATATACAAGATTTTGACTTGTTGAAGCAGGGTTAAAACATACACAGTTAAGGAAAATCAGCATGTACCACAGAGAGATAATGTGAATTTAAGTGGTTGTGTCCTTTGAAAGCTTTGGAAAGTTTAAAAAGTATATGTTTGCCTTTGAATAATTACTGTGTATGAATGTCTATTGTTCTCATGGACTATTATCCGTTGCACAAACGTTGTATGGTTCTGGTTGAAACACGGAGAGATCCCTAAGCAACTGCGACACAGATGTGTAGAAAATGGAAAATACAGGCAAACACAAAGACTGGAAAGACGGCCAGACAGACAATTTTATGGATTAGTGGAGTGAAGTGAGCTGAGTGAAGACTGTTGAAGCATTTTGAGAGAGGGAGCCAGCGGTTAGGCTCATTAACTGTGACAAAGGGGCCTATCACTGATACGCAGCCTTTTAATATGTTACACTTTAACCAAAAGAGTTTCATTTGTGTTTCCTTTTTTGTAAACTTGTGAGGTCATGCCAACTCTACAGATGGTGGTGGGAATGTTTTAACTTCTATGCAAATGGTGTCTGTACATCTTATATAATTAATATGGGTTATGGATTATGGATTACGAATTATGGATATGACATCAGAATAAGTCTGGGGAGCATTGTTTAGTATTTTCAACTTGAAACGCCCATGCTAGAAGGAGCACTCTGAGTTAAAATTTGTGCTTCAATCTTACTAAAGTCAGATGTCTTAAACATAAGTAAGCAAAATTGGTATTGATTTAGGGGAATTTTTCAGGATTTTGGAAAATATATAATCATGTCTTCCAGAGAGAAGACTTAATGATTGATACCTCTCTTGTATCTGTAAAAATATGAAACTTCTGCCAGCCGACTAGCTTAGCTTAGCTTAGCACAAAACCTGGGAAAGGATCTGGCAAAAGGTATCTGCCTTTTTATAATAGCCATTTATTAACGCACCTCATTTCAGTGTTTTAGCAAAATATGTTTTTTTTTACAGGGTCCATACAGGGCTATTTTAATTTTGTTAACTTCAAACAGGAACCATTTTCCAACTTGTCCAGTCTTTGTGCTAAATTAAGCTAACAGCTCCAGGCGGTAGCTGCATACTTACTGTACAAATATGAAAGTAGTATTAACTTTGCCTCTAAATCTCATCTGACCACAAGAAAGCAATAAAGCATATTTCCCAAAATTTCAAATCTCATTCTTTTCCCCTCTCCTTTACTTTTTTGTTCTTAGGTGCTCTGATTTCAAATTTGTATCATTTTTGGCGATACACATATGGCTTTAATACTGTGTAATAGCACTAGGCATCAGCACTATCTCTGTATTTTCAGGCTGAATGATGATAAACGATAAACTGAATATCTCATTCCTCATCATATGTTTGTAAACAGTGGGCATTATAATTCAGGTGTAAGTCAAAGCTAGATTTTGGATGTCAAAGGCACTTTCATTAAACAGACAGAGACTGACATATAATGCCAAACAGGGTTTCCTTCACAGTTTTGAAATATAAAGTTACAAAGATCTAAATGAAAAGTTTGATAAAGAAGTCCCATGGGAAATTTCAGAGCTGTATGTTGGGCTGATTGATATGGGCGAAATCAAATATAATTATATTTTACCTCTATACTTCTATATCAGTATAGGGACAAGGTTGTAGGGATGACTGTTGGGGCTTTCACAGAATGTCAACACAATAAGATTTTGATATATTATCATCAGTAATGTGCCTATAGTGACTAAGTGAGAAAAGGCAAATATTAGAGCTGCCACAACATTAGAAACTTCACATAATTACCTTGTTTGACTCTCACAGAGCCTTTAAATCCAGTAAAACAGTTAACATAAAGATATTTGAAATCAAATTATATCAATTTCAAAACAGCAACACAATATCAATACAGTATCTATATATTGACACATATGACAAATGCGACAGTTGAGGACTGTGCTGTAAGAAATTTAGGGACAAATTAAGAGTGACTAAAAGTTGGAAATATTGAATTTTTACAAATGAGCATTTTTAATTTAATTTAATATTAGTGGAAACAGGATAACCATTTTTGATGCCAAGTATAGATGTTGCAGTAGAGCCTCAACCTCAGCTGAGTGAGGAAAGTGATGCCTCGGTTTTTTTTGCGCCTTTGATCATTATTACATGTTAACCTTGAATCATCAGGTTACTGTGAAACGGATTTTCCCAAGTCTGAGAGCTTGCCTGGGCTTTAAAACTTTCCTATGTCTTCCCTGGGGGTTTCGATAGCTAGATGCTGGGTTTCCATGGCAGCGGTCAGAGCTGTTTCCGGGGGGTGTTGTGATGCAGATGTTCTCTGCAGGAGGTATGTGTGTGTGAGTGTGTTTGTGCTGATCCAAAAAGTGTCTTTTTTTAGGAGGCGGTGCACGCAAACACACTTAATGTTTGTTTACGTTGGTTGCTGACCCGGGCCGATTGTCACCACTGCAGTTACTGGTGGAATGTTACCCTGTTGTGTGTGTGTGAGTAAGTGTGTGTGTATGTATGTGTGTTTTGTTGTTAGAGGAGTGTTGTTGTAACAACTGATATTAGACACACACAAAACCAATGATAGCTATAAATGTCCATGTGCACCAGGGGAGCACATCACTTGCAAACTCGAATGAAAATATTTTAAAAACAGGTCCAGTTTGTGTCTCTGTTAGCCTTTTTGTGCATTAAGGAAACATGAGCCATGAGAAACTCCAAACATATTTGTCTGAACAGCATTACAAATGCTAAACTACATCCTTTTTTGTTCTCTTTTGGCCCTTTGAGGAATTTGTAGATATATTTACAGCGAGTGCTACATTAGTAACACTTATCACACTTCAACAATTTTGTTTAGGATTGCTTTAACAGGTATGTACACATTTATCTGTGAAAATATGTGTTTATGTGTCTGGGTCCTTGATTTCCACTTCAAAAGCTGGGTGTTTATCTGGTAGTTTGTATGTGCTCTCCTGCCTATGTATACAAGTGTGTTCTCCATCTGTGTTTTAAGCGTTCCATTCCTGCTCTTTCCACAGACATGGGACACGGTGTGCAGGCGAAGTTGCTGCAGCCGCAAACAACACCCAGTGTATTGTGGGAATTGCCTATAATGCCAAAATAGGAGGTCAGTGACTGGTTGTATTTGCCTTGTATCTATATATTTTTGACATGTTTTTGTTTGTTGAAAGAGGTGTATTCTACTCATACACAGTCAAAAAGGATACTGAAACAGTTTAAAAGGATGCTAAACAGAATGACACCACCAGTGTTGGATAATTATTTGTCTGTTCCTCATATTAGTGCCATGCTGCTTTTATTTAACTCGTAGAATTATTTCATTGATCAGGATCTAACAAAATGAACCATGTGTTTTCATTTTGTCTTTGTTTTCACTGAATGGTCATATGTTTATGTCCCACACATCATACAATATTATGTGACATAGCCAGCATTATGTCACAATGACCATTTTAATGACTTCTTGCTTACATCTGCATTGTAAACATTGTAATAAACACAACAACTAAAATCTTACATGTCAGAGAATTTTAGAAACTTCACACTTATTTTATTACAGGTGAACAGAGTAGATTTTGAAGGACCTGGCTGCAGAATTTTGCATATTAGGGAGAAGCAAAACAATGTTTACATCTTAGTATCTTCTGATTCAACTTTGTTTTTTGCATGTAAAATTTCTGTGTTTGTGTAATAGGTGTGCGAATGCTGGATGGAGATGTAACAGATATGGTGGAGGCCAAGTCTCTAAGCCTTCAGCCACAGCACATTGACATCTACAGTGCCAGCTGGGGACCTGACGATGATGGAAAAACTGTTGACGGACCAGCCTCTCTGGCCAGGCAGGCCTTCGAGAATGGCATCCGCATGGTAAGCACTTGCAAGCATGCATACACACTTACACACAGAAACACGCACAAATAAATATGGGCTTCCTTGTTCAGCTTTGACTTTGATGCTAATAAAAAAATAATAATAAACCACACAAACATACAATTAAAGCAGATGTGTGTGTTGCACACTCATCTACTCAAATCCCAAAGTCCCGCCTGGCTATCTCTACCTGTGAAATTCCTCTGGACATTACAGAACAGCTTTGATCTATTAGCATAAATTTATTTACATATTCATAGCTTATTTGCAAAACAACAAAATGGTGCCGTGTTGTTGTCTGAGTGAAGGGAAAAAGCAATAACAGAGGTTAAAAGGGGTGAAGTCATCTATTGGTCTTGTGTCAAACACACATACATCTACACATTCACAAAGTTCGCTACATTTGGCCTTTTGCCATGTTAGGAAGATGTACAACTAAAAAATCTTGACTGGAAGGCTGAGAGCCTATGGTGTTACAAAACGGAGGGAAGAAAAAGGAACAAACAGGTAGGAAGTGTGAGTAGACGGAGCCTTTGTCGCTTCTGACTGGTTGACCTTTTGAGATGACAGAGGTGAGGGAGATATCTGTCCAGCTGGTATGTGTATGTGCTAACCTGCCTTCCCACCCTTGTGTGTGTGTGTGTGTGTGTGTGTGTGTGTGTGTGTGTGTATGTGTCTGTGAGTGTCTGTGAGTGTCTGTGAGTGTCTGTGCTTGTATGTGTCAATGTGTGTGTTTCTGAAGCTGAGCGGAGATGGCATGCTTGTGCATGTAACATGTACCTATGTGACACTGTGAAGAGACAGTTTATCACAGAGCTGAGGTGTCAGCGATACCACTGACAGCTGTGGAAAGGGTTGTGCTCTGGCTCATGCTGCTTTATGCATGAGAGACTCGAGCAGGAGTTTTATTATGTATGACATTTTTTTTTCTGGGCTATTTTTTGTATATAAAAGGACATATGTAAAGGAAAAAGACATTGCATGTCTAGTTGTACATACACAACATTTTGTCCTCCAATAAGTATTTTTAATGAGGCAAACAATGTCTGTGTATAATGATCACAGTCTCAAGAATTAAATGTCAAATGCTTTTAATTTAAGAATTCTTTCTCTCATTGAGTAATTGTTGTGTCTTTTGATAAAATTAATCTGACTGTACAGAGTTTCTTAAAATGTCAATGAAAATCCATCAAATTTTCCAAGGCCTTTAATTTTTTTTTTTTGCCCAGCAGCAAAACCCCAAGATTCTAAATTCAAATAGTAAACTAATAGAAAAAAAGCCTATCCTCACAATAGAAAACTAAAAATCTCTCAAAGTTTGGTATTTTTGCCAATTAGAGTTGTCATGGTTGAATTTTTGTCATGAATTGTTCATTTGTTTTGAACAGTAAATATTTTTTTCTCTTTCTTTGGTCTTTCAAAAATCTCTTGATAATGATTTCCATCCATCAGTTTTACATCATGCTTCACCACTCTCCCCTCTCTACTCACTGTTTCCTCTGTCTCTCTTGTTCTTTGTCCTCTCCCTTGTTTTGCGAACTGCTCTCCAAAGAGCTCTCCATCACTCTCATCTGTCAGCATTTGCTCCTGTCTGATCCCTCTCTCATTCAGGGGCTTGATTTGCTTATCGCTGCCTGACAGAAGCCCCCTTCTGAAGAAATCCACTCCACCTTTTATTCCCTTATATCTTTGTGTGCTCAGGGGTTATGAGTGTTTGTTTTGACAAACTGTGTGAATTGTGGTGCCGGTTGGTTATTCAGATGTCATTTTTGCTGACTCCTGACTTAACCTTGCCTTCACAACTCTGGTCATCACCACCACTGTAACTCCCCTAGTGTGTCACCAACATGCCTGTTTGTATATCATTTGTTTAACTTCTGGAAGTACAATGTTTAATTAAATAGTAAAAGGCATTTAACTTACGAATGTGTTCAGTGAAAAATACATTGAGTCCTTGTGAAGCTCACTCTGAGATGGCCCTAGCTCTCAATTAGCAACATCCTCTGTATACATCTTGGATGAGTTTTTTTAATTCACTGTGTGACCTCTTCAGGAAACTTATAATACATAGAATGTCCTGGCTACAAATGCAGTGAAATTCACTTGTAACAGATGTCCATATGTGCTCAGTGTTCAGCTAAAACTTTGCACAGTGCAAACACGCCTAAGGAATGGTTTTGGAAACTCTAATTTGAATTGTCTATTGACTCTTTGTTCTGGAAGGCAAACTGATTTTTTTACATGCATTTATTAGACTGCTTTGGTTATTTTTATACTCTGTACAACCAAGTCAGTTCTAATGCTGGCCCTGTGTTGTTATGATTTTATATTATAATAATATAAATTATTTTATAAAATGTTGAGATAATATTATTTATGTAACATTTAAAAATAAATCTTAAAGATAAAACAAAACAGCCAGACAGATATGTACAGATTGATAGACAAAAATATCAAAAGAAAATAGAACACAGGAAACATAATAACCATCTACATATATTCGACAAAATGAAAATATTAAATGAAAAAACAAAAAACAAATACTTTTAATTAATAAGTTTTCTGTGCGTGAGTTAGAACTTATTAAACAGAAAGTATTCTAGCAAAACATTAAAAGACACAAAAGTAAAAGTTTCACACTTCAGCTTTATAAAGAAAAAGACAAACTTTGCAGCATCTTACTTTATCCTGTCTGACTCCTTTCCTGTCAGGGGAGAAAGGGCCGCGGCTCCATCTTTGTGTGGGCTTCAGGCAATGGCGGGCGCAGCAGAGACCACTGCTCCTGTGATGGCTACACCAACTCCATCTACACCATCTCCATCTCCAGCACAGCTGAGAGTGGACGCAAGCCATGGTACCTGGAGGAATGCTCTTCCACACTGACGACCACCTACAGCAGCGGAGAGAACTACGACAGAAAGATTGTAAGGGTTGAGGCATTTTGTGGTAGATTTTAAGAACTGCTACTGAACACACATTCTCAAGTGCATTTCTTTTTAAAAGGAGCACAAGTGTCCATGTTCTAACTTTACTGAAGGTGAAAGTGCTTATTCATTCCTCACTGTAATCCAAGTTTTATCTTTGGTGTTTTGACTCTAAAGATGCATCTCCTTCTTTCTATCTTATCCATAACCATGGAATTTACATTTGATTTTGACCTGTAAGGAATTACATGCAATTTATAGTTTTCATCAAGAGAGAAAGAGAAGCAATTTTGCATTAACTTGGTCTTGTGTAAATGTGCTTCTGGGTTCAATGATGTGGCCTGGTTTGACCCAAAACAGCCAAATCACTCCTAAGGTCCACTCAAAAGGACAGTTAAAGTCATTCATTGAGAGCTAGCTTGTCTGGCACTGTCTTGTTACATTCTTCGTACTGATGCTACAGACGGAGATACACTCTCTCTCTCTCACACACACACACACACACACACATACACACACAAACACGCACATTCTTTACAGTTTCCTACTGGCCTTGTATACTTAAACCAGAACCTCCTATATCTGAATGTCAGTCCAGTCTACTTGAGCACATGCTGTCCTGTCTACTAAAACACTCTTGGACCTCTTCTTACTAAACCATTTCAGATTCTGTGTGTTTGTGTCTTCAGATAATCCCTCAAACTTTTTGGTCCAGGAAAGGTCCTTTGATGAGGACTCAGACTGGAAGTTGGCCAAGCTTGTCTTGGCTGACTCGCTGTCAAGCTGTCCGACTAGTTTGCAGTCTTAAGTCCATACAATCAAAGTGAACATACAGTGCTTTAACAACAAATTGTAGACATTTTTTGATCCCTTCTGATTTATTCTTTGTTTCTCCTTGGAGATTGAATTGATTCTTTGAATTCTTGGGGAAACGGGTGATTTGTGTGCTTGCGCATGTGACTGTCTGTGTGTTATCTGTAGTGAGGCAATGTATCAAAGCTGGAATGTGAGTTTCAGGAGTTTCAGGTGTGCCTAAATCCTCCTGATCCTCATGACTTCAATCCCTCTCTGTCTGTCTGTTTGTCTCTCTCACTCCCTTCCTCCCATCACTGTCACTTTTTTCTCCTCTCCTACTTTGTAATCGTCTTTCTTCCTCTCCCTCATCTGTTTTCATCTGGCTTTTTTTTTATTTTGCCCCTTTTCCCTCTCATGTTTCTTCTTTGCACCTTTTCTCTCCTCATTCCTGTAATTTCTCCTCATCCCTTCTTTCTCCTCCTCTGACTATCCTTCTTCTCTTTCTCCTCTCCTCTATTTGCAGATCACAACAGACCTGAGACATCGGTGTACAGACAGTCACACAGGGACATCCGCCTCGGCTCCCATGGCTGCTGCCATTATTGCTCTGGCCCTGGAGGCAAAGTAAGATCCACTTAACCTCATCCTTTCACTTCATCCCTTTGTACCTTTCTTACCTTCTAATGCCCTCTTGTCCTCTGGCTTCAGTGATCTATATGGGGAACACGTGAAACATTTTCTCACACATACATCATTGTCAAGGAGGAGTGGAGATGCATTTAATTACCAGGAAAATTTGTGCAGAGACTTATCTGAGACTTACAGTGTTTCAGAGGACTCTACTGACATTTTGGACAACCAGACTTTAACTAGACAAGGACACTCCTGCAGGACATACATGCACACAGATTAGCCTCTTGTTTTTAGTTGGGGCAGGACAAGTGCAAATGTACTTCTAGAGGATGGGCTAGAGAATGTACATGTCCATCTGGTCAGTCCAGAGTTTCTGCATTTGCATACAATCAACCGCATCTATGAGGGGATGTATTTACATTTATCATTGTTACATCTGCACCTAAGTACAGGTGCCTTGTCTTAAAGGTGTGTGTATATACGGGACTCCTTCTGGTCTCTTTGAAGCTGGTTTGAGTGCTTCAAAAATCATTTTAACAGTTGAATGTCAGTGCAGGTAGTAAAATTTAAATAGGCCGAGAATTTTTTGATGAATCCTGGCCTCCAGCAAACCTTCTGAGAGGGTTTAAGTGAATTTGGGTACATTTGGCATAGAAATGCACTATGCTGAAAACTTTTTCGGTAAATGATAAAGTGTGCTCTCCACTAAGGTTGTCAGTTCTCACCTGTTTTGGATTATCGTCTCTCTCCCTCAATGGTGAACTATTCTTGAACTTTAACAGAATCTAGCACTTTGAATTGTAACAACTATACAGTATAGCTTCACTGTGTACATACTGTGGCCTGTCTCCCATGATAATATTTGCTTTGAGACATTATTGTTAATATTACAATATTGTCTAGTGTCTTGAGACAAAGGTGTTAGTTCATTTACAGCAGATGTGAACTTTGAATTTTTCTGCTCTTTACGGCTGTACAATTGAGGGGACGTGTTCATGTGTGCTGTGTTGACTGTGCTTTGTTACAGTGTTTTTTCTTGACTGTTTGTGAAAATAAAGGCTCTTTATGAGTCATTAATAGAATAATGGAATATAATCGAGTACTTCATGTTCTGAAGCAAACTTTTCAACTTTTAAGAGAATATTTTCCTATTCAAGTTCCCAAACACTGTAATGCATCATAGATGGTTGTCTTACAATATCTCTCCCCTCAGAATTACCCATATTGTAACGACACTGTTATTGTTGGTGAAATAATTGGATATTGATTCCAAACTCAATGTTGGCTTTTTTTGGCTTTCAAACATACAAACATTTTAGATCTTAGCTGCTTTCAAATTATATTTTGTAGCAGAATTGCATGCTGTCTGTTGCAGGCAGGGCTGCCCACAGACATCTTCGGGCCAGGTGCTTTCATACCAGACATTTCCTCCAGAAGAAACTGGAGAGCTATTTTTTTAAGTTGGCACTTTAAAGATAGGAAAAGTAAAACAGATTTTAAACATTTTATTTTTCACTTGATTTCAGTGGCATGTTCCCTTTAGATGCCACAGATGTTCTGTGTCATTTTGGTGAGGCACTGGAGATGCCTGCCCAGCCCCTCTTGAAACCTGTCGATGTGCTTTATTTGTGATTAAATTAATGAATTGGAAAGAGTGCAGTGCAGGTGCTGAGACTCTGAATTGGGCTTTACCCCATCATCGCATGTTGAGCAGCTCAGTTTGCTGAGGTCACTTCATTTAACCTGGATAATCCAATCCAAATCCTCACAGTAGAAAATATTCTCGGTTTCCAGGCAGTGCTGGGCACATAAGCCTGTTTCCTCAACAAGATTATCACACACCGCTTCTTGCCTGCCTGCGTTCTTCTCTTCTACTAGCTCTCAGCTTCTCTCTGTCGAACTTGCTGTGCGTCCACCACCATCGCGATGGCCTTATTTTGCCCTGCTGCAAGTCCAGCGCTCTCTCTGTCCTTTTATCCATTCATTGAGTTTCTTACATGAATAAACTTGCATGCATGCACATGTAGGCAAAAGGGAGAGGATGACAGGGAGAGAGCGGAAAAGTTTTAACAAACTCTATGCAAAACTGATCGTATCTGCTGTTATCTGATGAATGAATACGAACAAACATTCTGTGATAACTATGTCAAGACGCCGTGATGCTAGACTTCACTAAACTCTCTGTTGTGAGGTCTTTACCCAAGGAATGGAACATGTTACTTTAAGAAACTACATTTGATATGTTTTCTGTAGAAAAGTGTCACATTTTTTAAGTCGGCACATGATTTATCTCTTTATGAGCTACACTCCAGCATGGCAAACAGCAACATTTTAGAGCATCAAAAACTTTTACTCCTTTCAGCCTTGGAAAAGAAAAGTTAGGAAACATGGAGACAGGAAACTTCAGTGAGGAAATTAAGAGGGATAAAGAAGAAATGAGTGAGGATAACCATAAGAATCTCATCTACTGCGAGGTTTTAAGACCAAAGCAGGGACAGATGGTTGAGAAGAAAACTTTTTTCCCCCCATTCTTCTGCTTTAAAAATTCAAGCTTGAGAGGCAGACTTTAGAGGGAAGAATGTTGATTATAGTTTAGTGGGCAATCTTCCATCACTGGACTGAACCAAGGTTAGATGGAGTTGGACTGTTTAAAACTTTGACTGTCTGACTCTTCATTTTCTTCCTTCACTTTCCACTTTGCCCTCTCCCGTCAGATTACCCGTGTGTGTTTTCATCCATAATTACACTTGAGAGAAACACCAAGAAACCTATATTAGACATACTGATTTGCTGCTGGTTCTCCCAGTATGCAAGCTACTCTATTAATTAGTATTGGCTTGTTTATGGGAAGGCTGTCGTGGCCTAGATAACGATGCCAAAGTCACTTTTAATTAATGACCATAAAACATTTATGGCACCATAATTACATGGTGGCAGCTAAGCCTATTAATATTGATCTGAACATTAATTATTCTGACTTTTCATAGCACTTATCTGTGCTACCATCCTTTAATTATATTTCACTTGATATTTTATTTTCAGCTATTTAGTCTATGTTCTTCATTTGGATTTGAAGTGTGGGCTCAGTGAGGTCATTAGTGAATTTTGAACATGTGCTTATGTCTTAGTAACTAGTGTACTCTGGGCATCACTTTGGTTCACTGCATTAAAGGATAAAATCATCGTACTATCTACAATGCCTGATCTCATCCCTAACATCAGAAAGTAGTTTGTTTTTAAATGTAGCTTTGGTAAACTAAAGAAGGTTGATCCAACACGCCATGAAGTCAGTTTGATTACTTTCCTTTAAAAGCCAACAAATGATGAACAGCTAATATACAAATTTTAATTTTTTGTCAGGCTCTTAGTTTTTAAAAGGAGTGAAGGCCACTTTTCAGTTTAGCTGATTTTATTTTATGTGTGTGCACTGAAACTTACCAAATGAAACCAGAAATACGCAGATAAAATACAGGCTATAATTCTAATTTTGCTGTGATTATGTATTCTCAAATCAATGGAAAATTTGCACTGATCTGCAACAGATAGGGCAGGCCAACAAAGACAGTCAGTATGCATTGTTTCTCAATATGCAAAAGCTTAGAAATCAAATTTCTTAATTCCCAATGGTCTGAGCCCTTCAAAAGTTTCATGTTTATAACCCTAAAGAGCATATGTCGCATCACGGAAGAAGGCAAGACATTTTTTCATGGCAGATGCCATTACAAGTAAGAGCCATATAATGCATAATGTAAAAGATGCATATAAAATATAGATAAGAAGAAAAATATAAGAAACAAAACGAAGTGCATCACTGATAGATCAGAAAGTTCTACCCCACAGGTTCAGATAAACTTGACAGAACGTTTACTAAATAAAATGCATATGTGAAGGAGACTTTTGGCTGTAATCTGTGAAAGGCAGCGGCTAAATGTGTGATATTTAGACTTTTCCCAGATGTTAAGGATTTTAAAGTGATCTAGTATGTTTTTGTTTTAAGAGATCACAGGAAGCAGTGAAGGAACCTGCTCTTATGCCAGCAGCTTAACAGGCAGAGGTACAGTGTGTTCAGGTCAGAGTCACTTTTGTGGTCACTCTTGCTCTTGCTCTCATATTGTATCTATGTTTCTTCTTAAATTTTAAAATCTAAATGTTGGTTAGAAAACATTTAAATATTAGTTTTAGGTCATCTGATTCAGAGTCGAGCCGATTCTGGATGTCTCAGATGGTGAGGGAGTGACATGACAGGAGGAAACTGAGCATCTGGCCGGCATATGAGATGGAAGGGAATCCCAGGAAACTTAGCGACCCACTTCTTCCTGGTTTTTCCCTTTAATGTAGCATTTTTACATCAAAGAAGTCGAGACACATGGCTGCCATCTTGTAATGGATCTCACGTGAGATCTGAGAATCTTGGAACGGATGAATGGACATCAATGCTCTCTCTGTAATTTTCTCCCCCCATAAACCTACTGTATATTACTATGTTTTCTTTACTTTGTCTTTCATTCTCTTTCTCCTCTTTTGCTTCTTTTCAGCCTCCTTCCTTTTTATTCTAAACCTTGTTAGGTGCCTTCTTACATGTGTGTTGATTTACGCATTTTCTATTTGAAATGTGTGCATCTCTCTGTTTGAGTACAAGCAGGTCTTTTTACCTCTTTATTTACTCAGTCCCCGCTCAGTTATGCATGCCTTCTCCCTCTCTTTGGATTGTTTACATTAAGATAAACATCCTAATGTGTGTGTGTGTGTGTGTGTGTGTGTGTGTGTGTGTATGTGTGTGTGTGTGTGTGTGTGTGCGCGCGTGCGTGCATGCGTGTGTGTTTTCGTCCACTAGTCCTCTTCTAACATGGAGAGATGTTCAGCACATCATTGTAAAGACCTCCAGAGCCGGACATCTGAGTGCCCCTGACTGGAAGACAAATGCTGCCGGCTACAATGGTAGACACGCACAGACATAGACAGACACACACGCAAACATGCATACATACACACACACACTCACATTTCTCAACAGAGGATCAGATTGCTGGGGAACGAATTTCAATATCTTATTAGCAATTCTGCTCAAAAAGCTATCCTTTTATCGATCTGCCTTTAAAGGTCAAAAGTTCACTGCAACTCATTTGATTGACTTCTATAAATAGCACTTCAGATCTTAATTGCCACAGTTTTTGCTTTTTTTTAAAACTGTGTTTTGGACTAAAGGTATTTAAGACAATATTATTTTAATCACCTTTTTCTAGCTATTTAATTCAAACCTATTTAAATTTCTCCTATCTTAAGTTGTCTGATGTCTTACTAAGCCTATCTTTGTTTGATATTTCTTTGGGGCTTTTGTTTTACAGCTATAAATAAGTGCATCTTCATTTAATTCCATCCCAGAATGAGGCTAATAAGGCTTTATGATAAAGCATCCCAAAATTTCCTAGTTATTGGTTGCGTTTCTGTTATAGTGAACCCTTATAGTGACCCATGTGCAGTGATAAAAGTAAAGTTAAGTCTTTGTGTCGTACAACTTTAGAAAAGGTTAAATGCAGAAAAGCTTTTTGAATGATATTTATAGGTTGTCACTTTTTGTCAGCAGATACTGAAAGGTTAAAAAAAAGCACTTTCAATGGATTAATTAATCAGTCATGTTAACAATTGTCAATTAAGGTACCGGTAAGTGCACACAAGTTGTAACCCTACCAGTCAATTAATTTTTACCCAGTAGGAAGAGGGTTGATTAGCAGTTTCCAAAAATTTTTCTTCTTGCTTGACCCCTGTGTGCTGCCAGCTGCTGTCCTTCAGGATTCATGTGGTGGTTGCTGTTTTGTAACTTGTGAGTGAGTGCTTAATTGTATATGCATACCTGTGTGTGCATGTGGGTTTGTGTGAGTGTGTGTGTGTGTGAGAGAGAGAGAAACCCAAAGGAGAGTGAGAACTAGGGTTCAGCCAGGCTGCAGGCCCAGTGTGTCTGGAGAATTTCCAAGTGACTGTTTTTTTCAAAGAGGAACTAAAGAGAAACAGAACAGGGAAGGGGGGAGGAATGGAAGGAATTCATATTTTAACTGCTGTATACATAAATTGAGCTGTTTCCAAACTTTCATTTTCATTTTTGACAACTATCATGTATGTCCCAAGTATTTCCATCAGTCCTGTTAAAACTTCACAGGATGCTCCGGTGTTTTGATTTTTCAGTCAGTAATTTATCTACATATCAATTACCACTGATTCTTATCTGATCCACTCTTTCATACTTATATATAGTTGTTGCAGGAAATTGAGCTTTAAACATTTAAAAAAAAAACCCAAATAAACAAAAAAAATACTTTGATAAACTTTCATTTGTAAAAGAGAGTGTAGTGGTTGTCTGATCAGCTGAAACTTTTCACTTTATTTTACAGTCAGCCACCTGTATGGCTTTGGTCTGATGGACGCTGAGGCAATGGTGAAGGAGGCAGAGCGATGGAAGCAAGTCCCCTCTCAGCACGTCTGTGTGGAAAGCGCAGACCGACAAATCAGGTAGAACATGCACATACATATGCACACACATACACACACACACACACCCTGAATATGCTTGAGCACTACAATATACATTAGACTACATAAGCTCATGCAAGCGCCACAATGTCGCCGTTAGACCTCTCATTTCAAACGCTTGGGATTAACATGCTGCTGTACCAGCACTCACACCTCTGGGAAGGCTTTCAGCAAAAATTTGAAACCAGGTTGAAGAATTTAGCTGCCACTCAGTAACGAGAGCATTAGCAAGGTCTGCCACTGATTTTGGGCACTTAAACCTAACAGTTCTTTTTCTATTCAACCCAAAAGGTGTTTGATTAAGCTATGGGTCTAAAGCTGAACTCAGGGCTCTGTGCTGGGAGGTCAGGTTCATATACTACAAGTTGTATATTATTATTATTATTATTATTATTATTATTATTAGTAGTAGTAGTAGTAGTAGTAGTAGTAGTAGTAGTAGTAGTA
>JAQMCX010000048.1:9800139-9833784 GCA_029814765.1 Acanthurus leucopareius | reverse complement strand
CTCTCTCTCTCTCACACACACACACACACACACACACACACACACACACACACACACACACACACACACACACACAGAGCCAAGGCTTCACAGCTTGTTATTCTTGATGCAGCTGGAAGCCTGAGCACTGTTCTGTGTTAGGCTGGCTGGCTGAACTTGGGCCCTGAACTGGTTTGCTTTCAGTTAAAGGCTCGGTGGCTAGCGAGTGCAGCATTATCAGTGTCATTCTGTCTGTTCTGCTCCAGTGCACAAGTCAGTCCATATGAGGCTTATGTAAAGTCCACCCTGTGTCACAGGCAGCCTTGCTCAGGCCTTCTCTACATACCCATGTAATGTGTGTTGGTTTATGGAGAGATTTCTGCTGTTGTTGCGTGAAAGAAGTAAGAACAACTCTGTTATTTTATCCTTTTTTTTCCCCTTTTCAGTGCATAGTTTATGAGCAGCTTTAGAGATGTGTGAAATGGTCAGTCACACATTTGTCCAGTTACTGGAAGCCCATGCCTTGTTTATAAACAGAATTACCCTTCTTTCATCGAGCCAAATTACAGGCTTGCAAAGACATAGGCAATCATCAGGAAACAAAAGACTCTGTTTTGTGTTTTGTTTTGTTTTTGGAAGAGAGGCAAAGTAGTCATAAAACGTTTTATGTGTTACACTGTTAAAACGGACTTTTCAGATCGCCCAATATTGTCTAAAACAATCTGAAATAGACTTTTTCCAAAAAACAAACTGCTTTGTTTAGTATAAATTTAAGCATAAATATCTCCAAAGATGTTTTGATGCTGTTTTTTTCTTATTGATACTAAAACTGGATATGGAACTGATACCTGTGCAAATTTTTATTTAACTGCTTTCTACTGAGTCCACATCTGTGTGGATGTTATGCCATGGATGTGCTTCCAGTTACACAAGATGCTTGATGTTCATGGATATTGGCTGCTTGTGCCATAAAGTATGGCAAATAGATGTACAAGACACTTTTGGGGGTCCCATGTCTAAAAACTAGATTATGTAGTATTGCATCTGTGCATAGCCTTATATTGGAGTACCAAGATCAGAGGCACTTCTGATGATGGCATCAATTTTGGAACAACTGTAAATGAGTCTTTGCTCATAAACGTGTGACTTTGCCCATTTTTCTATGTAAATGTCTTCACTTTTGTCGGTGTATCCACAGATGTATGTTCATGTGCTGTAGGTGTGTGTGTTTTTTGCTTCTAACTTGCTAAATGAGAGCAGTGATCAGTCCACTGCTGTGTTCCCACACACCCTCTGGCTGGCCCCTCTGACTGGGTTTGGTAATGTCTGTCTGCTATCGCTCGCCTCACTCCACTTGGAGCACACACCAGGAAAACTGCCTGATCTGTGCGCAGTCAGGCTGGTGCTAATCAGCTGTGCATCTGCTCTGCTCGGTCCCATGCGTATGGTTTAGTTATCTGTATTGTGTCATAGAGAAGCCAGAGTGGTGATATCAGCCCTAGACTCCCCAGCCATTTCTAACCTCTTTCCAAACAATCACTGACAACTTACGCAAGAGACAGTCAGTGTTTTCACTCATTTATTTCATCATGTCTGCTTAAGCTTGTGTTTTTACATGCATTTCTCTGATTTTCAAGGGTGTCAATATAAGTTGTTTTATATTTACTGTTAATCTCTTAAGATTTAAGTAAACATCAGTGATGGAGCCAAAGAACAAATGAGAAAGTTTTTATAGATTGTTTGCCTGTTGTTATTATGGACAAAAAAGTTACAATACCCTTTTGATAACAATAAACTGCTTACCTCTGTTTCTCTGTCCATATGAAGCAATTTGGGGTTCAGCGTCTTTTCCAAGATGCTAAGTTTGACATGTAGATATGCAGGAAAAGCAGGGAAATACCCTGTGATCAGTGGAGGATCTGCTCTACCTTCTTGCCCCACGTGTAATTATTGCACCGCAGATTTTTTTTCTAAAGCTTTGCTCTGGCTGGTTCCTATTCATTTTGTAACCCTAACTGTGTTCTGGACCTTTCCATGTTTTAACTGCTTTTTTTTTATTGTATTACTAGTATAAAAGATCATAACATAAAATTTATTCAAGAGATAATTAGATGCTGCGTTTACTGTTAGTGATCTTTCTGCTGCTGAGCTGAGCATGGCAGACAGAACAAATAATGTTCTCTCTCTTTCTTATGATGTGTATGGTTCCTGGCTTCTTTGGCTGGTTGTGGTTTAGAAGATGAAACCTCAATATGGATGTTTGTGCTTGCTCTTTGGCTTCTGGAGGAGGTTAAATCAAGAAGAAGTATGTGTATGGGCTTTTGGGGCGCCTTGAGGTATTGAAACTTGATACTCAATGTTATGCCAGTCACTAACGGAATTTTTGGATATGGTTGAATAAGCAGAATCTCAATGTAGGGAGACTGCCACAGTCTCTAACCTCGCTCCCTGAAAGAGCGAACAGGCTACAGGTACGTTACAGTTGAGGGAACACAGTGACATGCAGCAGCTAGATCCAGTGTTTGAAGATGATGGCCAATTTTACTTCACCTTTCAACTGCCTGGTTTCAATCTGTAAGTGAAATATTGAATTGAAATAAGAGCTCTTACCAAAAAGTAGCTTTGAATGCACAACAAGTTCACTTAAACATTTATATCACTACTTTGCAAAGAGGAAAGATATCCCACTCTCAAAGATGGGTATACATATTTTCTGAAGCTAATCAGAACCCATGTGCTATCTGAGGTAATGTGTAACTTATCTATGTAACAAGGTTTTAACCTCATTGGCCATCTGCTCTGCTATAATATTTGGTATTGTATAGTTGGTTCCTTTTATTGTTGTTGATATATGTTAATTTTTGTATCATTAATGGTGCAATAACCATAAATCCAATTTTCCCACTTTTTGTCCGAAGAGCTTTTGGACCTTGGGAAATGGTTACAGTGTTTCCCATAATGAAGCTTTGACAATTAAAAAATGTGATCAGTTTTACCGTTACTCAATATTTGCTATCAGTGCTTCCAAAAATAACACACATATGCACATGCATATCTCTGTTTTAGTGCATTTTGTCTTCTCTCATTTCTATGATCCTGTCCTCCAGAACTATCCGTCCAGAGCATGTGGTCCGGTCAGTATACAAGGCAACAGGATGCACAGACAATCCCAACCACCATGTGATCTACCTGGAGCATGTAGTGGTACGCATTACAATCACACACCCTCGCCGGGGAGATCTGTCAATCAACCTGACCTCACCCTCAGGGACCAAGTCTCAGCTGCTTGCCAACAGGTAAAGAACAAGTTGTGAGATAATACTGTATATCCATGACAGTGCAAAATACAATTCATCAGAAATGCTAAACTAATGGGGTTAAATACTTGCCATTTGCCACATTTCCTTTTTACATTTAAATAAATTGTTTGTTTGAATTTGAATGTGAATCTGCTTGCTTTCTTAACAACATAGTTATTAACTTTGGTTGAAATGCCATAAATAGTGCAATTTCTTAAGGGACTGGATGCTAAGTATAGTGTAAGTGCTGTATTTTCCTAGTCTACATTTACCTCAAATAAACCTCATTCCTGTACAATGTTTATACACGGTTCATCAGAGACTGTGATTGTACGTGGCTGAGTACTTGCGATCATTTGTACTGGTATTTGGAATGATAAAAATGTTTCCTCATCTCTGTTTCCTCATCTGATAACTTTATGTGATTTGTGTGTGTTTGTGTTTGTTTGTGTGTGTGTGTGTGTGTGTGTGTGTGTGTGTGTGTGTGTGTGTGTGTGTGTGTGTGTGTGTGTGTGTGTGTGTGTCTGTTTGAATTGGTGTGTATGTGTGTGTGCAGGTTGTTTGATCACTCTATGGAGGGTTTTAAGAACTGGGAGTTTATGACCACCCACTGCTGGGGAGAGAAGGCAGCAGGCGACTGGGTCCTAGAGATCTATGATTCACCTTCTCAACTTCGCAGTCAGAAAGTACCAGGTATTAGCTTGTTTCTGATTTAATTTATTAAAAAAGATTCAGTGCTACATTATTTTGTATTTTTTTAATGTGTTATGTATTTAAATTTACAAAAATGGTAGAAATAGAAAACAAGTTTAGTCTGGATTGAGTGCATGATCAGCAGGAGCACACATTCTCCTGGAGGCAGTGAGCTGAAATGCTCAAATGACCCACTAAATTAACAACATAGTAAGGTCTTAAACAGAGCGCATCCGTTTCTAAGAAGCTGTTATGTCAATCACTATAACCTCATGTACTGTAACTTGTACCTAGTTTTTCATATGTATCGTTGTCAAGTGTTTAATGTAACATATTCTATCTATGGTAGATTAAAAACAACCTGAAAATGCAGCTTGATTTAGATTGTGACGTTCTTATTCTATGTGTCCATAAAGTGGTGAAAGATGGTGCCAATATTTCTTCTTAACATTTTACAGGAAAAAGAAGAACCTTGCAGAACCGCCTCCTATTACATTACATTGTCTAGTCGTTTACATCAAGTATACAAATCAAATGAGCTAATTAAGTTGCTTGCTGTGGATCTAAGATGAGTTTTACATTGCTTCTGTATACATAGGCAAGCTGAAGGAGTGGTCACTGGTGCTGTATGGCACCTCTGTGCACCCATATGCTTCTCTGCGCAATGATAAGCCTCGCTCCACTGAGGAGGAGTTCATAGAGTACAACGGTAAGTGATAAATCCAGAGCTTGGCTTAGACAGGTTAGCCACATCAGCAGCATTGCAAATAAAAAGAATTCTGTAGCGGCTGCTACTTTTTCTGTCCTGTCAAAATGTACTGCAATATAAGATGTAAGGGTATTGTGAAAAGGGGCAGTAAATTACAATAAATTATTCCACAAAGTCAGTTGATATTGGCAGAGTCACAAGACTAAAAAAAAAAAACCTCTTCCTATTGTCATCACCTCTTGACACTGCCTTTTGTATATGCACAGGCCCCTGTGACTCTGAATGCAATGAGAATGGCTGTGAAGGTCCTGGACCCCATAATTGTATCAACTGCCTCCACTACTTCCTCAAGTTCAAGAACAACACCAGGTCAGTGTGCCTGAAGAATCTGCATTAACCAAAATGCTGGTCTTAAGTCAGAAAGCATTAAAGAACTGTTTCATATGAATAGACAGATATGTAAAGGTTGGCAATGATGGGAAAGGATTCAGTTTTTCAAATCATTTTCACAGATCAGAGAGGCAACAAATTTTATTTTGCAACTGCTGTATATACTTTATAGATAGTAAATATTAAATTTTGGATATAATTATTACTGTCACGTAGTGTCACCAACCTTCTCACAGTTAATAGATTTTCCAGTGTGTATAAAGATGTAAAATTTAATTGCCTTGTGGCCTCCACTAGAGGCACTTAGTTTTTTTTACTCTTAATTTTAATGCTGCGTCAGAGCTACAAAGCTACAGATATAAGACACCTCTTGCTCGTATGTGATTTTTAACAACATCTGATTGTGTTGAAGAGTGTGAAGTCCTCTGGGAGTCCAGAAGCAGACAAATAAAGGGAATGATCAATATTAGCTGTGGGGGTCTTAATCAAAAAGTTTTACGCAGGTAAATGACTGTTGGTGCATACCAGTCCATGTTAACTGGATTTAATCAGCTTAAGGCAATATTTTGATCGTGTTTAAAGGCCTCAAAAAACATCTGTAACAGTCCAGTTTGCATAATGAGATTTAATCAGTATTTGAGCAGAATTTTACTGCTAGTGTTTTTAAGCCTTGTACAACCCTGCATCCCAAAAACTTTGGATGCTGTGGAAAAGGCAACAGATAATTTTCTCATCCTGACTAAACATGTATTTGTGAAATACATGATTGCATGAACGATATTACTACATGAGTTTGAGAACACTTCATGAGACTATTGTCTCTGCATATGACTACATTTTGGCTTTAATTACGTTTTACACAGCAAATAACCACATTTTAAGACAAATAACCACATTTTAGGACAAATAACCACATTTTAGGACAAAAAAACAACTATGTCTAAGGCTTTTCAATAAATTTCTTATAATAAATCCAACTTTTTTGTTTTTTAAAAGCATGTATGAATATTAGGATTCCCCAATTTTTTATGAATGGAAGCAACATAGACTCATACTTATTTACAGTATTTACTGCTGCATCTCTAGTGGTTAAACATTACAAAGTGCCTCAGGGGAAAAAAAAGCACAGCTTTAAATGCACTTGGTTGCTATTGTATGCTGTTTTCAGTTGCACGACTAGATAACATAACTCCAGCTTGTTTTAATATTCTGACCCTTAATCACATCACTTTTACATTTTGTTATAAAATTCAGCAATTCACATATGAACATTGCAACATATGATTGAATACAATAATAAATATGCAATAAATTGCTATGATTTATCTGTAATTCTACATGTTTCTTTTTGCCACAAGTTAAGGTCATAGGTCTGTGCTTGCCCCTGTTATTCTGTGAGTGTAATGCGGATATGGTTACAGTGCAGGTGGTGTCCTGTCTAATTTCAGCTTGTTAGTCTCATAACAGAGATGCTGTTTCCTGTCAGCCATGTCATGATCATTTTCTCCCTTCCTTAAAAGTGTGTATTAAAAGTTAAAGGTGTGTGTGTGTGAGTCTGTAAGTGTGTGTGAGTCTGTGAGTGTGAGTTGAGGGGTTAATGGTTGTTTAAATGGCTGTTAAAGGGTTAAGACTTGGTTTTAAGGGTTAGGGTTAGAAATAGGTTAAGGTAAGGCTAAGGTGCTAGGGAATGCATTATGTGGGTCCTCACAAAGATAGGCTTGCAGGGTTGTATGTGTTGGTGACTTGGAATTTGCCTGTGTGCGTACACATTTGTGCATGCCCTTAGGATCCCATTAGGATCAAAGTCTGTTGTAATTGCCTTTGTGTCGGTGGGTCTCTGCACTAATAAAAGACAAAGCAATGCAGGTGCATGAGAATGTGCAAGCTTAGGTGCTGCCTTATCATTAGCTCACTTCAGAGGTGTACTGCCCTTTCTGCCACCACAGGGAGCAATTGATGAATGAAGATTGGGGCAGTGGTGGGAGGAAGGAGGAGGAATGGTGGTGGTGTTTAGTGTTAAGATAATTACATCCCTACATATGTGTTTCATGGTCTAGACCAGGGGTCGGCAGCCCGCGGCTCTGGAGCTGCATGTGACTCTTTCATCGTTCTGCTGCGGCTCCCTGTGTGTTTGGAAATTAAATAATGAGTTTTTAATTTAAATTTATTTTATTTTATTCTGTTTATTTTTTAAATGTAATTCTAAATTTGAAGATTATGGTGCTCTTGTAACATTAAAATAAAACGTGTTTTTTTTCTTTTTTTCTTTTCTTTTTTTGTTTGTCCCTCAAAATATACGTCACAACCGCAACATGTGCGACACCTGCCGGCACACAATTCATTGAGCTTTTCAGCCCCTGGAAGGCCAACCATGAATAATTCCAAGAAAAGAAAAGTTTCTGAAGAAAACAGAACATTTACCAGACAGCAAATTAAAGACATCAATTCAGATGTGACATACTCAATCGCCAGCTTCTTTTATTCGGAGTTCAAAATGTTCAAAATTTTTTTGTTGCATGCAGAAATAAAAATTAGTTTTCTCTGTACCAGTTCATTGATTTCATGAACGCAACACACTATTGTTTTTTTATACATAGAATAAAGGTTAAAAAAAAAAAAAGATATATGCAGTGTTATCTTCGTTTTAGACGTCAAAGGGGTTTTGTGGCTCTTGGTGTTTTCTTTTCTGTGGGAAACGGGTCCAAATGGCTCTTTGAGTGTCTAAGGTTGCAGACCCCTGGTCTAGACTTACCAAAAGGTGTGTTTGGGTATTTGAAATTTTGCAGGTAGCACATTTGTGTCCATATGTACATATGTGTGTACATTTTACATTGACTTATAGTCAAAATTTTAGAAATACTGTGGTTATAATTCTTATATGTTCAAGATAATTTTGGAGAAACTTAAATATTATGGGCAGTTATCAATTAGTATTTTATTTTAAAAAAAACATTTTCTTAGGTACTTCTTTTGCTTTCTCTTAAAGCTGTAATTTACTTCACCATAGATAAATCTACTGGGAAAAATTCATTGTTGTACTTATTGGATTTAGCATCTCATTCATCATTGCTTGAAAATGGTCTGATTTAATACTTTACAAATAACTGCATTTCCAGAAGATGATTGAGGACTCTCTTTAATATAGCTATTGCCATACATTTATAAAGTAGCAACCTTTTTATGGCCTACTTATCAGTGCACATTATTGGCATGGAGGCTCACTGACTGAAAGGTAGCTGCTAACTTTTGGTTTTAGTTGCATCAACAGTGATATTGATTATGTGGCTAAAAAGTTAGGTTGAGTAACATCTACTGTGATTTTCTGAACGTGAAGCAATGTTGCCACCTCCCCAGATCATATTAATGAACTAAGAGACTATAACACATCATAACTGATAGGAGAGATGGTCAAAAAACCAGAGCAATGTTAGGAATAGAACATTTCCTTTAAATTGTTTTTACCAATTTCATGACTATATGATTTCAATCACTGACATCTGCACAGAAAGTGTGGTTAGGAAAATGCTGTTTAAAAACTTTCACACATCCGTCGGTGCCCTTGGGTTAGGCTGGTATTGATTGTAGGTTTTTTGATCATCTGGATTGGTTAAATAATCATTTCAGCCTAGCAGAGAAATGGTGTAGAAGTTGGCAGTGTGTACGTGCACATGTGGATTATGTGTTTCTCACGTGTGATATGTATTTCTTGGCAGAAAACTCAGTAGTGTGTGAATAAGGCTTATGAAGTGTGTGCATGTATCCATGTGCTTTTTGCTCTTTAGTATTTTGTAGATCCTTTTCACCTCAGGAAGGGTGCCTCAGTGTGAAATGAGGGGGTGACAGAGAGCTATGAAGTTATCCAACAGATGTTGCACCTGTTCGCCATATAGCACCAACTCACACACTCAATCCCCTTACTTCTGTTTGTCCCAACTAATTTTTCATGTAACAACAGTTTTTAAAAAGTTTGCTTTACAGAGGGTAGCTTTGAAAAAGTATTTCAGCCTTAGTCCTATTAAGTCCTTTAAGTTGCATACAATATATAATGTGTATAATGCCTAACACAAGAGGCATATGTTTTTTAGTCAGACATATGTTTTACATTTTGAGCCTGTTAACATTATACTGAGGCTGAGCTATAGAGATTGTTAATCATGACACAATAAGGTTGATATGGTCTTTGTTGTTCAACAACATGTATATGTCTAGAAGAAATACAATATTTGCTGTTTATGATACTCACTGTCATTCCGTGTCTGCTTCCTCTTTTCCTTTACTCACCTCTGTTTGCAGAACGTGTGTGTCGGAGTGCCCCACTGGCTTTTTCCGTGACGATAGGAAGCGCTGCAAGAAGTGCTCCTCACTGTGTGAGACTTGCGTTGGTAGCCGTAGCGACCAGTGCACCACATGCAGGACTGGTTTCCACCTCAATGAGGGCTCCAACACATGTGTTGCCAATTGTGCCGACAGCTTCTACCTCGACCACGGTATGTTTCACTCATGGCCAAAATGTACAAGCTTTTTAACAAATAAGTACGCACATGATAGCACAACATTTATTCAAAAATTTGTCCCCAGATTCTTTTACTTCCTTCCTTGGTCCCAGCCTGGGGTTTTGTGAGCTCCTTCTGACTCCAATACTGTTTTCTGCATTGCATTCATTTCTTTATAGTTCAACAAAAAGAATTTAACTGAAACTTAACAGTTGAAAATGAACTTTACAGTTCTGGGGATGCCCACAGCAAATGCCTCCAACAACACAAAATCCAGCCCAGCCACGATTGCTATGCTTGTACATGCCCACACAGGGCCAGAGATTTGTCTTTCTAAGTTCACTGTTACTTTGCTGCCAAAAATTCAAACTATCAAATTGTAAAAAAACCTAACATTAAAGAATAGTTAAATGTATTGCCCTCAGAAGGGAAGGTAATCCACATCAACAAAATTGCTTTTATACACTACCTCAGAATGATGCCTTTGTATCCTTGATGTAATGTCTAGCCAGTTGTTTATTTTCATGCACTTGCTGACCTGAACAGAACTGGAAAGTTTGTGCAAGCAGTTTTTTTCAGCAGTGTTACATTGAAGAAATCATGAAATAGAACAGGAGGGTTGTGTATGGATTACATTAAGGAGAAGTTAGCTGGTTTTCTTGGTGTTGACCACTTGTTTATAATAAACAGAGTAGTGCAGTAGTGGTAACATACAGTATATATTTCATGTATACTTAACAGTTTGTCTTATGTACAAGCTGTATGCCAGCATGGCTGAAAGTAAAGCAGGAATGACTGAATCTATGTATATCTCATAATTATGTCTGTGCATTGGTTTGCAGCCAAGACAGTGTAAGTCCTGGCAGCTCTGAGAGTCTCTGGCAGCAGATCTGATGTGATCTAATCCAAGTTCAATCATAACATTTCCACAGGCCAAGATGTAGTGGATACTTTTTTCCTTTGAAATGTTGGCACTGCTGAGTATTGTGTTGTGTTAAATGAGCTATCTAGAGTTTGTTTTCTCTGTCAGTCTGACGGCATGCCGAGGTGAATTCCTGCCTGTATTAAAACATGAACACGTCCATGTAGTGATTTCATTGCTGGTCAGGATAACTGAAGTTCAACTTTGGTTCTCAAAAATGCCAAAATAATCATGAACAAAGTTATGTAAACTACAAGCTGTGTGTGAAAGTAAAATATGATATCTGACTTTTGTGTCAAAAAACAGTGTAAGCACAGGGTGTGGACATTTTTCTAAAAGTTTCATATATTGGTAAAGATACTTTAACCAAGGCTGTAACTAATGGTTGCCTTCTTTATGAATTATCTCTCTTTTTTTTCCTGATTAACTGATTTATATCAGTATGTAAGCCTTAAAAATGGAAAAAATGTCCATCGCAATTTCTAAGAAACAAATGTGGCATCTTTGGATGGCTTTTGTGTAAGAAATTGTCCAAAATCCAAAGACAGAGAATGTATTAGATATTAAAACAGATAAAACCTGAACAACTTCATATTTTAGGCTCTGGAACCAGAAAATGTTTTGTTTTTCTGATGATAAATGACTTAATAATTAATTTTCTTTCATCATTTCAGCACTACTTTTGACCTTTAGTTCTCAACTAAAATAGGAAAGTAGCACTCACAAGGCAATGTAAAAGTGAATTTCGTTTTTATGGAAATCTGTCGGTGACCTGTCCATATCCTGCATCCACCCTGTAATGATTCTCAGATTCCTGAAAATCTAACCAACAATCTTCACTTACTCTCAGTCTCCTCCCCTGAGCTCTGACCATATGACTTCCAAAAACAAAACCATAAAGATTGTGTCATACATAAGCATTGTTTTTCTGAAATGTGGAAAATTTGGTTAATAGTCATAGTCTACTCTTTGGTTTTCCAGGAACAAAAATGTTATTCTTGTATCTTCCTGGCAATCCTCATGGCTGCTGAAGGCAAAAGTGTCCATGTGCATTGTGTCAAAGCGTGTCATTGCCTTTAGTCTGCCTTTTGAAATATTCATCTACATTCCTATCCTCCCTCACCGACACTACAATCTTCTTTTTCATTCCTGCAGCTTTAGCCTTTTGACATTTCAGTTCTTCCCCCCTCCTTTCTTAACATCTCTTCCTGCTGCCTTTTGTCCTCCTGTTTTGTTCATCTGCCCATTCCTCTACTTTTTCTTTTTTCTTTGATCCCCCACTTTTTTTACTGATCTTCCTCTCTCACTTTACTCCTCCTCCTCTCCATCATTGTCCTCTTCTTCTAGTCCCTTTCTTCATTTCAAATGAGCTAGACTGTTGGACCCTGTTAGCCACTGTGTATGACTGGCTCTGTCTGTGTTTTTCAGATTCCAACATTTGCAGGAGATGTCCAGAGAACTGCAGAAGATGCACCACCTCCAATGTATGCACAGAATGTAAACCTGGAATGAGGTAAGATAGGGGTCATGCTGTGCAATGCCAAAGCACACTTACCGGATAAAGCTGAAAACACTGAAAAGTTTGCTACGTTGACAGCTAGTGACTTCAGTTTTGCTGAGTCTGTTAATAACTATTCACCTTATAACTTTTTTTTTTTTAATGTAATGTAACAGTTTCATTAAAATGGCTGCAAACAAATTAAATGAGTTTCCTCCTGGCTGATCCATTAGAATGAAGAATTTGTCTGAACACTCTTTTGCATCAAAGTTACGTGGTTCTTCCATTTCAACACTAACTCTGGCGGTGTCAGTGTGCTTTAGAGGAAGTGCTTGTTAAGAACACCTAAAAACACATTAGTCTTTAATTGAACAAACTTGTTTGTTTCAAGAGCATGTAAAATGCACTTACATCCAAAGCAAGTAGAATGTTCTCACCCTTGCCACAGAGCCACAGATGCTCTTAATGTCCCTCATGTATTTGAACAGTTTTGTTCATTAGTAGCTAACCTCATTGCATGGTTTAACTTGCCATTAATCCCTTACATTAAAAAAATGCAACCTGGTGTCAATATGACTGCCGGGCTCTTTGCTCAGAGAGTCTTCAACAACTTAAGCTGTTAGCTTGTGGCTAGCTGCTGGTATGGCAGCTTGTTCATATTTAGGTCCGCCACTACAGACGGTACTCTCATATAGAGGAATGAATCAAGATGTCTCTTTTTGCAACAATTTGGCTTTAGTGTTGGTTTTGTGGTTTCAGAATAAAAACCTTTTGTGTTCATTCACTGTAACGTTGCAGGAAAACAGTATTGCGGATTTAGAACAGCTCATTGTGTCACACTGTGGTTTCGGTTCGCAGCATGAAGCAGAGAAACCAGGGTTTCCCAACTGTTTTCCACTTTGGACCCAAATTTAGTAAATAGAGCTTCACCCTCTGACCCAGGTTTATTAAATCCAAAAATACTCATGACATGTGGAGACCCACAAGAAGTGGATCTGTTGCCCATTTTGGGTTGTGAGCCTTATTTTTAAAACCTTCAATCTAAACCATTCAGATATGCATGCAGACTGGTTCCAGTTCATTTTCTGACCACTTCACCAGTAGCCTCTTCAAATCGCTCCACCCACACTTGACCAAGAAGAGGACAGGGTTTTTCAAAGTGCCGAAATTCCTGATAGGTCATGAAGGAAACACTTGTGAAGCATTTTAAACATATTGCGGTCTTGAACCCTGTTTTAAGTGTTCAGTATAGCCAGAGGTGGAGGTGGGGACACTTGTAAGCCATAATTTCCTCTGAATGCCAGTGAGACCACATTAAGGCACATGCTCACACACACAGACACACACAGACATACACACGCAAACAGTCACCCATTCAGTTCACCATTCATGGTCGGTTAGGAGCTGAGGAGGAAGAGAAGACCAGACGAGATCGTTTCTGGGAAACGTTAGCTAACACAGACCAGCTGTTTTACGGCTTAGTGCAGCAAGCTCACCAACCTGTCCTCAGTGTGACTTCACAGAGCTGATTTTATAACCTCCAAACCTACTTCCTAGCTTACCTCTGTCCTTGCATCCGGCTTTTGCAAAGATTCTTGTGTATATTGGTTAAAACAATCCAGCAAACATTTGTTGAACAGTGACATTGCGTCTCCTGCCAAAAACAGTCCCTGTCAGACACCGGTAACTACAGAGCAGACCGCCTGATGGTGACGTTGTTTCACCGTCCAATAATGGTCTTACAAATCGGGAATAACTGATCATACAATTGCTATAAAAATGAAAATGCATTTGTTTGTTTGATTGTTTATTTATTTATTTATGTATTTATTTATTATTTAAGTAGTATTTTGTTGACTGTTTGGTTGTACAGGGTTGTGATCAGATGTCCATGTGACATCCACTTGATGCATGTTGCTCATTTTTTAAACCACAAAAATTATGGCTCATGTGCAAACCTGCTAAATGCGCACTGTGTACATAAATAGCTGAATAGGCCTGTTGGTGGTAAGGTCATATTTTGATGTTGCCAGGATGTCCAGAAAGGAACTATTTTTGAGCCATAACCAGACGTCTTGTTTTTGTGTTCAAACAACAGTCTTTCAACAGAGTTTACTGGCAACAAATTTCCTTTGACTACGCTATAATCTAAACATTCCTGTATGTCAGTGAAAAAGCTGAGGCTAAATAAAGTTAAGGTTTGGTTGTCATTTTTTTTCCTCCTAAGTATTTGCTCAAAAAGAAATTTCAAAACGTGCTTAGTAGCAGCTGGCTTTTTTTAGTTTGGAAACGTGAGAGTGCTCTTACTAAAATCTTAACACTTGCTGCTGCTTTTCTAATAAATAAAATTATGTCTTTTTTTCACTTACATTTTTCTTTGTACTGGTAATACGTATAAATGACTGTTAATCTAATCTTTTTGTATTTCTCTGTCTAGTCTTCAAGGAAACAAGTGTCAGATGACCTGTGACCCAGGGACTTACTACAATGGCCACAGAAGGACATGCGAGCCCTGCCATCGGGCCTGTGCCACCTGCGCAGGTAGGAATAAGATATTTAACAATGAACTAGTGCCAACACTATTAAAATTATATATTATATTTTTATTATGTAGGTGTATGTGTATTATGTATGTTTTTTTTTTCATCATTTCATCATTTGATCTATGAAGCCATGATAACATTTCTTACATGTGTCCCCCTTTTTTTTCTTTTTTGAACAGGCACAGGAATAGAGGCGTGCACCAAGTGTGCAGATGGCTACTTACTTGAGGACTGGCGATGCGTGTCAACATGCAGTACTGGCTACTACCTGTCAGAGCAGACCTCAGACAACGGGCAGGTGCAGAGGTCCTGCAAGAAGTGAGTCAGAACACCTGCCAACACCTTGACACCAAAGAGAAAAAGTGAAAAACTCTCCTGTCTATAGAGATAAAGAGAGGCATCTTGAGCTTCAGCGAGTGTAGTGAAGGAAATTTTCAGTTGTGTCTTGCTTATTCCCAGTTTAGTCTTAACTTGAACTTGTTCTTTCTGCCGGACCATGCCTGCAGGAGTGAATCAACAGAATTTGATTTTCTGCAGCCAAATTTATAAGCTTGTGTGAAAATAACATTACACTGGGATGTACAGGATGATGAATATTACGAATAATATTTAAACCGGCAAAGAACTCAGCTGCTGCTAACTTGGTCAAAACTGTAAAACTGAAAAGAAAAATGGTACACTTGCAGGATTAACATGTGAGCTGGTGACTACCAACAGTGTTGATATTCCTAACATTAATGATCCTTCCTTTACCTCATAGATTTCCATCCTGTGTGTCTCCATAATCAGTGCCTGTCTTTACTTTCTCTGCATATAGCATTTGTTTCCATCTCCTTACCTCCAAAACTCGTAGGTTGGTTAGTTGCTGCTCTTTACACACAAGAGAAAACTATTCTCTTCCAACAATACAAGGAAACACTGTATTTACAGGCAAAATGCAGCCAGGGAGCATAAAATAAGCACACATGCACCTGTAAATGTACACTTACACGTAGCTTCACTCACAGTACTGGAGCTATGTTATTTTTTTTTTAATAGCCCATTTTTGTCAATTTGGAATATTTAAAGTAAAGGAATAGTCTTTTTTATTTTATCTTCTGTAGCTCTCAAAGCAGCCTACTCTTTGTGCCAATGTGCATTGCACAATCTTCTCTTTAAACATAATGAGAAAGTGGCCAGCTGATGATTTAGACATGAAACAGTAATTTTGTTGCACTATACCCATACTTAAAACTTGGACTCAAACAAAAATGATGTAATTTTGCTTTGAGTCAACAAAATTATATTCAGTCATTGTAATGGTAAGAGGAAATGTAAGCAAAAAACTTACTATAGAGGGCTTTAGTGGCATTTAGCATTGGCTGCAAAAGCATGAGACCAGTGCCTGCTAACTATTTCAATGCCATTTTAACAAGCCTTTCAGGACTGCCCTTTAGTGCAGTCATTGTTTTTACCTTAAAGCTGCATGAAGTTTTCCCACAAACAGTTCTGTTGCCACACTCTTCACTCATTTTACCCTGGTTAAAGAGAAAAAGGAGGTTTCTTATGTTGCTTATGTTTGATGACAGTTTGATGACTACTTTGCCTCCTATCACACCCACAGTCAGACTCCTCCACAGTGTCAGACATCATGTCTGCTGCTCTTATCATTCTTTGAGGTAGACTTGCCTCCCTGCTTTTTTCTCTCTCACCTTGAATTATTTATTGCTCACTTGACCCTTTACCTTATTTGATTTCTTAAGTCTGTCAGCTCCTTCCTGTTCAAATATTTTCCAATAAAACGTTTGTACAATTTTCACATTAACACAACCATATATGTGAAAGCTGTTGTCTTGTTGCCCTCTGCTCATTAAGGATTATCTTAAGTTCCAGTTTTTTTGTGACTGTGTTCAGTTTCATCTCTCCCCCATCATCTGTAAGCATCCAAGTCTTAACAACAACTGCTCACAACACATATTGAAAAGGCCAAAGCATTAATGTTATAAATTCAAAGCATAAATGAATTACAGCAGGGAAGTTTGAAGTGTTTTTATGTTTGGATAGAAGCATAAATACAAGGTATTTGTTTCATTTTATTTTCTAATATTTTGTTGGGTCCTCTCTTTTCTAGCTTGTATACACCAGTAAAACCTGGAAAATCAAACCCTAAGAGTTATAGATAGCTGAAATGTCCTGAAAGAGAATCTAATTCTTTATACAAACATCGACAGGTGTGACCATAGCTGCTACGAGTGCTCGGGGCCTGGTGAAAGAAACTGCAGCAGCTGTGTCAGTGGTTACAATCTGGAGGCAGGAGCCTGCGTGGTCAGCACCATCTGCAAAGATGGTGAGTTGTCAGCTTTCTTATCTACAAGATAGCCTCAGTGTGTTCACTTTATACCTGTTGCATTGCTTCTCATAGGCAATGGTCGTAATGCAAACTATTATGGTCGCTAGTAAATTTTCAGTAGAGTCTTAGAACAGCTAGAGCATTGAAATTGACAGTCAGGGCATGAAAAAAACCATGCTACATTATCTTTTTGATTTTTAACATTGTTTTTGCAAAATATTGCATGCCAAAGTAGACAAATTCTGATCAGCAGTTTTCTCAACTTTCTCAGACTGTTTTGCATCACCAGATGAATTTAATGATGTTATATTCCACAGGGTATAAAAAATGTATGCACAAGGTAGCTTTGTTGAGTAAAACTAAGGGTTCACCTGTGGCCTTCTTTTCTATTTTTTGAGCTTTGTACTAACTTCTTGAATCAAATTGCTCTGTGTTGAACCTTTAACGCAGGAAGGTGGTCTGTCCTTGCTTTGCTCTTTATCAACAGGTCTCATTCGTGTTCTGCATAATATTCATATAAAGCCTCCCTTGCAATACACACTCACATTTGTGTTGCTTTAACATAAAGTCACTTATCTTCGTTATTTTCACTCTGTTATCACACCACATAACCATAAAGGTGCCTTGAAGCATCTCCTTACTCTTCTTCTATTCTCTTATTTGTCATGTATTCTATTTAATCTGCTTTTCTACAAACATTTTCTAATTTATAATGTCATAACCTGCACTCCCCATTTTCTGTTTGCTGTGCTTTACAGTGCAGCCTTTTCCGATTTTTGCATGTCTGGCTTTCTGATTTATCAGTGTAAATTTTCCTGTCTCTTACTAACCAGCTGAGGTGACCGTCTCATTATGAGACGTTGACTTCAGCCTGTGATTTGCAGCTCTAGCCCTGCACTTCTAGTTAAAATTAACCCAAAGGCAAAAAGTCTCTTAGCTTGTGATGAGATAAAGCTCTGAAGAGAAAAATGTCCCTCCTGTGTGACCTTTCTATTGATGATGAGTACTTAAAGTGCACACTTAGTCTGTTTCCAACCTTTATAAACCAGAGGTGACTGGTTTCATATGAGATAAACTTTGATAAGCTGCTAAAAAGTGGCTGATAAGTTTAATTCCTGCTGATAAATTATAGAATTGGCTAATAGTTTTTACAGACTGGTGGTACACTTTAAGTTTTCTGTGTAAGATGACGCCAAGTTGTAAATATCAAATGTGGTCAATTTGCTAATTGTGTGATTTTTGTGTTTTCTCTCTTTCTCTGTTTTTTCTCCCAAATCTATTTTCCTCTCTCCTGACATGGATCCAATCACTCCACTGGACTACAATCATTTTCTGCCTCGATGAACATCACCTGTGATTGGATCAAAAAAACTCTTCCTGCCATCTGAACCCTCTTCTGACCAATCACACGGCTCTGCCTGCCATTCAACCATTTCTAATGGTTCTGCCCTGTGTGTGTGTGTTTGTGTGTGTTTCAATTGTATTTGTGTGTGTGTGTTTGTTTGTGTATGCATGTTTTCCCCCTCCCCTCCTTCCAAACTCCCCCTGTATTTCTTCTTCCTGGTCTGTGGAAAGCAAATGAAGAATCTTGGGCGGAAGGCAGTTTCTGCGTGCTCGTTAAAAAGAACAATCTTTGCCAGAGGAAAGTGCTGCAGCAACTGTGCTGCAGAACGTGCTCGCAAAAGGGGTGACGGGACATACTCACAGGGCGTAAAGGGAGTGCGGGGGGGATGTGGGGGCACAGGGGGCACCCCCTCCTTCTCAAACCCTCCTGCCCACTCATTCACAGTCACATAATTTATAAGAAAATCTGTGCCTCTTAAAGGGACTGCATCGGAGGTGCGATGGCAGGACTACAACAAACCTACCTTTTTTCTGTACTGGGACACACACATGTGGTCAGGGTGTAAAATGACTGGGACTTATTTCAAGAACAAATGAGCAAATGAAAACAAAAGTGAAAACAAACAAAAGAATTAAAGTGTCGGTATTTTGTGACCAAAGCATCGATGCCAAAATAATTGAACCTTCTTTTTTGTTGCCAGTGTAGGAAGCATAGCTTAAAACAGGAGCCACTCAGCCTGTGAATCTCTGAATAAGTCTGTGTGCATTTTTATTTTGGCTCCTCTTCCTCCTCTCTTTCCAGTGTTAACGATAAGCAGATGGAAAGGGAACATGCAGTAGGAAAGGCCCTGGTTTTCTGCCTGTAAATATACATCAAACAAAAAAAAGAAGCTCACTCAGTAATGTGAAAATAATGTCTGTCTGGGTTGACTTTGGCTGTTTAGGGGATGGAGGACAAATTCAAACGCTCGCGTACACACACACACGCATGCACGCACACACATACAGAGATATATATATATACCACACAGCCACACTCATGTACATGAACTCAGACAAATAAATCAACCATCACTTGAAGTTAGATGCTACGTAATCACAGTATCCTGAGACTGATGCACGTTGCTGACCAAAATCACCTCATCTCATTTATTTAAAAACCATAAACCTGCCCTCTGAATAGTGTGTGTGTGTTAGTCTTTATTGGTGTGTGTGTGTGTGTAGGAGAATGCCATTAATTCTTAATGTAAGCCCAGACAGCATTGATTCATTCCAGAGGTACTACAAGACAAGTCGATAGTCATTCCTTCTGGAGCTTTCTGCAGGGAAGGGAATTCTGCAGCAAAGTTATAATGAATTTGTGGTACTGGGGATGCACTGATGCCAATTTTTCACTCATGGTGCAGATTTGGATACTAAACTTTTGCCCAAAACAGAGTATTGATTCCATCCATTACTGTGACTGAACAATTTAAAGCCCCGCCATTATTTTGCTTTCACTGGATAAAAATAATTAAAATATGACACATTTCTTACAGGGAACTGCATTTATTATTTGTGTTGGTTTGGTATTCCACATGCCATATGCAACCCCCGATAAAGGGAACTTTGTCCAATGATTATATTTTATCTGTAACGGTGCATCCCTTCATGTTACTGTTCTAAAATAAAGTAGAGTTTTAGTATTTTCAGCTTTTTGTCATTCCATTGCAATGGCAATGCATATCAACTGAGGTATTGCTCTACACTTTCAACACAGAAGGTCAGTGGTCGGCACAGAAAATATTCTGTCATTATCATGTTTCATGTGCAGGTGAAGGTCTCTGACAGGCAGACAGATGGCAAACTGCTGTGGTGCAAATCAGATCTGTGATGGCCATACCTTCAGTTATTTCATAAAAGGGATTTTGTCCAACATGTGGATATAGAAAACATATTTGGTAGCAGAACTTTGTTATCAGTCAACCCAAGAAAATTCTCAGAAAAAATTCCCAAGAAAAACACAACAAGGCAATCAATTTTTTTTCTGTTTACATTATTGTTCTTCAAAATGAAATGAACAGACAGCTTCACTGCAGAACCAGGAATGGGTCAAAAATGTTAAATCATATTGAGCCAAAACTCTGTTAATGCCCACAGACTTCAAATGTTTGGTTTCTCCTCCTGTCTGTCTCTGAACCTTCCCATCTAAAACTCAAAGGTTATTCTCGTGGTGCTGGTTTCTCATAAAGAACAGCAAATATAATGTTTAAGATTCTTATTTTATTTGTGTAGGTTTTCAAACCTGCAGCTTGAGCATTTACAGTATTAGATGAATTGTTGTACTGTCAACTGGTTATGGTTCTTGATGATTTGTAATAAAGATTGATGATTCCCCTGTTTTGGTTAACAAACACGTATTCTTGGTCATTGTTTAAGATGACTTGAATTGACTTTAGATTGTGTGGTAGTAGACGCACATACACCCCTCGTATAAAAGCTGTTTTTATTGTGTACCTGTGACATATCTGTGACAATGCGTTATTAATGTTACTCAAAGTTCTAGTTTTGAAAAACTTTTTTTTTTTTACTTAAGTGTTCTTATTAAAATGTTTAATCTGTTAATGTTTTTGTTTTCTTTTCAGTTTTTATTAATACACTGTTCTAATTATGTTCACACAGTGTATTAATTTGTAGCTTTTTTTATTGATTCGCTTACAACTTCCTTCCCAAAACATAGGTTTTCACTCTCTATTGAGTTATTTTCTTTAAAAAGCTGGGAATGGGAATAACATCATGGAAATTTAGATCATTGCCGTTAGAACTTTTAGTTTCTCAGCACTCGATCAGATCGATTTAAGTTCTACATGCCCCAGGCAGAGCACTTAGAGGGAGACATGTGCACTCAATGACAATTAGTTGGAAGCTAAAAACAGGTCAGCGATGCAAGGCTTTGCTGCTTTATTGTAGATGCAAACTTCAGTCTCTTCTGTGTATTTAGTTGAAACTATTTTACATTCACAAGAGGGTTAAGATGCCTGGATGTGGAACTTAATTTGTGGTCATTCTTTTTCTTTTTTCTTTTTTTTTCTTGCCATACAGCAGAAATTAATATTGCAATCATAAAAATAAGTTCCAGGGATATAGATATATATATTATATAATTTAAAAAGGGTCATCCTTAACAATTACAGCTCTATTTGAGGAGGGAAGATATAAATGTCCAGACTGCGACCAGAGTTATTTTAACCCACAAGATATTTATTGTTAGATTATTGTTCAATTGTTAGATATGGCATACCTCTTTTATACAATAAAGCAGGTGTTTTATAAGTAAATGTAGCCACACTCCCTGTCACCTCCATACACATATTTTTTTTGTTTCCATCCATGTTGTGGAACTGATATAATTTTCATTACATGGAAAATGTTTTCTGCAGGAATTTTCTGTCATTTTAAGGACTCACGAAATATTCTAGGACTCCTTCAAAACATGCCCAGGCATGGGTGCATTAGTTTTAAAGCAAGGTTAAAGTTAGCGTCTTTCATATAAATTCTGATTTTAATCCCAACCAATACACAAATATTGTGTCTGTTAAGTGCAGCTCTTGTCATGGCCTGAGCTCACCCCAACCTTAATTCTGGCCATAATTAACATTATTCCTTCCATTTGCAGCATCTGCTTGCACTCAAATCATGTGGACAGCCATGAGAAGTCTTAATGTATCCTGTTGTAAGTCATGAACAGGCAGCACTTTGGCTCAGAGACTGTCTGTATGTCTAAAAGACATGCATGCTGTGTAATAATCCTGACATTCAAACCATCTCACTTAAAAGGTAGCATAGGTGAAACACTGTTGATCTATTTCCCTCCATTGATTAATAATTTAACGTAGCTGAGGCCAATAGGAAGGGATACTTCTTTGTGGTAATAAACACACAGTATTAAATTCAAAACACAAATGTGGTCAATATTTTATGGACCACCTGCAGGTTGTAACAACTACATCCCTTTTCTACTGTCTTGGACCAAGTATGTGCTGATGTTATCAGTAGGTGAGGGGGCCAGGAAATTGGGATTCAGGACCAGGTGTGGTGGGTGTCAGTGTGATATCTGCCAACAGAGCGCTCTTTCCTAACAGAGTAGACTGTCAATGTCCTTGCAAGGTCAGCCGAGTCCATAACAGAGGAAAGTTTTGCTCCCCTGAGTGACAGGCTCTCTTTCTTCTCTCCTCCATTCTTCTCCCGTCTGGCAGTGGGAGTCCAAAGTGTCTGCTTTTGCTGAGCGGAGTTGTGCGTTCTCCGTCCCTTGAGAACTTGGCTCCCTGTTTGTTTTTGTGCGTGAGTGAGGGGGAGACAAACAGAAAGACAGGGAGAAAATTTGTGTGTGTGTGTGAGTGTGTGTGAGTGTGAGGGAGAGTGACGGCGTTTATTTGGGGGGCTGTTTGAATGGTTTCAGCAGAGCTCTACTGAATGGGAAGCCACCGCCTGTTGTGTTTGTACACAAAGAAGCTATTTTGTTTTGAAAGGAACAATTGAGCTTTTCACAGAAAGCCAGAGAGCACAGACAACCTTGCTGCTGCCTTGAAGGATGCTCACACACACACATGCGCACACACACAAACACACACAGTTTCATGCTCGTGTCTGAACCAGTGTTTGTCACCTTTGTCTAATACAAAGGTGGGATAGGAGACAATGTTTATGCCTCTTTTGTTATGGCTCTTTTCAATGCTGCCAAGTGTGAAGCTGAAGGTTGATGGGTTTTTGGAACGTCTTTCTCAACCTTTTCGCAACTTTGGATACAATAGCTTTTATGCTTATTATGTGTGTCCGAGGCAAATGTGACCAAAGTTTACATAACACTCGTCATGCTGCAGATGAAAAGATCATTTGGTAAAAAGTAATTTATGTATAACTTTACAACCAAAGTAAGTATGATTTTTACTGTATTGTGTCACAGAATAACAATAGGGAGTGTGATAATGCTTTTGATCAATGTCAGTGACTCAACAATTGCTTTTCCAGGTGTCAAGATTTCTGGTGCTGAAAAACATCATTTCCAGCATATACTCAGTTTTGCAACAAAAACTTTCCGACCTCAAAAAACCCACGTACATTTTCAGCATTTTCAGCAGTGGAGGATTTGGCCATGGGGCTGCAGAAGGCATTTTAGTCTCGTAAATGTTGCTTTATGATACGGAAAATGATTCCTTTGCATCTCTGCTCTAATTATCAAACTCACCTCTTCAAGGATCTCAGCCATCCACCTTCTGATGTTGCCATTACCTGGTCACTAAAACAGCTCATTTTAAGTGTTGCTTACTGAGTGCCCCCTTTAAGTTTTAAGCTCAAACCCAGATTTTGTAAAACACAAAGCATTTTTCCAACCATATTCTCATCTTGTCCTGTGAAAGGTCTGAGAAAGGCTCGAGTCATATTTGAGAGTCAGGGTGCACCTGATGGATACATTCATGTACAACTCAGTCAAACTAAAATGCATGTCTTTGGACTGTGACAGGATTTCATACAAACTGGGAGAGAAATTACTCCACACTCGGTCTGAACTCCTGCAGGAGCCTCCTGCTGTGTGGACGCAGTGCCCAAAAGACTTCCTCCTTTTTTCTTTTCTTTTTTTTTTCTTTGCAACTATAAATGAAATGGCACTCTCAGGTCAGCCTCTATCTTGATCCATTAAACACTGTTAGTAGTCTCTGATGTCTTAAAATATATGCATTTTGCATATATATGCATTTGTAAAAAAAAGTTGTACCTGGAAACAGACCCTACAAAACAATGGTGGCATGGAGTTTGCTCACTTAACAATGTATGACTCTTACCTATCTAGTCTAAACAACAAAATTTCCCCACACACCATATCAAGGAACTGAGATACCAAAGGGTCTTATCATTTCTCCACCTAGACAGTCTAAACCTCCTTACATGCTTGGCAGAGTAGGTGAAAGTCCATGGTCAGTTAACAATGAAAAAATGCAGAAAGACTTACATAGATTTTATATCTAAAAGTTTTTTGTTTTTTTTTTACCTCAATATGTCAGTTCACTTTTCAAAGTGGATACATATTTCTCTAACCTGTTGAGTAGAAGTTTTGTAACTTGATGATTCCTGAATAAGATCAATCAAGATCTTTTTCTTTGGGGGACCTTCATGTTGTCTTTATGCTCTCGAGGGGCCATAAAGTCTCAGATCCAAATCAATTCTCTGTTGATAATGAAAAAACTCAGCTTATAGATGGGTACAGACTTTTTCAAACACAAAAATGAGATAAAGAGTAAACATGACAAATAGAGATAAAGCTGTTATTATGCTTGAGTTGTCAGAAGCCAGAGGATAATGAACCGGACCTTAAATGACATGAAAAAAATACAAACTGACTATTGGTTAAAGCCCAATTGGTACAGCCAGGACACATAAGAGCACTGACTCACCAAAGTTAAGAAAAAAGAAAGCAAACAAACACAGCTGGTAAAAAAAACCAAAACAAAACATGAGGCAACCATTATATGAAATTAAAAAATATGTCAGAAAAACAAATTTAAGTGAGCAGGTAGTAAGAACATGCAGCAGGTGGTGAGGTCTGGTTGTTCACTGTTGCTCCCCTTCTGCAGGAGAGTACATGAGTCAACACAAAAAGTGCCACCTGTGTGATGTTACCTGTCTGCAGTGCAAAGGCCCAGAGAGCGAGGACTGCACCAGCTGCCCTCCAACACGGTGAGAAGCACTGACATACAAACATCTGGACTCCAAAGAAGCAAAGTGATACTGCTGAGGAGGCACACTCTGTATTCCAGTTCAACCAAAACACGTCTTGTGAAAATTGTGGAGCTTAAAGTCTAAACATGAAAAACTGAATCTACTTGACCAGGCTCAGAATAAACTTTCTTGTTGCCTTGTCGCCTTGTATCATAAATATTAACACTATCTCTCTCTCTCTCTCTCTCTCTCTCTCTCTCTCTCTCTCTCTCTTGCAGGTTTTTTGATGATGGTCGCTGTGAAATCCGCTGTCAGAAGGGACGTTTTGCCACGGAAAGGCAGTGCCACCTCTGTCACCACACCTGCCAGGAGTGTATTGATGAGGGACCTGACCGCTGCACCAGCTGTGACAGAGGTTCACTAACCTTTGTTAATATTTAAAAAACACCTTAATTATTTTTTTTACACTTGTTTGATGATGTAATGCACACTCAACCAAAAAAAAAGACATTTGCATATTCTTAGTATAAATCAATCTGCATTTATATTGGGGAAAGCATACAGCTGCACCAATTAGTGTAGACCAGACCATAAATATAATTTTATAATTTTATTTTATTTTTTCAGTTTCTTAAACATTTTTTCTGTCCTCTCCTTATAAAGCCTGCATGCTCTTAGCCTTTTAAATGACACAGGTAGCTTTTTGCAGTTGTGCACCAGTGTCCACTTAAAACCTAATCCATCTAGCTTTCACTGGAATGTCTAAGTGAAATCGTGCTTCTTTGTAACATCACATGGATCAAGCCAAGACTCATTGGTGCCAGACTCCACAAATCAATCCTCTAAAAGTAAATGAATCTAATTAAAGCAGTAATTCAGCCAAAGCCTGCAGATAGATGCGTTAAGAGGGGGGAATCAGTCATTTGATCATTGTATCCTTATGTGGAGGTCGTGGCACATCTCTTGGATTTTGGCTCAAGGACAAGCTGTTTCTGGATTTGATGACTACTTTTAATTTCTTAAAAAATCTTACCTTCTGGTAAGTTTTATGATCTTATCCTGGCAGTTAATCCAAAGTCCATAAAAAACCTTTATCATTAGTGTGAAAACAACAATTACGATAAAATCTGGACTCCATTAGAGCCTCACAGCTGAAACAATATGAACTTGAAGGTGGTACTAAAAGCTGTGTTCATCACAATGTCACAGACAGTATTATGACTGTCAGAATGAATGTATTTACACTGGGGAGATTCTGTTACATACACACCCACACATACACACACTTCAAAACACCAGACAACCGAGGAGAAGATTAACACCAGATTTCCCTTCCACACACACTTACACTCTCTCTTGCACCTTGGGTTTGCACACGCGCGCACATGCACGCGCGCGCACACACACACACACACACACACACACACACACACACACACAAACACACACCAAAGTCAGCAAATTTGTCAGACAGTGTTGGCAAATGTGGTTCCAATTAATAGCAGGTCTGTCTGAGGCTCAATGAGATGTAACAATAATAACATGAAGAGACCTTCCATCTGTCTCTCCCAGTGTCATTTCTCTTTCAAAACAACCTTTCTTATGATAGCCAGAGTCAACACATACAGACAGACAGACACACACACACACACACACACACACATATGCATGCTCACTCACAGATGCACACATAGGCATACTGGTACTTACTGAGCAGACAATTCTTGATACTGACCTTTGATGGTGATGTGGAGTTAACACCTCTGCTGTCTAGATGAAAGATGAAAGAACTGCAAAAGGGAGGGTAACAGAGGACAAGGGGGGAGAAAAAGAAATGGCTGATTAAAAGATGAAACTGTCCATTTCAAAACAATGATACACACACAAATACACACACACAAGCCCAGACAGGCACAAAATTACAGTTACACACACTGGTACAGACGTTTCTGACAAACCAACCTTTGTTTTGATGGGCTGAGTTTGTATGACTCCTTGTCTGTGTCTGCATACCTGCTTTGTGCATCAGTACTGTTTTTTTTTTGTTTGTTTTTTTTAACTTGTCAGTGTTCTTGTTTCTAGGAAAATTTCTTGTACAGATGTCTCTTTTGTTCTTGTTCCATCTAGATAAGTTTGGGGTTTCTAGGTACCTCTTCCAGGGTCAGTGTCGAGATGTTTGTCCAAAGGGGTTCTTCCAATCTGCAAGGAAACGATGTGAAGCCTGTCCTGCAGTTTGCATCACCTGTACAGCAGCAGATCAATGCCTCAAATGCAGCCCAGGACACAGGCTCAGCAAGGGCCACTGCGTCCCGCTGGAGTGCAGTGCAGGTGAGAGATGCTGTTTGACTTTTATTCTTATTTTTCTTTGAAAAGCACTCTGGCTGATTCTGCAGTAGAAATGCTGATAGGAAAAATCTATAAAGGCAACATATTATAAATAAAAAAAGACATAATTTTTTTTGGTTTTGATAGCTGACAGTGTTGTTCAACACCACCGTCAGAGAGGCTGACTGAATTTGGCAAATTTAACCTCAGGGAACACACATACAGCACACTGACCTCATTTTAGAGCAGTCATTAAAATTAAAATGCCAACACACGGGGCTCTGAGCTGCAATTCAATAGAAATATTTATAGATGACTATCAAATAGAAAACTGTTCTTTGGACTAGCTTCTTTGAGCTAGTAACACTATGATACTTAAAGTACCGTATTTGGATACCAATGCCAGCTGTGAAAAATGTGCAGTTAAGTTGAGGAATTTAACGCTTCTGAGATAACAGAAAATGAAAAAAGGTGTTTCAGGTCTTTTTCTATAGTTGCTTTAATATGTACAAGAATAGCAGTGAAAGAGGCTTAATAATTCTAGAAAACTAAACCCATATGGCTGTCAAACTATTCAACAAAGCATAACCACCATAACAGATATACAGAATCCCTGCAAATAAATAAATTGCCCCAACAAACATAATGCAGTCAATAACTTGTCTTAACTTAGCTCCTCTAGCAAAATCTCCCCGATGTTAATGTGTACTTGCTTCTGCTTTCTTTTCTTTATCCCCTCAATTTAAGAACATTTGCAGAACTTATTTTAATCCTCAGAGAGATTGTGAAAGATGAACACATCATGCTTTATGTCATCATATGAGATTAAATGTGAACGCCAGCCAAAGGAGGATTGGGAAAGAGCTGAGATGTTTTGAGTGAGTTGTTTTCTGAGACAGGGAGAAGCGGTTGAGGTGGGCAGTTACAACTTTACTACACTGACTGTGAGACAGAGGTGAAGAGTGATGTTGTGGGTTTGTACTTGAGAATATGGAGTGTATGAGTGGGAGGATGAGATGAAATTCTTATCATATGAGACAGGCAGGTCTCAACAGGCCTCACAGACAGAGCTCTGGAGCGCACGAGAGTTCAGCTGCTGTGGATGGTTGTGGACTTTGTCATCGGTGTTTATTTGACTAGCTCGCTATTAACTTGGCTATTTCTCTTTTCTTCTCTCATCTCTTCTCATACATAAATTATCATCAATTATCATGCAAACAATACAAAATTTACCTATAATTTTGGAGATAATATAAAACGATGGCTAAATGAGACAAGCACCAGAGTGGCACCTTCTCATTTACTGATAACCAAAATCCAATTACATTTGTTATTTATACAACAGGTAGTAATTTGATCATGTCTGTATATTTTATTGCACTGGACTTGGAACATTTTTGACAATGTGTTGTGACAAAAAATGTGCAAACTACCCTTTTACTTATAATTACACTTTCTATTTTACTGAACCTGATTATAAACAACTGTGTCATACAGTATTGAGGTATTAGCACTAAGTCATACCTTTTCACAAAATGGACATTTAACATTTTCATTTTAATGCTATTTCATGACCATTTTCTCATGTTCCCTGAATTTTTTCAATTTTATTATTTTATTGACTTTCTTCTTCAGGAGAGGTTGTAGATGCAGAGGATAATGACTGTCTCCACTGTGATGAGGGCTGCAAGCAATGTACACGCAGTAAGTAAACCACATCTTATTCACCCTCTTTGCTTTTTTTTTTACCTAAGTTTTTTACCTTCTTCATCAATTAAATTGTAGACATAAAGCCAAGTGCAATATAGCCTTGGCAACAGCTATTTACTATAGCAATGAGGAATGCCACAATATGTTGCAGTCAAAGTGACTGTAAAATGAACAATTTTACTGCTTAAGTTTTACTGTTTTTAAGACTTTTATCATTTGAATTCTCACACATAAGATACACTAAGATGTCAGGAAAGCTTACAGCCAGAACAAAACACCTAATAAAAAACTGTATTAAACGTGTTACAGTGTAGTTGTGAAGTGAGGTGCCTGCATATGCTGATTTTACTGCAGATGATTTACCCAACACTTTGTGTTTGAAGCTCTTTATTTATCTGCTGCACAGAAGTCATAAATGAACTTAAATGAGCCCTGATACCTGAGAAAGGGTATTAAAGTATAGAGTGTAAAGTATTTTGCATGCCATTATTATTTCTTATTGCAATAAACCTTGTTCATTAGGGACAAACAGAGACTTTTTAATTGTAGATTTCCTTAATTATCAGGAAACTTGGCCAATAAGAGGATACTGCATTAGTATTTCAACTCGTAGTGGTGCAGAAAATCAGATATATTTCACCCTTTGCAAGACTGATGTTGATTATCTTTAAGGTCAGTCTACATGGAAACTGCCTCAAATCTAATTTATGTGCGAGACACACGTTATCTATTCCACAGAGGGTTAAAAGAAAGATTTTCACTTCTGGGTTAATGTTGCCAGTAACTACTCATCTGCTACCTCCGTCTTAAAGGCTCTTCCAAGGTGGGGGGACATGCAGGCAACATTAGAAGTGTGTGCCCCTCCTTACGTCATGGTGAAGAAGTGGGATGCTGAATTCAAATGTGACAGAAAGAGATGCATGAGGACTAATGCTGTTGTCCATTACCTCAGACAGTGATGGCATATAGTTTTTAATTACTCTAAACAGAAATGCCTCAAAAGTTGCTAACCTCAAACCTTCTTCATGATCACGCAGGGATTGAATTGCATGGGCATCATCTCCTCCTAACTTAGGCCACAAATTCATCAATCATCCCTCGAACACAGCAAAACTGGATGCCATAAACTATTTCTGAAAGATGTTTTGAATAAAATCTGTTGTTCAACACTTTAAAATGTGAGAGTGCACAGAGTAAACCACATAGTATCAGTCATCCCTCATTCCACGTGCTCTTACACCTCATCCTGTCAGTGCAAGTCAAATTAAAATGAGAGCACTTCCTTCACCTGCAGATAATTACCATCATACCATAGAAAGTTGTTATTCTGCTGAACTTGTCTGAGGTGGAGACGTCTATTATTATATCATTATGCATTCTGGGTGGAATATCTTTCTTCACTCTTACCCCCACCACAGCCTCCTGTGGTGGGGTTCTCCTCCTCCTTGCCACCCACCTGCTCATAGTAATCACAATTCTGCAAACTACACAAGTCAGACAGCAGATGAGAGATGTGAGATGATTGGCCCTGTGACACAATGCTACAGGCTAAAGTTAAGTGAGAGTTATATGTATGTGTACATGCTTACACTACATATTTTTCTACCTCTATGACTGCCAGTTTTAGATCTGAGACAGTTTTGAATGCCCCCCTATATTTTGTAGGCCTACTTTTGGGAAGGAATTAGGTGTTGTTCTAAAATTAAAAGTAGGATTAGATATAAATTAGGATTAGGTCATGCAATGTGATGTATTAAAAGAAAAGGTTGCCTTGAAATGTTCTTGTCATATTTTTCTATGGATATTTAAGAACCCTGACTGATGGTTTACTGGTTCCAAAAACAAAAACAAAAACAAAATATTTCTACATGTGTTGTTTTGATGTAATGATATATTTAGGGAGAATGTTACAAGTTTGAAAATGAGCTCTGTGTGTGTGTGTTTGGGTGTTAGTTTAGATGTGCTGTGTTGTGTGAGATCTATCAATGAGCTCAGCAGCCTGACGATGTGCGATAAGGTGCAGCAGCCCTCACTCAGTCCTATCTGCCCCATCCAATTATTTTAAGTACGTCTTTTTAATAACTCTTCACCAGTTTTATACCCTTTAGTCCTCTCTGCATATTATATTCCTTAATCATGGCATGAGGGTTGGAAATTATTTTATAATTGGATTAGTCATGTATTAAATCTATCTTGCCTTTGTATAACTTAGGAAATGGCAGTGGAGCACATGTCTTGTGTAGCTCAATGATAAGAGCTCTCTCTCTTAGGCTAAAACACCAGATGATGTTTTTTACCTGGGAAAAAATTCTTTCATCAATTTTGCTCTCCTTGGCATATGTCCTCCTGCTGCTGACACATCTCTACTCATTTTCTCTGGACATCAACACTCTGGGTGTCTGCCCTTGCTTTTTTCATTCTTTCGCTTAACATCTTGAGATTTGTTTTTTATTTCATCAATGAGGGGTAGCTGTTTTTTAAAATCATGCCTCAATACAAGATGATTTATACAGGGAACACACCATTCCACCACTCTTGCTGCTAAAAGACCTTTGTAAGAACAAAGCTCAGCTCAGCTTACTACCAGTTTCCAGCTGTTTTGATACTGCACAGTTAAGTTCATGTTCTTTAAAGAAGCTGACTTTCTTGTGCATTTTTTGCTTCATTATATACAACCCTGTTCTCTTGATGCACTACTGTAGCTGGAGATATGTTTTTGGGTTGTTGGTCAGTCCGTTCCATTGCTGTGTATATGATACCTTAGGAACGCCTTAAGAGATTTTTTTTGTGTTAGCACAAATGTCATCCTCCACTCCACTCTGGGATGAAGTGATTAGTTTCTGCAGGTCAAAATCAAAAGTCAATGTGACATTTTTCTATCAAAAAAAGAAAATGTATTTATGAAGACAGTGTTTGTTAAGTGTTTCAGAGGTGGATCACCAAAGATGAAGATGTGTGTGTAGCTTTCACACTTCCAGTTTTTTTAGTTTTCTATCAGTGATCTACATTTGAAACACTTGACAAAAGATGTCTTATTATAACCCAATGTAACTAACTCCTATGAATAATGATTTGGGTAGAAAAACTGAGTGCCAATCACTTTTTTGTGTGACTGTGTGCATGTATATCAAACAGTATGTGTGCAAGTGTTGATGTGTTGTATAGTTTTTGAGTGCATGTAGACTCAAAGTATGTGTGTGCTTGTACATTCCACAAGTGCATCTTCAAGATGTGTATGCCAGTTTAAATTCTGTTGAAATCCCCTACCCACTGACTTGCAGTTAATATTTATGCGGGCGCTATTTTCTCTCTTCACATAGACACAGCCTCAAGGCATGATTTCCGGCTCCTCTGTCCCTCCCACCTTTCCCTTTTCTCTCTCTGTATGAGTAATTGCTTTCACAGGTAGTGGCTTGTCGACCGCATTGAAGTGCAAACCAGTGCAGTGTTAAGTTGTGGGTGCTGGAAGGAAACTAAGAGAGGAATGGGGTGTGGGGGTCGATGGAGGCTTTTCTGGAGAGGATGAATGTCCCAAGGGAAAGTCTGCAGAAGGTGCTTTTTTAGTAGTTATTTCCATTGCTTTCTCTTCCCCCTTCTAACTCTCCTTCACCGTCTCTGTCTTGCTCGCTCTGCTTCCTGTCTATTTTTTTCACTTTTTCTTCTTCTTGCCCCCCTACTTGCGCCCTCTGTCCCTGGAGATATTTTGACATTGTTGGACTAAGGTACGACAGCATAGCTCTTCCTCAGTTACCAGCTGGATGGTTTTGATTGACAGCAGGAATTAATTAGTTTGGAGGAAAAACTGAACTTTGTCCTTTGGTGTTTGTACAGAAACAGTCTCTCAAGCACCTGAATTACTTATTGATATCCCCTGCATGTGTTTCCCAGGCTCCAGTGACAATAAAAAACCCCCCCCCCAAAAAAACCCAACAAATATATATGACTATTTTACATAACCTGTCACTCACATTATCCACTGCAAGATAAACAGATAGCATAGATACACACAAACACAACATCAACAGAACAGTATGACAGAGCAGCAGCATCTGACTTCCTAGAGAGGAAAAAAAACTAACAGCCATTTTATATATAGAGAGAGACTTAATCATACAGCCTGGAAAATCTTTGACTTTTGCATATCTTTGAAGACCTCTGGGTTAGATTTGTTTATTAGTGCACTGATCACACTCAGCTGGTGATGGATCTTAAGAGTGTCATTCAATTCTACAGTGAACTTGGCACATGTATTGTGTGTTGTCAGAGTGCCTCCTGCTGGTGTCAAAGGAATCTGCATTGTGCTGCCCCCGGTGGGTAGCAAAAGAGATGATACATAAGATGTTTTTTTCTGCATAATATAACCTTTTTCAGTGTGTCAATAAAGGGGAAAACACCTGAAATCTGGTTATAACAGCAGTAAAAAATAGACTGTTACTTCACCTGTGCACATGTTAACATGCTAAAAGGGGTTAGTGACTGTCGATGAAAAGACATGGAATGACATTTGGAGAGATGCCAAAAAGATATCTATCTGAACAAAAGCAAGTCAGTTTAAAATTTTACATAGAATGCATATATCCCCTAATCGCAGACACTGTTTTGATCCCTCTCTTTCTCCCCTGTGTCTCAAATGTAAAATTGAAATAGGCACCTTAACCCATTGTCTGTGGTCTTGTCACAGAATACAGAGGTACTGGTCTGAGATACTGTGTGAAATG